>NC_047564.1:28499064-29699064 GCF_902806645.1 Magallana gigas
AAAAGAATATTTAGGGCTTTTCGACTTTCGGTCGAAAAGACCTATTGTTATTCTGATGTTTTATTAGGGCTTTTCGACTTTCGGTCGAAAAGACCTATTGTTTTTGTCTTTTTTTATTATTATTCTCGACAGAATTTGGGTCAGCAATTTTTTAAAAACAGGAAAGAATATTAAAACAATTATGCAACTTTCATAGAGCAATTGTTGATGACACGCGTATGTAAGGTTTTGGACTTCCGGTTCCGTTACTTTTGGTTTCTACAAGGATATTACTAAAAACAAAATGAAACGCAATATCTTATTTTTTTTCGAGTTAGAGCAATCAACTTTTAGAATAAGATGTATCTTGTCAATCTGTACAAAACTGTCAGGTAAACGTGTTTCTATATCTTACCGTTTTTGAGTTATTAGACTTCAAACTTGAGAAAAGGGGCGATAAAAAGACAAAAAAGTTCAAATGACCTTAGAAACTTAATTTGATGCTTAGATATTGTTAATGTACAAGTATTTATCATACGCTCTAAGTCTCAACAAAAAATATCGAGTACTTCCGGTTTTATGCGTTGATGAAAATCGTCTATGGGAGTTTCAATGTTAAATTGAAATCACGCGTTCCACGTTTTCTCAAAAAGTTTTCAAGTAAACATTACAATATTTCACTAGTATAATATCACACACAATGCGCAGACCGGAAAAAGTTTTGGGTACACAATTTTAAAAAATTAGGGATCTGCAGGGGCAAACGTTCAAAACAGCCCTTTAGCTGTAACTTGTTTTATTTTTTGTCCAATTTCCAAAATCTTTTCGGTTTATTGTTTAGAATAAAGAGTACAGTCTAAAAATTTTGGTCTGAGGGGCCACATTTTGACTCCTTATACGGGTTTGAAAGGCCTAAAGATCAGAACTTGCAATTGTTTAAATTAAAAAAAAAATAAAAAGAGTTATCCTGCTTTGCTCTTAGAAAAAAGATCATAAATACTGTAAGCATACCAAATTTTGTGTCCGAGGAAGAAATACTTACTTCAATATGATTTTTTGAGAAATATTCTTCTAGAAATTAGAAGTGTAGCTACCTGTCAAGTTCTGGAGTTATCTTTCTATTCACATTGAACTACTCATAAGTTCCTATCTAAGTAACTGGTTATACCAAAACGTTAAAAAAATTGGGAAACAATTTAAAGATTAATTTTTTTGAACATTTGAATAAAAAAAGGATAATGGGGCTGTCGAAAAGCCCTTACTTTTTGTTGAAGACAAAAAAAACCTCTAGTTATTATTATTATTATTATTCTTTTTCTCGACAGATTTTCCGTCAGCGATTTTTTGAAAACGAAAAGGATTTTAGAAATAACTATACAATAGTCTTATAGTATATTTAAATGTCACCAGTATGTAAGGTTTTGGGTTTCCGGTTCCGGTACTTCCGGTTTACACAAGCAAAATAGTAGAAATTAAATGAATCAATATATTGTTTTTATTTTTAAAGGAAATTCGTTGTAATTTTAGAGTTAGATCAACCATGTCGAGTTGTTTAAAAAGTAGAGTGGCGGCAAGTTTCTCTCTCTTATCAGTTTTGAGATTTTAGGCCTCAAACTTGAGAAAAGGGGGGATGAAAAAATAAAAAACTCAGAAAAGCTCAGGAATGTTCTTAGGCGGATATATATTGTTAATATAGATGTAATTAAGATATATTCCAAGTTTCATTGAAAAGTATTGAGTACTTCCGGTTTTATGAGCCGATGAAAATTGTCTATGGGAGTTTCTATGTTAAATTGAATTCACGCATGTAACGTTTTCTCAAACAGTTTTCAAGCAAATATTTTTAGATTTTGTATTTGCAATAAGGGACCTAATGCACAGACCGGAAAAGGTCCTGGGAAAAAAGTTCTAAAAGATAAGGGATCTAAAGGGGTCAATATTAAAAACGGTCCTTTTGCTGTAACTTTTTTATTGTTTATCTGATTTTCAAACTCTTTTCGGTTTAGAGTTCAGAATAAAGAGTTCAATTTAAAAAATATGGTCCGAGGGGGCACTTTTTGACTCCTTATAGGGGTTTTAAGGGTCTGAAAATTATAACTTTATCACATTCCAAAAAATTAAAATTCAAGAGTTATCTCGCTTTGCTCAATGAATGATTAGCATTAGAGCTTTTGGCATACCAAAATTCTCGAATCTTAAATGAGTACTTTGTTATATATGAATTTTTAGAACTTTTATTTCAGGAAACAAACGATATAGTTGGATAAAAAATTCTGAAGTTGTCTTTCTTTGGGCATTTAATTTCTGAAATGCTAACGTGTGGGTTTATGCTCATGATATTTTCCTAATTTTTGATATACAGATTCTGAGAGAAAATATGATAAATTTAATTGAGGGGTTTCAAGGGCTGTCGAAAAGCCCTTCCTTTTTGTTGGAGACAAAAATAGGTCTAGTTATTATATTTATTGTCAAAATGCGTGTACATATATTATAGCTATTTTTTGTTGTTTACATGGAGATGTTGTATATGAAATAGTATAATTATGCAACTTTAAGTTTCTTGTACCTACATAGTTAAGAGTTATATTCGATGAACTTTTACAGGAGTAGAGGGATTTCTTATCGATCATATAAATCAATAATTTTCTTATGATAAGACGGACTATACTGGTACATGTGATATCATACTGAACTGAATTACGATTGACACTAGAGTATAAATTTGTTATCGGTTTAATGTTATTTAAAGCCATTTTTTATTTGAATTAAGAAAACTGTTTTCAGTTTTATTCCTGGAGAAGTTACAAACAGAAAAAACGGTGGTTTATCAGTAAAAAAAAACCTTACTCATACACAGCTTTGACGAAATCTTCTCGTTGTTTTCTTTATGAATTGTTTATTTCATATCTAAAAGCTTCTGATCCATTTAAACAAGTAAACATAAATGATATTGTTATTATTCGTTGAGAGATTGCATCACACGTTAAATGAACAGGCGTGCACTCTATATTTGCTATGACAGTTTTATATCTAATAATCTTTTATTGAAAGATCGAAGCGAGGAACGGTGACCTTAGGGTCTCAAATGGATAAACTGATCCAAACAGAGGACTTTAAATGTCATTTAATGGCTAATTTTGAACTGCGAACAGCCCGCTGCTAACGTCAAATTTCAAATTATTCGATAAAATGGTTTTGGAAAGTGGATTAGCTACGTTTTGATTAAGCGACCGGGTGAACATTTTAAAAGAAGTATATCCTCAAAAACTGATAGTACGAGAATAAACGTCTTACAGACAGGATGATATAAAATAAAAACAAAGGTAGGCATCACGTTATATTTAATCATTTAATTAACATTGTGAAACAGGTCATGTTATAACGGATGATCTCTCTCTCTCTCTCTCTCTCTCTCTCTCTCTCTCTCTCTCTCTCTCTAAAGAATTAAGTTATTCGGCATTTTGTAAAAATAAGAAACTAGAGACTGCTTACAATCTAAATCAATACCTCTTAAATCCCAAAACAAGAGACATTAAACTGATACGCTGCGTATTTCCCAATCTCAAAACAAGTTTATCTTTAGTATCAAGTAGTATTTTAACCGAATAATAATTTCTTTATATAAAGGTATTTGATTATAATGTTTAAAACAATTCAAACTACCCTTTCATCTGCTTTGTGGGGTGTTTATTCTAAATACGTTTTTATCAAAAAAAAAGTTAGACAAATGTTTACATGGGGAAGTCTGTAAATATTTTTTAAGCAATAGCCCTGTTGACTGTCACCAAACAGTATCTTAATACAAAGAAGCGTCGATTTAAATAAGTTCAATTATCTTCACCCAGAGTTGTTTGCCAACACAGGTACGGGTACTTGAAATTTGCACGTCCTCTCTGGTCTATCTTAGCATTTCCTTTTCGTTTAGGAGCAGGCATTGATATGTATCTTTAGTTGTTCTATTTGTAAAACATAAACTGGAGAGTCCTATTGCTATAGGGAGTGAAGCACCTATATTGAATTTTGATTAACGAGGAATATGTTCTTTCGTTACATAAACATTTACTTTGTAACACACCATATTGCAGCAACGGATTATAACATTTGAATTGGTCTGTTGAAAATACAAATAAGAGCTAACACTTCAAGACACCGTACAAATACATTTCAGGAAAATGTTATCTTTAACCGTAAACAGGGACTTTGCTTTAAGGGGATGTGCAGGTATGGTACTCTACAATTTTGTTTAGCTTTAAAAAAGTTTATCATCGAAATCTACTTTGTATGAAAAGATCCTCAATTTTTCTATTCCTGCGAATTTGAGTGTTAAGAAAACTACAATCATATTGCATGAGACTTATGGTTCTATTGCAAATGTGCCAGAATATTGAGACAAAGTGTTATATCTTTTAGTCATATCTTATCTTTCCTGTATGCATAGCAGGCAGTCTTATCTACCCAGTATCAAAGGGATCATGATAAAGAATTAATGTCGGGTTGTCTGTGTGTCTGTCTGACTACACGAGATTAGTTTCTAATGGTAATTTGTTTGTGTATATGCAACCTCATTTTAGTAATTATGAATTTTGGAAATGGATATGGATCTGTTTTTGATTGAGTTTGATGTAACTAGGTTGTCGTAATAGTTTGTTCCGTAGTAATTTTAGAGAATATGATGACGTAATATTATTAAGAGGTTTCAAATCGCTTTGTATTTTATTTTCTCGAGCTCGATGGGATGATATGAAGGTGTCTGTCGGTTGAACTACACCGATCTTTCTGTCTTTCTGTATGTCTTACTAGTATATGAAGCCGCGTTTCTCGTTGAAAATAAAGATATGTCTGCAATTGAAATTCGACATTATTCTCCGTACTACGAGAAAAAACATCGTCTGAAATCCATTTACAGCTTGACATATTACATACTTACTAGACTATTGCCCAACTCATTTAACTTGCTTGTTTTCTTGAGTTTTCATCGATTAATAGAGAACAAAAGTAGAAATTAATAGGACTTTAATCATTTTTGAGCATGCTGAGTGTAAGATAAACGACAACGTTACAATAGGGTGGCCAACGGTTAGTAAGGGTAAGCAAAATGGTTGCAGGTTTTAGTTTCTTACGATAAACCAGATAGAGAATTTATAACCATCTTTAGGGTGAAAAGTCAGAGTTAGAGGCCCGATTCCTATATATGAGGTCAAATATCAGATTTTCTATTGGATTTTAACATCGTCTGAAGTGGTCATTTTTTTTTTCAATCTCAAAACAGATATCGTTATCATTGTTATTTTTAATTTGCACCATTCTGTCTAGTACTTCAGTGAATGAGATCAATCAGAATCAAAAAATGCATTCATTAAAAAAATCCTTACAACCCTTTGTCTCGATATAATACTGTGTTTAAAAATGGGAAAATATTTTTGTCGATGGTACTCGGGGCATAATATTTCAAATGTTGTTAAAATCAATAACCACAGCTGTTGATGGTCCCCGAGTATTTAATCAGTGTAAATCATTAATTGTGTGAGAGCTATGCAAATACTAAAGATATGAAGCGCTGAGTGGAAGTTTTAATGGCCATAGATTTATTAGATTTTTTGATGTGAAACTTGAGTTTTATACAAGTGTACATCTATATCACAAAAATTCACCCACGAATGGTCTGCAATAAAACACAAATTTGTTCCCATGACCTTGTATTTTCTTTTTTAAATATTCCAAACAAGTTTCGATCGTTTATTTATTTTGAAGTTTGATTATATTGTTACGTTATAAGCAGAATGAATACTCTGCTAATATAGCTTATTTCAGTAATTGTCTTAAAACCTCTATCTCAAATAAGCTATGGAGATCTTTTCATACATACATACATACATACATACATACATACATACATACGTACATCAAATTTACAATTAACTAGGCGCTTTTTTTTAATTTAGACAACTTTTAAATAAATCGAGATCTCCATGGGGTGCTTATAATGATTCTTGCGCCGCGCATAGAAGAATTTCTCTTTTCCCTTTTTTCATTCCGCAGGTAGGCAAACAAACCACTTAATTAAATGGGTGGATACGCACACTGCACTTATCATCACCAGCCCGATCTAAAGCAAATAATATATGTAACCTTATGGATTCATTAGCCAGGGTTTGAGTTTCCATAATTCCATGTTCTAATGTCAATATTTCAAGAAATAATTCAATATTTACAGTTTAAATGTTATGTAAGTTATGCTCGCACGTTTCATTGCAATATTGAAACAGTATATTAAATAGAGATTTAAAACTTTCAGACGTTGTTATTTAAATGTATTTATAAGTTTGTTTAGAATACAATAACATTTACATATTTTAGTAACTCCTAGCGATCTCTCTTTCCTTTTTCTTTTCTGTTCTTTCTTTCTTTGATCACTGGCACCGATATACACCTTTACAAAGGCCCCCATTCTATCGAGACAAAAAAAGGGGGAAAAACCTGGCAGCATCGGAGGCAATTCGGGCGTAACATATTGAAAAGTAAAATATTTTGTTTTTGCGATCTCATGCAGAAATATAAACAGAGTGCAGGTTGAAAATTTCTGTCATGATTATTAAAGCCACTGCTTTCAGTTAACGCATAACAATTGGTCATTGTAGAAAGGGATTATCTTTCAGTTTAAAAGGCCCGTGTCTATTGTGTACATTCTACACTTTGTTTGGAAGCAATTTTAAGTTCGTTGTTAATTGGGAACGCGAACAGTGAGATTAGAGGGACAGTCTTTAGTGGGTTATCATGTAAGTATTTGATTTGAAGCTCCTTTCCACTCGATAATCGTGTTTAACATTTGTAAATGTACAAAATTCAAGAAAGAAGTTCCTATATAGTTGAATTATAGAAATGCAATTATAGTACTAGTACGTTCAAGAATTTTCCAGTGTTTTCGAAATGTGATTTTTCTTTTTTCCAAAAAGAAAACAGCAAAAGACAGAAAAATATCATTAAAAGACTTTGTTCAAAATAACTATAGTTGGATACTCTAATCGGTAGACGCATGTAATGTGGTGGAAATACTACCCTTTGTTGATCTATAGTTATCATGTAATGGGCTCAACAATCTTCAAATTCTAATGTGTATATGGTTTCCATTTTATTTCTAAATAGAGAGAGCTTAACAAAGCTATTCCACAGAAAGGACGTCGGAAACGAATTTTTAAAAGTCCAATTCACTATTCATTTGTCATTGTCTTTCAGGTAATCAGTTTGAGTGTCCCACTTCAATATCCTCGACTGAAATGGCAAACAAAAATCATTAACTATAATGGAATCGGTTTGGTCTACTTCAGCTGAATAGACAACGAAAATGTGAAATCTAGAAATTTGATTAGTGACCAAAGTGTTTGCAAGAAAGAGTGCATTTTCATCAAAATGCGGAAAAGTAACCATAGACCCTTTACAGCTGGCTCAACAATTTCCAATAGGTACGACCCTCTGCCGCGAATCTGGAGGCCTACTACTTCCATATGTCCTAAAAATAGCCAAGATGAAGAAGAAAAGGAAAACGATGACGAATCGAACATTGAAAGCAGTTCAGACGAGACATACGACAGCGACTCTACGGTTTCTGCGACTGAATCAGATTACAGACCTTCGCGCCATTGTTCAGCGGAATCATCTTCTGCGAAGACGTCTCCTACGATGAAATTGGAGGGGGAATTGATGGACGAAGAATGTGTGCCTCTCGATGAGTTTGTAAAAAGTAAACTCGAAGGACTTTCGTCTCTAAAGGACCAGGGTTGCCATTTTGGGGAGGTTTCAATGGAGCACACAGCCAAAAGAATGGAGATAAAAGAACCAGACTGTTGCCATTGTCTTGCAAACCTCTTGCATTATGAATCGGAAGGTTTTGGTCCCTGGAAAACAACTTGTAGACATAGACATAATCGACAACACAAAAGAACCGAACAAAACAGTTCAAACTCATCAAAACTGTTCCAAGCAACGAGCCTCTATCAAAAACTTTACGGAAATGCGTCGAAGAGTTTAAGTTACCCTTTCTCTCATTTCGATAACAGTGAGAAGTATATTCAGCAATATAAAGAGTTATGTTCTTCGGTTGGCAAATTCCATCAAGCATGGGATCTTTCTACGGGGAATAAAATGACCTTGTCAGATCCATACTTGAAAAAGCTGCGTTCAAAAGCGTGGTACGTATTAACGAGTCATGTTTTCAGGGTTTCAATGACAAAGTAACTAAAATTATTAAAGAAAACCATATCAATAATATTAACAATATTTGAGGCCAGAGATTAATTGTTAGTTACATATTGACTAAGATTTTTTTAAACGGTTGATAAGTTTTTTTATTTATTCCGATTTAAATAAGAAGCACTAGCATGCTGAATATGCGAGTGACAAATTTAATGAAGTTTTAAAATTATTCAAACAAAATTCACGCAATATGAAACAAAATTTTATCGAATGGAGTATTCATTACGAACTTCGAAATATGAACATCAATAAAAACTTTTTATTAAAAGGCTATCTTCGACTGATGGATTTATGGTCTGTCAGTCAACCGGAAGTGTTTTCCTTTATGTCTGTGAATGCAGATTGACGGAAGCTTCATGTGAATTAGCATCCATATATTCAATGAAGTATTTTTTTCTCTGCAAAAAAGAAGCAACTGCTATTCTCTGCAAGTAATTGTTTCCGTCACTTTTTGGCGATTTTTAATGAAAATTAAAATACCTGTCAATTAAGTACAATTGAAATCATTAAAAGGAGACAAAATACAAGATTTTTTTTATTTGATAAACTCGCAGGAATGGAAATTCGTAATGGGAAATGTTTACATATTTTCTCCTTATGAAAATGTTCGAGACACCTTGCACAGTTTTCCAACGTTATCATCTAGGTACTTTCATGTCGCTTGCAAAGCAAAATCCCCGTAGGCTTTTTACTTCTTTTCATAGCAATGAACTAACATCATTTGAACCATGAAGTATTCATGAATACTTAGTATCGAATAATTTATGAAAGTATGCTGCAAAAATATCTTGAGTATTTTTCATAGACGGAACATGTCAAAATTGTTGCGATGTATTTTTTCCCAAGTTTCATAATAATATGCTGATCCTTTTAAAATCTTTTGAACATAAAAAGAACTCGTATAGGATTCAACTTAGGCAGAAAATCATTATTGACACACGAGAAATTAAATTTCGCTCTCTTGACTGGTTTTAAAAGCAATCAACAATCCAACAGACTGATCTTTTTAGAAATTAACGCAGTATTTGCAAGAAAGCCTTTAAAGTCACTTTTCTTATGAAAGCGTTTTGTTTAAATTTAAATTTGATTTTGACACAGATAAGGCGATTATATTTCGTGAGAAGTGTTTTTTGACATTTATTCGGGTTTATGCAAAGTGTCAAAATAAGGTTTTACTTACTAATACCAGTATTACAATTCAGTATGCGCTTTATTTGACGGCCGCGGTTATATGAATTAAGATGTAACAATTCATTTAAACTTTTAGAAATCTCTTCGAGTTAACCTTTTAACCTAGTTTACTATAAAGTCAGCAAGCATTTTGAACTATTGACTTTACTATTGTCATTACTCACTTCAAATTATGTGAATTATTTGAAGAAGAAAAAAACCCATTCGCATTGCTAGAACTTCACCATTGTGTTGCACCTTCTTATGGTGCAGTTTCCTACACATTATGTCTATAAATATCATAGACTCTATCAGAACCTTTTTGCTTTAAGGTTTAAAGTAACTTGTGTATGCTGTCAGTTGACATATAATCCTTATTTATCGGTGTAAAAGGACTACCTATGAAAATACAAATTTAAATTTACATTTAACAGCAAACATAAATGATATTTTAAGGAAATCCAGCAAAGAAAAATCTCAAATTTTCTTATCAGATTTCTTCAACGAGTTGAATTCCTGAAATATATTATTTTTGGAAATTATACAACTTTTAAATACCCTATTGGATAATAATTTTTGCCTATGAATCATTATTTTCCCATGAGATATTTATATTTGAAAATAGATTTCTCACTTGTCTGGTGGCATCCATTAAAAATAAGTGTATATACAATCTCTAAACAAAGTTTTATTGCATTTTAAAAATTGATGGATTTTATGAAACTGCTCCTTAGAAGGGTGCAATTTGGCATGTGTGTAATTATCCAGCTGTTTTTATTTTCCTTGATCTTTCAAACTATTTGAGAAAAAAATATTTCTGAAACTTTGAAGTCTGATATGGTAAAATTATGCGAGTGTTTTTTTTCGTATGAAACGATTTTCCACAGTTCCTATGCACGATCAAAAACTTCTTGGTTTTTTTTTCAGCTCCATTGCTGAAAGTTTCGATGTCTTCGCAATATTGGCTGTAGAAAAAGACACGAGGTAGATAAGTGTGATACAAAACAAATGCAAATTGTTACTGCTTTAAAAAAAGATCCTATAAGAAACGAAAGTGATATTTAAACCAATTTATATATTCAACAATGAATATAATTGTTTGTCGGATTATTTAGGTTACTTATTTCTCTCATTAGACCTTTAAAAAAAATCTCGCAATCGAATAACTTTGTATCAATTATTGAATAAGAGATACCAATGCCTTTTTGTGTTAGCAGTGTGGCATTTATTCAAAATCCTTTATTTCATGATTTTAGTGAAAAAGAAACACCTGAAATCAATGGAGATTCACTTCGCTCGATGACAGTCAATGACCGGGGAAAAAATCTTAATTTAGCACCTGTGCGGGACTCGCCTTCTCTAGAGTTATCTTCGCAGCAATATCTAGGAAAACCCACGAGCAAGAACTTTACGCCCTTTAACCAATACTTAAATCTTGTGATTCCAAAGACAACGATAAACGGAAACAATATTCAGCTTCACATTGACAATCCGAAAGACGTTTGGACTCCGAGGTTCGAGACCAACCGGAACCCCGCCAAACATTCTCACAGACGGTCCGAAAGCGTCGACACGCATTCTCGACACTCGAAAAAGAAATCGTCAGACGGCAGCTTAACATCAAGGCGGTTTTCCGGTGGAAATAGGGCCAGTGAACTTCGATTACAACGTGCAGCAACACTGAGTGCGGAAGGCACCGGAATCAGGAGAGAGTCGGGATGCATTATCCCGCCGCCTGCAGCCATATCACAGAATACCTCAATTTTGACAAAACGCAATTGCAAAACACAAATTCAAAAAACGAAATGTGTCAGTCAAATTCGTGCCATGTTATCTGATCTCGACTGCTGTAAAGGAAAGCTAGATCGCACGTGCAGACGATTTGAAAATGCGAAAATAGGTCCTGAGGCAAAGCATGACCGGGTCATTCCAGCCACGAAGACATTTAGAGTCGAAGGACAAACATGTAGAACAGAAGACCAGCTCAGTATAATCCATCGCTTAAGAAAAGAAAAGGAAAGAACGCTGAGGGTTTCAGCAGTTCAATAACATTTATACACGTGTATTACGAAATAATTTATTTGTCAACAATTGCATGTTAACCAATATGATATATACAATGTGCAGTTTCATTTGTTAAATACATTAATAAGATGATCGATAGTTATTAAAAATACAAGTCTTTTTGTTCAGAAAAAATATTTAACCAGTAAAAAATGCTGGTCCTTCAATATGATTAAACCACCACCACCCTTTTTTCTCATTGTCAGTATCTGACTGGTATCGATAGGGGTCATTCGCCAGGAAAGGACTTTCAGTGGTTAAGAAAATCTATTGGAACTCTTTTAAAGGAGACAGAAAAGTCATGTTTGTTTTCACCTCTCATAAAGCAGATAAAGGCATGTCTGTGATTGATTGGGGGTATTTATAGATCGTATGGAAATATTGAGGTCATGTGAAAATGACCTCTTGTTGATACATGTACCTGTCAAACCATAACGGGAATGGGGGGGGGGGGGGGGGGGGGGGGGGTGGTGATCAGATTGTTCGGTATCGGTGTCGACAAAATGTGTGCCTTTGAGTTATTTAATTTTTTTCTAATGTTTAATTAAGGTATGTAATTATAAATTTTAAAAGGAATGAAAAATACGAGGAATTAGAATAACTAAAACAATTTGTTTTAGTGAATGAATGTTTGGGCTTGGTTCTGCCTTAAGTGATTTCCTTAGATCAAAATCTTATATAATTTCGACAAAACCGCTGTGTTACATGCATACCCAATTTGTCAAACTTTATATACACTTGAAGTTAAGCTCTTTTCGAACGTAGATGTAAGCCATCGTTTCTAGTTATATAACAATTCTAAGAAGCTTATCGGAGCTAACACATTTAATTCCTATCAAAAGGCGGAAATCTACAAGCAACTGGGTGTAAACTTCTTTAAGATGCGACAACATTTTATTTATCTAGGGAAATACATTAATATTTTGTTTAATATTTCTAACTATGCATAGTTGTAATGGTATGAATGTTATACTTTAAAAAAGTGATATTCTCGCGTTAATGGACTAAGAAGGACAACTCTGTATTATTTTGAAAGGAGAAAGCGTGCAATGTCAATCCGATCCCCCGCACCTAGGATATTTAAGCGACTTATATGAATCTTATATAAAGAAATCTGGAAGGTGTGCATCAGTACATGTATTAAATAAAACTGCATTACCTAATCATTAACAAACATACATTTATACTCTATACTTTTCTTCTTATTTTCATTTCTATGATCTATGATTGTTTTCTTAATATTTCAACGTGATCTCAAACAATCTTTGATTGTGCTAGTCCTATTGTTCATTAAACGTTATTTGAAATGGGCAAGATAATAATGTATTTTTTGTCGATATCTGAAGTGTTTTAAAGCTTTTACAAAATAATTCTAGATCTATTATATAAAAATTTTTGAAAAATAATGTTTTATCAAAAGGGAAGCAAAAGCGCAGAATTTGAAAAGAAAAAAATCCACTATGATTCGAACACCCTCTCATCCGAGAGGTACTGTCTAGCAAGTCCTCCGCCTATCACATCGAGCTACGGTGACTCATATCAACCTATGTGAATGACTTTAATTGTTTGACAATTATAAATAACTTTTTAAGTTAAAAAAAACCCCACGAATTTTGACCCATTATGGGTCTAAACTCCACTTTAATAAATCAATAATAAAAAAAGAATAAAAACTTATCCTTTAAATAAAGTACTTTTAGGATGGAGTCTAGACCCATTAATACCAAAAGATTGCAATTTATCACAGTATAAATGGTCAAGATTTAGGCACAAAACGTCGTGTGGCTTGAAGGGGCATGGTCACGATTTTGGCCAAATTCTATTTTTATGTTTTTATTATTTACAATGCTTTAGAAATGCATTTCTAATGATCAAATAAAATTTGAGAGTCATTCGTAGAGTTATAAGCAAGATACAGGGCTCACAAGTCTGTCATGTAAACAAGGCTCGTGTCCTGTTTTTGTTTACGTAGGTACAATATGCCTGTAAAAATTCTTTTCCAGCTTATTTGTCTATCTTTTTATTTATTTTAAGCATAGATAAACAGTTCCTAACATTTAAACATTCGTTTTAGGTTAAAACTGAAATTTTGACTTCAACGTTCAAAATGTAAACAAACGCTTTGTTTACACAGCGAAGAATTTCAAGCCCTGTAACTCACTTATAACTCAACAAACAAGTTGCTGTCCTTTAAAAAAGGACTACAATACGTGGACCATTTGCATGTGTTTCCAACGAAAATGTGAAAGCCTTAAGGTGTCATAACAGTATTTCAAAACATGGCTGAGCCAAAATAATTCCCGAATTTTCCTTTGAATTCGGGGTGTTTTCGGACGCGACAGGAGCTGAATTTTTTTATGAGATGAAAAACAATGTGTAAGAGGTCCAACTATCCCATTTTTGTAATAATGCGAGGTCATTTGAATTTTTGATGCGTGTTGTTTCCGGTGGGGGGTGAAAAGGCCCGGGCTTGATTTTCAAGCACAAGTGTAACTTCGAGGTAAACAAAGTCTCACGCCTTGCTGGATGCACGTGTGTATTTTGCTAGAAAATTGTAAATGAAGCGTTGTTTAAAAAGATGTCAGGATGATTTTTTCCAGAAGTTCGTTTTGAATATTTAATCTGTATGTAAAGTTGTGCAATTTTGGTAAGAATATATAGTAAAATTTAATACTGTAGTGACACTTTAAGATATCAGAGATTCCACCGACTCTAGCCCTCTGCTTTTAACCACTAAATTTGTACGTTGTATTACGTATACATGTATGTATATATAGCCCTGACTTTTTATCTCAGAATTTAAAGGATTCATACTTATACGCCAATCATTTCTTTAAACGTATACTTTGTTTCTGTACTGTTTACCGACTTTACAATTACAGCGCCTTTGAACTTATGTGTGCATATGGCACGGAATCCCGACCCCGATTCAGATAAACGTGTGCTAGCCTGGTTCCTTGAGCTACCCATTACGCACAGGAACCAGGCTAGCTCATGCGCAGACTGAATTTTCCCCATAGCATCCGGTTTAACCTCGCTTATATATTTTCTGCGTGGATCCTCAAGGTCCACGCAATGACTTTCAAATTTCTGTTGCCTATTAAAAATGCCTTTCTGGAGCATTGTAAATATTAAAATCGGAAAAATAATTTTTGACCAAAATCGTGACCATACCCCTTTATGGTGTCTCACTACACCGTGAAATGTATCTCAAATCAGCTTGCCAGAAAATTATTTGATTATGATAGATATCACAATGAATAAGAAGTATTTAAGTCTAATAAGCAAAAAAAATGTGCAATTTTGGATGACAAATAACATTTTCAAAAATTTAATTCAGTTAACATGAACAAAAGCTCCAAGCGGATTCGAACTGCGGTTTAGAAGCAAATATTTTAACCACTGAGTTACGACGATATACAACCCACTTGGACAATATAATCAGTTTAACAAAACATTTAAATCGCCATCTTGTGACGTAGTGTCTTAAAAAGTATAAGTGTAGGTGTAGTGAGGTACCTTAAAATATAGTAATCTATACCTCTTGGGTTTATATATTAATGAAAACAAGTTATTGACATACATATTAAAATGTATAGTATAAGCAACGTATACAAGCCAAGATTATTTATTAACATCCGATCAAGTTCTTTTTTATTGCTTCAAGTGGGGGATATGTGACACCTTGTCAAGTTCTTTTCGGGATATTTGATAATATAATTTAGACTTTCTACAGTACATAAAATTCAGTATACATATGTAAATACATGTATTCCTTGTTAAAAGTGAAATTGTTACATAATGAATGTTTAAACAGAACAATTCAACAAGTTTTAGCTATCAAAAAAATTGATAATACAAATGTTTGCAAAGTGTATGCATGTGTTAGCATTTCACTGCCCAAAAGAAAAGAAAACAAAAGAAAAGCTGCCACTGTGACAGCAGACCGGGTTTTATTTTGGGTGGACAGTATTTATAATCTATTTGTCAACCCCGAGTTGAGGAACACGACCTATCCAGTTAAATATGTTTGTAGAAATATGACTAAGTTCAACAGCTAGTATCATTTTCATAAATTAACAGAAATCAAAATCATAGCAATATGCACTACTTTGATATATGTACAACTGATCTGCAAAACAACAACTTCCTATCTTGAAAAATGTAGAAGGACTTATCCGTAAAAAAGGAGTACCCTTTATGCAATATTTTGCAAAAAAATGACTAAGTTCAACAGCTGGTATTTTTTCATAAATTATTAGAAATCAAAATCCTAGAAATATGCACACCTCTGATATATATGTTCAATTGATCTGCATAACAATAACTGCACATGATATTAAAAGTTGATCATGTGATTAAATAAATGAATTACCCCCCCCCTTCCGGATTAGAAATTTGAGGGTTTTTTTTTGGATATGCTGGGAATGTCTTATTGTTCCAGTCTTGGGGGGAAAGCATCACAAAAGCATATACATGTACGATCCCATGAAAATGTGATTTTACAACCATAGGATTGTCTTCGTACAACGTATGGGCTACCTCAGTTATGGCGGTTCCTAAATTTAGGGCGTGATATTAGATATATACATGTAGATGGCGCTGGACCGGAAATCGACCCCAGATACATGAAGAACAACGTCGATTGGCATAATCTTTACACACACAAACAATTGTTTATGATACTTAACATATCCTCGTCCAACACACGCATCAAATATTCATTTCAGACATAATGGATTTGTTTACAAATTGTAGGATGAATGTTAACTCCGTTACAGAAATTGCAAGATCCAATCGCTTAATGGACCCGCTATAGGTTCAGGCATATAATATATGAATATGTATGAGCATAAAGCAAATTTCGGTTTCTGTAACGGATTAATACATCATGTATATATCAACGGGAATAAACGTTTTTCTTGAGAAGCCTGAACATATTAATGACGTTGGGGAAGTCTAATAATATAAAAAATCCGATTTCTATTGCGATAAACACTATTCCTCCGAATCCGATGAACTGTGAACTCCGTCGATCGTCCTCGGCGCACGTTTTGGTCCTGATGTACGCTGAAGTCTCTTTCTTGTCTACTGTTAGCTCTCGCTTTATTCGCGCCAAAACTTCCTCTAATGACAAAGTTGAATTCGTTTCACACGGACAAAAACAGGTTTCAGTAGAGTATTGTGGAGATGCTGAAAGACAAATTAAACTTTTTAAAATGCTAATTGATTACAATTTACGATTTAGCATGAACTATGACATTACAAAAAAATGCAACTTATCATTGAACTATTAGCATAATAAGTATCCAGTACAACAATTTATTGAACAATTCTTTTACATTTTGCCATATACTGTCCTCCAACATTAGAGTGAGAAGACGAGCATGCATACGCGAATTAAAATGACATAGTTCCGAACAAAGGACTTGCTCCATAAATATGAAAAATGCTTTGGATTCATTATACAAGGAGAGTAGGACTAAGATCAAATTTTAAAGCACAGGTAAAGTCGATCCGACCATTATCGCTCTACATCTACATCTCTCTCTCTCTCTCTCTCTTTCTCTCTCTCTCTCTCTCTCTCTCTCTCTCTCTCTCTCTCTCTCTCTCTCCTGTAAATAAAAACTTTCAATTTAAAGTACTTTTTTCCAAGGCCATGGATTGTGTGGTAACATCCGGTAGCGTTGATGTTGAGACCGAGGCTACTTCCGTCTGTGACGTCGAGTATTGTATGAGACAGGAAGATTCGGGGCTAATGCTATTGGAGTTATCAGAAACCACTGTGCTGTTGACAGTCTCTGTTGTGAAAAAGTTTTATTTTCAGTACAATCATGCATCATTGTGCAATTACATTCTTGAATTTAAAAAAAGCAGATCCTACCGAAAGTATTATTCATGTACAATGTACTTGTAATTTTATTCAAAAAATCATTCAAAATTTACCATTTCAGGGACAAACCCAGTTGAAAGGGGGGCAATATTGTAAGATATTGATATGTTATCAAGAAATTCTTTTGATGTTCGATCATTAGAATACTTATGTCAACGCTGTACAAAGAAGCATGAATTCCTATAAATTTCACGGTACAGATATCTATCATTTTATCGAATTAAACGCTTTTAAGGCATCAATTCATAACTACACATTTATATACGAAAACTAAATTCTAAACATTACATAAAACAAAGGCGCGTTAAAAATTTCGTAGCTACATTTTTGACGTTTATTGTGGGGATTTTTTTTCGTTTTTCGAGAAAAGTTCTTATATTTATAAAATTTGCATGATTTATTTTAAGCTGATCTTATCGACTGATCAATGCAAAGCCATACAAATCCTTCTCTTACTCTCATGCGAGGATTATTTTATAAATGCAATAAATACAATTTAATCCACATTTACACGTTTTACTTTACTACTGGTACAATCAAATTTTGCATTGAACAATAGAGGATGCATGGTTTAGAAAAAAAAGATAGACACTGGTTTCATTTTCGATATTTCTGGAGTAAAATCGCATCAAAAAATGCAACGGTTTTTTTTTTTTAAATTTTTATAATAATGGGTGCGTGAGGAAGTTTTTAAGTTACCTCACATGAATTGTGTGTAACGTATACGTACGAGTAAAACAGGTCTTGATGTACATATCAATTGATGCAAATTGAAAGTTATTTTTGGCGCACGCCTCTGGATCAACAGTCAAAAACATCCAACAATCTTCTTGTGCATAGTTCAGGTAGAACCCTACCCCCCAGCATTCCTCACCTGTAAATCAAATAAAATTCATTATAATGCATAACATCATTAAAAGAATTAAAAATGCTCTCAATGGAATAAACAAAGCTGGACCTATTAATGTTTCAGTTTGAATATCAAAATATTATAATATCGAATCTGTGGAGAGAGAGAGAGAGAGAGAGAGAGAGAGAGAGAGAGAGAGAGAGAGAGAGAGAGAGAGAGAGAGAGAGAGAGAGAGATTATGTTATATGTTGTCTCTAAGAGTGTCTATAATATACTAGTACTGGTTGATATTTATACAGCATGACACACTGCTCATAGTAATAGGTAAAGTTCTCATTTTGTTCACGTGTAACCCTCCCCCCTTCCCCCCATTTCAGTCAGGGAGTTTTATTATCGTATTCTTGTAAATTATAGTTATTATGTTTCATATACTGATTGCGTGTACTACCCAAAGTTGTACTTTTCGAATAAACATAAAAAAATATTGTTCAGAACCAAACATGAACTCAATGTATTGGATGAATTTGATTTCAAGCTAAGTAATTGACCCAAACCCTGGTCTATATAAGAGTGTGTATTCTTTAATGTCATTATTTTTATGTTGTCTTTCAATAGATTTTCTTTCAATAGATTTTCTTTAAGGAATAAAGAATCATTCTTTGAGTATTATGAAGTGATAATTTCGGCCGGGGCGTGATTAAATCCAATAAAGCCCGAAGGGCTTTATGACAGATTTGATCACGCCCCGTCCGAAATTATCACCTTATAATATTCAAAGAATGATTCCTTATTACTTAAATTTATATAATTTTAAACCATCGTACAATTAGATATCTAAATATAAATAAGCAAACTCAGCTGGCGCCTCAATTTGGCTTCATTTGGAGTTATGGGTTTTATTGTACAAAATCGATACGTCACAGGCAAAGACAATGGGAAATGTAAATATTTGAGGATATTGTCAAATTTTGTCTGAGTCAAGATTATACGATTTAACTTTAAGGTATATATGCATACCCCCCGGCTGTATTGGAATGTTACGACAGTTGTTGAGGCAATCGGAAAGTGTGACTTCCGATTTCTGAGGCGATGCTACTCCACATCCGGTTCCCGGGTACATCCTATCAAAGTCACACTGACCTGAGAAATAAATGTTGTCTTAATATTTTTGTAACATGTATGAAAATCATTGCTGTTTCATTACGCAGCGGGACATATAAAAATTGTTTCACATTTTGTTAAATCAAATGAAAATTTTGGTGTCCTTTCTTTCTCTCTCTTTTTTTTGGGGTGGGGGGGGGGTCGGTTAAGGGTGAATGGTTTGCTTGTTTCTTGTTTACTTTTTTTCCCGATTTTAAACAAAATTTGAAAGTAGATTATATATTTCAGGATGTTTGGGCAAGAGAATCACAGATTTTAGCAACATTGTATTTTGAAAGAAGTTTTCTACATTTTTTCTATACCCATGTTTTCTTCGCAGACAAAACCAAATTTTTGATCGCATCTTTCCGACTTCCACTGTCCAGTAAAATCAACCGTAAAACATTTGCTGTCGTCTGGAGTCGAACTTGGATCGGGGACAGCGAAGTTTCTGTATATTGGATCTTCACATCCAACCCACTGCATGTTTGATCCATCAAGCGGATCAATTTCATGTAAACCAATCCATACATCTCCACTTCTGAAGAAAAAAAAATCAAAATTTAGAACGTGAGAAAATAGATTCTTTATCTTTGAAATGATTTTATTGAATTGTGTATAAAACATTAATATGATTTATACACAAAAACCAAATCTGTTTTTCATTCAAAATATTAGATATAAATTTCGCTAATGAATTCATATTTCAATCTGAAGGTATCGACTAATTTAAACACCATTCTAAAAATGGAGACACCGGATGACAACTTTTGCTGAAATTGAACATTGTATGAAATTAACATGCTGAAATATTTACATCAACCGAGTATTTTCTCCTTTATTTCTTTAGAGATCTGATGATGGCGTTCTACTGTCTGACTTAATCTCTATCATCAATTTAAATTAAATTATGTCCACAAATAAATGTCCATGTGTGTTTTAAAATAGGCATTCCTTGGCCCTTATAAACCTGAATTCCAATTTATCATTACTAAAAAGTGTTCTGTGCATTTAGTGACTACGTTCTTTACAGTAGGCCTAACGTTTCTTTTATAAATTATATAACTAAGACTTATTCAAAGGAGACATAATAACCACAGGGGCCAAGCCTGTTTTAACATTAATTTCAATGTAACCATAAATAAAGAAAGGGGTCGAACTCCGACCCAGATAAAAAACTACCAGCTCGCTTCAAAAGCCTAATAAATCAATTATTTTTTACAACACTTGCAATGTGCATGTATTTTTCAGAAAAGTAATGTCTAAGATACACTCATGCCGAATTTCAAGTTGATGGGTCTTAAAATAGCGGAGATATACGTAATTATTCTCTCGAAGTCGGCAGTTTATTTTTACTCGGACATTCACCGGTCCAGGGCTCACGATGGGATTTTGCCTCTGACAACAGCAGTATTGCAACAAGTCGAGAAACATCCGAACTAATCTTTTAAAATCTCACATCAAACGCACGCTACTTACATCCTTAAATTCCGATAAAATTTCGTAAATACTCTCCAAACTGAACTTTTATTCTGCAGCCACATTGACTTCTGACAGGGCCAGCCATTTTGACGTCTTCGAGAAATACTGATTCTGATTGGACCATCAGGAATATTAACCAATGAAATTGAGTTTAACATTTTCTATCACAATGGCCAGTCTGGTCAGAAGCTGCAGAATAAAAGTTCAGTTTGGAGAGTATTTTAAGAAATTTTATCGGAATTTAAGGATGTAAGTAGCGTGCGTTTGATGTGAGATTTTAAAAGATAAGTGCGAATGTTCCTCGACTTGTTCCAATACTGCTGTTGTCAGAGGCAAAATCCCATCGTGAGCCCTGGACCGGTAAATGTCCGAGTAAAAATAAACTGGCGACTTCGAGAGAATAATGACGTATATCTCCGCTATTTTAAGACCCATCAACTTGAAATTCGGCATGAGAGTATCTTAGACATTACTTTTCTGAAAAATACATGTATATTGCAAGTGTTGTAAAAAATAATTGATTTATTAGACTTTTGAAGCGAGCTGGTAATTTTTTATCTGGGTCGGAGTTCGACCCCTTTCTTTATTTATGGTTACATTGAAATTAATGTTAAAACGGGCTTGGACCCTGTGATAATAACCATCAGAAGGCATGTTCACGAAGCCATCTTAGGACTATGGTGTGTCCTAAGTACATCTTAGGACATGTCTTAGTCTTAAGTCTGTTTCTCGAAGCTCTCTCTAACTTTAGGAATCGCCATAACTTTGTCCTAACTTTTGGACATCACTTACCTTGTCCTAAGACCATCCTAAGGCTGCAAATCACGTTTTTTGGGGGATATTGGGACTGTTGGGAAGCCTTTTCTTGAGACCAGTAGAATTAAACAATATTTTCCTACTGTTCTAGCCTTTTCGACAAATCTAAAATACCAAATCCAGGAGTGGGGGGGGGGGGGGGGGGGCATAGTCATTTATTCTATATTCTACTGTTCTAGCATTTTCGACAAATCTAAAATACCAAATCCAGGAGTGGGGGGGGGGCATAGTCATTTATTCTATAATGTATGTTCATTTTAACAAAATTATTTGGAGAGAGATACCCCAATCTCTAATCCCCCTTCCCCGTTGCTACATGCCTGCCTGGAAGCTGAAAAATTAAGCAATTTTTTTCGCAAATACTGTCACTGTTTGGCGAATGAAAATTATTCACCTATTTTTGATATCTACATTGTACACTTAGTGAGTTACATTCTTTGTTTTGATTACTTTTGGAAATATTTCAAATGTTCTTGGCTAAAAAGTAAATTTACATCGGTTTATATAAGCCATGCGTGATCATATTTAATTTTTATCACTTCATTCTGAAACAAATAATGTTTTAAAAAATTCGTAATATTGAATAAACTGTATTTATGTATTTTCGAGATAAATTAAAACTAATTTCTTATTTAATATGTTCGTGTATTCTAATTTTTGCAGATTAAAAGGGAAATTGGTTATATGTGTGATTTTACATATAACGTTTAAAAATTCTATGAAAAGCGCGTGTTTATGTACATTGTATTACATGTACTTGAATTAAAAGGTTTTCAAATGTTAATTTACACTCAAAGAATGCACACGTGTTGTTTTATAATTATTTGATTGTAAGCCAATGTTCTGATACATATTTTCTTTAAAAGAAAATAGCAATCATTTGAATTTCGGGGGGGGGGGGGGTAATTTGTTTTTGGGTTATTTTTAAACTTGTTTTGGGTTTTTTAAACTAAATAGTTACTGGATACTGATATATATATTTAAGTATTTGCAAATTTTTAAAAATGTATACATTAAAATGAATTACATGTTTTAGATATTTTGTGTTTACTACCAAAACGTACAATTTTCTCTGGCAAAATGTTTAATGATATATCCTTATAAAAGTCTCTAAAATTTGATCTGTATGAATAAATGTGAAACATAAGAATGGTTGTAGAAGGTTAGGATATCTTAACTTAAGATGTTCCTAAGTTACCGTCGAGCTACATCTTAAGACGTGTCCTAAGTAGATCTTAGGCTGTTCCTAATTTTTTTCCTAAGTCATATCTTAGGACCACCTAGGTCATATCTTAGGAAAGATTCGTGAATATTCCTGCCGATTTGACTAAAATTTTATGCTATTTTTTCTGTTTAACGTATACTTATCGAATATTAATTAAGACAATTGAACAAATTATTTCGGAAAGCCCGCTTTCCTCATATCCACATGAACCATAAAAAAAATTTATTGTTCAATTAAGAATTGAAACAAATAATCATTTATATACAATGCAAATATGCTCCATAGACAACTTCCGCTGTATGTATTCAAGTTATATGTGTGTTTGATTCAATTTTATAGCCTTAAGTATTGAGGTTATTACCTAATGTTTTTTTGTGTTCATTGCTAATAATTGTTAATCTAGAGTTAAAAATAATTAAACTACAAAATGTGTCATGTAATAACTTTAAATTGTAAATGAGTAAAGTACATTTCAGGGGGGAGGGGGGGGGGGGGGGGTCAGGATTTTCGAAGGTAACGTTTCTCTTTTTCTTTTCTTTTTTTTGCTTGTCAAGATTTTTTGGATGAGTCTGCCCCCCCCCCCCCCCCCCCCTTTTTCAAAAACGAAGCTACGTGCCTGCATTTCAATGTTTTGATATTTTTCTAATTACTAATGTTTTTAAGACTCCTTCAATTTTAATCAATTCAACGGCTCTGGTACGCTTCCGCGCTCAAGAGCAATCAGATTGAGACTCCTTAAAACTAATTAAAATTAAAAAAAAAGTATATCATACTAGGTGTAAGAAGCCATTGATAAAACGCTTTCATACATATTATTACATCACGTGAGCGGATATACAGTAACCTACAAATTGTATATATACATGTAATTTGTGGCACTCACAAATGCGTACTCCATTCGTTTGCTAAATATTGCTCCAAGAAGTATTGTTTTGTGGAGGTGGTTATCTTCAGCAAGGATCCTCCATTATTCTCGCAGACGGTCTTCGCATCATTCCACGATACGCCATGCAAGTAAAGCGTCAGCTTTTGTTTGGTTGAAGTCGATAATCCTTATATCATTGAAACAAAAAAATATATAGAAACATTAATGCAAAGTAGACACAAACGATGCTTTTGGAGGTTTGGTAAGTAGAATAGGTTTGTTCATAGGTTTTACATATTTCCGTATAAGGTAATTTATAATAGTCATGAATCAAAACCGTTTGTTGAGATAAATTTATAAATGCAACGATGAAGACATTCCTTCAACCATAACGCCATCATTGGTATCTTTCCTGTACGACATTTACTTGAAAAGCTCTATTTAATACATATGATAAAGCGTCATTTGATTCAGAGGGTACTTTATTTCTCGAGACATTTAATTTGGTAGCATTGCCTGTGGACAAACTTGATTGAAAACAAAAAAATTGAAGATCCATCAATGTTCTGACACATCAAAGATCCTTTTATTTTCAAACACACAGATAATCGCTTCCAAATATCTTTAAAACTTACACATTTATTCTCACTAGATAAACAAAGATTGTGAACTGAAAGTGATTGGAAAGAAATTTTGACCAGTTTGAAGCAATGAAGCTTTGCACTGCAAAATGATTTCGAAGTTGCATTTGTTATCATATTTGAAACAATATTTTTTGTGTTACGTAAATTCAAAAACGGGGGAAAAAATACAATTTATCCTTAAATAAATGATATCACCAACCTGATCTGAAGACTGCAAGAGCCAAACAGCACATCAACGAAGTATGCGAAGAAAACATTTCTGGAAGTAAAAATATTAGTGTTCAGTTCCAAAAACACATGTCATGTCAAGCCGCCATAATCTTATGATGATTAAGCATTAATGGAATGAAGAATCTCAATTTGAAAAAGAAATTATATCAATTTCTTTATATATATGACGTGACGTTTGCGTCATTAAAATACTCGAGTTCATACTTATTATGAATTCATTTTATCGTTTGCTTTTGTATAAATCTCGTTGTTTTCCATCCTCCGGCAACGTTGAGCAATTCCATTGACTTTGATATCCTGATTATTTGTGCGACGAGAAAGTGTTTGAATAGTGGTTTACAGAATCTTTTCCAATCACTTATAGATGATTATCTTCACTTGTTATTGAACAATGCTCTTCTCGAATCGAAGCTACCATATTCAATATCTATGTTTCCGCTGATTGTAAGGAATAATACCCATAGGACAACAAGTACGTGGAATTATTAACAGAGAAAATGTGGCGCGTTTGTTTTTAATCCCATCATCTTCACCACAGAAACAAAAGGAAACTCTGAATAATATATGATCACGCGTCAACCAGTGATGATCTCTACCTTTCATATTTATTCTGTTTTTAAATTGACAAGCTCCCAATTTTTTCATGTTACATCATTTTCATTTGATAAACAAACAATGTGGGGTTTTTTTTTCAACCATACCAGCGCTTGCTATCAACAAGTTTTTTTTATACATACGGTAAAATAAAATTCTTTTTAAAAAAATTATCTTTTTATCAAAGTGATACAACGTATACATGCCGTGATCGTTAATTAAGGGGGCTCAATAGTCGTGGCGATTTTTAGACTGTATTGATCTCCTTCAGAAGAAGAGCTCTGTATAAAAATACAGAAAATACACAAATTCAAAAGGCTAGTTTTTTTTAGATTTTTCATTCTTATTATTAAATAATACATGTAGATTAAAGCCAAACCTATCGAATCTTCAAATTCTAGGCAGATCTGATGGTTAATATGTTGACGAAATAAGAAGTTTCCATTCCAACGCCCTGATTTCGTTGACATGGGCATATATTCGCGAGGGTCATTTCGTTAATAAATGAGTAGATTCTCAGAGATAGCGTATATTCATGAAAAGATCATAATTCAGGCATCAACGGCACCTAATTTAAAATTTGTTACGTTAATTCAGCAAGAAATTTTGATAATTGAATGTAAACAAAAAACATAATAATATAATAGAGCTCTTAAAAATATAATTCGATATAAATATATTGTACATAAGTTGTTATGTTTTATATTAATAAATCATACAAATTATTGGATTTCAAATTGTCACTGTTTTATTAACACTGTGTTAAAATACTTAAGTATGATATATAAATATCCCAAGAAAAGTGACAGAATCTCATTAAACTATTGTATAATTTATTACTCCTGATACGTCATAGCTCATAGCATTAACTCAAAAAATAAATCCATGTCTATTTTTGCATCAAACTTTTTATAGACTTGTTTAAAATAACTCTGTAAATGGCGTCTAGTAATGGGGACAGACCAAATATGTTGGTTTAGCGATTTTTTGCAATCTTCTTTTGTATTTTAACTATAAATACAGTGCATAATATAATGTATCTATTTAACTAATGATTTTGTTCCCCTTAATATTAAATCTCTCAATTGTTGTGCTTTAAATCGGTCTGCGCATTTATTTACACGCCCAGGAATTGATTCGATATTTAAGATGATAATATTCGATCAATTTGATTTAAACTCTTTCAAACTCTTTTCAAATTTACTCTTAATGTACATGTATGCATCTCTATCATAAGCACCAGCAAATATTTTTTTAAAAATCCATAGGTTGATCATTGGTCTTCTATTACATGTTCGATTTTACTTTGATATCGAAAACTTTTGGTGTATTATGTTCACAAGTAGGTGTACTGTTGACAGTGGAAATTTGCGATGGGCAAAACTTTCTGGACTGGATTCAATACTAGCTTTTCGACAGTTTTACCCGAGTAGAGCTGTTTTCTTTTAAACTTGATAGCATGACTGAGTTTACATTATCATATCAATCTCGGTCATTTTTTTCTCCGTTTCTTGAGATTTGTTTTTCCTAATTTCTATTATAATATGCGTGTCAAAACAGGTAATTTCAGGGGAGGGGTGTAAAATGTACTTTATGGGTTATCAATAATTTATAATCGTTCTTTCTTCTCGCATGCACTGTATCTGCTGAATTTTATTAATCATGCAAATTAAGCCTTGTTTAGCTTTAAACGACGGAAGCTAAAGGAAGTCATTTCAAAAAAGGAAAATGAAATAATTGCATTTAATTACAATCATTGCATGCACAGAGCTGCGTTTAAACCAAAATAACGTTTAGCGTTAAATGTGAAATGTTGTGTTGTATAATTTTGTATTGATTTCAAATTTTCTTTGGTGATCAAATCAAAGTGAATGTATAGGTCTTTAAAATGTGACAAAGATTGTTTATCAATAATTTCAGGCAATGCTTAAAATGAGAATAAATCACTTGTCAGAAACTGTTGTAGTTACTTCTTTTCAGATTTAAAACATCAATATGGATGTTTCAGACCAAATCTTTGTCTGAGACCGAGAAAAAAAGAAAGAAAACTACTTGCAGGATTTCAATGATGCCAATCTATTATCCCTGTATATTTACTTTTTCCAGTGTCTCTGCCTGTGATAACACTACGTATAGATTTTGTACTATATAACCCATAATACAAATGACGCCAAATTGAGGCCCCAGCGGGGTTTGCTAATTTATATTTAAATATTTAATCGTACGATGGCTTAAAATTATATAAATATAAGTAATAAGTTCAAGTTCAGTTTATTCGCTCAAACCAAATAATTTGGTACAAGAGGAATATATATATAATACACACAAATACATATACATACAGGAAAAAAAATTGGATGGAGGACTTGGGAGCTACAGTTCCATTCCACAGGCCTCTGAATTTCTATCAATAAGCTATGGTGTTCCGATGGGACCACTTCGACCTTCGCACTTTCGCCTTTAGGTCGAAGATGCGAGAGTGCGAAGTTGCGAAGGCGAAAGTGCGAGAGTGCGACGGCGAAGGAGCGAAAGTGCGAAGATGCGACGGCGAAGCGCGAAGATGCGATGGCGGAGCGCGAAGATGCGATGGCGAAGGAGCGATACGACTATCGCTCCTTCGCCTTCGCAACTTCGCACTCTCGCCTTCGCAACTTCGCACTTTCGCCTTCGCCTTTTTTGATAGCATTCAGAAAGTCTCGGTCGATTACATAGAATTTGATGCAGGCACCGTACTCGCCAATGTTTTCCGATTAATCCATGATATCATTGGTACGCATGCGCTAGGCCATTGTGCTTACTATGAATGTTTACAAATATTTTAATGTGTATATGTGACATACATGTTTACCAGTGCTGGCTATGCCTAATCATTATATACTCCATATAAAATGTAATGTCCGCCATAATGCATACATATGCACTTCCAGACTCCTGTCACTTACCAGCTGTCTGTTTACCGTGGATCAAACACAGTAACATTCTAATTTCATTATGCGACACTCCTTGCTGATGTATGGATCTAGAGGGGGAGAGGGGGTCCGACCCCCGGAAAATTCAATATTAATAACTTCACACATGCAGTAAAGGGGAGAGAGGGTCCGGATCTCATCCCCACGGAAAATTTAATTTTATTAATTATATATAATAAAATCTCCAAAATATGCCCGGAACCCTCCCCCGCCCCCAACAAATATAATTATCCATCCAACCCCCCCCCCCCCCCCGAAAAAGTTATGGATCTGTGCGGGCTGTTGAAAATAAATTCTAAAAAGTTCATCGTCTGCCTCAGATGTCCTTTTATACAGCTAAAATCGTCTTTAAACGATAGAGAGCTCCACAATTATAAAAAGGCGAAGGCGAAAGTGCGAAGATGCGAAGGCGAGAGTGTGAAGTTGCGATGGCGAAGGAGCGATAGTAGTATCGCTTCTTCGCCTTCGCAACTTCGCACTTTCGCCTTCGCATCTTCGCGCTTCGCCGTCGCATCTTCGCACTTTCGCTCCTTCACCGTCGCACCTTCGCACTTTCGCCTTCGCAACTTCGCACTCTCGCACCTAAAGGCGAAAGTGCGAAGGTCGAAGTGGCCCCATCGGAAAACCATAATAAGCCGTTAAATGTATGGGAATAGAGAGATACATTGTACATACCCTATCTATATATAAATACACTATTTATATTTATGTGTATTTATATAAAGCTAGGGTATGTATCTCTCTCTTCCCATACATCAGAGGCCTTTGTGGTTCCATACGTGTTTTAAAAAACTTGCAATTTACGGCGCACCAAAAATGCGCTAGTTTTGGACTGATTAGCCTTATTTCCACAAACATTCTGTGGAAGTCGAAGAAAACTAGTACCATTAAATTATTCAAGCATTTAACTACTGGTATCGTCACTTACTTACTTGCTTAGACTTTCTCTTAACCGACCTTGGAAAATGAAGACATAGTATGTTAAATTCACTTGCAGATCGAGAGTCGCCATTAACTGCACTTCACTTTGCTGGGCTGGTGATGGCGTTAAAAAGAATATCCAGAGGCAAGTAAAGTAACGATATTTGTAGTAAAATGTCTGAGAAATTGTTTGAAATCAAATATTTATACCAATCGGAAATAGGATCAGGAGCTACAGGCATGAAGCTACTCTTTTTCAATTAATCAGAAAATTCGTTGGAAAAACCCCGTAGAAACAGATATATATATCTCTTTCTTCAAATAAAGCAGATCTAACTTGTCGGAAATGTAATTCAAATTGAGTATTTGCATACAAATGAAGATTTTGTCTCTTTTTCTTTTAAGGTATTAAGTTTCTTGGAATTCTTTAGATAACAGGAATGTCTTCTTCTTTATTTTGTAGCATACACAGCATTACACAAAATTAAAGTGATTGGTATGGGTATGCATCGATAGGCCATTTCAGACAGCTCTTTTTAGTTGTCTTTACTGACCAGACGATGCACCTAAATGTGGACTTCTTCAAAAAGATATGCATATAACCTTATGGCAACACCATGCGAGTCCAGCAGACATGTTCACGAAACTGTCTTAAGATATGAACTAAGTGTGTTCCTAAGATACGACTAAGTGAAAAGGTTAGGAACATCCTAAGATCAACTTAGGACCTGTCTTAAGATGTAGTTCGATGGCAACTTAGGAACATGTAAAGTTAGGATATCTTAACCTGCTAAAATCATTTTTATTTTTCATATCAATTCATACAGATAGAATTTGAGAGACTTACACCGGGATAAATCATTAAAATTTTAGCCAAAGAAAACTTGAACGTTTCGATAACACGATTGGCCTAAAACCAGTAGTTTTCATTTGCATACATTTTCAAAAACATACATTTACTTGATACATTTCAGTGAGCATTAAACAATTTAGTTAAATAAAAAAAAAACACAAGCAAGAAATCCAAATAACCGCTATTTTGTGTAATGAAAATATACCACGACAGGTTTTGGCTTTCAAGCAAGTAAATAATAAAACATGCATTTTTTTGTGTGTAAATTATAATTTGATACTCTTGTCATTCTCGCAATACATAAGCACGCGTTTTTCATAGAATTTACGTTACATGCCTGCAGATGTTGAGTCAAATTCACAAAAAGACTTAAGAAATGAATTTAATAATTTTTTATTGATCGACGTATCAAAGGATAAGTTGACCGGAAAACTTCATCAATACGCGTAGCAAAACTATAGGAAAGGCAAAGCACAAGTATTCGAGTTAATTTTCAGATGAACATAATTAAAGAAAATTAGACAAAATAAATATGTGTGAATATGTTCTGTAGGTATCGATAGATCAGTGGACCATAAACTAGATACCAATGTGGTAATCGCAAAACGATACTATGTGATCTATATACAGTCATGTAGAAATACATTGTAACACCACTATGCGAGAGTTAGCAATATACTTAATTAGTAGAACTCCTTCTTAAATCCTTTATCACCTTAATTAGTCCATGAAGAATCTTCAAAAAACAGTAAACCAGTGCACAATGTGGAACTCTCTGAAACTGTATCTTTAAACAGATAACACCACTAAATACAAGTTAAGTCCAAAAGCTGTATCATTATATCGATGCACAACTAATTAATTAGTCCATATGTGGCGCCATCACAGAATAATGCAATTTATCAGCGATGCATCTCTAATCTATTAAAATCAACCTTTAAAAAAAAAAAAGAGGAAAAATCCGGACCCCCCCCCCCCCCCCCCCTCCCCCGAATCTGCAACACTTACAAACTCTACATTTACATTTTACGAACAGTAATAATATAAAACGTTCAAAATAATTGAAATTGGAAACATATGATCACTTTTTTAATTTCTTGACTTGTTCAAACAATTTAATAACATCATTTCCAGACACATCTTTAATAGTGAATTATTTAGCAAAAGACAGTGATGAAAAATAGAAATCATACAACTCTGAATATGACTTACCAGAAGTTTTCACACTGATACCTCAATGCCCGGGATTCACTCAGTCGTTTGCTTAACAAGTATTCTAACGTTAAAACTCAACAATCCGGCTCAAGTCCCATGTCATCAATACCGCAGAACCAATCGCTTTACCCCATATCGATAGCAAACAGGCTGGTATATATGCATGCAGTACAATATTGGTAGATGAGGAAAAACCATTTCATCTCATAGTTGGAGTACCAGTGGCTGGAGCTTTTACTTTTTGTGTATTTAGTCAATAATGGATTAAAAGTTATATCCAGCAGAGAAAAATCGATAGACTTTTATACTAAACTAGCATTTTTATTTTTTTTTAAATTTAATTCAGGTTATGTATATTTTTGCAATTCCAACTGAAACATCAAATATATCAGCTTTGATAAATTACATTTTCACGGAAAGAATTGGGTGTAGAGTCCTTCCTGATATGACTTAATTTACTTTAACATGTAAAATATTACACGGCTATTTATGTTGTAAATAAGTGTAGAAAAAAATATGTAATCTGCAAGCGCGGGTGATGTACTTTTTTCTGCAATGTCGCTCCTTCATATCCCGCATGAATCACCAAAGAAAGCATTTGGTTGTTCAAAGGGACTCAGACACAATTTGCGCTCAAAATTTCAAATTTTATTTTTTTCCATTTTTAATGTTTATAATGGTAAATATGGGCATTTTGAATTCTTTGTCAAAATTTGAAAGTCAAATATATTAAGTTATAAGCAATTGCAAGGCACAGAGATTAAAAATTCTTTGTTTTGGAAACAAAGTTCGGGCCTTGTTATTTTTAAATATGTGTTTACAAGTTTTAATCAAATGTTGCTTTCCTCTGTTGATAATATTATTTTTGAACATATTGAATCAGTTTACCTTGTTTGCAACGAGTCATTTTGTCAAAGAAATTGTAATTCCATATTTTACATGATTTGTAAACAATTACTTGAACAGTGAATTCTTACCTCTGTATCTCTCTTATAACTTGACTTATCGATCGACCGGAACCTTCAGTAAACCCAAGAAAATCATGGACAACACAAAATTATCATCTTGATGCCAGACTCAAATTCCCATATAACATAAGAAAAATTTGTCTTCTTCATGTACCTAACGTACTGATTTACATAAATAATAGTTTAGTTACTTTTAATTACTCTTTATGAATAGTCGCTACTTTCTTGCTACATGTACATGTACCTTAATACCCGCGAATCACCAAAGAAAGCAGTTTATTGTTTAAATATTATTCAATCGTAAAACATTATAGACAGTATGTTGGTATAGTTTCTGGCACCAGGCTTCTTCCTTTCTCGTTAATTGATGATACAGTCATGATATTTAATGAAATGATGGCAAATAGAGGAAAAATGCAGAGACTATTTTACGATTTCCAGCTTGAGTTTAACGACATGCATGCGTTTTATTCATTTAGCATTTTCTTCATTCACATGCCTCATTGATTTCATCAGTTTTGATACTGCGCAATTGCTTAACATCACGAGTTTCTGACTTTCCTACTTCAGGGACTTGAAAATGTGAATATGCTGCATTTTTAATATTCTAAAAAGTCATTACTTTATACTAAAAGGGTAACGAAACTTTGAAAGTTCATTTGCCTATAAAACGGAAACTGTTTCAGAAGAATTTCAATGCAGTGAGTAATAAATGCAAGACTAGAGTAATAAAACATTTAGCAAAATGACGTTGGTTCGTGATTTACTATATTATCAACGTTTTCGATATTGCGCATAACAAATTGACAACTTATCTTGTTTTCCCTTCCAGAACGCATAAATTTTCTTTCTCTTTCATTGCATTATAAAAAAGTACAAAATACATGTATATTGTGTAAAAATATCTGGAAAAGATTTGACGTTGAACGCATTTTTGTTCCAAGAAATAATTCCAAAACCAAACTTTTCTCAACCATCATAAACCAAGAGGCCCAGGGGCCACATCGCTCACCTGAGCAACAATTGCCTTAATTCAAATTAGCATTACAGTATCAAAATATCTTGACAACTGAGTACAGTAGATCTTGCTAAAAAAATGAAAATCTGCCAATTTTTATCCACCTCTTATTTTTTGGTAAATACCCAGCCCCTTCTGTTGTTGTACCTGTAAGAAGATTTTTCTCTACTCCTATATACCCCCCCCCCCCCAATTTCATGGCCCCACTTTTCTCTAGGGAATCATGGTTTCATTTAACTTAAATCTGCATAACCTGTGCTTTCACACTAAGAACTGAGTTTTGGACCGAAACTTTCCCAGAATATTTTTAAAGATTTTCTCTATATATTCCTAAGTAAAAATTCAAACCGCTATCACGGTCCCGCTCTACCACTACCCGAGGATGCCTCTACACAAGTTTAAGCTTTTCTGGCCAAATAGTCTTTAAAAAGAAGATTTTAAAACATTTTCTCTATATATTCCTAAGTAAAAATTCATCCCCCATTGTGGCCTCACCCTACCCCTGGACTATTATTTAAACAAACTTGAATCTATATGATCTGGGGATGCTTCCACTCAAATTTGGGCTTTCCTGGACCAATAGTTTTGAGAAGAAGACTTTAAAACATTTTCTCTATATATTCCTATGTAAAAATTTATCCCACAATTGTGGCCCCACCCTACCCCAGGGAACCATGATTTGAACAAACTTGAACCTACACTATCTGAGGATGCTTCCACTCAAATTTGAGCTTTTCTGGCCTAATAGTTTTTGAGAAGAAGATTTTCAAGATTTTCTCTATATATTCCTATGTAAAAATTGATCCCCCAATTGTGGCCCCACCCTACCCCCTGGGACTATGATTTGAACAAACTTGAATCTACACTACCAGGGGATGCTTCCACTTAATTTGAGCTTTTTGGCCTAATAGTTTTTGAGAAGAAGATTTTTAAAGATTTTCTCTATATATTCCTATGTAAAACTTGATCCCCCAATTGTTGCCCCACCCTACCCGCGGGGACCATGATTTGAACAAACATGAATTTACACTACCTGAGGATGCTTCCATATTAATTTGAGTTTTTCTGGCCTTAAAGTTATTGAGAAGAGGATTTCTAAAGATTTTCTCTATATATTTCTATGTAAAACATGATCCCCCAATTGTGGCCCCTCCCTACCCCCGGGGACCATGATTTGAACAAACATGAATTTACACTACCTGAGGATGCTTCCATATTAATTTGAGTTTTTCTGGCCTTAAAGTTATTGAGAAGAGGATTTCTAAAGATTTTCTCTATATATTTCTATGTAAAACATGATCCCCCAATTGTGGCCCCTCCCTACCCCCGGGGACCATGATTTGAACAAACTTGAATCTACACTATCTGAGGATGCTTCCACTCAAATTTGAGCTTTCCTGGTCCAACAGTTTTTGAGAAGAAGATTTTTAAAGATTTTCTCTATATATTCCTTTGTAAAACTTGATCCCCCTCTTGTGGCCCCTCCCTACCCCCAGGGACCATGATTTGAACAAACTTGAATCGGCTCTTCCTGAGGATGCTTCCATTTTAATTTGAGCTTTTCTGGCCCAATAGTTTTTGAGAGGAAGATTTTAAAGATTTTCTCTATATATTCCTATGTAAAACTTGATCCCCAATTGTGGCCCCACCCTACCCCGGGGACCATGATTTGAACAAACTTGAATCTACATTATCTGAGGATGGTTACATGCCAATTTGAGCTTTCTTGGCCTAATAGTTTTTAAGAAGAAGATTTTTAAAGATGTTTTCTATATATTCCTATGTAAAACTTGACCCCCCTCTTGTGGCCCCTCCCTACCCCCGGGGACCATGATTTGAACAAACTTGAATCTACACTACCTGATGATGCCTCCACACAAGTTTAAGCTTTTCAGGCCGAATAGTTTTTGAGAAGAAGATTTTTGAAAAATACCAACAAATTTTCAATAATTCTCAATTATCTCCCCTTTAAAGAGGGCGTGGCACTTCATTTGAACAAACTTGAATCCCCTTCACCTAGTGGTGCTTTGTGCCAAATTTGGTTGAAATCTGCCCAGTGGTTCTTGAGAAAAAGATGAAAATGTGAAAAGTTAACGACGACGACAACAACGACAGACAACGGACAAATAGTGATCAGAAAAGCTCACTTGAGCCTTTGGCTCAGGTGAGCTAAAAAGTCACTTGGAGGTGAAATGCATTTGGTAAATCATATTCTATATCAAACTCCCTCCTCCCAACCACTCTACTTTTCAACAAGAGAAAATTCCTAAAATCAAAACAAATACTTTTTAGGGTTGAAATTTATGTCAAGTATTGATTTTTTTTTTTATTTTGAATGATATCAATGAAAATGGATTTCATCACCTGTATGTTTGGTTTAAGACAACTACAGGTACAGAGGAATTGCAAATCATTAGAAAACTTTTATTTTTAAATCGTCTATGCCCAGACATTTTACTCTGATTTGCCAAACACAAAGCTCACTGTTTGACAGAAAAACAAAAGAAAAAGTTTCATAACTAATCTTTATGTATAGTGTAAAATAAAGGAATTTTTGCTGTCAAAATAAACTTTTATTTGCATATCAAATCAATTAATAAATAAATACAATCAGTTGCAAGAGTACATCGTCTATGCCCAGACATTTTACTCTGATTTGCCAAACACAAAGCTCACTGTTTGACAGAAAAACAAAAGAAAAAGTTTCATAACAAATCTTTATGTATAGTGTAAAATAAAGGAATTTTTGCTGTCAAAATAAACTTTTATTTGCATATCAAATCAATTAATAAATAAATACAATCAGTTGCAAGAGTACATCGTGTCGTTAATAGATTTTTTTCTCTCTCAAAATTTCAAATTGCGTCCTTTGTTGGATATATCAGCCATATATCTTAATTCCATGAACCTTCGTCCAATTGCGTCCTCTCACACACTGCTTTCATGTTGCTCAGTAAACTCGGTAAGTGTAGCATTGTCAACTGGGATTACCAAGTATTCAATTCCCTCGAAACCCTGCAAAAAAAAAAAATCAATACAGATTAACAGTAAACAGAAGCTTTAAATCATTCATACCTTTAATCTCTGAAAAAAAAATAATGTCAAAGTCCCCAGCATGCTTTTTCTTTCCTTTTCAGATTCAAGTATTTTGCTTTCAATACTAGAATGAAGAATGGTATATCTATATTCTACATTAAATTTGTGTTTAACACCATTAATATGAAAAAATCATGGAAGTGCTTCATATGAATGGTCCCAAATGATGAAATACTGAGTTGGATACATCAATTATCTATCCATTATTATGCTACATTAGTAGTCTATAGAAGATACTCTGATTGGAAAACACCAGTAAAAGCTTTGATCATCTCGTTTTTGCACCTTGCATCCATTATAAATACGAGCAGGACAAATTTTTATTATTTTTTTATTCATAGTACCTGATAATCAATTTAGTTTTACTAAAATCCATCTTTATTTCAATAGAAGTATTTGAATATTGATTTACACAAATATTGACCACAGATTCCTCATACCATTTAAGGGTCATGTTAAAAAAATATATAGATTTTTTTAAACCCTAGCTTACAACTGTACAAATACATTGTACTTGTACCAGAAATCACTATCTACACTTTTTGACATACAGTAAAAAACGCTTATAACGAAGTGCCAGGGACGGGGGATTTTACTTCGTTAAGAGTGTAATTCGTTATATCCCTCAAGTTTACAACATGTAAGAAAGTCACTGGGAATGAAAATTGCTTCGCTGTTAGTGTCAATTCATTATAAGCATGTTTGTTATAACTGTGTTTTACTGTATAACTTTCAAAACATGTCTCTATCTAATAAAAAATATGTGAACTGTTATCTTGACCCCTTAATTTTAGATCCTTTGGTAAATGAACAAATATATTTTATGCATTAATATTCCATCTTGATTTTACAAATGACAGTCTCAAGAAATAATCCTGAAATCTTTCAACACAGTTTTAATGTCGATCCATTTTTAAAAAAATGCCAAATCTTTAACTCTGCAAAATCATATCCCCCGAAAATGTGAAAATTTAATGAATACATGTATGTACTGTATATATATAAGCACACACAGCATGCTTTGTAAGCACATTTATGCAAGGTTGCTTCCTAATCAATTTAATAAATACATATTTTAACACCCCCCCCCCACACAACACACTCTCTGACCATTCACTTTCCGTATGGTTTGAATGAACTGAAATCAGCTATTATTTGATATACATGAGAAAGTTTCAATAAAATTCATGTTTTGAAACATTCATTTTCTTATCTCTTTTTCAAAATCATCATCTCTGGGAAGGGGAAAGAGAGGTGCTTTATTAGGACAAACTGGAAATTAAAATATGTCAAAAGTCTACTCCGGACATATAAACTTGTGCCATGCAGGTAAGCTAAAACTGGGTCAACTTATTAGATAAACTCATTATTAATGAGATATATTTGTACATTTTTTTTTCTTCAAATTATGCCTTTTTTTTTAAGGCTTGTCTTTGGTTTTTTAAAAAAAAAATATGTAATAATGGGGTAGAAACTCATTATCAACGAAATATATTGGTCCAAGTTTCTAGACAAACCTTGTAAATATTTGCTTTATTTAAATGATTTTGTCCACTAAAAATATCTTCCAAGTTCAAATATTTAATGAAATAACAGTTTCTGATAATCATTCCTTTAAAAGCTTACATACAATAGTTATCAAATCGTTATGTCAGCACATTATAATTTCCTCACAAAATTATTTTACTTCTGCTTAGAAATCATAAGTACCCGCATTGATATGTACATGTACTGGTACCCCAGGACTTCAATGAATAGATTTTTCCAGCACAATTTTTCTTTTGCATCTGCCATTTCCTACAAGGGTATTGTTATAAATTCTATGCCTCAATACTTCATTATGAAGAAGTACTATGAATCAATTTATGGTAATCTTCTGGCAATAACATTTCATATTAAAACCATCTTCAAGTATATTGTAGCAGTGACCTTTTCATATACATCATCTTACATTATTATCACAGTAATATTATATCTGAAAGAAAGAACTTGGTTTATTTTCGCACAACTTCCGGACAGAAGTCAATAAGATTAACAATTAAAATTAATGTAAATTAATGATTAAAATTAATACAATCACCTTTTTAGACTTGATTAGCTTGTGGTCCCTGAACTCCGTTAATTGAGCACGCAGTGTTAAGTCACTATTGACCAGGAAAGCTTCTCGGCATCTTTGATACAGATCTTGTAAAGACATACCTACAAGAATAAATAAATCTATATTTTACATACAAAAAAGAAAACAGAAGATTTTAGCTCATCTGATCAAAAAAATGAAAATAAGCATTGGACTGATTCATGGGATTTTGCTATACATGTAGTACTAAAGATAACATAAATTCATGTACTTAAAAAAAAATCCTGTTTTAGTTATATTTTTTTCATACATTTACATTAACATGTACATGTATACTGAGTTCAACATGAATATCACATTAAATTTCAAAGACAGATCACCATATATACATGAAGAGTATTTTTGGCATATTGAAATTTTAGCTGTTTTAATCTTTTAAAAATATCAAATTAAATTCTGTGTTTACAATTTCTGCAGTTGCATACAACTTCTAACTGATATGTTTGCTGGACACCAAGTAAAATTATCATAAAGGTATCACTGTTTTTTTGGTTAATATTCTGTCTGTAATATTGATACATGTATTACACATTTTTTGGAAGATGCAAGTGTGTGTGTGTGTGTGTGTGGGCAAGTTGGTAAAGAATTTATGAACAACCCATTTGGTACACTAAGCTAGCTAGCTATTACTAACATATTGCTGGCCGTAAGTGTACTGGCCAGTGAAAAGGAAACTGTATTCATGTAAATGCGTCTTTATTTTGGAGGGGACAAAACACACGGTTGATGAGCGATGAATTGATGGTATATAGAAGACAATATGTCAGGGTTGTCTTTAAGACCCGGGAGGCGGGGAATTCCCCCACATATGATGCCTTAATTACACCGCTATTTTTGCATTTCAAACACAATGTAGCTATAAGCAAGACCCCCAGACTACCCTTCTACTTTTTCATTTCCTCCTTCTACTTCAATTTTTAGAGACAACCCTGATATGTTGACAATAAACACTGTAAACATTGGCAGTAAACACATTTCTCACCCAAGTAAGTACTGCTGTCCTTATTTTCCAGTTGATGCTTGGCAAGCAACAAGAATATCTGTTTGGCATTGGTGGTCAAGCTCTTCATCACATGCGACATGGAGCTGAGGGCTAGTGACCCAGTCTGCTGTACCAGCAGCGAGTTCTCGTAGGAAGTCTCGTCAGTATATGGCAGGTATGTAGTCACATCGTACCATAACCACCGATAGCGGCTGCACTTCGTCTGGTCCCATACTTCATAGGAAGTAATGATTTGTGTTCATTAAATACAATGATCCTAACAATAACAAAGGTCTGTGCAAGAAATCTGACCTTTGACCTTTTTATCAATAACAATTAACCTTTATTTACCTTGACAACAAGACAGAATTTTTCACTTAAACCAAAATGAACTCTTTATCTTCAATATTTTGTATGGTATAGGTTATAATTAAAACATGTAACAATGATTAAATTTTTGATGCACAGACATGTCCTTCACCCATACATTACATAAGGAAGCTTATTACAGCATTCTACAGTGCGATGCATTAATGTTTTCAAATTTTAATGAAACATTGTTCTGTGATGATCCCACATCGTGGGCTTTCTTAGTGGCGTGTTGATGTTTTTAATGAAACATTGTTTTGTAAAGATTTCGACATTTGGACTTACTGAGTGGTGCATTGATGTGATCAATGGAAGCCACAATGTGGAAGCCCCTGATCTGACTCAACAGACTCAGGATGTTCTGAATCTTTTCTGGCCGTAGCATCACTCCGTCAATGTTGTGTACAACCAGAAAGAAGTCTCTGTAATCTATTATTGGAACATACATTATTGATGCATACCAAAAGGATTAGACAATTTGTAAACCTTAACCAGTTCTCTCCTTATCATCTCCCTAATCTAATCTAAACAGATCAAAAAGACTTTGATTTCCGAAAAAGCAGAGACAAATTCTTCATCATTGCATGCACATACTCAAATTAAGTTTCTAACAAAGCTAGGGAAGTTCTGCTTCTTTTGAAGGTAGAACATAATAAGCAAGGTTTTCTGATCATTTGCTTCATGAATTTCCTAATCAACTGAAACAGTGAAAAGATCTGAAATTACATGTAAACTGTGTCGGTACCTTTTGTCTCAAACTGGGATTTGATGAACTCCACTTGGTCTAGAGGACTCTTATAGGTGCCCTCTGCTTCCAATATTTCATCTGTTATGGTATTCAAAATCTGAAGAGAAGAAAATCCTTTATAGACTCAGGAGTGCAGGTTTAATATAATATCATACTTTTATTTTCATGGTAAAAATTAGGTGGGCAATTTTATTTTTATCTTAATATGAAATCAAAGGAAAAAATATAATCAAATATCCAAATCAAAACAAAAAGTCTACTTTAATTCCCTATCATTGAATAAAACTTGACTGTAATGTTATTGCTATTATGATAAGAAGTGAATTATCCTCTATTATTTTCCATTTCTTTTCTATCTTCACAATATGAAGATTTTGCTACGCAATTCCAAAATTATATTTCATTTAATATGATGAATTTCTATAAAAAGTTTCAAAGGAAAATATTCACTTAGACTTTATCTAAAACCATTTAATTGGATTTCGCATGCAATGTTAAGAAAAATCCAAAATATTCTAACCCTAACAAGAGGCCCAGGGGCCACATCGCTCACCTGAGCAACAATTGCCTTAATTCTGATCAAATTAACATTACAGTATCAAAATATCCTGACAACTGAGTACAGTAGATCTTGCTAAAAAAAAATTGAAAATCTGCCAATTTTATACACCTCTTATTTTTTGGTAAATACCATGCCCCTTTTGTTGTTGTACCTGTAAGAAGATTTTTCTCTATTCCTATATACCGGTACCCCCCACCCTCCCATTTCGTGGCCCAACTTTTCTCTAGGGAATCATGGTTTCATCAAACATAAATCTGCATAACCTGTGCTTTCACACTAAGTACTGAGTTTGGGACCGAAAACTTTCCCTGAATATTTTTAAAGAATCAAATTTGAGCTTTTCTGGCCTAAAAGTTTTTGAGAAGAAGATTTTTAAAGATTTTCTCTATATATTCCTATGTAAAACTTGATCCCCCTATTGTGGCCCCACCCTACCCCGGGGACTATGATTTGAACAAACTTGAATCTACACTACCTGAGGATGCTTCCATTTTGATTTGAGCTTTTCTGGCCAAATAGTTTTTGAGAAGAAGATTTTTAAAGATTTTCTCTATATATTCCTATGTAAAACTTGATCCCCCTCTTGTGGCCCCACCCTACCCCCGGGGACCATGATTTGAACAAACTTGAATCTACACTACCTGATGATGCCTCCACACATGTTTAAGCTTTTCAGGCCGAATAGTTTTTGAGAAGAAGATTTTTGAAAAATACCAACAAATTTTCAATAATTCACAATTATCTCCCCTTTAAAGAGGGCGTGGCACTTCATTTGAACAAACTTGAATCCCCTTCACCTAGTGGTGCTTTGTGCCAAGTTTGGTTGAAATCTGCCCAGTGGTTCTTGAGAAGAAGATGAAAAATGTGAAAAGTTTACAAGACAACGACGATGACAACGACAACGACAGACAACGGACAAATTATGAGCAGAAAAGCTCACTTGAGCCTTTGGCTCAGGTGAGCTAAAAATGGCCTGGTAATGTACCTGAATTTTTTGTCAGAAACATGTCAAGATGCAAATGAATAAGAAATGAATTTTCATTGAAATTTATCAAAAATTTGGAAACATCTAGTGTGTCATTGAGTGGACTGGATGGTCATATAAAGATTCAGGAAAACTCTCAAATCTAAAAGCTAACATAATTATATGAAGTTTCCTATACTAAATAATAGTTACTCATAGCTCAATACCAAATCATGATATCTTTAATTCTAATTTGTCGACCCCCCAGCCATCTTTATATATATGACAGACATTCGATGACATTATGAAATTATATTTACCGTAATCTCGCGTGTATAACACACACTTTTTTTCGGCCAAAATTTGGTCAAAAGTGGGGGGTGCGTGTTATACATAGGACAAAAATTGTACCCCATTTTTTCAAGCCGTGATTCTTGATACCATGGGAGTAGTGACTGCCGATGTAGCGTGTTATGCAAATTGAATGAGTGTATACTAAATTTACTGCATCAGAAATCAAATACCTTATTCTTAGTTTTTTTTTCCCCCATGTATTGAAATAATTATCCTCTCTTACAGCGAATTACAGAATACCGGTAGAGTTTTCAATAGCTTGTTGGATTGCTCAATAGGGTATTCAATTTGGTCAGCAATGTATCACATCAGGTTTAAATCTAGGTCCTGTGGTTACCGAAGTGTAGATTGTTATTTTGCACTCAACCAATTCATTTGGCACAAAGAAAACCTCTAGAACACTCTCTCCTATTGTTAGCTATTCTATTCATAGACCTTTAAAAAAAATGTTCACCTGAACAGCACTGGATTCTATAGAGCATCAATTCTGCTTGGAGTAATTTGAATTTTGTTTTTCAAAAAATGTAATTCAAAAGACATTTCTGAAGAAACAAACAAAAGAGAAAAGCATAACTTTAAGAATTACGGAGATATTTTTTTCCTGCAAAAAATCATTAGACATTTTGGTTCCCCAATCCATGGTGCAACATACAGCACTAAGAGTATTTTTGTGCTGTGACTGCTTCATTAGTATAGACTTTTATAGCAGTAATGTAGGATAACAGGGAGAAACAAAAAAGGCCAAAATGTGCAAATGTTTACTAGATTAACTCACTTTATCGCTGTCATAACCTGAATAATCACATGACCTAGATTTAAACCTAATGTGATACCTTGCTGACCAAATTGAATACCCTATTGAGCAATCCAACAAGCTATTGAAAACTCTACCGGTATTCTGTAATTCGCTGTAACACTATTCCTTGCATCAAACAAGTTTAAATATAGCCAGTGTATTCGCCATTACGTAAACAGCCACCTGTTGACTCGGCGCGTGGTCAATGTTTGTTTAACAATTTCCGGTGTCAGAAGCATGCACCTCTCTCGTGTCGGACTTCACAGGGTGTTTTCAAGTGCATGAAGATTAGCGATTATTCTGATTTTATTAAACTTAATTACTTTGTGTCCCGTTATGCAGTTAAACGTTATTGCTTTACATAGACACTGCTAAAATTACATCGATCATTTGTACGACTTGATAATGACGATATACGACATACGTGCGTTTCTTCACAATGATTATTTAAACAACAATCAAAGGGTTTGACTATAATTAATCAATTAAATCATTTCTGGTTTATGTCTGCAAACATTATTACTTTTAAGCACTAAGCTCGGTTGCCATTCTTCTCTACGTATGATGATCTTCTACTTCTCCGATGTTGTAAGAAACTCTTTACAAAGTGTCGAATGATATTTGATACCGCCCATGTAAATCATGCAGTCCTTTTTAATTAAAATTGTAAGAACTTTGACTCTAATATCGCTTACGCCATGTTCCGATCACGAAATTACAGTAATTACGCTTGGGTTAAAAAATTATCATTAAACATCGATAGTTATTTGGGAAAAAGGCGGCCGTCGATTTTCATTGTCTATGCTATGTTCCGATCTCAAAATCAAAGAAATTGTGCATGGATAATAAAATTAACATGAAACATTGATAGTTTGGGGGTAAATGGCGGCCGTTGATTTCGCCATTTTTTGGGTGCATGTTATACATAGGACCTGCTGTTTTTTCGCCATTTTTTGGTCAACTTTGGGGGTGGGTATTATACACGAGTGCGTATCATACACGAGACATTACGGTAATTTCAAGTGGCTAAGGGTATAAACGCTTACATGTTTAATAGTCAAACTTGGAAAATAACCATTGACAACTACATGATCCAGATCCTTAAGCTCTGACCTCCTGAAGTCCTCAAGCAGGGTTCTCTTGGAGCCAAGACCATGCAACAAAATATTGTAACCATTACTGCAATGAATGAAAGTAAACATAATATTTTATTAGATATAAAAAAATGTGGATTATGTTCACAGGACATGAATGCCTAGTCCAATGGTATATTAATTTTGTATTCACTATTGCAGAAGGAAAAGAATAGAATCAAGTCTCAGCTTAATCAAAATATGATGGTCAAGGTCATAAAGAGGGTCAATGTCAGAAAATCTAATAGCTCTCTAGAATTTGTATTAGCGTATTAAGTTTACTGAATGAATATCTCTTTGATCAGCTCCCTTTTTCATAGAAATTTTTCTTTCAACTTGAAATGGATAGAGAGGATAGGAAATGCAAACATTATGAAAATCATATGTAATTTCAACAAGAATTTTTTTTAAATTTCATGATTCAAATAGCCAACCCTCCTTTTAGATCTTAAACTTGATAAGACAGTCCATTCAATAATACCGCATATTGATACTAAGCAGGACCTTGAAAACATAATTACACATACCACATGTAAAACATCCACTTGTGGAATAGCTCTCTGTGTTCTTCGTACATCTGCTGACACTCTCTGCTGTGCTTGCTGGGAACTCTTCTGAGAAGTTCATTGAGAGACTCCTGATCCATTTTGCCTGTCCCGAGTTTGGCTAGCGTCCTGTCCGATGTTGTTGAGAGGCCTCCTTGGGAATGCAGGTCAAAATATTCCTCCACCATATGTGGCTGTTGAAGTACAAGAATGGAATATGATTGGTTTAGCTTTCAAGATCTTAAGTAACAATTAACTTAAAAGATTTTCATGTATTATTACATTTTCTTTGAATGGAAGGGAAGAGGCAGAATCAAAACTGCAAAACTTTCATAAATAGTTCAAATAGATATTCATCATGCATATATATATTTCCATAAGACACAGTTGGCAATCAAAACAGAAGCAATGACAAACCACAGATGCTTACTGCATTTAAAATTAATTTTACTTGTAAAAGACAAGAGGACAAACAAAAAATTTCAGAGACCATATCGGCAGCCTCCTGGATCTTCCTCCGGGACCGGGGGGTGGTGGGGGGGACTGGGGTGGCTGAGGTTTCTGTGTCACTCTCCCCATCTTCGCTGTCAGTATCACTCGAATCTGAGTCCACATCCACATCATCACAAATGTCTGAAAATAAAATCAAGATCTAGTCTTAAATGATAATTGTTGAATTAAGTTAACTACCTGAATGCACCATTCATTAAAGAATATCAAAAATATTGTCAAATTTTTAAGCACTCACATTTTTTATCAAAATCATTTTCTTTTGAAAACAGTTGCTTCATCAGAGAGAGAGAGAGAGAGAGAGAGAGAGAATTTTTTAAATATGAAATTATTTTATGACATGGTCAGTGCCACAGTTTACATCCACTGATGAGTGGTGCCAGAGCCTTACATTCTGTCCGCTTCCTGAGTTTGAATGGAGTTGTAGCTTCTGGTTTTCTCCCTTTCCTTGTCAGTTTCCCTTGTGTGCCTTTCTTTGGAGTTCCCTCACCTGTTACAGTTAGAGATAACAAGAAATTAGTTACATATATCCCAAACTGGCTAGTAACTAATATTTATTACATCAATATTATTTAATAACAAACAAAGGCAAAATAATTTGCTTAAAAAGATACCTGCAATGACTACTAGCATTCACATCAAATGATCAACACAGTGTCACAAAATTTTTTGCCCATCTGTTTCTTGGAATTTTAATTAGTGCATTCATATTTCATTATTTAATTATAATTGATAAATTATCTGAATGAAATTTTATCTAACCTTTCCTTGGGGTCACATTTTCTGTTTTCCTCTTCCCGGAAGACACAGAAATGCTGTTCTTTAAAATAGATTTTGGAGTTTTGGGCGTCCTTGCCTCAGAAGCTAAAAGAAATTCAAAATGAATCTTCACAAATGCTTTTATTTCATATTCAGTACAAAATCCAAATAATTATTCACCAAAATTTCAACAAATACTGAGAGAACAAGCATTCTGAGAGTATTGCATAAGCAATACACGTCCCCTACCGGTTTGTATTATTCTATGAAAGCTTCCAAGCACACAACTATTTCAGAGCTTTTGTAAACGAGATGTCATGCTTTAATCAGAGATAAAAGAACAAAGGAAATTAAAACTATATAGATGATATAGAAATTAAATATAAAATAGGTAAAACAAGCATTCTGAATGTATTGCATAAGCAATACACGTCCCCTACCGGTTTGTATTATTCTATGAAAACTTCCAAGCACACAACTATTTCAGAGCTATTGTAAACGAGATGTCATGCTTTAATCAGAGATAAAAGAACAGAGGAAATTAAAACTATATAGTTGATATAGAAATTAAATAGGAAATAGGTAAAATAATACTCTTTATTTCATCTCCTGTAATTTCGCCAAGTCTATTCTGTATTCGCTGGTAAAAATTTGTGAAAACAATGCACTGTTATGCACAATATCATTTCTTACCGTCTTCTGTACCCCGAATCTAACCAAACAGTTAAACAGCCCAACCCAACAACGAACCCGATTGTAATAATAATACAAAAAAACCCTGCCCGATTAAATTTACAACACAATGCTTGACACTATTTTATAGAATTCATTTCTTTGTTAGAAATGATAAAAGGAATGGTACAGGAAAAGGAATGGTACAAGTGACGCACGATATTATTACTGACTAAATACTGATCTCGTCTATTCAGTTACACACCGAACCCGATAACGAACCCGAACATTAAAAAATTGGAATATAAAAAATTAATTTTCTCGAAAATATGTCAATCAGAAACTACAAAAGTGTAAACTTGATCTGTAGTTTGACATTTTGAAGCTGTTCAGCAAGTTTCATATTATTCCTCAAATGCATAAAGAAAAAAAGTGTGGAAAACTGAAGTGGGACAGACAGACGGACTGACGGACGGACAGACAGACTGACGGACGGACGGACAGACGGACTGACGGACGCAGAGGAAAGCTATAGTCCCCTCCGATGAAACCGGTAGGGGACTAATAATATTCTTTATTTCATCTCCTGTAATTTCGCCAAGTCTATTCTGTATTCGCTGGTAAAAATTTGTGAAATCAATGCACTGTTATGCACAATATCATTTCTTACCGTCTTCTGTACCCCGAATCAAACCAAACAGTTAAACAACCCAACCCGACAACGAACCCGATTGTAATAATACAAAAAATCAAAGGCCGCAACGGCCACAAAGGCGTCGAGCTGACATTTTCTTTTATATAGAATGATATCAATAATTTGAATTTCTCCAGTACTCTACTAATAGACGTACCGTATTATCAAATAATACTAGAATAAAAAGGTAAATAAATTATGTTTTGTACTGCTTTAAAAACAAAAATCAGTATATTTCCTTATAAAATAGGTATGATGCGTTTATAATACAATAACTCATCATGGTCATAAAAATCGAAGAAATTTCAAAAAAAAAATATCTTCTTTCTGCTTTAAACAGTCTGAGAACAATTTTCACAGGTTCGTAATTTGAATACATTAACAGTGTGTCCCTAATTATAATGATAAAACATACTTTTATTTATATCAATTCCCGTTTGAAACAAGATTTCCTATGGTATGATTGTTTACAAACAAATCCACAACACGTGCTATCTAAAAATTGCATTATCGTGTTTTCTTATTGTAACCATTAAAATCACTAGATACGTTTATCGCTTGCATTTATTTTGGAGACCGTGCCCGATAAAAAATAAATTTTCATATCAAATTTTATTTCTATCGGGCACGGTCTCCAATTAAAATGTAAGCGATAAACTCAATTAATATTTAGTAAATGTTTACACCTTATTGTATTCATCCACCATTTCTTGATTAAGCAAATTTATACTTATGCAATGAGTTGTCAATAACAAGGAAGGCAAAGTTGGTTTATTTGTGCACAATTTAGTTGAATAAATGGAATTAAAATTTTGTAATATGTTTAATACTTAAAGGAACTTATTTCTTAAGCGCATTTAAAAGGCGGTGCAGAGCATGAAATTTTGGACGATTGCCAATCCAAACGATCGCTAGAAGGCTGCCGAGCATTAGCTCGACGCCTTAAAAACCCTGCCGATTAAATTTACAACACAATGCTTGACATTATTTTACAGAATTTATTTGTTTGTTAAAAATGATAAAAGGAATTGTACAAGTAACGCACGATATTATTACTGACTACATACAAGCCTCACACCAAACCCGATAACAAACCCGAACATTAAAAAATTGATATATAAAAAATTAATTTTCTCGAAAATATATCAATCAGACGCTACAAAAGTGTAAACTTGATCTGTAGTTTGACATTTTGAAGTTGTTCAGCAAGTTTCATATTATTCCTCAAATGCATAAAGAAAAAAAGTGTGGAAAACTGAAGTGGGACAGACAGACGGACGGACGGACAGACGGATGCAGAGGAAAGCTATAGTCCCCTCCGGTGAAACCGGTAGGGGGCTAATAATTAAAATGGCATAAGGATGAAACAGTTAAGACGCTGAAATTGCTTGACTTTTATTTACCTTTAAGTGCCATGCTTCCTGATTTTTTCGCTGTTTTGAACTGAAATACGTCACTTCCTGCAACCTGGCCATCTCCTTGCTCTTCAAAGACTTAAAAGTAGAGGTACAAGTACTGCACTAGAATTTAGCTTTTGAAATAGTTCTGCTTTGTGTCATTATCAATAAAATAAAGTTTAATTATTACAGATAGCTTTCAACTGGTTTTTCTACTTTCAAGTGTCTATAATACAAATTACCAATTGTTTTCTAAGAAATATACTACTTTGACAGAATAACCAAAAAAAAAAAATGAATTTGAACAAAGATTTTTTAATAGATAATAGTGTATTGTAGTGAAATAATAATTTAATTTCCTTATTTCTGAGTTACCTGAAGGTTGAAAATTTTCTTCATCACTGTCACTTTGCTCTATGATTTCTATATCCTCTGTGTATTTTAACTGGTTCTTTCTGGTATGTTGCAATGACAATCTTTTTTTCTGTTTCCTGCTCTCTGCAATAAAAAGAGAAAACAACTCCAGGAAATGCCAGTGTCTATTTCATTCATGTCAAATGAATCCTGATTATCGTATATATCAAATTGATTACTGCATGCAAATTCAAAACTCAATTGCATGTAAATGTACATGTGCAATTCAAAAATCAAGATTTAAGTGGAAAACATTTTATTTGCTATGATTAATTTTCATCATAATGTCTTCATTCCAGCAGCATGAACACCTTTTCATTCATGATTGCTGCCTGTTTATAGAAAGTTCAGATATTCAAGGTTTTACCATGCAAAGATCAGGATTAACTCTTATATTTGGAAATTAACCTTTGAAAATATGAAAAACATAATCAAGAATAAATTCTGAATCAAATTGTGAGTTCTGGATCTCCGAAATATTTAAGATTTTTGATTCAATTGGGATTACCTTATTTGAACCATACTGATTTTGTCAAACATTCAGACAGTCCTTCCAAAACTTGTATAATATGCATGTTGAAAATGCTGTTCAAGTTTTTTATCAAAGCTGTAGAATCCATTATCAATGAAACAAGACAGGTATGTACTGTAAACCAGCGAGCGAGAAATTTTCGCAAGGTTCACGAGCATCATCGTCACTAATTTTTCTCCCCACGAACCAATCCCTTTCATATGGTTGTTATAACAGTACGGGTCTGAATTTCAATGAAAATTAGTCATCGGGAACCAGTTTACAGGAAGTAAATTGCGAAATAAAGTCATCGCAAATAAAAGTTGGTTTACAATTTATCATTAACTTTACAATTTTATAGCTACCATTCAAAAACAATTAACGTTTTTTTACAATGCTTCAAAAGTCCAGTCGCCTAATGGCTGGATGCATTTTCAACGTCAGTTTTCGTTTCTCTCTCATCTCTCAAAAACATTTAGAAATACATACTCAAAATAAGTACCTGGTACATAGTATTATGAATATGGATGCAATAAAAGTCAATATGCTTTTTCAAAGACCAAATGTGTCTTGTATTGTCAATACGTGCCTTGCAACATAATATTATGGGAGACTATAATTACAAATTGAGTAATATTAGACTCCACTTTTCAATGTTATTACATTTTGCACTATTATATTTGCATCGAGATCAATTAAAAATGTAATAATGCAAAATGTTATAAACTTTTTCAATGTCATTAACATTATTTGCATGTGTTCTCAAGCATTGCAAATCAAAATTGATATGAATTAATATTAAGTGGTAACATCAACATGTTACCTATCTATTTTGTTAATTGATATCTCTTAACGATAATCGGTGGTACCTTTTTGTATCTGTAGAGTACATACAAATGTATGTTTGGGTCATTGTAAATACAAATTGATTTATATTAGAGTGCACTTTTCTATACTCTGTCGCAAGATATCCTTGATTCACATTTTGCCTAAATAGACGATATTTATAAATACTTCAAGGTTCATTCAAAAGTATGAAAATTTTCCAAGATTTCTCAGTTAAAACACCCGATTAAGCTCAATAAATTTCAATATATGGCTAAAAAAATGTGATGTTTTAAGGGATTTTGTATTGCAGCAAGCCCAGATAATAACGTTGAAAAATTGTGCGAAATATTCCCAGTGAATTTCAACAGGGACGTATATACGTCCCTGATTCCAAATGGAAAAAAGATGTAAACATTCCCCAATATAAATCTCTGTAAGAAATCTGTTTTCGTTCCTGTGAATTTTTTCGAAAGAAAAATGATAATGTGTCAATGAAGATATCTTGGAATTTTTCCCTTTTATCGATTTTAATTGCTTTTCTTTCACAGGTATATGAATATTTTTAGAAAAAAATCGTCCAAATGTGATGCATAAAGATTGTGGGACAGACTTCAAATTATTACATTTTGTGTTATTACATTTTGCGTAGATCCCGACGCAAAATGTAATAAAATTAAGGTTAATTACATTTTGCATTATTATATTTTGCATTGCTACAATGTGCACCTAAACTGCTGAGACTTGAGGTTCGTGGTGTGTAATTAGGTAAATTAAAGTAATTTTTCTTAGAAGAGAAATGACAATGGTGGTAAGAAGAGAATGACAGTAAGTACTTGTCGTTTGCATTGCCTTACCATCTGAAAGTAAAATGCTTGCATACAGGAAGGGTACCATGGAATTCAGAGTTAAAAACCTTTTGTCATGATTTGTTTTGATCTCCACGACCGTATTTGATCACCCATTAATACATAAAAAATAATTCCTTATTATTTTAACAATCTCGTGTAAAATACATGTACGAGAAAATTCGCACTAATTATAATTTGAAAATTGTGCCGTCTACAGATTTCCTAAGAAGCATACATACCATATTTCTTGTTGACGTCAACAATGTGGCCAATAACATCATCGTCGCCGACAAATGAAACTGAAACGCATTTCCTTCTAGGTCTTCCACTGTTTGTTGTCATTTTCCCATGTTTCATTTCCCGCGAAAACAGCTCTTTAGCGATGGAGGTAAAAGAATATATGTCAACAAAAAGGCGTTACAGCAAACATGTGTGACATCACGATTTACAAGGTACGTGTAGATGTAAAAATGTAATTGCTTTATTTTTGCAGACAGAACAGTAAGTTAACAAGTGTACAATCCACTAATCAGCTGCTAATTATGATAGGATCAGATTGTGATGACTGTCGTATTTCTCAAAATTTTAACGTTATGTATACAGTAGATAGAATTCTCTATCGTTAAACAGGTCGGGTACACTACCTTATATGGATAGCATTATTTAACACGTGACAGTATTTTCGGCAAACAGATTCTCCAATGCAATGCATGACGGTCTACAACGTGTTTACGATTCAACAGACGCACGTGGTTTTTGTCTGTTTTATTCACAATATTTAATTGCTTGCCGGAATGTTTGTACATCTTGATTTTTACTTTAGAAGGTAAAAAAGGAAAGATTACGTACCATTAACTTTGTTCCATGCTCACATTGAAATATACTGTTGTTTTAGTTGATCAATTGTTGCTTCAAAAATGATCAGTATCAAACGACTGACATACGCATACAAGTACAAACAGGTTTTGATAAGAAAAAACTGCACAGCTGTATATCGGTGACTTTATCATTGTGCACTTGAAATAAATACAGGTAACTGTACGTTTTTAACATACGTGAATAGCCACGGTAGTAGAAATCCGCAAAGATACAAATGCAGAAGCGCAAGCTGTGCAGCATATAGTGTTTTGTCCCATAAGCATTCTGATGAATGTCCCTGAAGAAAATATCAACGCGGATTCTAGTATTGTTGTCTTAAATATGGGATATCACGTGAAAAAACGGTACTCACTGCTTCTAATTCTATAGGACGTACCTCTCTTTTGAACACTGACAATGGGGGTATTTAAATAGGTTGATATAAGTCCTCATATGCAATATTTTTTAAATGTGAGCATAGAAATTGAAGTTCAGACATAATTGTCCATATTAATTTCATAAATTCTGAAAAATAATTCAAAATGAGTTTCCAAAGGACAATTCAAAATGGTATATATTTTCAATACGCTTTGTATACACTGAAACTTGTAGTAGCCCACAATGCCTTGCAACTCATTCACCTGATTGGTTTGTCGATAAAAGTAAACAGATGGCTAATTTAGCATGCAAATTTATGCCGACGTCACAAAATATAGTGGTCTCGACCTGTTAAAATGACAGATGTCCTACGGACCCGGTTTAACCAGAGTGTACTCAGGTCACACTTAGATTATTTTTCTATGTATACAGGTAAAGTGAAGTCGCCAGTTCACTATGTCACTCGCATCATGAAAAGTGTATAAATTATAATAGAAAAAACCCTCTATAACTAATTATAAATGTCTATCATGTTGTTTCAAATAAGAGTGTTCTGCTAATCAACAAACAGGTTACATGTAATTCATGATATATTCAAAATGTTGTCATGAAAGATTAACAATGATGATCACTAAAAACATGTACAAATTATACAGGCTCATTGTAAAAAATGTTTTAAAAATTACTTAAAAATGATATAACTAGTTAGTATCATATTATAACAAGATAATAATCTTGTTACAACAAAATTACAAGATATTTATAAATAGCTTGTTATAACAAGACACTGGATTCTACAAAGAGGTACTTACTGCATTTAATGAATGCAAAACTCCAAAAAGCATTGATACTGTGGAAGAAATATTACGGCAGAATATTTGGTTTAACGTAAATTTTAAATACAAGGGAAAAGTTTTATATTTTCAGAACTGGTTCGAAAGCAGCTTTCATTATGTGAAAGACCTTTTGAATGATAATGGTTTTAAATCGCTCAATGAAATAGCTACTATATTAAAATCGAAAAGAAATTATCTTTGTGAATATCTAACACTAAAAAACGTTTTTCACTCTAAAATACATAATGATACAAGCAGGAGGAGATATATAAATATCAAAAATGAATTTCATTTTAAATTACAAGGAGAAATAAAAGATATCGGTAAAACGAAATCTGGCTTCTTCTATAAAATACTACTTGATGACAAATCCAAAAAACCTATCATGGAGAGTAAATGGAAAAATGAATTTAGCGACATAAACTCATTGTGTTGGCGAAAAATATATGATGAAAAAATTGTAAAAATTAATGATAAAAGCATTGCTGAATTTAATTTTAAATTATTGCACAATCTGTTGCCAAATAATCTATACCTTAGCAAATGGAATAAAAATACATGTATTGATAAATTTTGTACGTATTGTCGAGAAATTGAAAATACAAAACATATGGTTTTCGACTGTATACTTGTAAAAAACATCTGGATAAAGGTTTAATCTGCTATACTTAAAATTAATATTGCTTGGAAACATCTTGTTTTGGGTTTTATTTATAATGGAAACCAAAGCAATGTAGTTTTAAACAATGTAATATCCTTCATTGCAGGTAAAATTTTTAAATACAAAATGAAATGTAAATTGATAGAAGACAATGTCACAAATGAAGGCATAATTTTATTTTTAAGGTCATCGCTTGCAAGCTTTTTCCTTGTAAATCAGCAAGCACAAACTGTCAATTTTGATTACTAGTACTGTATACTTAGAACTCTTTCTGAAATGCTGTAAATTGTAAAATATGAAATAGTAATAACAACTAGACACGATCTCGTTGCGAGCAACGAGGAGGTCTTCCGTCCGATTTTTAGAAGGTGAAATGACGTCATCGACTTTAATTTTTGACAACAAAACATGATATGGAAATAGGGGTGAAGATCTAATGCTTTCCTGTAGTGCTTTTTATAAGTTCTTTTACGTTGCTTTTTTAAATACCTGCATTTCTTCCAATTGAAATAGAAAAGATTAAACTATTTTACCTCTGGTCCCTAATATCCCTAGTTAGTTAACGCATGAGAAAATCATTATATTGTTGGGATATATAAACGTATTATACATAAAGTCTGTCCCAAGATATTTTTGCCACACATTTTCTCAAATTATTTGATATTTGTAAATATCTCTTGATTCAGCCAAGGTTCATTCGATAGTATGAAAAAATCCCAAGATTTCCCTTTTGTAACGTCCCCTCTAGCTTGTCAGGTTTCAATACACGGCTAAAAAAAGAATGTCTACGGGGATTTTGCATTGCATCAGCCATTATAAAGCCCGGATGAAAACGTTGAAAAATTGTGCTAGATATTCCGTGAGACTTCCGAATTGAGAAAAGATGTAAACATTCCCCATTATAAATCTCCGTAGGAAATCTGTTTTTGATCCTGTGAATGTTTACGAAGGAAAATAGTAATTTCCGAAAGAAGTTTGACCCCCTAAAAACGTTAATACCTAATTACGTAACACATGATAAAATCAATAGATTTCTTGGATACATAATAGTTGAGATCGACACAAAATTTAAAATTTTGATTAATTCATGTGATTTTGAATGACCATAGTTGTGAATGGAATTGTAGATCATTTTGGAGAATAAGCGGGTATTGAACATAATTAATGCACATGATCATGTACATGACAAATAAAGTGTCTTACACATGTAAATCTTAATGTAAAAGCTGCTTGGTCCAATTTTCAATAAAATTATTGTATGCTTTTAAACGATGGTTATGCTAAGTATGTGTGCAATAATATACGTTGCAGTAGTTTTTCCGGTCAATTAAGCCATATTTCAATGAAAAAAATTATGTACATGTTGAAACTCGTTGAATCCGGATGTTGTGTATTACGGCATGCTGCCCAATCCGGCGACATTATTCAGCCTTTTGACATTTTCCTATCATTTTTGTTTTTAAAAAATTGTGCAATCCGGATCCTGTCTATTCTGTAAACCGGCGAAATGAAAAAACATACTGCTTATAATTAGTGAGAGTTATCTCCCGTAGTCCGTCTACTTATCGATCGGTCGGCCTTCTGCGAGATATTTTAAATGCTCAATTATCGACCAATTTTTCTGTCGTTGCTATTGATTTAAATAACTGTAAATATAGATCCAAACTAGCAACTCATTTCAGTTAATACCGTAAAGTCTTGTTATGAATTGCAAAAATTAGATAATTAGATTATAATTCACCCCATTTTTTCAGGCCGTGATTCAGGATACTGTGAGAGTAAGACTGCCGATATTGTTTGTTATCCCCGTTGTACATTGTATGGCTACACGTACAGAGTTGCATATTATTCTAGATCTGTCAGAATGCTAATTTTTTTAAAAATAAAATTCTCATTATATTAATATTCATCCATTGTTTCCCTGCATCATAACAGTTCTCGCCATCAGGTGTTTCAGCCACCTGTTGACTTGTTAATGTTTTGTTTAACAATTTACGGTTAAGCATGCACTTTACAGGTAGATCGGATGTTTGAAAAATTATCAATAACGATGATTTGATTCAAAAAGTATTTCCATCGTATGTATTCCGTTATGGATTTATTGTTTCAAAAAAATAATTTAAAATGAAAATTGGTACCGTATAGATAAGATCGATGAAATCTAATATATTTCAGAACAATTGAAAATTTTACAAGAATACAGGATCAGGACCTACTGCATTAAATACTAAAATTAATTTGCAACAATGTCCTCTAAACCGGATGTTGCCTAATCCGGCCATTTTTTTTCAGAACCACCCTCCGCCGGATTAGACAATTTTTGTGTATATCCACAAAATAATCGACATAAAAGGGTTTTGCGTTATTTCGCCTCGTGTTTAAACTGGCCCCTTACGTCGAAGCTAGTATGATTGTATTACGACTTTGACATCTGTCTTTTTTTATATAATCTGTTATAACATATGAAAAATACAGCATGACTATTTAAACAAAAATAAAGCAGTGTACATTTGTTCATTAATAGTTTTTATGTTTACGTTGTTTATAATCATTGCAAAACATGCAGGATGAATAAACCCAATCATTCGAAGGATGAAACCCAACGGTTTCCTTTTTTAAACATTCCAATGATGTATTTTGAGGGTTTTTTTGTATGCCCAATATTTTTTTTTATTTTGAATATTTCTAACGTTGAAGGGAGAGCAATTCCGTGTAAATACATCTATAACTTTGTAAGATCATTCATTTGGTTTGCAAAGAAAATTATTTGATACTGTAATGGCCGACAAATCGGACCATGCAGCTTAAAGAAATTTCTCAACTTATTATACCTCGAAACGTTATTATACCCCCCGCAAACAAAGTTTGGGGGGGTATATAGGAATCACCTTGTCCGTCCGTCCGTCTGTCCGTCTGTCTGTCTGTCTGTCTGTCTGTCTGTCCGTCTGTCTGTGCAATCGTGTCCGGTCCATATCTTTCTTATGGAGAAACATTGGAAGTTCTTACTTCACACAAAGATTGCTTATGACCTAAGGGTGTGTCATGACCTTGACCCAAGATCATTCGGGCAAGGCCAAGGTCACTGGCAGAAAAAGTGCAAAATTCGTGTCCGGTCCATATCTTTCTTATTGGGAAACATTGGAAGTTCTTACTTCACACAAAGATTGCTTATGACCTAAGGGTGTGTCATGACCTTGACCCAAGGTCATTCGGGCAAGGTCAAGGTCACTGGCAGAAAAAGTGCAAAATTCGTGTCCGGTCCATATCTTTCTTATGGGGAAACATTGGAAGTTCTTACTTCACACAAAGATTGCTTATGATTAAAGGGTGTGTCATGACCTTGACCCAAGGTCAATTGAAAAAGTTCAAGGTCATTGTTTCAAAAAAGCTAAATTCTGTCTGTGTCATGTCTTGTATTAATGGAAATATTAGAAGCTAAAAATTAACAGTTTTCAAAAATAAAGCAGTTGTTATTTATAGAAAATGGACAGTGAAATAGATTCATCCAATATTTTCTATAATAGCAAAAATACACGCGTTATGATTTTTTTCTTAGCGGGGGGTATCAATTGTGAGCTTGCTCACAGTACCTCTAGTTTCAAATCAGACACCAAACAATAAAGGGAAATGGAAATATTCGGCGGATATAAATGTTAAAGTATTCTTATGATAAAAATTGGTATTTTTGGCAAACATAAATTAATCATTTTTTATCTCCTACAAGATATAATCGCACCTGTGTTTTGTATCCATCTCTTTTAAACTCTTTTTAGCCAAATCTGTAAAAATTCGTGGTCGTTTCACCGTCTTGTTTTAAACCCCGCTGAAATGTTCACAATCGATTCGCTGTTGAACGAAAGACTCGACTAGAAAAACTTGCTGCATGGACCGTCTAACATTATTAATTTTAATGATGAATTCAGAAACTTATAGATTTCAAAAATGTCATTTTTGTTAAGTTACAGGAACGTTGTCATTCATGCACATACAATTTGTACAAAATAAGTTATATGTTATTCAACCAGTGTTTGAAATTTAAGACCGTTCTTGAAATATTTGGGAAAGAAAGTTTAGGGGTCATCCTTTCATCTTTTTATCGGGCCCGTGTAACAAAATTTGAGCCATTTCCGAATAACTGTGTGCACAAAAATCGTAAATAAAAGAATGCAGGTAACGGGAGCTTTAAACAGGGGAGCAGGGAGTGCTTTAAAATTCATATTGACATATATTAATGTACCGTGTAAAATTATCAATCATAGTCATTAGATAACTGCTATTGCCTGATTGGCGAATTTGATTTGCCTATTGACTCCATGACATCTACAATTTAGCTTGGTTAAACGTTAACATTTTAAAAAAACTATATATATAAGCATGTACTCCAATCAGGTGTTGTACTTTACAGAACGTTTAAAAAATAACGCGATTGCCGAGCGCTTCTTTTTTGGGAAAAATAGTCCTAATCAGACAGTGAATACATAATACAGCATACAGACGTTTTTATTAATATCTATATAATTTATGTATAAACTATTTAAGTGTGCTTGAATATGCAAAATTTAAAGCCAATTCGATTTGTATTAGATAATTAATCTACTAAGTATTATTTTTAACCATGTGTACTCTACTCGATTTTTAACTGTCCGAATACAATCAAAATATTCACAATGAATGCACATGTACATAAACTTTTTATAACTCACATATTCTTCAGAATCAAAAAAAAAATAAAATTTGATTAATAATAAATTAATAAAATCAGCAATGAGTATGCTTTTTAATGAATCTGACCACCATTGAGAAGAGGTTATTATACCAATATTGTGACCCTTATTATTTAACGGCCTGAATGTAAATAATTTTTCAACTTCTTTAAAAATGGTTAGTTTTATCGTGCCCGCACCTACCACAAGCATGTAAAATTGTACTTCTTAAGCTGCCTTATCTCGAACGCTTTTTAAAAATATTTCAACTTTTACTTACTACATCCTGCTTAACCCCCCCTCTCTCTCTCTCTCTCTCTCTCTCTCTCTCTCTCTCTCTCTCAACTCATAAAAAATTCTAATACTTTGTTAGACAAATGAAGAATCACATTATCATAGATTACAGATACTTATGTGAATATCGCCAATATTTTGTTGAAATTGGTAGTGTAATGCATTTAATTCTCAGCAGCAAAATGTCACAAATAGAAACAGGTGAATTTATTTACATTTCATCGTACGACTGTAAAACGTATTATATTCATTGATGGCAGTTTTTTCCTTTATTTTACGAACTATGATTTAAATCAATGGTTTGATGCATCGTTAACCGATATCATTGGAAATGAAAATAACAACGAATCAAAGAGCATTAAAATGTGGGATAACGTATAAACACAAGAAGCATGTGTCCTACAGCGAATCGGCTGTCCACTAGCGCGGCTTCTCCTTGGCCCGTGTTATGAAAATGTACACTCAACGTGGTGGGTTTGAAATATTTGCAGTTTGATAACTAAATTTTATTTTCCAACAATAAAACTATTTCATGACATAGACAAGATCACAAAGAACGCCCCTTTTTCAATGACAGTCATACAATCTATTTTTTTTTATTACAAGAGCAAAACAGCAATACTTCGTAGGTAATGGTATAATCTTTTTCCATTTACTCTTTAATATCGTTTAAATCTGAATTCTTTGTGTTTGCAGCAAAATAAATAAACCCGTGTGTGTATTACAGCAAGGCGCATATCTTGTGTATTGGATAACGGTAGACCGCTCGCTAGTCCAGCCGCGACCCATTTCCTCGGCCGCCGGCAAGGATCGGATACGTATAATTGTTTACATACATGAAGCTCGGAATACAGCTAGATTTTAAATGCGACTCAAATACATTGCATAGAAGTAATTCTTTTACCCACAATGTGTTTCCCTAGAAAAGAATTACACTGTTTCAACACTTTCCGAATGCAAGCTAGTACACTGTCTATGGTAGTAGGTAAAGGTATAATCTTTTTTTATTTACTATTAAAATCACTAATATCGGAAGTTTTGTGTTTGCAGCTACATATAAAAATCCATGTGTGCATTACAGCAAGACGCAAATCTTGTGTATTTGATAACGGCAGACCCGCTCGCTAGTCCAGTCGTGACCTATTTCATCGGCTGCGGGCAAGGGTGGATACGTAACTGTTCACATACACAGCTCGGAATACAGCTAGATTTTAAATGCGACTCAAATGAATTGCATAGAAACAGTTCTTTCATCCGTAATGTGTTTCACTAGAAAATAACTAAAATGTTTAAACACTTTCCGTATATAAACGGGTATCCTTTATGTCAGTTATACGCACAAATACCCCCGTTTATTTGCCAAATAAAACACAAATACATGGTAACAAGTCTGGCTTTTTACACTCATATTAAGAAATACCCGAACAAAATATTATTGTTACGACATTAATAAGACCATAATGAACAACTTTTGCAACGACAGCCATATTAAAATCTTAACCAATTTTGAGTTATAAAGTGAAAACTTTGAAGGGTTCTAGGCCCTTAATTTGAGGGGCCAGCCCCTTTTTCTAGGTGTCAAACAAAAGATCTTGTAAATATAAATTTTTTTTCTTCTACATGTCTTAACAAAATATTTGTGAGAAAAAAGATAATCTAAGAAAACCAGGCAAAATCACAACACTTTTTTAATCTCATTTTTCGAGCCCTACCGAGCTTTAGCGCCTTTTGTGCCTGAAAGTGATTAATGCCTTATTACATATCTACAATCTTTTGTCAATCATTCCTGAAAATTTGAACTAAATATCTTTTATAGTTTTTCATAACTCTCTTGGACAAGCCGTCCCTCTGAAAATCAAGAAAACGTCGATATTTCAAAAACGGAAATGACGTCATCAACCAAAAAAATTTCCGATCAAGTTTAAACTAATATCAATAAGATCTGAAAATTTTATTAAAATCGATCAAAGAGTTTCCGAGTAATCGCTGACACAAAATCGGTAAGAAAAAAAAAGGAGAAGAATGAGAAAAAAAAACCGAAGAAAAACAATAAGGTCTTCCGTTGGAAACGGAAGACCTTAATAATGTTGTATTATTATAGTAATAGAATATAATGAACTAGAGGGCGACCTGGCTCTCGTACTTTTATGCGGTATAGGACAAAAAGAACTGTGACTGTAGAAGCAAGTCCTACCGCATAGTACCGCATTTTATATTCTCTATATTCACAATTGTCAATTCCTATTACATGTTTATTCGTAAATTGTATTTAAATTATGACTTAGAATTGTTTTCACATATATATATGTATGTGTATGTGTGTGTGTGTGTGTGTGTATATATATATATATATATATATATATATATATATATATATATATATATATATATATATATATATATATATATATATATTTAAGAAATAAACAACGTTATTTAGTGAACATAGCGTTATGAATAGCAATTGCTCTGTTGGCATATTCCATGATGCGCGCTAGCGCATCATGGAAAATATGCCAGCAGAGCAGTTGCTATTCATAACGCCATGTTCACTAAATAATCGTTGTTTATTACTTATATATGCATTTTACATGCACTCGCAAATACCTTGTATTAGCCTAGACCTTGACATTTATATAGCTATTACATCAAAAGTATACATTCAGACTGTAATGTATCTTTTTAATTTATATAGATTTGTTAACAGAATCAATAATATGTTAAAACAGTAATTCCTTTAAAATGTTATCAAAAACATGTTTTAATTAAATACATCAATTTTATGGAGTTGGAGAAAAACACAATGAAAAACATGATGTATTGTATAGTGGTTTAAATCTATAACGTCATGGAAAAGTATATATAAAGTTACACCTTTATGACGTCATAGTATACAGACAGAGCAATTGCGATTATAGAGAAATAATTGCAGCTCCTCCGTATGGGCTTACAGTGGGAAAGAACAATGGAAATGCAAATATATATATAATATATATATATATGTGTGTATATATGTATTCTTTTTTTTTCAATAAATCTTTACATAAGGAAAAAAAAAATGATAAATTCGCACTATTAAGTTAGATATGTGTATGATCTACTATGATTATAATTATATTACTTCACTTTATTAACTTTACTTTGTAAAAATATAAATGTATAAGGTATCCTCATTTTCTTTTTTTGCTACATAGTTACCTATCCAGGGGGCCCCTGGCACCCCAGGTAAGGTATACAAAGAGGGCCTCTGCGGAGGTATTACCTCAAGCAATTTGTATGTAATTTCAAATAAAATCATTATTAAAAAAAAACAAAAAAAACAAGACACTGGCTTAATTATTATAATGTGTTAATTAATATCTTGTTACAACAATACAATTAACTGGTTATTTAAGAAATGAACGCAATGTCTACCCAAGTTATACTCGTATAACCTGGGTTGGGGCAATTTACGCTTTATAATCCGCGAAGCGGATTATAAAAAAGCGTAAATTGCTCCAACCCAGGTTATACGAGTATAACTTGGGTAGATATTGAGTTCATTCCTTATAATTTAATTTTCTGGAATTTGCTGTACAAATTGAGTCCGTTTTACTTTAAAAAATGATATAAATCTGTTCAAAATTCAAATGTAACGTCAAGTGAATTAGTACGTTGGTGCATTGTGACGTGTCTTGTGACGTGCAAACCAGGTTATACAAATTTAACTAAATTTTTCTATCCAATCAAATGCCGCGTTACAACCAGAATTAAATTATAATGAGATAATGTTCTCGTTATTTCAAGAAAATTAATTTGTTATAACAAAATAATTTTCTCTTTATTGCTGTCCTAAAAATCAATTCGTAATAACTAGTTACAATGTAGTATAACAAGTTGATTTTTGATTTTTGTATTATTTTTTAAAAATTAACCCATTATAACGAGTTAATTTTTCTCATTATCTCATTTTTTTATTCATTATAACAAATTAGTATCTTGTTATAGCAGGAATCTTACTTGTTATAACAAGATACTTTTATATGCTGACAATACAAATATATATAGTACTAGAAGGAATGTACCAGTTACTTGTGCTGTAATATCATACACTTTTCAGTATATTTAAGAAATGAACTCAATGTCTACCCAAGTTATACTCGTATAACCTGGGTTGGGGCAATTTACGCTTTATAATCCGCGAAGCGGATTATAAAAGAGCGTAAATTGCTCCAACCCAGGTTATACGAGTATAACTTGGGTAGACATTGAGTTCATTCCTTATAATTTAATTTTCTGGAATTTGCTGTACAAATTGAGTCCGTTTTACTTTAAAAAATGATATAAATCTGTTCAAAATTCAAACGTAACGTCAAGTGAATTAGTACGTTGGTGCATTGTGACGTGTCTTGTGACGTGCAAACCAGGTTATACAAATTTAACTAAATTTTTCTATCCAATCAAATGCCGCGTTACAACCAGAATTAAATTATATATATATAATTATATATATGTACAGTCTTATACTATTTTCAAGATTTGTACCTCAGAAATCTCACACATGAGACTCTTCAAATTACTCCTAATGGTTTTTTTTTTTTGGGTAGCTGCAGAACTTGAGCTCCACGGAATACAATTAATGTATTTAGGTTTACAGTCCAACAATCCATATTTCTTAATACTGAGCTACAGTTCTACTGCTTGTTATTTTGTGGATTGCCATTTTTAACAAATTTAAGGGGGATAATGGCAAGACTTGAACTCAAGAGTCCCTTCCAGACTTTTTAAAACCAATGTTTTAATGACTGAGCTAAATTAGAGTTATAAACCTACTCCCAAATAAGGGAATTATACTGGCCTACAGTTTAAAATTTGTTTTTTTACATTACAGATCTAGATCTAAGATAGTATCATCAATTATTGATCCCAAGAACCAACACTCATTAGATTGTTGAAACAATAAAATGCTTCTTTTTGTTTCATGTGGGTATGTAGGTATAGGGATCATTACAGAAAAAATATACAAATGTTGAAGTAAAGTTGTTTTTTTCTTGAATGAATGAACTTTTGTTTTCATGCATTTGACAACAAAATCCATAAAGTTTGCTGAACATTAAATAATGGTGAAACAATCTGAAACAGTTTTTAAAATCCCCACAAAGCAATGAACCCAAAATTTAGATCACAAATTTAAGATATTATTATTCCGATGCATGCATGACCTTTTCAGTATGATATGTGTATATTCAGAAAGTCAGTTATCATCAGGTCTGCATCTACATATATTTTTGTATTTCTCTTTCCAGCTAGGAAAGCTTTAATTATAGCTGCTGAAGAATGTCGAGCACAGTATGGAGACCTTTGGAATGTTTTCAGGAAAAATCGGGTAACATATATCAAATCATATACTACTTAGAAACAGTTTGGAAAATATCATGAAGTGATATGGCAGAAGACGTTTAAGTATGTATTTTTGTACTTGTACCATCACCATGAGAACTGTAGCAATGATAACTTTGCATTTCTTTCTTTTTTTTCACTTCAAATGCTTGAATATTTAATAATCAGCACTTTTTTGTGTAATACTGCTTTGGTTTCATGGACATGTACAATGTATTCCTGTGTTATGCTTCATAACGATTGTTCATCTTATTGCCCTATGTAATATTTTTATGTGCATTGACTGAGGTTCGATCTCTTCGTTTAACTGTATACACATCAGAAAAGATGAGATACATGTAACTTTAATTTTTTTTATACAAGTCCATTGTTTAAAAAGGGTTTTCTTATTTCATTACATTTCATTCTTACGGTACATAGATAGATTTGTATACAATTGGTGCAAGTTCTTGAAAAAAACAAATTACCGTACTTATAAATAGGTTTGTAACTGACCGTCTACAGAACTTTGTCAGGTTTATAACATCTTTAGAGAACAAGGCAAAGAAGAACTTTCTGTGAACTTTAACAAACCGATAAATTTTTGTAGGCAAAATAAACCAAGGTATATAATATGAGATGATAAACAAACATCATTGCTGAATTGTTTATATCATATACATGTATTCATACAATATTCCAATGGGTAAGAGCCATCAATTGTGTCTTAATTTTATGAGCTTAATTCACTTTAAGTCCCTCATTCTTGTACATTGTAGCAATCCATTGTTTTGTGTCCTCTGGCTCCCTCATGTAGAGAGAATTTATGTGAATCACCTATTAGTTTCCTTTAAAATGCTTAATAGAATCATATTTTCCTTTTCACAGGTATGAAAACAGCACTTGTGTTGTTGAATCAACCAAATCCATACAACAAACCATTTCTGACCTCCCTCTGGAAGAAAGGTGAAAGAATTAATTCATAAGGCCAAGACAGATAGATATTTCTCTAGAAAATAATCATTAAATCTTAATAATCTTTTCATTCTCAAAATAGAGTTTTACCAGCAAAGTTTCTGACATTATATTTTTAGCTGCGGAAGTGCACTAAATAACATGTTTAATGGCTGTTCCAACATGTTTTACTGTACTGCTTTATAATATTATGAAACCTTGCAAAAGCAAAAATTCCATCTAACAATACTGAGCTTATCAAATCACAATAATCAAAGTATTAAAATGCTATATTTTATTTTGCCTTTGAGTACTTATTAAGGTCTTCCGTTTCCAACGGAAGACCTTATTGTTTTCGTACTGTTTATTATTATTTTTTTTTTCCAAATTTTGTGCACGCGATTTCTCGAAAACTACTCAACCGATCTGAACAATTTTTTCACAGATGATGGGAAATTATCTGAATTTTATATGTTTTTGAATATTTTGTCGTCGTCACTTCCGGTCTGGATTTACGGTCGATTTTGTAATTTTTGACGACCAATTTTGTGCAGAGTTGATCTCAGAAACTATAAGAGATATGACTTTGAAATTTTCAGGATAGGTAGAGCATGGTTTGAAGTTGTGCACTATTTACTTGTTTTGCACCAGTGGCGCTATTCCTTGGAGCTCGCTTAGGCACAAAAATGGGGTACAGATTTCGAATCAAAATTTCCATATGTTTTGATCAGTATCTTTTTATCAGTTGATATTTTGACAAGACATATAGAACAAAAGTAGTAGAGAATCAAAAGTTCTATCCAATAAAATCAAGAAAAAGGGGCTGGCCCCTTTAATTAGGGACCAAGAGACTCGTAAATTCTATTACGAATAACTTGAAAACGATAAATATTTTGTTATGCATTATAAAAATCAAAGTTGTTGATCTCTACATTATCGGTTTGAAAGAGTCATCGTCAGGCCCATGTCTGATGTAATTAGGGTTTTTATTCTTTATCTTCAAATTTTTTTTTTTTTTGGGGGGGGGGAATTTTGAAATTGTATCGATATATCATAGTATCATTTTATCTAAAAAAAAAAAAAATCGGACGGAAGACCTACTCGTTACTCGTAACGAGGTCGTATCTAGTTACAGAATTATTATTTTCCTGAAACAAAATGAAATATTTTAAATGTATATAGTGGGTCAAACCTCTAAGCTTTAGTTTTTGGAAATTTTTTGTACTACATGTATTTCCAGTTTAAATTACATCTTAATAAAAGTATGAAGCTTAGTCCCACTCTACAAAATTATAGGTATTGAAGTTCTTAACTTGAAATAATTTTACATGAAGATTTGCATATCAGTTTGTATCATAATAATTCAAGCTGTAGACAGTTTTATGCTCTTACTATGCTATTATATAAATAGTGCCTGTTTGGGAGGGTAACAGTTGAAATTGACACCCTGAGAAAACCATTGTCAACCGACGCGAAGCGGAGGTTGACAATGGTTTTCGAGGGGTGTCAATTTCAACTGTTATCCTCCCAAACAGGCACTATTTATTTTGTTATACTGAATGTCTTTTTTAAAATTTTAAAGAAAATTTTACTGCTTTTATATAGGAATAACGTGAATTCTACAGCGAACCGTACGCGCATAATTTTCGCGCATGTAATATTTTTTAATGTTACTCGTTCAGCGCGTTGCTAACGCTGAGGGTAATAGTAAATATTATTAACTGCGTCTTAACCAATCAGATTTCAGTATTTAACATGAAAGTATAACAAATATACATTATTTACTAAGAACTGATTTATATATGAAGTATTAGGTACATGTATGTTGGTGTTTTATTTAACGTCAGTTTCTTATCTGTCATACCTATGTTGTATTAGAGACACTTCTGTGTCATGGTGTAATTCACCCATCTTTTTTTAATATCCTCTTATCTTTTGCGTAATTGATATTCAACATAAGAATATTTATTTGAAACCATTTTAGATAACAAATCAACAAACTTTTGTCTCGGTGAAAATATCTGCTCTTACAGTAAATATGTCTTAATTTTTTTTTTATTTATTCAGCTCTGTTTCGTACCTCAGTGGATGGAGGTACTAACCACCTATACGACGTGTTCAAGGATGACCTAGATGCCTTCCTTCCTGACATAATCACAGGGGACTTTGACTCCATTCAGGACACGGTGAAGAAATTCTACCAGGACAAGGTAGGTATTTGATATAGGTACATGTGTCTCCAAAAATCAGTTGTATAGTGAACAGCTTGCATGCTGATTCTGTTCCCTTCTTGATATCACATGATAAAGTTCTGATGTAAATTTCGTACATGTGGTGGGCGACAGCTGCATGCGGACATAGTTTTCTATTATTAAAAAACTACTAAAGTAATGGTGTCCTCTGCTCAGTTTTATGAAAAATATGGGAAAATGCACTCTAGTATGACATCACAATTACCCTTGTGAAAGTCTAATTTGTTTAAAACTATTAATAGAATTTTAATTTTTAGGTATTCTTGTGTTAATAAATGTTACATTTCAAATTTTTGTGATATTTAACAAAAAACAAAAAACCCAGGGCAAAATATGACTGAGACTGAAACTGTACATAGTTCTTTATTTCTGTTTCAAAATTTGCTCACAAATTAAATAAGCATACATGTATGTACATGTGTTATGATTTTTATTTTTGGATGAGTTGACATGTTTTTGTATGTACTTTCATTGAAATGGCTGCATAAATTTGAATATTAATAAATACCAATTCTTAATCAAAGTAGTGAAAGTACTGAAGTACTGACGGGAGTTGATTTTATCGATTATCATTTATTTTAAAATCAACTTATCTTGCGTGGCAATTAGTTTCTAGTCTGTATCTAAATTACGCACTTTTGTATAATATGAATTTTAATTAGACTTTTCAGACAAGAATTTAGAGAAACCCCATATGAATCATGTTGTGTAATATTTAAAGATGGATTTCAAACTATGTATTAGTAATCGAAACAATTCTAAAAATTGTATGGATCCAAGCACTATTGATATTGAACTCCAGTCTCGTTCAACCAGATGCTCAGCTGTCTCCGTTAATTTCCGACAAGCAAGAGAGCCTCTCTGTTTGTTGGAGATTTACGGAGACAGCCGAGATTTTGTTTGAACGAGACTGTATTAAACTCTGGCGTAGGAATACATGAGACTACATAAATATCTAAATTGTTCGTATTATATAAAATCTTACTATTTTCAAAGTGTTTATAGATAAGTTTCCTTGAAAAACAATGCTTCTGTATACATTACATCAAATTTTTCAAGTAATTCAAGAACTAAGACTTGTCAGCAGTGATGATTTGTGCTTAGGTCCAAACACTGTTTCACTTTCGGTTTGCCAGAGTGACTGCATAGGCGAGTTGATTAAAATCAACTCCCAAAAAGTACAAATAATTTAAATGTCAAAAGCAAATGGGCAAAGCCAAACACTTTCAGGATTTGTTAAGTTACAAGAAGAGCCACCAGTGAAAAACCAAAAAAGGGATGATTTTTTACATTTGTTGATTTGTATAGTGTGCTTATTCAATGTCTATGGATAGAAATACAAACTTGAAGAGAGATTAACCATTAAAAGTATTGAGCTAAAAATGAGGATGAAGATACATGAAGTTATATGATAAGTTTCCTATGTGTCTGATTCTTTTGAAAAAATTTCTTTCTATAGATAAGATTGACTTATGCATGGACTGTACTATTTTGCAGGGAGTAGAGTTTGTGCCTACACCAGATCAAGATTACACAGACTTTACCAAGGCAATAAAAGAAGTTGGCAAAAGAATCCATGACAAACAGGTCTGGCTAAGAAATTAAAGGCAAAGTAACCCTAGATTTGAAAACAGTAAAAAGAACATAAAGATATACTTGTAAAAAGGTTGTGCAAGGTTTCTGTACCCTATTATTGGTAAAATTTACTTTCCAGTTCCTACAACAGAGGAAGTAGATCATACCAGTACTTGTTCTTAATTTTCAGAGGCGTGTTCAACAGAGTGAGCGCTTGCCAAAAATTGTGTTACAGGTACGGTATTTTGGCGAGTGCTGAGGAGCCCTCGCTCTGTTGAACACGCCTCAGGTCTCTTTTGAACATTTTCTGTTGTGAATTCACAGATTGACTGCATATGTGTCTATGGAACCTTTGGAGGTAGACTTGACCATGTGTTTGGCAACATCAACACTCTCTTTGAAGCTGATCAATTCACTAGTACAAATGTACTACAATTCTCAGACGACACCGTTGCCTTCCTCCTTCAGAAAGTAATTATTATATCCCTTTGTTCTTTATTTATGATTATGGAGTCAGTGACTTTTATAAATCATTTTTTTGTGATTGAACACGTCACATAAATGTGAAAACTGTATCCATGCCAAAATTCTTTTGATGTAATCGTAAGGGCTTTGTAAAATATATACATGTATATGGATAGATGTTGCAAGTAAAATGCACTAGTTTATTATGATTTTTTGAATTTGTAAAATTATATATGGAACAGTGATTTTAATACTAGTTGAGGTATGATTCTTGACATAAATGTTGTTTATTAAAGAGCTTTATAGAAAACTACAGTGTACAGGTATTTGCAAAAGCATTGCAGTTTGTTGTTGGACTTGAATAAGGAATTTATTAACACATGTATACTTAATTAGAACAAAGAAATGTGTAGTGTAGTTTATGAAAAGATAAATAGAAACAATCGAGATCCAACATACTAAATGTATATTTATATTCATTCACTTTATATAAATCAATTATTAATTTTTCCATCTTTTAGGGTGAACACAAAATTGAGGTGGATCCATCAGTTTGTGGTGAATGGTGTGGTTTGATCCCAGTTGGTGGGCCTTGTCATTGTGTTACTACTCAGGGGTTGAAGTGGAATCTGGGTAAATATGACTTTGCCACATTTTTCCCTGGAGTTGGAAACTCCTACAGAATGACTTAGAATTCAAAATCTTCTAACCCCAATCGATCTCCTGTATGGGAGACTAAAATGTGCAAATATATTTGTCTCCCCCATAATATCCTGCAAGTTAAATACTTCTTTCTGCACAGGCGTATTCCAACTATCATTAAAAGCTATTTTGGGGTTTTGTCATCAAAAGTTGTATTTTTTTCAAAATTCATCCAAATACTGTCAACTGTGATGATTTTGCTTACTTTGCTTTCAGTAACTGCCTCTTGGTTTGACAAAAACCAGTGAACTATTTTGTAAAAGTAATGTGAGCTTTAACCATAAAAAGAATATATTATAAACATCCTAATTGTAAGGTTTATATACGCAAGAGATGTGTCAAAAATTTTGAATTCACTTTAAACATTAGAATCAAGCTTTTAAATAATTGAAATTAAAAAAACCTATCTTTTTCAGAAAAGTTGATATTCTTAATTTTTTGGTAGGAATTGCATTCTGATTCATGTAAATTGAACGAATCTGCATGTATTGGTTGTAGGCAATATTTAGCCATTTAGTGTACAAGAAAATCACCCATGGTCAGGCAATTTGTCTGGCAATCACGTATCACTAGCCAACTATTGTAGTTAAAAGCATGCATTATACTAATGAACAAATTGAAGAAAAAAACTCTTGAGTCTTGACTATTTTTATTATGATAACAAAGATTTTTTTTTTCTGTTTATGCGAACCCATGGAATCTACAAAAATTAGGCCATCCCGAATTCTAATTATTTCACAGTGTATAGCTAGTATGCTTCGACCTAAAGTTGTTATGCAAATAAAAAAAAACAACTTTAAAAACAAAAAATCTCACAAATACAATTATAAGTAATCTGAGATACATGTACATGTATGAGCAAACAAAGTAAAGTTCAGTATTTCATTTTGGATTTAAAAACAACTCATATATTTTGGGTGATAGGACATCTGTTCATTTACTTGAGCTGAAATGTTGAATAACCTATGCAAGTTGAAAATAGCTAAGATTACTTTTCATCTGTTTCGATATTCTTATAGTTAAATGAAACGTAGATATATTGAAAGTGGCGTTTTAGAATTGACGAGTTTCTATCAACGAACTTTGTCAAAGCGTAACATTATCATGGTTTTTTACTTTTTATATATTTATCACATGTTTATTTTTTTTTTAATTGATAAAACTTGACAATGTCTATAAAAACGAAATGTCTATCATATATCACGAAGAAGAGTACTCGAGAAGTTATATAGAGTTATTATTTCCATCACTTAGTTTGTTTTTCACATGCTGAGTGAATAAGTCCTCTATTATGAATAGAAGTGGATATTTACCAATTTGAAGTGCATTACATAAAAAGTTTCCTTTTTTGCGTGACAAAAATAATGGACTCTTCCGTCTTTTAAGCACCTTTTACGTGTAATTGTCAAGAGACGCTCGTTTCCATCCCCAATAAATTAGGGAATACACATAACAATACGTTCAAATTGGCTGTGAGTTTCCTTTTCGCACCCAAACATCTGTTTAGATCACTTGTTGGCATTCATTTGATGTGCTACAAAATTACTTGGGTAATAATTACCACTACTTATTAAATATTTATAATATTAATTCTATAATTTGATGAACACTAAGGCCTTCGTGACGTAACTTGCTCATCTGACTTGATGTCCCGTGTTTCGCTTATTAAAAAAATGAAATATTGATGCAATATATACTAATATTAAATTGAACAATAAATATGTTTGGCACGTATGTACATGTATATTTTTTGAAAATTTTAATATTTGCTTCTACCAAGAGTGTTTGTCCATGCATTATTGTTAATCAATGTACATGTATCACCTGAATTTTAATTTTTCAAAGGGATACATGCACATGTAACAGCTGCATTGTAGCAATCAAATATTACTATACTGGTCCCTTTTTGGCTTTAGGAGTTTTGAAAAATGTTTTTTTTAAAAATTGGAATTACTGCTTGTAGAATAACATTCTAAGTAATAAAAAGCAGCCCTAAAATTTGAATATGAGTTGTGGAAAAATAACAAAATAAAACAATTAAGAAATGGATATCTTCATTATTTAATTTTCTGACCAGAGTTTGCATATTAGTATGAACTGTTTTTAATCACACTTTCCCTGATCAGTTTTTTGGCAGTTATTAAAACAATATTAAGGCAAAATAACTGTCATTAGGTCTTATGTTAGTTAGTTTATATCACTGTCATTAACTAACTGATAGGAATGAAAGGTCGCGAAAAGTTTCACGCAAAATGAATTAAAATGCAAACGAAATTGAAATGTTGGAATAACATAATTTCATCATTTAATGGCAAATAACGATTACAGTATTCAAAATGAGAAGTCCAAAGGAAAAATACAAAACAGGAGCAGAGTGAACACGAACCTCTTAAAAAAAATTAAATGTAGGATCAGGTGCCATGGAGGAGTATCCTCTACTGACCGGTCACACCCGTCGTGTGCTCTTTGTCGTAATTGGAAAAAAAAAATGAAAAAAAATCCGTTGACAATTACATGATTAATTATGGTTTAACAGTAAGTATGAAAAACGTCAGTCAGCATGCGACCCAGTGGAAGAATGTATTTGCCTTATATTGAATTTTAACCTGTTGCAGTTATGAAGTCAAAGAAATAAATTAACATCATTCGATTTAGTTCTCCTTTAGATTAAAATGACGACAGATTGATAAGACAGCGAATTGTTTGAATTTAAAGACAGGATGTCTAATTCTTATGTTACTTGCAGCTGTTGATACTTTGATTTAACACAAGATTACTTATGGATTTGCTATTACTTCCCTCTCTTAATATGAAAGCTATTCTTATATAATCATTGCTGTATTTGACAGCTATCGTTATTTTTAAGGTCGAATAAAAAGTCAAGAACCTTGATAAAATGCCCATTTTTTCGTCCAGGCATACTGGTGCATGTTTAATGCATTTTGTCTTCATAGATAAAGGAGCTTTGCGATTTGGCGAGTTAATTAGCACATCCAATACATTAGAAAGTAAAGAAACCAACACCGTTACTGTGGAAACGGACAGTCCTCTGTTATGGATTATGGGAATTTCCACATAAAAAAGGTATTGATAAAAATATTCATGGATCTTTGGGCTTTTTGATAGGTGTGTTGAAAATGCTATATACACGAATTATAGTTGTTGTTTTTGTTTTATACAAAGCATTACTTTATTGCCTTCTCGTCCAATGTTCTCTTGGTATCTTGAGGAATTTTCACCGATTGGTGCTCCTTTTAAAATGAATGCTAATGTATTGTCATGGCCTGCAGAATCATTGACTGGGTGACTAAGCCTCAACTGTGATTCTTAAAGTTTGCGAACTTCTTTTAATTATCAGGGTGTTGCTTGCCTGACAGAGTTTTTGTTCAATTTATGTTTGGTTATGATTTCATGCTGTGCCGTTTAAATAAACCATAAATACTTGCTGAGGAAATAGAGGTGTAAAACAGAATATCGGAAAAACGTTATTTTGGAAGGACTTAGGTATTTTGTATGTTATAAAATTGTAGTAATTATATTCAGTTTTTATAATACGATTATATGTTACATTACCAGTAATTTTGGGGAAAATTGAAAGTTTATAAGGAAAAAAACTCATATAAGTAATTGTTAACTTCAAGCTGATTATACAATTGAAAAAAGAAAATGCTATGGATCGCTGAAGATGATTCGCACACAGATTTCTATTCAGTTTGTTCGGGGTTTTTTTTTTTGGGGGGGGGGTGGTTGTTTTTTTTTCAGTTTTATTTTATTATTTCATCTCTCTCTTCTAATAACTTTCCCCTGTAGAAGCATTTTTTTGGTCCAGGATTTTTTTGTTCTCGTTCACATGCAACACTTTAATTATCAACTTAATACAAAATTCTATTTTTCTTTATTTCAGTAAATGAGCATACGTTTTTTCATGTATTTCACGTCTTAACAAAAGAAAAAATAAATAAATCAGTTATAATTATTTTTGAAGCTAGTATGCAGTGTCATCAGAAAATCGGGATACTTCTAGTCATGCTGCATATATTGAAGTCTTCACACGTCCCAACGTTTTCATTAATGTATTCTTTCAGATGCAACAGTATCACATTGCATTTTTTTTTTGTAGGCAGAATTTATATAAGTATTTTGCAAAACGCTTATTGACAAATTAATTTAAGATTTGCTGTTTTCATTTTACTTGTATGTGCGGGCTTTATTTTCTGTGAAAATTGTGTACATTTTTGTTTCCTTCTTATCAAACAAGATTTTTAACTTTTACTAAGAAACAAAAGAGGTATATTGATATCTAATAATGACATCAATGATTTGTAGCGAGTTTCCGAATTAAAACTGACTTTTTTGTTACATGTATTTATGTCGGATTTTATACTTTGATAGACTGTATTTCTTTGTATTGTAGATAAATAATTGTAAATATTTTTTCAATTTCTGATTTTTTTCCCCAGAATTTATAGGAATTAAATCCGAGTGCTAATAGCTACAACTGACAGACTTCACACCTCAAAACAACGTTGAATCTTTGCAAAAAACCATGTGATATTGACGATCATGACCTACTTGTATTTTAATGTCGACAGATATGAAATTTATTATCTTTTTGTTGTGCAAGTTTTTTAGTTTTTGATTCTTATTAAGAAGATGGATCTTTCGTATGCACTTGAATGTTTTTTTTTTAAGAAAAATTAGCGAGGAGATTCTTTTTCGCGTGCCGATGAGTTGTTTGCCTTTTGGCTTTTGGGGTTTTCTAATACATTAAATAGAGTTGTCCATTATTTATTGTATATATATATTCAAATTTAAATATATTGCTATTTTTTCAGTGTTTATTTTGCAATTGATACTTCTGCATATTTTTTTGTTAAAGATTAAAAAGAAAATACCCAAACGTGTCACTTTTAATAGGACTCTTTTAAAGGTATTTTGTTAAATGATGTTTTAATGCTTTTATTTCGATTAATTTTTTTCCCCAAACTGCTTAATGAATAATGTAAAGAAAGAGAGAACAGAAAAGGAAACAAAAGTAATTTTATTAAAAACTCAATAATCTTTTAAAATCCTTGGACACTTACTTCTTGGTGCTGTTGCTATTGCAATCATTGCTGCAAATTCCATCGCCAGTCATATAACAGAGAAAACTACCAATGAAGTTTGCAACAACTATTACAATTTAAAGGAAATTCACAGAAATTTGTCGGAAAAGTCTTTCTCTCCACTGAAGTATTAAATGGATTTTAAATTATGGTGAGCCGCAATTTAAGGTAAAAATATTTGTGTTTTATTTCCTGTATATTACATTATATTTCGAACATTTGTTTGATATTTAAGTGGCTGAAGTATTCTTTGTAATTTGCCATTAGGGGGTAGAGTCTGAATGCTAATGATTTGGGGGTGTTTGTTTAATAATTTTTACATTAAATCTTACCGCAAAATAATCCTATGGGCATTATATCCCCCATGACCACGTTTTGAGGGAAATTATTAAACTATAAGGCCTTTAAACCCACTTGAAGTAATTAGAATTAATATATTGGTCGTTTTTAGACTGGACACCTGTCACAAGTTGAGTGTACTTTCATATCGGGGTTATAAAATATTTACATGAGAGGAAAAAAACGTTAATTTAAAAATATGCATTTACTCTTACACTGCCTATTAGCTAGATTTTACACATTGCTCTAATCTGTGTTTACCAAATAAAATGCATATTTTTTATTAAACATATTTAAATTACGGAGTATATAAGAGTTGCCGATTAATTTAGAATTTCCAAACATTCAGGTACAATGTAATTTGTATTTTTTACTTACTTTGCATATATCTTTGTTGAAGTATAAGCCAGGTCATTGATGTTGAAGAATTCAATGTACAAATGAAGATGTAAACGAAGAGAGAGAGAGAAAAAAGATGAAAAAACTACTATTTTTTCGAAATAGCCTTTGAGGAGTTGCATGAAATATATTAATTTGATGTTTTCCGCGTTTCGCTTTTCCTTTCAGTTTTGTATCTTATTTTCTAAAAAAAGCAAAGCAATATATTTTCTTCGACACTTCGACAGTTAGCTGTATAATAAACAAGACACAAGGATATAGTTTGTTAAACCATATCCGGTTTGTGAGTAGTTTCGTAAGCTGTTTGTTCTAACACTTTTGTTTTGTTTTAAAACGCTGTAAGATATTATTTAAAATTGATATGAGTAAAATATAATAGATAAGCCATTTTTGAGAAGTGTTTAGATAAATAAAGCTGTATACAAGTGTTTATTTAGACAAAGTTGACTGAAATGGTTATAAAAAGGGATATTAATACGATAATCTTAGTGTAAACCATAGTTTATTATGAATACAACGTACAACATATTTATACAATGATACATAGTTAAGCAAGGATTCGGAAACAAGTAAACTCTTATATTAATAAGTTTCCTTAAATATAATTTACAAATTATAAATACGATAATCTTGATCTTTTGATGTACAGTCAACAAAGTGTTCAGAGAATTTTTCTCGCTATTGTGAGAAACTTTTTAAAATTTTAAATTTGCATGTAGTTGATCAATTTAATTTTATTATACTCGATTTAAAATACTATTCACCATGAGTACAAGACAACGCATTTACAGTTATGAATATCGTATCAAGGATAATTATGTAATAGTATTTTTTATTTCGTATCAATTATCATATTTCATGCGTAAAGTTGGCATTTTGGTCATTGGACGGAAAATTGAAATGTATTCATCTCAACCAATCAAATTGAGATATAGCTGAAGGAATGAATTAAAATTTACATCATCGGAGAAAAATATGGGTTTTTTTTCTAAAGTGTACATAAAAAAGGGTCATAAAATATTTAAAATACAAGATTTCAAAAATTCAAATTTCTTAGATATACATTCGTGCATGATTATTTGACATTGACATCAGTGTAATTTTGTTCCGTTTTATTTTGCAAAGAAATGTATAAATCAAATACTGAATTTAATGTCAATTTAAAAATAACGTTTTAATTCTTTTTTGTTATATTTACTATGTAGTAATCGCCAAAGATCCTTTTGAAATATATATGAAAATAAAATTATCAACTAATGATTTGAATTTTTGACATTTATGTGAGAAAAAAAATTATCGACTGATGATTTTGATTTTTTATTACTAATTTTAAATTAGGTTTATAACAGGATGGTAATTTTAGTCCACTTATTTCTAAAATTAGGGACGAGAAGCCGAAATTGAAAGCTCTTAAGATGAGAGCGTCTGTCTGTTTTCCTCCCGGAAATCTGCTCCGATATCCGGGTTATTTTAAAGGATTGCTTGTTTTCATTTTTTTGTGCCAGTCAACAACTTGTCATAAACTGATGCCTTGTATGCGATTGATGTCGTACGGGTTTTATTTTCTGATAAAGATAACATTGTAAAATAACGAAGCCGAGAGCTACTTGAGTTGCAAGTTCGGGTAATACGCACCATAGTAAGAAGTATTACATAAAAATAATTTTATTAAACTTGCATGTTGAAACGTTTTCCACTACATATGTTTTATTGTATAAATTGTAATATTTTCTCTTTGGCAATATTCATGATGTAATTATTTTTTTTAAGGCATAATGTTTCATTAAACATGTTTTTCACTGCCCTCAGGAAGTGTCTTGTTTATGACGTAATAAGCCTTGCAAATGTGCCATAAAAAGGATAGTCAGATGGAAAAAAAAATGCACTATTTGAGAATATTTTGACCAGATAGAAAACAGGATACGACCATGATATAAATGGTTTACTATAGGAAAAGATTAATAATGATTTTCAGAGTAACCGTTAAAGCTCATGAAAAACGATTAACCTTGATAAATATTTCATTTATTTAGGGTACAATGATAAACGATTAGTAAACAAATAAAAAATCTAAAGAAATAACACGCGAAGATAAATACAGTAGAAATATGAGTGTAATTGAGTCATAATGATTTGGTAATTGTCTTTACCAAGTTCAAGTTCTGTTTATTCCGCTCAAAGTAAGTATACCGGTACATGAAGAAAATACACAAAATGAATATAGATATAAATCTTCAGAAGTAGATGCATACAGTCTTGTAAACAAAAGGGTAGTTTAAAAAAGAAGACGTGAACATACATGTAAATACAAATCTTTAGAGGTAGATGAATACAGCGTTGAAAGAAAAGGGTAGTTTAAAAAAAAAGAAAGACGTATAACAGAAGTCCTATTTGTCTTTCATTTTCATATAAAGGGTGCAGATCAGGAAAAATACTAAGGTATAAAATAACGAATAGACGAATAGCTCAACCCAACATTTAATTACACGGAAGACTATATTTATTTATATACAGATACAGGTACATTAATTTTTACCTGTTATTTATAATTACCGGTAGATATTTTTACATATTTACAAAAAGTGCGTGTATTTGAAGTGGAAACGAAACTTCAACGCGAATCATTTTAAAGCAATTGTTTGCTTTGATGTGAACAATTATATCAAAATTTATGTAAACCAGACGATGAAATAAAGTATTTTTCCTGAACAACACCCCTTTTTCCCAATTGCAAGTGGGCCCTAGTACTCGTCACTTTGCCACTTTGCTACGGTATGGAGGTTCCATGGTGTAAGTTAGCACTCTGGACTCTGAATCCAGCGATCCGAGTTCAAATCTCGGTGGAACCTGAAATCTTTTTTTCAGTATTTTGGAATTTTTCTTCATGTAATACTAGAATCCTGCGTGAATTGATTTAGATATTAGATATAATTTTTTTTATTTAAAATTATTTTTTTTTGGGGGGGGGGGGGGGGGGGGGGGGGGGGGTACGTACATTGTCACATTAGAAAGTAGTTGTGGCACGGACTATGTGTATGGTGCAATGTTCTTTCTCGTTATCTAAATAATGGATGATCGTAAAATATTCTCAGTTCAGTTCAGTTCAGTTCAGTTTATTTTCACTCAACACCATATAATGGTACAAGAGGTACATAAGAAGAACAAACATATTTACATATATACAATATAGTTGTAAAGTTCAAGAAAGTAAGTGGGGTGAACGAACAATATGATTAATTTTTGAAATAAAGAAACTACTGTAATTGTATGAAGTCTTTATCGAATAGCCCAGTCCGACACGGAAAACAATTTTTATGTAAGATCAAATTTTGTTTGTTTATACTGTGTATTATATAGGGGGGGGGGTATTTAAACTTATTTTTTTAACTACAAAATAACTAAATAAATGTTTATGTTAATGTGTATGTAAAAAAATATATAGGACCCTGTACGATATTATCCTTTTACTCATTATATCATTTGATCTATTGATGATATTTCATATTCGTCAACTGATTACCTCAGAGGTAAGATATATTGAACATTAAATAAGAAAATAAAAACATATGAAATATAAAACCTTTTTCGAAGAAATCACAAATTGAAAGGATTTTTCTTATGAAGGGAAACTTCTGAGGACGAACAAACACAAGCTATAATAGATGTAATGCACTTAATTAGAAATACGTTAGTATACTTTAATATAAGAGAACTACCGGGCCGGTGAACTAATACTCTTTTTTGTTGGAAATCAATGTTTGTAAAAACAAAGAAAACATTGCGCGGATTCTGTTGAATTGATACTGTATGTCTTTTACTGAAAAGCGTACTACCTGTATGAAATGCATTGTACATGTACATAAGTATTTTATGAATATCAACAGCCGGTCACCAAGAAAGATAACTGGAGGGGCTCAAATGACACAGCGAAAGGAATACTGGCGTGCCAGTATTGTTTTATTAGATAAATAAAAGTGTGAAAACTGTAATTGAGACTAGATACATCTGTCAGTTATTCCATTTTTTGTCTGTCTGTCTATTTTCCTCCCGGAAATCTGCTCCGATATCCGGGTTATTTTAAAGGATTGCTTGTTTTCATTTTTTTTGTGCCAGTCAACAACTTGTCATAAACTGATGCTTTGTATGCGATTGATGTCGTACGGGTTTTATTTTTGGATAAAGATAACATTGTAAAATAACGAAGCCGAGAGCTACTTGAGTTGCAAGTTCGGGTAATACGCACCATAGTAAGAAGTATTACATAAAAATAATTTTATTAAACTTGCATGTTGAAATGTTTTCCACTACATATGTTTTATTGTATAAATTGTAATATTTTCTTTTTGGCAATATTTATGATGTAATTATTTTTTTAAGGCATAATGTTTCATTAAACATGTTTTTCATTGCCCTCAGGAAGTGTCTTGTTTATGACGTAATAAGCCTTGCAAATGTGCCATAAAAGGATTGTCAGATGATAAAAAAATGCACTATTTGAGAATATTTTGACCAGATAGAAAACAGGATACGACCATGATACAAATGGTTCACTATAGGAAAAGATTAATAAAGATTTTCAGAGTAACCGTTAAAGCTCATGAAAAACGATTAATCTTGATAAATATTTCATTTATTTAGGGTACAATGATAAACGATTAGTAAACAAATAAAAAATCTAAAGAAATAACACGCGAAGATAAATACAGTAGAAATATGAGTGTAATTGAGTCATAATGATTTGGTAATTGTCTTTACCAAGTTCAAGTTCTGTTTATTCCGCTCAAAGTAAGTATACCGGTACATGAAGAAAATACACAAAATGAATATAGATATAAATCTTCAGAAGTAGATGCATACAGTCTTGTAAACAAAAGGGTAGTTTAAAAAAGAAGACGTGAACATACATGTAAATACAAATCTTTAGAGGTAGATGAATACAGCGTTGAAAGAAAAGGGTAGTTTAAAAAAAAAAAGACGTATAACAGAAGTCCTATTTGTCTTTCATTTTCATATAAAGGGTGCAGATCAGGAAAAATACTAAGGTATAAAATAACGAATAGACGAATAGCTCAACCCAACATTTAATTACACGGAAGACTATATTTATTTATATACAGATACAGGTACATTTTTACCTGTTATTTATAATTACCGGTAGATATTTTTACATATTTACAAAAAGTGCGTGTATTTGAAGTGGAAACGAAACTTCAACGCGAATCATTTTAAAGCAAATGTTTGCTTTGATGTGGACAATTATATCAAAATTTATGTAAACCAGACGATGAAATAAAGTATTTTTCCTGAACAACACCCCTTTTTCCCAATTGCAAGTGGGCCCCAGTACTCGTCACTTTGCTACAGTACAATCTTCATGATATGGAGGTTCCATGGTGTAATGGTTAGCACTCTGGACTCTGAATCCAGCGATCCGAGTTCAAATCTCGGTGGAACCTGAAATCTTTTTTTCAGTATTTTGGAATTTTTCTTCATGTAATACTAGAATCCTGCGTGAATTGATTTAGATATTATATATATTTTTTTTAATTTAAAATTATTTTTTTTGGGGGGGGGGGGGGTACGTACATTGTCACATTAGAAAGTAGTTGTGGCACGGACTATGTGTATGGTGCAATGTTCTTTCTCGTTATCTAAATAATGGATGATCGTAAAATATTCTCAGTTCAGTTCAGTTCAGTTCAGTTTATTTTCACTCAACACCATATAATGGTACAAGAGGTACATAAGAAGAACAAACATATTTACATATATACAATATAGTTGTAAAGTTCAAGAAAGTAAGTGGGGTGAACGAACAATATGATTAATTTTTGAAATAAAGAAACTACTGTAATTGTATGAAGTCTTTATCGAATAGCCCAGTCCGACACGGAAAACAATTTTTATGTAAAATCAAATTTTGTTTGTTTATACTGTGTATTATATAGGGGGGGGGGTATTTAAACTTATTTTTTTAACTACAAAATAACTAAATAAATGTTTATGTTAATGTGTATGTAAAAAAATATATAGGACCCTGTACGATATTATCCTTTTACTCATTATATCATTTGATCTATTGATGATATTTCATATTCGTCAACTGATTACCTCAGAGGTAAGATATATTGAACATTAAATAAGAAAATAAAAACATATGAAATATAAAACCTTTTTCGAAGAAATCACAAATTGAAAGGATTTTTCTTATGAAGGGAAACTTCTGAGGACGAACAAACACAAGCTATAATAGATGTAATGCACTTAATTAGAAATACGTTAGTATACTTTAATATAAGAGAACTACCGGGCCGGTGAACTAATACTCTTTTTTGTTGGAAATCAATGTTTGTAAAAACAAAGAAAACATTGCGCGGATTCTGTTGAATTGATACTGTATGTCTTTTACTGAAAAGCGTACTACCTGTATGAAATGCATTGTACATGTACATAAGTATTTTATGAATGTCAACAGCCGGTCACCAAGAAAGATAACTGGAGGGGCTCAAATGACACAGCGAAAGGAATACTGGCGTGCCAGTATTGTTTTATTAGATAAATAAAAGTGTGAAAACTGTAATTGAGACTAGATACATCTGTCAGTTATTCCATTTTTTATTTTTTTTATTTACCGAACTCATTTCATTTATCCGATAAGCACTCAGATTTTATTGTTTACAGTACAACATAGATAGCGAAAAGAGTCAACGGCCGGTTAGCTCAGTCGGTTAGAGCGTCGTGCTAATAACGCGAATGTCGTGGGTTCGACCCCCACACTGGCCAATAGTTTTTTAATTTTTTTTCCTCATAATATTATAAACTTGTCTTGGACCCAAACGTTCAAGTTAAAATAATAAAAGTGTGTAGTGTTCATTGTGCAGGAGAACTCAATTTCTTTAAATATAAAAATTTTAATCCCGCTATAATAACCAACTATTTCAGAAGGTGGGAATTGAAATTATCTTAATTTTGTGATAACATTCATTGTATTTTTTTAATACATTTTCGTAAAAGACACGTTGACTTGACCAATAGACTGTAGAAAAGCCCATCCGTTGAATAAGGCGAAAATACTTGTCACATACATACATTGTACATACACATACATGTATTAAGATGTTATCATGAATTTGTGCCACAATATTACTTGATGTTGTAATCATGTGCATCCTAGTTTCCTATAAAACTATTGATTTAAAAAAATAATTTCATTGTTTGAATTCATCCCAGCAGGATGTTTTATTATAAAGAAATCTGCAGTAGTTGCCCCCCACCCCCACCCCCCAAAAAATTATAGGTTCCACCGAGATTTGAACTCGGATCGCTGGATTCAAAGTCCAGAGTGCTAACCATTACACCATGGAACCGATATAAGTTGTTGGTGATACAACATTGATACAAATCTGGCGAAGTATATAACTTCAATTTCAATCCTAATTTCATTATTTTCATATCAATTTTATACATCCTCCCAAAAAAGTGGGGGGGGGGAGCAACTCCATAATAATTCAATTTTTTATATGTAAATTTTAAAAAAATTGTTGCTGCGAGAAAAAGTGGGGTACTGCCTCCCCCCCCCCCCCCCCCCCCCCCCATGCTTCGTGCCTGAATGCTGCTGTATATGCAGAGTTAGGTAGATTACCCCTTGTTACAAGAAGGTGTTTTTTTTTCAATTAAAATTTTAGAAAGATGTGTCCTATAGTAATAATTGTATTATTCAAAAGTTTTACGAAGAAATGTACATTAACTGCGAATTACACGGACATAAAAACTGGGCTTCTGGTGAGGAAATTTTTAAATGAAATTGGGTTCAATGAAGTTTGGAATAAACAAACAATTAATTCACTTTCTTTCATAAACCAACGAATCGCAGATCTGACTAAACAAGATATTTTTGGTAAAATACATGTAGAAGATACGCAAAAGTGTCATTGTTTATAAATATTTAGTTGATGAATTTTATCTTCAATGTTACCTTAGAAATTTAAGAAGTGTATATCAAAATTAAGATTGTCTTCTCATCGTCTAGCCTTCGAATTCAGTTCAATTCAATTCAGTTTATTCACTCAAGCCATGAAATAGTACATAAGGTCAATCAGTATATACAGTTTAAAAGTCAGAGGTACATTATATAAATGGATAAATAGGTAGTTAATAAATAGCAAATAAGTATAAATATACAATATATACAATGAAAGTATGATGAAGTTGAGTTATTGAGGACAGACAATTATATCAGACTGTATATTTTGATAATAAGATAACATATTTATTTCAGATTTGTAACATTAGTACAAGACATAGTTCACAAAATTTAAACTTCATAGTTTTTGGTGTTGAACAGTATTTATCATCAAGATATGTATGTCAAAATGTCAATAACTCTTTACATTCAAGAAAACATGTATGTATAAGGGCTGCTTTTTATATAAAAACTATATGGAAGATGTATTTCATTTTAATTTAGTATCTATTGAATACCGTAAAAATATATTAAAAAGTATGAGAAATCATCGATGTTCAAACTGCTGCAATTGTTTAGGAACGAAAATTTTAAAGCTGTGTGTAACCTTGGCAAATATACATGTATTAACTTTAGTATGAAATTAAGAACCAATATCTGTGATTAAAGGTATTTGTGGCGTATTTTAGTGACATCATTTCTAAATTCTTGGCTCTCGCCCTTTCCTTTTAAACCAGCATGGAAAATATGATGGTTATATTATAATTATTATATTACTATAAACAACAGTCAAGGAATAACTGTTCATTTTTTCCAACATTTGACTTTAAAGAAATCAACATGTACACCCAAATCGTTATTTTTTTTTACAAAAACACTCGTGATAATTGTGAAAAAAAATTACAGTAGAGCACAGATAATTAATGTATATAAGGGCCGGTTAGCTCAGTCGGTTAGAGCGTCGTGCTAATAACGCGAATGTCGTGGGTTCGACCCCCACACTGGCCAAGAAATATTTTAATCCTTCAATGATACACTTAGATGATTGGTTCTGCACTTTCATTGAATACCATTTCTACACGTTCTTTGTGCTGGAAAGCAGCTCATTTTTTCTTCGTTTAATTACTCTTTAAAACCATTCTATTTTTCAAGTGTTATAACTGAATAAACAAGTTTTTATTTCATTTACGTTCTTAAATTGATTGTACAAAAATATATTATTTTTCAAACTAGAATTTTCTTCAACTGATACTTGATTTGATCAATTAGCTTTTCTCTTTTACTGTAGAGTCATCTACCTACTACTCCCCAAAATACTTAAGAAATAAAGGACGAGGTATCGTGAATGTTGCAGAATAACCTCCGAGGTTGAGAAATGTTGTTTTGAAATATATAAGCCGAGGCGTTAGCCGAGGCTTTTATACTAGTATTTTAAACAACATTTCGAGACCGAGGAGGTTATCAAGCAACATTCACGAAAACAAGAACTTTATTTCTATTCTACTAACAGCCCAGTATTTCTACAGATCGTTTCTCCTATAGAGAGATGATCTATGTCATTTTGACGGCTGTTTCGTGTAACCCCATCGGCTTTGTTAGTAATATTTACAGATGAAAGGAATCAAAGGCAGACGACAGAATTTTTTCTTGGGATTTTTGTTACTCTTCACTTATTTATAAAATATCTTATTATAAATATCCTAAAAATATCCTAATATTTTAAGGGCAATTTAATACGATTATTATTACTACACGTTATATATTTTATGTAAAAACACGCAGTGAAAATGTGCTAGGGAGGTCCTAGGAACAGCTGCATTGATCATTTGAGGCAATACACATCGTTTTGACTGGAACTAACATGTGAAATTGACATGGTTTTAAAACTTTTTACGGTTTGAAGTTGTACTTTCATGATCAAAGCGAGACAAGTAGGTATTTCTGATCTGATAATTTACTGTTGACGTTGGTGGTATATTGGAGAATAATGTCCGCGGCATCTCTTTGATCTCGACAATAACTGTAGTAGAAAAGAATTTAATCATTTTTGGAAAAATCAGCAAAATATACAGGTTCCACCGAGATTTGAACTCGGATCGCTGGATTCAAAGTCCAGAGTGCTAACCATTACACCATGGAACCGCTGATTAATCTAATTAGTCTGTGATACTAATATATGCAATATTGTGCTTTAGTTTGTGCTTATAGCAAGTTTGAGGACCCGCTCGTTATACGGATCTTGAATTTGACTAGTATTTAGGTTCATGTCATATACTATATTAGGGTATATGAACTGATATAGAAATATAACATATGACCTAACATCAATTACATCATAAGATATTATTTCATATAATGTGTCTTTAAAAAAATTTTAACATATAGTATTATATCAAATCTTTAATTTAATTACAGATATATTAAATGAAAGATGTCGTTGGTTAAATCGTATTGTAATTGGACAAGTGGAAAGCGTGATGTGTTCTTACCAAAGTAGAATTTTTTATCAATATAAATACAATTTCAGGCATGTTTTTCTTTCATGATACATGAAGTGCAGAATTGAACAAAAAATATATATATATTTATCCAAGAAATTTGCTTGTTAAAAGTTATCCTCTATATATTCTCATTTTGACAGGTTGTATATGTTATATCAAATCTTTTATTTAATTACATGTTTATTTTGTGAAAGATTTCGTTGGTTTAATCTGATATGATCGAACAGGGGAATGCGTAATGTGTTCGTGTCAAATTAGAATTTTATATGAATAAGAATACAATTTCAAGCAAGTTTTCCTTTTATGGGGATTGAACATTAGACCAGCTACAAATCTGAGGCTAACACGCGCATGCATTAATCAATTTTACTGAAAAATTGTAAATGGGGAACCAAATTTGACTTTAAGTGAAATCAAGATTTGTAACATTCCATTACCAATAAAAATGTTCTCTCAAAAAGAAAAATTATTAATAAGCATCTCTCAATGTAACATCAAAACCATACTGTTCTCTAGTGGGATTTTTGTTTTGCTATTTTGACGAATACTGTCGATACCAAAACTCTTTGTTTTGTCGCCATATCGTAAGTTCATATTTACACCAATTTAGGTAACACTAGCTAATTATTTACAGCATGACAGTTATACTTGATTTATCAAACAAACAAAAATTAAAAACACAAAAACAAATGAATGTCTGATTATATACGTACGTGTATGAAAATACGCCCGAATCTGTTTTGAAATACCAATATAACTTTGTTAGAGAGAGAATTAATTTCCTTTGTTACCTACATGTAGGCCTGAAACCGTTTTCCAATTTGATTGATAAAACCAAGAAAAAGAAACGTGTGTTGTTGTTTTATTTTGATACAAAATATATACGTATACAAACTTTTGCAAAAGGAATGAAACAGTCAACGGATGGAGAAGAATTAATTATAAAAGTAAGTCTAATAGTCTACAGAGCAAAAATCCGGACAGTTTTGGAAGATTTTTTTTATATTTGCTCCATTCAACAATTCCCTATAAAAAAGAGAAGAACATGTAAGAAGAAAGTTTAATTGTAAGATAGTCTGTTGCTCTATGCCATTAAGCAAACATATCTACAATTACTAAAAGGGATTTTTAAAAAAAATTGGTTTAAAATTGATTATTATGTTCTGTAATAATTCAAAATTGATAGTAAGATACTTGTTATAATAAATATACGTTAATTTGTTGTATCTCTGAATCTGATTTAATACAAAGCAAGCTAAAAGGTCATTACGTATGATTGTGTTTCGCATATTAACTCTGGCTAGGTGAAGGTATTCGTAGGCCATGTCGCAGTAAAGATTTGCTTTGACTGAAAAAAGAAATAATAAAACATGAACATGCTTAAAATAAAAAATATGTTATGAAGATGATACATATTTATGTTGCAATCATTTCAAAGTGAACTATTTAACAAGACTTAGTACTTGAGTTTGTAAACTCAATAATTACTATAAATTTTTTCAATATTCGGAGTTTATTTTAGTGCCTTGTTAAAATGTTACTATTCTAAAGTATCCTTTGTACTCTGGTTTCTCTTCAATCCACGTTTAAATCTTTCGCCTTTTACTAAAGATTTCCGTGGAGAGGAACATCTAATGAGTCTATAGACTTATTTTTCAAACCCTGGTTTCATTCAGGGTCAAAAAAAAAAAGAGAGAGGAGAAGAAGAAAAAAAAAATAAAAGATAAAAAAAAAAAAAAAAAAAGAGCGTCGTGCTAATAACGCGAATGTCGTGGGTTCTACCCCCACACTGGCCAGTATTTATTTTAATCCTTCCTTTAAAAAATGCAGTTGATTGATAATTGTGAAAAAAATTACAGTAAAGCACAGATAATGTAACTGTACAACGGCCGGTTAGCTCAGTCGGTTAGAGCGTCGTGCTAATAACGCGAATGTCGTGGGTTCGACCCCCACACTGGCCAATATTTATTTTAATCCTTCCTTTAAAAAATGCAGTTGATTGATTCTGCACTTTCATTGAATACCATTTCTACACGTTCTTTGTGCTGGAAAGCAGCTCATTTTTTCTTCGTTTAATTACTCTTTAAAACCATTCTATTTTTCAAGTGTTATAACTGAATTAACAAGTTTTTACTTTATTAATGTCCTTAAATTGATTGTACAAAAATATATTATTTTTCAAACTAGAATTTTCTTCAACTGATACTTGATTTGATCAATTAGCTTTTCTGTTTTACTGTAGAGTCAGCTACCTACTACTCCCCAAAATACTTAAGAAATCAAGGACGAGTTATCGTGAACGTTGCCGAATAACCTCCGAGGTTGAGAAATGTCGTTTTGAAATATAAAGGCCGAGGTGTTAGCCGAGGCTTTAATACTAGTATTTTAAACAATATTTCGAGACCGAGGAGGTTATCCTGCAACATTCACGAAAACAAGAACTTTATTTCTATTCTACAAACAGCCCAGTATTTCTACAGATCGTTTCTCCAATAGAGAGTTGAGTTGAACATATTTTATTGACTAATGCCAAAAGGATTGGACACAAGTTCCAAAAACTTAGAATGTCCTCTCCTTGTACATAATATATTACAGTGCCATACAATGCCAATTAACATTGATAACAGTTATAGAACATGTAATGAAATACAAATAAATAGAGAGATGATCTAGGTCATTTTGACGGCTGTTCCGTGTAACCCCTGCGGTTATGTTAGTAATATTTACAGATCAAAGGAATCAAATGCAGACGACAGAATTTTTTCTTGGGATTTTTGATACTTTTCACTTATTTATAAAATATATTTGAGTTATATTCCTAATATTTTAAGGGCAATTTAATACGATTATTACTACTACACGTTATATATTTTATGTAAAAACACGCAGTGAAAATGTGCTAGGGAAGTCCTAGGAACAGCCACATTGATCATTTGAGGCAATACACATCGTTTTGACTGGAACTAACATGTGAAATTGACATGGTTTTAAAACTTTTTACGGTTTGAAGTTGTACTTTCATGATCAGTGCGAGACAAATAGGTATTTCTGATCTGATAATTTACGGATGACGTTCGATCGTGGTATATTGGAGAAAAATGTCCGCGGCATCTCTTTGATCTCGACAATAACTGTAGTAGAAAAGAATTTAATCATTTTTGGAAAAATCAGCAAAATATACAGGTTCCACCGAGATTTGAACTCGGATCGCTGGATTCAAAGTCCAGAGTGCTAACCATTACACCATGGAACCGCTGATTAATCTAATTAGTCTGTGATACTAATATATGCAATATTGTGCTTTAGATTGCGCTTATAGCAAGTTTGAGGACCCGCTCGTTATGCGGATCTTGAATTTGACTAGTATTTAGGTTCAAGTCATATGATTAAGTACGTACTATATAAGGGTATAGGAAATGATATAGAAATTTAACATATGACCTAACATCAATTACATCATAAGATATTATTTCATATAATATGTCTTTAAAAAATTTTTAACATATAGTTTTATATCAAATCTTAAATTTAATAATATAATTTTAACAGATATATTAAATGAAAGATGTCGTTGGTTTAATCGTATTGTAATCGGACAAGTGGGAGGCGTGATGTGTTCGCACCAAAGTAGAATTTTTTATCAATATAAATACAATTTCAGGAAAGTTTTTCTTTCATGAAACATGAAGTGCAGAATTGAACAAAAAATAATACATATATTTATCCAAGAAATTTGCTTGTTTAAAGTTACCCTCTATATATTCTCATTTTGACAGGTTGTATATGTTATATCAAATCTTTTATTTAATTACATGTTTATTTTATGAAAGATTTCGTTGGTTTAATCTGATATGATCGAACAGGGGAATGCGTGATGTGTTCGTGTCAGATTAGAATTTTATATGAATAAGAATACAACTTCAAGCAAGTTTTCCTTTTATGTGGATTGAACATAGGATCAGCTACAAATCTGAGGCTAACATGCACATGCATTAATCAATTTTACTAAAAATTGTAAATGGGGAACTAAATTTGACTTTAAGTCAAATCAAGATTTGTAACATTCCATTACCAATAAAATTGTTCTCTCAAAATGAAAAATAAGTACTATTAATAAGCATCTCTCAATGTAACATCAAAACCATACTGTTCTCTAGTTATCGAAAGATGTTTTAATCAGGGATTTTTGTGTTGCTATTTTGACGCTGTCCGCCCGAATACTGTCGATACCAAAACTCTTTGTTTTGTCGCCATATCGTAAGTTCATATTTACACCAATTTAGGTAACACAAGCTAATTATTTACAGCATGACAGTTATACTTGATTTATCAAACAAACAAAACAAAAAACAAAAATTAAAAACACAAAAACAAATGAATGTCTGATTATATACGTACATGTATGAAAATACGCCCGCATCTGTCTTGAAATACCAGTATTACTTTGTTAGAGAGAGAATTAATTTCCTTTGTTACCTCATATAGGCCTGAAACCGTTTTCCAATTTGATTGATAAAACCAAGAAAAAGAAACGTGTGTTGTTGTTTTATTTTGATACAAAATATATACGTATACAAACTTTTGCAAAAGGAATGAAACAGTCAACTGATGGAGAAGAATTAATTATAAAAGTAAGTCTAATAGTCTACAGAGCAAAAATCCGGACAGTTTTGGAAGATTTTTTTTATATTGCTCCATTCAACAATTCCCTATAAAAAAAAAAGAGAAGAACATGTAAGAAGAAAGTTTAATTGTAAGATAGTCTGTTGCTCTATGCCATTAAACAAAAATATCTACAATTACTAAAAGGGATTATAAAAAAATTGGTTTAAAATTGATTATTATGTTCTGGAACAATTCAAAATTGATAGTAAGATACTTGTTACAATAAATATACGTTAATTTGTTGTATCTCTGAATCTGATTTAATACAAAGCAAACTAAAAGGTCATTACGTATGTGTTTCGCATATTAACTCTGGCTAGGTGAAGGTATTCGTAGGCCATGTCGCAGTAAAGATTTGCTTTGACTGAAAAAAGAAATAATAAAACATGAACATGCTTAAAATAAAAAAATATGTTATGAAGATGATACATATTTATGTTGCAATCATTTCAAGTGAACTATCTAACAAGACTTAGTACTTGGTTTTGTAAACTCAATAAATACAATAAATTTTTTCAATACTAAGAGTTTATTTTAGTGCCTTGTTAAAATGTGACTATTCTAAAGTATCCTTTGTAAGGACAAAGGAAACTAATTCAAATGCATTTATTTATCCCATCACATTTGTTATTTGATTGAAGAATGCGATGGTAATATGTCTATTGTTGGGCTATTGTATACGTAAAAAAAAGTTTATGGAAAATTGAACGTCGCCCTAGAAATAAGTACAAATATATAAGCTACAATGTATTATAAAATCTTGATTTATTTTGAAAGTAGTTAACTTACAGCAAATCTAGCTTTTAACAATATTTAAAACAAATGAAGTAAAATGTCATCTTTATACTTTTAGATAAAATGTTTGGGCAAACTTAAAAAATCAGAGATCATGCAATATTGTATTTTTAAACCTTAATATTTACTGAAAATAAAAAAAGTTTTTTAATCTTCTCAAATGTCGGTCAAAATGTCAGTATTAAGAAAGAAATGTATTCAAAAATAAGTAATATTTATTTAGTTGATGGTGCTAATTTTTTTTTTTAAATATGCTTTTTAACGAAAACGAAAATGAAATTCTCGGTTATTATTTTATTTCATAATAAATTATCTTTTGTTATTTTTTTTCATTCTTTTAATATAAACAGCTGAATAGCAGTTAATTGTTTTTAAAAAGAAGACAATCTCCTCGATTCCAAGAAACATGTTAGCTTTGTGTAAACGACTCTTACCCTTTCAAAGCATTTTAACATTATGAATGATGAAATACACTTCTTTCTTTACTGTTAAGGAAGCTGCGTTGTCAACGAATTACCCAATTAGATTTAGATCTATCTTAAATCTGTTCGATATGATTTGTTTAGCTGTAATCTATTATTATATTAATTTGAGTATTTCCTTTAGTTTATCTTTATATAGAGTTCTTCTTCCAAAGAAGATTCATTTATACGGTATAAAATGGCCACCACCATCCAGCCCTAATAAACTACATGTATTGCGCATTCCTTGTAGTATAACGTTTTGAAAAGCAATGTTAAATTTACTTACCTAGAGAAATCAAAACGATAGCCATATACACCAATATCACAACGTGAAAACTGTTAAGAGCCATGTCTCTTTGACTTCGGTAACATGTATAGTAATCTCTTTGCATTTATCGCTCTTTTAATAACGCAACTATTTCACAGCCTACTCAAATTAAGTGGGCAATATTGGTTTTATGGGGCATAATTGATAAAGTGTTAACGATTTGAAATGTGACGATACGAGCAAACTCCGTGGCCAAAAAAATTGTAATGTGGTAATTGTAAACTCTATATGAATATTAATTGAATTATCACAGAATCCTATTTGATATTTGAAACTACGAGCTTTGGTGTAAAACTTGCCCCTGCATTTTGCCTACATGCATTTTTTAATATTTTCATCGTTCATATTTTTACGGTTTTAATTTTTACAAACAATGATTCAGATTTTTCTCACTCGATTGCTAAGTGTCAATCTATTGTTATAAATAATTTGCCGTGCATTCATTTTAACATTGAGAACTATATATGCATCGGTTGATCCAAAAGTAATGTCACATTATGCATTGCGCTTCTCATGTGCACTGTATTTTTAGAAATGGTATATCAAAATTTGTATAATAATAACTTTTTGATTAAGTTTCGTTGAATACTGGTAATGAAAACAATATACTTGCGACCCCTCGAAACATTATACATTTGTGTATATGCGTCATAAACTGACGTATTTATTTCATATTATAATACACAGTTCAAATTTGAAAAAAAAAAAGCTGCAAACTACATAATATTTTGAAACAGATTTACAATAAACTTTTTCATACTGTTGAAAAAAAAATGAGAACGTAATTGTAGATTCTGATCATGAACACGGTGCTCTTCATCTATCAAAGAGCAAAACAGCCAAAGTGCAAAGCATATTTGCTTTGACGAATACATATTACAGAAAAGGTATTAAAATTTAAATTGATACTGTACAAGAGGTTATTTATGCGGAGGGGCAAGGGGGATTTACACGAGTTATACGGTAAGTTTAAAACCGCGTAAAATATCTTCGCGTGTAAAGTAAAGAAAAATAAAAAAAATCTTTAGTTTGGTAAATGACGCATCCGCGTATTTAACACCCACACGTATTGCTTGACCACCAGTTTTAATAACCACTGTTACAGTACATTAAACATAAAATAAGAAAGTATGATCAGGATTCTTTGAAGGTGGCTCCAATGTTTTGTGAAATCATACGACTGATTCAAGTATATATATAAGTAGAAAAGCAAACAATCAGAGGGAACGTTAAAGCTAACGTCATCATTAATTTAAGGAGGCTGGGGGGTCAACAAAAAAAATTCTCCAAAATTCACCAAATTTGCGGAAATGTTTCATATAATCTTAATTTACACATCACAATCATCGTTTATTTTATCATTTATTGCATCTGAAAAAATTGCACATTATGTAAAAAAAAAAATTATGAAAAATATATGAAATATTAATAAAGGCAGAAAACATACCAATAACATCACAAAAAACTAACACGATAACAAAAACATGACATTATTTGTTATAAAGAAAAATATCACAATTTTAGCAAAAATATATTTGTCACACAAATTCAAATATGCAAAGAAAGTAGCCACAAGATTATTTCCAAATTTTAACATGATAATAATCAATACATGTGTAATAAAGATTGAGCATTAAAAAAGATTTTCGATGGTGAAATTAAAAAAAAAAAAAAAAAGAATCAAAATATTTGAACAAAATATTTGGAGTTTTACAAGATACCTCCCTTTGAAAAGTTAAAAAGGTGCTGAAAAACAGCTAAATGATTTTTTGGCATCTTGTATCCCTTGGTTATCATCAATTGACTCTTTAAATAATGCTTCAATACCATCGAACCAGTTTTTCAAAAGACAATTCCAGTACAATGTAAGAGTTATAGAACCTTAAAGAGAAAATCTTTTTTGTGTAGAGATAAAAACGCTTTAATATGGCAGCCACCCCCCCCCCCCCCCCCCCCCCCCCCCCCCAGCCTCGTTAATAAGGCTTCGCTCATGACTTATTTAGGTGCCTAAAATTTGATAAATCGCAAAGTATAAAAAAACAGTTAGATTTCTCTATCTTATACAAAAAAGTTATATACATGAATTATTCAGTGAGAGTAATTACGAATAAAGCATGGCGGATCATTGTAAAGACTGAAATATGGATTTAAACAAGGCGACAAAAATTCAAAAACAACGTCTCAGGCATGCGTCGACTACATGTATCTTTGCCTCAAGTTCTATATAATATTTAATCTTAAGAAGTTATCTATTTTGCATTGAAATTTTTATATCTGAATTTTAAAAATTTGATATTTTAAAATTCAAATTCATGCCTCCTTACGCCACGTTTCAACGATTTAATCGCATTAGGGCTGAGTTTTCACAACACTATCGTTATGTCTATCATTAAAAAATCTTAAGATTGTCATAATATCCATACGATTCACAAAATATCTTTTATTAATATATTAAAATATTTCGTAAATTCTTAACACAAACTTCATGCTTTCCGATACTAAGATTTTATTGCGAGTTTTTATTGTTTTGTTGTTTATATTTTTCAAATTTTAGATAGTTCATCCTACTAATTTTAATGAGATTTATACTCAGAAATAATATTTGATTTTGCACCTTTACGGGTTTGTTATTGATACATTAAGCTGTCTAAAATATGATAAAGGTTAGTCATAAAGCTATCGATAAACAAAATATATATCACATTATAAATTGATATCAAACTTTAGAAGAAGAAAAAAAAATTTTATGAAGCATATTGCAGTACTAGTTTTACCTTACTCAACAATGTATGTTTGTTGATTGCGTTCAATTGTGATCATTATGTGGGTAAGAACTATGAAGTTTCTGGGGTCAGAAAGAGCTGTTTAAAGATGTCTTCGAAGCGCAAATTTGGCAGACAAAGTTTAAAGGAAAATGGATAGTTTTTACATGTATTTTCAGAACAGAAGTCAGTGTAGTAAATTAATGCAACAGGATATGAAATTTCGGCAGGTATACCAAATTGTCAAATAAGCAAATAGTCGTCAACGAGCAATGAGTCATTAATATTTGAAATTGTTATTACCACTGAGTAATATTGGGAAGTTAAAAAAGTCTCATGGTAAATGTTAGGTATTTTTGTTTATGATGCCCATCTAATGATGATGTCTGGATTTTTCACACAACAGTCTACATCGACTTTTGATGGAATAATAATTTAAATATTATGTTACATTACATCTTGTTATACTTTCATGTTAAATACTGAAATCTGATTGGTTAAGACGCAGTTCATCATCCTTTCTATTACCCTCAGCGTTAGCAACGCACTTAGCAACGGGTAACATTAAAAAATGTTACATGCGCGAAAATTATGCGCGTACGGTTCGCTGTAGAATTCACGTTATTCCAATATAAAAGCAGTAAAATTTTCTTAAAAATAAAGACATTTAGTATAACAAAATAAATAGTGCCTGTTTGGGAGGATAACAGTTGAAATTGACACCCCTCGAAAACCATTGTCAACCTCCGCTTCGCGTCGGTTGACAATGGTTTTCGAGGGGTGTCAGTTTCAACTGTTACCCTCCCAAACAGGCACTATTTATATAATATTACATTATTATATTATATTATATTATATTATATTATATATAATGATATATATATATCATTTGATTAGAATAAAAACAGATTGTTAAACTCATATCTTTTAAAGGATGGTTAGATAACTATTTCCTTTAAACCACCTCTAATTCAGATATCTATCAATTTCAAAACATTGAACAATCAAGTGGCTTATAAAAATTATAGAAAAAGAATATAAGATTCCGACCCTTAGAAAACCGAGATGAGGAGGGTGGTGGGGGTTGGAGGTTACAGAGCTCGTGGGTCATCACTTAATTATACCTCCAGATTAAGTACTGATTCATCAATTTACACTCAATGAAAATGTGTAATGTGGGAAAACCAACAAAATCATTAATCATATCTGACTGATAAAATATTCAAGACTTTCACTATATTTCATCGCCTTGAATGTATGATATGGTCCGCTAATATATTTTACACTTTTAAAACTTGATATCAACGTGGCTTCCGCGTTCATTTTTAATGGATTACGGAGTAACACACAGCCAAACTCCCGTATCAATTTCAACACAGGCGAAAAAAGTGCGTGAATTTTGTATAAAAATGAGGCTTTTTTATAAATGCAACTGATCCAGATAGACACTTTGAAGTAGGTCTTGTCAAGGACAAATGAAACTAAAAACCCACGGACCTTTTTGAGAGAAAGTACAGTAAATTGCTGCAATCGGTTCCCCCATGCGCCTTTTTTTAATAAACTTGTTTAATTCAATCCAACAGTATCTCGCTGTTTTACGATTTTCGATCTGATATCTGCCTGTATATTCATTTTGCTGTGACCTGAAACAGTTACGAATGATGAAATTACGATAAGCTAAAAGGTGTAGCGTGTGCTGTTTCGTCACTTACCAATCCTTCCGACTGTTATCCCTAATGATGTATTTAGTTGTTTTGGTTACGAAATAATATTTTTGATTACAAAGTCGCATTAACACATAAATCTCGATTTACATCCCCCTTACGATGATAGTTTTTCAAGTTTTACATCTAAATACTGATCAAAATTAATGATTACAAATTCTGTACATTTGATACACTCCTTTTTAGCAAGTTTTTTTAATAAATTAATTTAATGTTTCTAGCGTACGCCTCTGGTCGACTCGGTGTAATGGAAGGAAAATAACATCATTTTGAGCAAACCTCTGAAAATAAGCTATTACATTTCAAAAGAAAAATCTAGATGTAAATTCTGATTACAGATTAGCTGCAGGTCTGTAAAAAAAATTCGGTTGGACGACCTAAGAGCTACTGTGCCTCGTATTTTAAAAAGCTGCAATTTACGGAGAGAGAGAGAGAGAGAGAGAGAGAGAGAGAGAGAGAGAGAGAGAGAGAGAGAGAGAGAGAGAGAGAGTGTGTGTGTGTGTGTGCGTGCGTGCGTGCGTGCGTGCGTTTGTCAAGTGGGTTTTTTTTTCCTATTTTTGAAACTAGTTTTCATCTGTAGTGTCAGCTGATTAATGATGAATGGAAACAGCTGTTCAACGGCTTTAATTTTTTTCTAAACAATGCGTAATGATTTAGTAAGATAATTGCCGACATATAAAAAGTTATAACGACTTAGTCTTTTTTGTCACTTTTGTAAAAGTACATAGTCTAGTCTTTTGCAAACAGTATTTGAGACATTTCACAAAAAATTAATGTAAAATGCAGTTAGAAACTATCCAGTTTTTAAAACAAGTCACAACTTTGATCTTCCCTTTCAAAATGATTACATTGAATATAAATCAGGATTTAGATCACTACAGTAATATTATTTTGAAATTGGTCATTCCATTGTGGTAACATTCTCTAGATCTTGAGCAGAAAAAAGTGTTAAAAGACTTCGATTATCAAATGGCACACGCAAATCATTCCACCTGTTTTATAGATGGTGGAAGAAAACTATTCATAACCGCAACGGAAGTTTTTCTGGCTTGTGAAATATGTAATGCTTTGTTCTGATTCCTTCATGGATAATGTTTACATAAATGTGGTTAATACTAGTAAAATATTGTTCTATTAATTCCAGTCCTTTAGATCACAAGGCTGAAATCTGGTTTCATAAATATCAAAGGGCATACATTTTAGTGCTATTTGGTAAAAAATAAAATATTCGAGCATGCATGGGCATTTTCATTAAAAAAAAATATGCTGCCACATGTTACTTCGATTTACACTTGAATTTAATAAATAGGAAAAAAATTGTTGTTCTGACAACAATCATGAAACACCAGAATTTTTTGGAATGTAAAAGCGTTGATAATAGATGGAAGCTTTCAATAATTGCTAAAGTAGTAAACACGTACTATATGACAAATTTGGTTGGGTTCATAACAGTATCTTTATGTAAATACATCTTTAATAACAAGAGAAAAACTACAAATAACTGTTGCAAAGCTGTACACCACATCAATTTTAAAAAAAGTTTGATAATCGATGGAACGTCAGAAAACCGTCACTGACATTAAAAAAAGATATGAAAAGGAAGTAAAATTAGATGAGTAAAAGTAGGTGAGGCTATAAAAAAGAAAATGTTGCTAAATTTTAGGGGTAGTGATGATTATGAATGCGATATTTGATGACTGATGACGACCTAAGGACCTATTGAATAAAGGGGGAAAATAGCAGATATGGGCAGATAGGTTACAAAGGGGAGTTTGGATACCATATGAAAAAATTAAGACAAAAGGAACCAACAGAAAAAGAATGGATGCAGGACAAATGTATACTTCTCATCTTAAAGATAAAGTCATTTTGAGAATTTAACACTACATGTTCATGTATATGTTAAACGTTTAGTAGATGAAACTAATGATGCCCTGAAACTGTCCCTACCCAAAGTCACTGTTCAGATGAAATTTCAAATAAAAAAAAAGTTGACCAATTTTTGTCTGAAGTAATTATAAAAACAAGTTCTACGAACAATTGTGTGGTTGAATGCATTACAGTATACAATGAAGCAAGAAAAATAATTTTTAGACAGTACTTATCACTGATTTCTGTTAACATGTTCCTTTCTTTATTTCCAACCATATAAAAAACCGATAACTGTTAAACTGAAACGTCTGATTGGATGACCATTTTAATATCTCCAAAGTCTATGATTGCACATTCTGACAAAATGACCGGAGTCGTTGGAAAAGAACACAAACAACTGATTATCAATTTTCTATTTTACAACTTCCTCAGGCGAATACACATCATTATGTGGGGGGCCATAGTCTAATTTGAAACAACTACCATCTAATCCAATTCCCTTCCCCTCTTCCTTTATTGTTCGGTGAGATATTGGTCAACAAAAGGCGTAGTGCGCTACGGAGCACACACCGGTGTATTGAGTCGACTGTATTTTGTCAAGAACCACTGTTTCATGCCTCAAACTCCAATGTGGATATTTAATGCTGTTCCTTGCCGAATATATCTATCTAATACAATTTGTATAGCACTTACCCCCAAGAATCGCTTGTTCATTCCATAACAATCTTTGCAATTTATATCACTTTCATACTCTTTTTCATTTATTCTCAATTCATCGCTCATTCAGACAAATCCAATATGCCAAAAAAGTGTCCACGTTAGTTTGACCTTAGACACCTGTACAGTGTACGTTTTTGTTCGGTAACACAGACTGTAGCAAAATGCTCACGATTGTTATCAAATAAGTAACTAGTATATTCATAATCACCACTTTTTTCTTGTTCACCAAAAAGCCAATGCCAAGGCAAAAGGTTTCTTGTTTGGAAAATCGACGTTTGTTAACAACAACAACAAAATTCTTTTGTTTCTCGAAATCGATCTTCTTTATTGAAGAAAGACTTCTGTTTTGCCCAAACAATTTTGATATTCCAAGTACTGCTCCAGCCATTGTATATGTGGCTTCCATAATCTTAAAGATTTTACATCAAGTGATTTTGATGTTACTATCCCATGGTGGTTGTAAACGGCCCCACAGAAGACATCGTGTTCTCCAGCTTCTATATTGTGGAATAGCCTTAACACATTCGATGCATCGAAACTCTTTAGCATTAACATGTGTTTCAGTCCCTTTCTCCTTTTGTTCGTTAGTTCCTTGTAAAATAGTCAGGGACGTGATCTCATTTAAGGATGTCGATCTTTGAAGAACTATTGGTTAAGGACAGAGTACTGAGTAATTCGAGTGACTGGTTTCTTCTGAGCTTAAAACACACAGAGATTAGTATTTTATACTAAATGTCACAAGCTTGTGCATATTAATTTATGATATTTTCCTCTCATTTCCTACCAACCTGAAGACATGCATGGTGATGATATGTATGAACTTCTTATATTTCATATTGTTTTTATAATAACTTAAGTTAATACATGTAATTACTATAAACTTCAAACGGAACGGCTGGACGTTTTGCAATTTTTGTAGAGGCTTATTCTAACTTTGCACGCAGTTCGTTTTTAGATTCCGCATTTAAAAAAAGGTTCTTAAACTATTAAAAAAATGTGATTATTTACTATGCCACTAAAGTAGCCCCATCATGCTTTCTAATCTTTCGCTGGGATCCGAGGATCACACCATGGCAGAAATTGCAGGGACCACAGAAAACAAATACACATATGGTCATTTGAGTTAGGCTTGCAATAGGATTGTCATGCTGCAGTTATGAATCTCATCTTTTCGCAAGGTAGAAGCTCACTGAAAAACATCTTCCAAAGTCAAGGGTTTCTTATCCACTCCGCTTTGTGAGTAGAACCCCTGACTCAGGAAGATGAGTATGTCTGACGTTGGTAGATACCAATGAACGGTTTAATATCTTCCAACATTACAGTGAATTGTAATATTTACCGAAAATCTTAGTGTAGCCTCTGATTTGTTACCCCTCTTAGGTTACAGTGTCATTGTTTGTGGTAGCAGGCATTTTAACGCAAGGGAAGGGTATGTCTTTTCGCAGATTATATGCCCATGTGTCATTGTTGCAGATCCGTAGAAGGCAAGAGAGAGAGAGAGAGAGAGAGTGTTTGCTATATTGGAATTTTATTCATTTTATTATATATGTTAACGGATATGTAAGGTTAGATATAATAAATGAAATGTGTTTTGAAAACATTTATGCCTGTAAAGAAAAATTGTATACTATTATTCTTTTGAAGTATATAATTTTAAATGGGTACACCCCAGAAAACCCACTCCTTTTAAAAAATTGAGTATGCTTTGCAAAGAATGACTGTTATGTCTCATATTTACAAGGGTTCTGGTATAATCGTGATGACATTTGTAGGAAACCCCACTCTTCTATCAACAATTATTTATGATAACGATGTTAAAGTTATTTGTCCAGTAATCGCACTATCAAAAAATCATGAATTTTAAATTAGACAACTTCCTCAAAATGAATAAAAAGATTTTTTATTCTCGAAAGTTGCATTTATCTAGATGGCTTTTTTCATGACATTATATTCTCCTGCATACGATAAGGGAAAATACCTCTTCAAACTTGGAAAAATGTAGTACTTGTTAATGTATAATAATTATTAAGCAAATTTCAAAAGAGTCTTTAAGGAAGCATGGTCATGGCTTTTTGTAAAATTTTATTTTTTATTTTTATTGCTTACAATATTTCAGTAATGCATTTCTAATTATCAACTAGAATTTGAGTGTCAGTTGTAGGGTTATTTACATGATACAGAGCTCACTATTCTTCATGTAAATAAGGATCGTACCATGTTTTTGTTTACATTGGTTCAATCTTGCGGTAAAAGTTCTTTTTCAAGCTGATTTTTTATCTGCTAAATGTAATTTGTTTTGAACATAAAGACTTTCTAGCGTTTGTCACATTCATTTAAGGTCTTATCCTGGAATTTTCTTGTTAACATTCAAAATGTAAACAAAAACATGACCTGGTCTTTGTTTACATAACATAGAATTCTGAGCTCTGTAGCTTGCTTACAACTGAAGGACAATACAATTTTGGTTGACGATTAGAAATGCCTTGAGAAGCCAGCTTTTATTTCATCTCGTAGCTTTCTACTCCAAATCTGTATTTTGTTGATATTTGCAAGATTTCAATCTAAACTTTTTTCTGTTGGTATTTCTTTTATTCAAGGTATAAGTTTTTAAAAAGTAAAGCTTAAGAGATTAGCAAGTGTTTCAAATAAAAAACACCGTTTAACATATATACAGGTTCATGTTCACTATCAGGTTCAAATTAAATGACGAAACAAAATAACTGTTGCACTTTTTGATCATGAAAATTTCAAAGGTTTCATATTTTAACTGAATCCTGTCAAAGTACATAATTCCAATTTTATATCTCGATGTAAACTGTATTGAATACCTTTCAAAGGTAAATAAATGCATAAAATCGACGTCGATTCTTGCTACTTGCTATGCATAAGCAGTTTTTACTTGTCCTGAACTAAGATTTTAAATATATTTTTTCAAATATTTTACATAGAAAATAGATTATGAAGATGTAAAGACTGACACTCCTTCTATATTTTGAAGGAAAAAAATTTACACTGTATACATTGTATACTTGAGGGTTGGGTAAGTTTTTGTTTAAAATTGAATTATTTCCTGTTTATGATATCAAAGGCTAATACAGTTAAAATAACAAAACAGTGAGCCAAACTGCGTATTTACTTGCTAAGATTATAATATGACCTTGTGAAGTTTTTCTTAGTATTTGGACCGCTTTGAATTTAACTTCTTCTGAAATAAATACGTTATTAATAATCGTAAAGATAACGGTATTGAAATAATTACAAGAGATAAAATGATGTTATGGGGAAAATAAAAAAAAATACGATGATTTCAGTTGAAGTAAAATCTGTAAAATGGACTGTCCCGACAAAATAACTCACATCTTAACTTCAATGACATACATTTAGTGAACTTACAGCTGCTATTTGAAAGGGGTTTAAACTTAACGGTCCTGTTGCATCGATGGCCAAATGATCACTAAAGTGAGGCTTTAATAAAATTAAATTGTTTACATTAAAAGGAGCATGCTCACTATTTTGGTCAAATTCTGGGGGTTTTTTTTATTGTCTTTAAGGTGGAATGCTACAAAATTTTATTTTATGGATCGTATAACTTCTGAAGCAAGATTGCGTTGTTCAAAGAAGGATATATGCCCTTGATTTTTTATATGATTTTTTGGGGTATTTCTTAATGTTTACAAAGCATTTAGGAATGCATTTCTAATGATCTAATGAAATTTGAGAGTCAGTCAGAGGGCTGACAATTCTTAGTCATGTATACAAGGCCAGAGCCCTATTTTTCTTTACACAGGTTCAATATACCACTAAAAGAATTTTTTGAAGCTTAATTGTCTATCTCCTTATTCATTATAATCATAAATAAACAGTTTCTAACGTTTAACACATTCATTTTAAATCTAAAACTGGGATTTTCACTTTAACTTTCAATATGTAAACAAAGGCTTTGTTTACATAGCGAAGAATTGTAAGCTCTTTAACTCACTTAAATAACTCAACGAATGACACCTTTTCGGTTGCCTATTTCAAATGCCTTACAGAAGCATTGTAAACTTTAAAATTGGAAAAATAATTTCTATCCAAAATCGTGACCATGCCCCTTTTCAAATTTCCCTTTCGCGAGACAGAAAATATTACACCAATTATATCATATATATGTGTAGTGCAACAGACATGATATTGACTTTGTCATCGTATTAAAAACGCATTGCTCAGTGATTAAGAACTTTATTTTTTGTTTAGCACAGTCATCAATCCAGCAAAAAAAGCATCCTAGTATGAAATCTTTTATTTTAATTTCTAGAAGAAAAAAACCGTAAACATACACGAGGTGAAAGAAATCACAGGAATTCAAACAATAAAGTGTTACCAGCATAAAAGAAGAAACAAATCAGAACTAAATTTCAAGTTTATTGAAAACATTATAACACAACAAAATTTTACCAATTCTTAAAATCATATTTTGATTGAAGATCGGCAAAATACAATTATGATACTTGTAGATAGCGAAAAAACAAAAACAAAAATGCAGCATTTAAAAGAGTAAGATGGTCTTGTTCATCATTAACATTAAAGATTTCAATATTAGCTTGAAAAGATCGAGAAATTAATGAATTATGAATTTCTTTTTAAATAATTGATAGGTAATGGCTAAAGCAACCATACAAAAAATATATTTTAAGTCAGGTCTGACAGGTTTTTAACCATCCAGTCTCCTTTGAATACATATACAATTACAAGAGGTTCTCTTTAAGGTCAGAAATACTCAGCACTCTAAATAATTTGAAGGTACAAGTAAAAAAAAAAGCAACAGTGTTTGAAGTTAATTACTAAAACAATGATTTCTTAGACACCATTTAAAACAATACTAGGTGTAATATACATTTTAAAGGTGGTTAAATGGAGTCACTGGGAATAGACCGAGGTTCATACATGTACCTAAACACTTTGAATTGATGATAATTATACACGCTAATTCAAATTAAGTCACGTGCCATCGTTTACTCCTTTTTTTCTTCGAAAAAAAATCATATGTTTGAATAACTAAATATTAATGAAGTTTATAATCTTCATGGACACAAAACAAGAACTTAAAAAATAACGCATTCAACCTTCTTGTATATGTCTCAAATATCTTTCTCAGAATAATTGCAAGGGCGTGATAAGTCTCTTTGTATGTCAAAAGAGACAAATTGAAATAATTTATTTTGAAGCCTCATTTTCAAATTTAAAACGCGTTTAATTTTTATATCGATTTCAAATCATTTTTACATACCAATTCATGATAATTTTTTTTATATTTTGATAAATATAATCAGGTTTAATATATGTATTAATTTATATGTGTTTTAAGTACTTGAAAAACCATTTGATAAATCAACAAACATTATTAAACATCATCAACCCTTTTTTACAGAAACTATTTTTGAGTGTGTTTTAAAATTTAATAAGAAGGGAATAAATGATTGTATAAAAACTAATGATTTTCAAACAAAACAAAAAAGAAAGAAATTTTTAAAAAAAGGGGAAAAGGGAAAGTTTATAAAAATACAAATCATTTTCTAAGGTTGTGTTGGATTACGTTAATTGTTTTTTATGTAATGAAACAATGATTATGATAATTAACCTAAATTGCTTGTAATTAACATCTTCCCCACTTTTAACTGTATTCAAACGCATCGTGCAATAATACAGTCTCATATCAATCAAATATAGAAGACCGGGTGGTTATTTTACGATCTCCGAAGTTTCAGCTTGCACCATCTGGCAAAGTGACTAGAATCATTGGAAAAGAAAACAAACAACTGTTCACCAAGTCGTTTTCGTGCACGTTTAACAACTTTGTCGGGCTCATACACATCATATTTAGGCGGAGCATAGTCAAGTTTAAGACTCTGTCCGTTAAATGGAATTTCTTTCATTTCTTCTTTAATTGTTCGATGAGAGAAAGGTCCACAGAAAGCGTAGTGTGCAATGGAACAAACAACTGAATTTTTATTTGTGTTGCTTACCTCAAGAACGACGGCGTCATGCCATAAATTCCAATATGAATACCGGATGATGTCTCCTTTTTGAACATCTCTTTCTGATACTATCGGTTTGACACCGACGCCAAGAAGCTTTTTATTCATTTCATAACAATCGTCGCAAATAATACCATTTTCAAACTCTTTTTTATTTCTTTCTAGTTCATCACTGACTCCGACAAATCCACTGCTCCAAAATAGCTTCCACGTTAGTCTAAACTTAGACACCTGCACGCTGAAATTTTGTCCGGTGACGCAGTATGTAGCAAAATGCTCACAATTGTTATAAAACAAGTCATATTTATATTTTTTACTGTCTTCTTTTCTATTGTAAAAGCCGGTGGCACGTCGAACGGTTTCCTCTTTTGAATACCGGTGTCTGTACACGACTACACAAATCTTTTCCCCGTCGAAGTCAAACTTCTTAAAAGAACATTTAATTTCTGCTTTGCCTCCGAAAAATTTTGACACCCCTAAAACAGCTCCAGAAATAGTGTTGGTTGCTTCTATTATCTCGAACGTTTCGTCATCGTTTAATTTCGAAATTATTATCCCATGATGGTCGTATACGGCCCCACTGAAAACCACGTGGTCACCGGCCTCTATATCGTGGCATGAAAAAACTGGAATAGCTTTGACACATTCGATGCATCGAACTTGATGTTTTTCGGGATCTTTTTTCTCGGAATCGCAATGCCTTTCTGGATCTTTATCATTAGGTTCAGGTTCTTCCGTCAGTGGCTGTTGATCAACAAAAGATATGCTTGATGGAACACTAAGCGACCTTGTTATAGATCTATGTGATGGTGGTCTTTGCAGAAATTTGGGATCGAGTGAACTGCTTCTGATTAATGCCGGCTGCTGATCTTCCTTTAAAGTAAAAGAAAACCCCAAAACATTGTTTGCATTTGCAGTTTAAAGATATAAACAATGTGAGTATTAAAACTATATATGCTATGATATTTAACGCTTTTTGGGATGTTCAAAACCAGATCCAAAATTTGTCAGTAAATGAGCTGTATATATGATAATACCTTGTAGCAAATGCGAAAGATTTATATTTATAGTTATATATTTAATACTTATGTTATTCAGTGAAAGGATAAATGAATATTTTCTGATGAACATTTATAAAATATTCACGTTTGTTGGGATTTGTGCAGGGAAAAAAATAGAAACTGCAAGGAGAAGGATGCATGACAGTATGTTTGTTTACAAAATAAAAAAATTTTTATGACGTTGACTTTATTTGTTCTTCATTCTTCTTACGAATGTATAAATTTTATCAATATCAACAAACATATTATCCACCATTTTTACACCTGATCAGAGAATAATTAGAAATGGAGCATCAGAACGTCATTATTAACCCTTTTGCCGGTCTCTTCACTCAAATAAAGTACCCTAAATCTCCTTCATTTACTAGTATTTTCTTTCCATTGTCTCCAATAGCTTTCTTCTTACATTCCGACCACGCTTATGCGTCGACACATTAATTACATGCTAAAAAACTCCGAAAATTTAATTTGATACTCACTTCGATACTTTTAAGTGCGTTTGAAATATATTGAATGATAAGCAGATAATTCATAACTTAAAGCTGACATGAACTCATAAAAGCGTTTGGTCGCCATATTAGTTTTGATCGCTCCTCTACTGCCACTGGGGTATATATATCGGTCGAGAAAGTTACGGTCGGTTGCTTTCCGATCGAGGCATTCAGGTTACACGGACTTCTAAATGCATGATCTACATATTGTAGTAAAATCTTTGAAGTAAAGAATAAAGGAAACAGCAATCAATAAAATACAAAATATATTTATTCTTTGAAAGAATTTCCAAGGTATCCGTACTATTTTGCACAAATAGTGCTGCCTTACTTCACATGCACATCAAACACGTGTGTCGTTCATACAGAGTGCATAACGTCTGCATCTTTTTGAAAACCCCGGCGGCACTAACATCCAAGACAGTAGAATGATAGTAAATCCAAGAAAGTAACAACTTAACATCGTTTCCATCGATTTCTAAAAAAAAAAAATCTATGCGATCATTGACAATGCTTGATCTGCCAGTGTCTGATTGCGCATGTGCAATGTTATAACATACACAGGAAAACGGTCTACAATTATCGAGGATTTTTGAAGTATCTGTGTCTGGATTTCAGTTTGTCTTGTTTCGACGTTCATTGGATATTCCTTGCCAGTGCAGTGGTTGTCATATTATTTTTGTTCAAAATGCGTTTCTACACGTCTTTTCGTCCAAGGTAACGTGTTCGGGTGAATGAAATACCTGAATGCGGTGAAGCATGAATAGTGTTTTCGGCCTTATATAGGGGGTGGTGTAGCGATGAGCAGAACAATAGAAATCGACAACTAATATGGCGGTAGTCGGAGAAAAAAGGGAAATAATGCGTATTTATGAATTCATGTCAGCTTTAAATGAAGCTGACATGAATTTATACGCATTATTTCCCTTTTATCTCCGACAAACACCATATTAGTCAGGCACGTAGCATCATTTTTGAAAGTGTGGGGGGGGGGGGGGGCAGACCCATCCAAAAAATCTTGACCCCCCAAAAAAAAAACAAGAAAATTTAAAGTTTCCAAAAATCTTCAAAATCCTAATAGTGGGGGGGGGGGGGGGGGGGGGTTAGACTAAACTATACTTCCAAAAACTTTCCCTACCAAAGGTTTTTCCCCTTCAAATCCTGAAATTCCTACTCCGTGGGGGGGGGGGGGTTAACTTCAATTTGACTCCTCGTTTCCTTATCTTCATATCAATTTTTTTCCTTACTTCAAAAAAAGTGGGGGGCCAACTCCGTTGTGATTCATTCTTTTTATTTGTAAATTTTAAAAAATTTGTTGCGGCGAGAAAAAGTGGGGGGGGGGGGGGGGGGGGGGGGCCTGGCCCCCACCCCCCCCCCCCCCCTGATGCTACGGGCCTGTTAGTTGTTGATTTCTATTGTTATGTTTATCGCCGCATACCCCCTATATAAGGCCGTAAGCATTATCCATGCTTCACCGCATTCTGATATTTTATAACCCAAACACGTTATATTGGACGGACAGAATTTTAGGAACGAGTTTTTAAAAAATATGAACCACTGCACTAGTTAGGAATATCCGATAGAAGACGAAACAAAACAGACTGAAATCCAGACACACATATCAAAAAAGTTCTTGATTATTGTAGAATGTTTCCTTGTGTCGCACTGTTATATCATCGCACATGCGCAAACCACACGCTGTAGTAGACCGTGCAGTGACAGCAAAAACTTCAGTTAGTTTTTTTTAGAAACTGATAAAAACGAAAACATGTTGTTACTTCCTTTGATTTCATTGTTTATTAACTTAACTGGATGCAGCCATGGTCTACACTATGATGTAGATGTTATTCACGCTGTATGAACGAGTATTTTTTTCTCTCTGTTTATAGTATTTTTTCACTTAAAAAAAAACATGTTCTAAAATTTAAACCATAATTCGTGTGACATAAAACCAATTTTTAACAATGCACATAAGTGAATGGTGATAAGTTTCGAAAATGTAGTGATTGCATCGGCATACTTTTATTAACCATACAGTCTCAATAAGAAGGCCGATGTTTTATCGAACCCTTCAGTCTAGGCATAAACCCTTCAGAAAAAATAGCTTCCAGACGTTTAAAACGTTAAGCAGACAGGATTTGGCTATATAGTAGGTTTTCCACGTTTCATGTCTAGATTACCCTCTCGGAAGGCCTATCATACTCTGTCCAAAGATATCCTGGATTTACATTTTGCTTAATTGCATGATATATATAAACTACTTCAGGGTTTAAACGATGTTCATTCAAAAGTATGAAAAATTTCCAAGATTTCTCAGTCAAAACGCCCTGTTAGCTTATCAGGTTTCAATACAATGCTAAAAATGTGATGTCTACGGGGATTTTGTACTGCAGCAAGCCCAGGTGATAACGTTGTAAAATTATGCGATGTATTCCGAGTGTATTCCGAATGGAAAAAGTGTAAAACATTCCCCATTATAAATCTCCGTAAGGAATCTTTTTCCATTCCTGTGAATTTTTCCGAGTGAAAGATGATAATGTGTCAATGAAATTACCTTGGAAATTATCCCTTTCAACTATTTCAAATGCACTTCTTTCACAGGTATGTGTATTTTTATTAAAAATCGTCAAAATGTGCTGCATAAATATCTTGGGACAGACTATAGTAAGTAGATTTTGCGCTTACGTAAGGATGTGAATTTGAATAATTTATTATAATCACAAAGAAAAACACGCAATGTAAGTACTAACAGATCTTAAACCACAAATTGCAATCAATTGAAGAAAACGAAAGATAAATAGAGAGCTTTTCGATGGTACACAACTAAAAATGATTTTACTTAAAAAGTACTTTACTATTTATTTATGATGGTAAAATGCTTGTCAAATCAACCACATGCTGAATGAAAAAATGACAATAACAATGTGTCAACCATCTCAAAAATCCATAAAACGAAATGCAAATTCAAAGCAAGGCAACATGGACCTCTTAAAAGATAGAGGTAGGATCAGGTGCCAAGGAGGAGTGAGCATCCTCTGCTGACCGATCGCACCCGCCGTGTGCTCTTTATCGTAATCGGGAAAAAACGGGAAAGTCCGTAGACAATTAGGTGATTAATTATTGTCTAACAATTAGTATGAATAACGTCAGTCAGCATGCGACCCAGTGAAAGATTGTATTTGCTGATAAGGTCGTTGTATCGACCATAGAACTTAGGAAATGATGACTTCAAACGAGACTGTTGATAGTCCTGTTTTACTTGTTTGTCGGTAGCTTGCCTAACCTTAGAAACTGTACATACGAAGAGCATGCCCTTGAAGATCTTAACATTGACCTATTTGTGTAACCCAGACAAGTAGTTTACACAATGAATTAAAATGATTAAGCATGTAATATCTAATTGATCCTCCTTAGAACAATTTAGATGCATTTTTATAGATGATTTTGCTTGTTTGGTTTAACCATTTTACTTTCACTTTTAATCAAGAATGTTTAATCACGATAAAATGGTAAAAACATCTTTTTTAAACTCGTCTTTTATTAACTCAGACGATGGTTGCATTCGATTTCTGTTTTATAATACTAGAATGGCAATACACACACACACACACACACACTCTCTCTCTCTCTCTCTCTCTCTCTCTCTCTCTCTCTCTCTCTCTATATATATATATATATATATATATAATATAGTGTATAATGTGACGTGTATACAAGTCCATAAATTTGGAAAGTTATAAATTATCTAACAGGAAATTCACTGACTGAAACATTGGTAACAATTTTAGTAGCAAAACATATGATTAAGTAAAAAAAATAGTAGTCATCTCACCATGTTATTTTCATCTACATGGCCCTCAAAATAGATGTTCAATCTTTGTATCCTTGGAATATTTTATAACGTAATATCCGCCAAAGGCAGGTTTTTCCTGCCCATTGCAACTTAGCTTGGCATTTTATCAATTATATGGAAAGCCATGTGCGTTGTACAAAATACTTGTAAAGTGTTATCAATTTAAATCACATGTTTCTTTTTTATGAGGTTTGGGGATCAAAAATACATGCATGGTAATAAAACAATATCCCGATCAACTGATCTTCATGTAGGAGAAAGATGAGCCTCTATTCTAAGTCAGAAGAAATACGTTGAAATATTTCAAAGCTGTGTTTGGAATATTTAAAAAGTGTTTGATTACTATTTGCATTTAAGGTGGCTCTATACACCACTTTTTGATGACGCAGTACGCAAAAAAGTAAATCTGGAAGAATGCAATTCCGGTACTGGCTGATTTAAACTGAGGCGAATTATATGGGGACCGCTCTTTTGAAAATTTGTTAAATGGATAGATTTAATTTAATTGGAAAATTCATTACTTAACAAGTAATGTGGTATGTGACACCTTCACGCTGTGTCGTATTATTTATCGAAATGAGCAATAAAATCAAGTATAGTTTTTAAAATAGTAGTTTCTTTCCCATCACTGACATCTTAAGCGTAGCGCAGTGGGGTAGTGGTTTCACTACAAATCTGGAGATCATGAATTCGAATCCCGCTGAGGACAATAATAATTTTTACTTTCCAAAATTTTATAAAACGTATTTTTTGGTTGAATACTGTGAAAGAAAATTCTAAACCGGTGAAAGTATTTCAATTATGATATACTTTAATCCACATTAATATCGACAGATGATCCTTACCACCTTACGGGGATGCGAGGGTGGCTTTGAATTTCTCTCAGGTTGGGATAAATAAATCCTATTAGTTAATTTATTTATTTGACTTAGTTTTGCATTAAAGCGAATATATTCACTTACATAGGCCTATAATGAAATATGTATGTATTGATTATTCCAACATGATATTGAGGAAAATTTCTTCAACTCAAAAATGAAAAGTCCCCAAGGTGTTTGGGCCTTGGGACTTATGAAGGATAACTCTTAACTGAGGAACTTTCACACCAAATAAAATTTCAAATATTTTTTGTGTTTATTTGCAATTATTTCATTCAATTTTTTTATGTCACATTTATTGAAATACATTTTCTTATAACATCAAGCAGCTTTTTCAGATGATTTGTCAACAGAGTAAGAAAATATGAAAAATTATGTTTTGGGGAAATACTAAAAAAATTGCAATAATAAGTTTTTTAAATGTTAAGAAGTGTTATATTTTTTTAAGGTGTCCGAAGGAAATATCCATCATCTGTTAAAAAATTTCTCTCAATTTGTTAATAGTTAAGTTTTTACAAATTATTTTACAAACTCTCGAAAAAACATTAAAAAATTCTTTTAAAATACCTATAGTATCCCTATCATCATTTTAATATATGATAAGTATATGTTTTGTGGTCTTCTATTGAAAATTGGAATAAACTGTGGGTGTATAGAGCCACCTTAAATCATCCTTACAAATCAATTCAGAGGAAAATGTTGTATCTTAATATACTTGATAATGTCAATTTATACATGTTTCAATTGCTTCTTGGAAACATCTGGAAATTTTTTTTAAAAAACCAACGTACATTATGGAATTATATTGAGCATTTTAAAAAAACAACAAATGTTGTTTAAAGTAGAAAAATTGTTTCGGAAAGAATTAAACAAATATTGCATCAAAATTTAAAGTAACCAAAAATGAAACATTTTCACGAAATGAGAATTAGAAAAGTTTACAAAATAAAAGTAAACCCTTTTCTACAGTTGTATTGGACCACATTAACTTTTTTGCTAAATAAAAATATATATTAAAAAAAATAAGAATAATTTAAAAAAAAAATCAAACAAAGAGTATTTCCCATTGGTTACTTTCAACAGCTCCCTCATTTCTTATTGAGTACAAAAGCATAATTAAATAATGCAGTCATTTTTCAATGAATGACATTAGACCTGATGACAATTTTTACGGTTTCAGCTTGCACCATCTAGCAAAGTGACTGGAATCATTGGAAAAAAACACACAAACAACTGTTCCCCAAGTCTCTTTCGTGCCCGCCTAACAACTTCCTCGGGTTCATACACATCATATTGAGGCAGATCATAGTCAAGTTTGAAACACTGCCCGTTCTGTTGAATTTCTTTTCTCTCCTACAAGATTGTTCGATAAGAAAATATTCCACAAAAGGCGTAGTGTGCAATGGAACAAAGAACTGCTTTTTTTATTTCTTTTGCTCACATCAAGAACAATGGCGTCATGCCATAAATTCCAACACGAGTACCGGATGATGTCTCCTTTCTGAACATCTCCTTCTGGTACTATCGGTTTAACACTAACGCCAAGGAGATTTTTATTCATTTCATAACAATCGTTGCAAATTGTCATTTCTGAACTCTCTTATAATTCTTTCTAGTTCATCGCCGACCCCGACAAATCCACTGCTCCAAAAAGCTTCCACGTTAGTCTAAACTTAGACACCTGCACGCTGAAATTTTGTCCGGTGACGCAGTATGTAGCAAAATGCTCACAGCTGTTATCAAACAAGTCATATTTATAATTAAGGAAGTAATTTTTAAATTGCTCGCTTATTCAATGATTTCTGACCGAAGATGGCCTATGTTTATATTGTGAGTTTGAATCCAAAGGAAATATCTATTTGTTTATTCTTATTTATTTATTCTTAAATGCCCAATATACACTCAACAAAGAGATATTTTTATGCAGCAATTTAATGACATTGGTTTACTTTTTTATATTATATCTATTTTTAATGGCAGTTTAGATTTATATACAACCTGCTTTGTAGTTACCAAACTACAATTAAGCATTTGAAGGGTTTTTGTATTATTCATTAAATATAATATAAATTTTAACTATTATTATTATTAATAACTATTACATAGTGTTAAATATTTGTAAATGTATACATAAAAAATACCTTGTAATAACAATTGATATAAATACAATGTCGGTATGGTAAACCTATAAGATAACACCATTTATTTTTCCCTTGTCTTTTGCACACAAATACTACTTTGTAAACTAACAATACTATATCTTATGTTTATTATTCAAATTGATAGATAGTATATGATTATTGATATCGGCCGGTTAGCTCAGTCGGTTAGAGCGTCGTGCTAATAACGCGAATGTCGTGGGTTCGACCCCCACACTGGCCAGTAATCTTTTTACGGACCCATTTTTGGAAAGCAAGTAGATCTCTATAAAACTATGTTATGGTAGAATAACACATCATCACAAAATGGCTGACCGCTGATCGAAACGACATTTCGTTTTATTAAAAGGATTTTATGGACTGAAACATTTAAGTTATTCCATAGCCGAGTGGATAAAGTGTCGGACTTGTGATCCGTATATTCCGAGTTCGAATTAAGCAGGGGCTTTTGTTGTTACTTACTGGAATAATTGTTTTAGATATTAATTTTTTATCCCCAAACTGCAAGTTTTTCGCTTATTTGACATTTGTACAGTTTATTTATCCTTATATCTTTCATAATCAAAAAATTTCCTGTTAATTTGAGGGACTTTTTCCAGGTGTGTTATTTCACCTTAACGAGGCCGGGTCTAATTAGTTCTGCCCTAGATTTTTTAATGAAATTTTTTACCTGAATTTCTACTGATATAATTATTATTTTAAGATTAAGAAATAAGACATTTACCACACCGTTTGTTTTGGGGGTCATCTCAAAGTTTGTTAATTTTTAACATAGGACCCTATGGGATTTTGCTTGAAATGTATCAATTTTGCACATTTTTTTAAACTTCTGCCCTAGGGATTTCTTTTTCTGTTCTACATATTAAAGTTATTGCTAAAAGGCATCAAATGGTCAAATAAAAAAACCCTTTTACCTCCTGGTTTGTTCCAGGGGTCTTATCAAAGTTGATTTTTGTATGCCCAATTTCCCAGATTTGTCAGATAATGGCTATTTTTTATTTGACAAAGGCGGAAAAGGTGATCTTTATAGTATTATTAAAGCATTCAGACATATTTAAGTAATAAAAAAATATATAACATCACATATTAAGGGTCATTAATATAAAATACATGGTTACTGTCTTGAAATATATGAATTAAGCTATATTTAGGCGGGTTAAGAAAACGTGACAGAGGGTTAGGCCTGCTGAACCCTCTTCACGTTTTCGACCCGAGCCCAAATATAGCTTATACTTCGAGACAGTTATGTTTATTCCACAATATAACATTAATTTTACGCATTAAACGAGCCATTTTCAACAAATTTCGCTGAATATCTGCAGTTGAAACTATCACGCCATGGCGTCAACCAAGCAAAAAGATGACGTCACAATACAAATGAAACGCTGCGCGAAAGCGTGCGTACTCGTTCTGTACTCGGCCTCGTTAAAAGAAGATTTTCGTAAAATTGTACATAACATGTATCTCGAACGAATACTTGCGTCACTTCTTCATAATATTGTGAAATGCTCATCATAATAAGAAAGCTAACTCTAAGTGTAATTTTCGGAGTGATTTTTATAAGTAATCAACATTGATAGTGTGTTAGTTTAACTTATTAAAGAATACTTTCAAAAGAGAATTATCAGTGTATAGAAAGATAGAAAAAACACTGCACCCTAAGGCTTATTGTACACAGATACGGATAGTTTTTCATTAAATTTGACTCATATGCAGAAAAAATCTTAAAATAGTTCCATTGAGATTTAAACTCGCGGATCGCTGGATTCAAAATCCATAATGCTGACCATAACATCTTGGAACTTCATTCCGACATAACATGATATGAAACAGTTTGTTGTCTTTCGCTTGTGGGCCGTATACACATCTTTATCATGAATGGTGTTATACTAGTATCTAATCGGTGATGAATAGATGCACTTGACTATTTATTTATGATGATAAAGTACTTGTCAAATCAACCTAGTGTAATTATTACTAGTATTAGAAGATTTTAGTAACATTTGCGTAGCTGTGTTACCCCAAACAAGTAGCTTACATAATGAATTAAAATGGTTAAGCATGATTAAGCTTTGCATCCTTGGACTATTTTTATAATGTAATATCCGCCAAAGACATAGACTTTTAAAAATCCTTCTACGAAAAATAATTATAGTAAATCAATCTAACGGCGTTTTATCAATTATATGGAAAGTAATATGCGTTGAACACAAATGCTTTTAAAGTGCTATCAATTTGACTCATTTGTACTTTATTATGAGGCTTGGAAGTCAAAAATACAGATATCTTAATCTACTCTTCTGCATGTAGGAGAAGGACGAGCCTGCATTTTAAGGTGAAAAAAGAGATATGTTTAAACATTTTGAAGCTAATTTTGGAATATTTATACAGTTTGTGATTATTATTTGCATTTAAATCATTCTTACAAATCAATTCAAATGTTGTATCTTAAAATACTTAATAATGGCATATGTAACAACTTATACATATCTTAATTGCTTCTTGGAAACAACTGGACAACCTTTTAAAAATCAACAAACTTTAAAGAACTATATCGAGCATTTTTATAAACACAACGTTCTTTAAAACTAGAAGAAAATGTTTTGAAATGAATCAAACAAATGTTTAAATGAAAACTCAAGTTATCAAAAAAGAAAACATCTTCATGAAAGGAAAATCTAAAAGGTTTACAAAATAAATCCTTATCTGAAGTTGTATTGGATTACCTTAATTGTTTTGTTGTATAAAAATAGTTGGTAATACAATTAGAATAATTTTTAAAAATTCTAACAAAGGGTAATTCAAATTAGTTGCTTTGAACAGCTCCCTCATTTTTCATTAAGATCAAAGGCATCATGAAATAATACAAACATTTTTCAATGAATGACATTAGACCGGATGGCAATTTTACGATCTCCGGAGTTTCAGCTTGCACCATCTGGCAAAGTGACTGGAATCATTGGAAAAGAAAACAAACAACTGTTCCCCAAGTCTCTTTCGTGCCCGCCTAACAACTTCCTCGGGTTCATACACATCATATTGAGGCAGATCATAGTCAAGTTTGGAACACTGTCCGTTCAGTTGAATTTCTTTTCTCTCCTCTATGATTGTTCGATGAGAAAATATTCCACAGAAGGCGTAGTGTGCAATGGAACAAACAACTGCCTTTTTTGTTTTCTTGCTTACCTCAAGAACAACGGCGTCATGCCATAAATTCCAATACGAGTACCGGATGATGTCTCCTTTCTGAACATCTCCTTCTGATACTATCGGTTTAACACCGACGCCAAGAAGCTTTTTATTCATTTCATAACAGTCTTTGCAAATTATGTCATTTTCATACTCTTTTTCATTTCTTTTCAATTCATCGCTTATTCCGACAAATCCACTGCTCCAAAAAAGTGTCCACGTTAGTCTAAACTTGGACACCTGCACGCTGACATTTTGTCCAGTGACGCAGTATGTAGCAAAATGCTCACAGTTGTTATCAAACAAGTCATATTTATAATTTCCACTTTCTTCTTTGTTATTGTAAAAGCCGGTGGCGCGTCGAACGGTTTCCTTTTTTGAAAAACGGTGTCTGTACACGACTACGCAAATCTTTTCTCCTTCGAAATCAAATTTCTTAAAGGAACTTTTGATTTCTGCTTTGCCTCCGAAAAACTTTGACACCCCCAATACAGCTCCAGAAATAGTGTTAGTTGCTTCTGTTATCTCGAACGTTACTCCATCGTCTAATTTCGAAATGATTATCCCATGATGGTCGTATACGGCTCCACTGAAAACCACGTGGTCACCGGCTTCTATGTCATTACACGAGAAAACTGGAATAGCTTTTACACATTCGATGCATTGAACTTGACATTTTTCCGGAGTTTGTTGTTCAGGTTCGCAAATATTTTCTGTGTCTGTATCAAATGACTCGGGTTCTTCTATCAGTGGCTCCGTCGATGCGTCACTTTGTAGGTCTACAGTAGCTATGCTAGATGACTCGCTTAGTGACCTTGTTATAGATCTATGTGATGGTGGCCTTTGCAGAAACTTGGGATCAAGTAAAGTGCTTGTGGTTAATTTCTTGTGCCGATTTTCCTTTAAAGTAAAAAAGAAATGTCAAAATTTTTACAGCATTTCACTTTGCTTTGTTCGCCCGTGAATTTATTGTGTTTATGAAAAAACAATGATTAAAGTTTTGTCGCGTCACCACTCACTGAAGGTAAACGTATTTATCAAGCTTCCTATTGACTTTTCGCCCATTGATTTCCTTACAATTAAGCATGTAATGCTTTAATGTTCTCCTCATTTTTATATCTTTTAAGAAAAAAAGTGACTGTATTTTTACACATTTGCTTAAGATATTAGTCTTTACATCAACATTTGTACAAGTTTTAAGCTGTTTAGTTTATTTAATAGTTTATTTCACTACTTTTATTCAGAACGTGCACTTTTATCTTAAAATTAAAATAGCATTCAATTAGTAGGAAAGCTACTCTTCACAAAAACATAGACAACTTTGTTTTGAAACACATTGAATAGATGCATCCGATCTCCGAATACTAAAAATATATCACTTTTTCTTAACATTGGTTAGTATTGTGAAACTCAATGAATAATTTATCGGTGTAAAATTTTATTTGATTGAAAAAAAGCACACCGATGCCGTCGATTTCGGATACTGTATATTGCAACATGCAGGAACACACTTTGGTTGGATCATACAGCTACACTGGGCCTAAAGGCCAGCACTCATACAATAGTAGGGAAGTGAAATGTGTAACTCAGTGAAATAAAAAGTCTAGTAAACTATTTCCTTGTCGGTTACAAATATATGACGATCTTCTCTCTTATTTTTTTTTATTGCAGGCAAGTCTGCTTGCCTCATTTTTACGTATTGATACTCGCAACAGCAGATGTGTTGAATTTGATTTTGCGTTCTTTTTCATTTATCGGTCTTGACAAAGTTTATTCTGATGCGCAGAGGTGAATATATGTTCTGATGACTCAACTGACAGTTTAAATGAAACCAAACATGCACATCAGCTGGATAAATTGTTGAAAAGCTTACTGAGTGATACATCGGTCTGATTTAAGTCACCCCCCCCCCCCCCCTTTCCTCTTAAACTCGTCAAGAGAAGGGTTGCCGATGCGTGTATCAGAACTAAATATGGTGAGTCATAAGCTCCTGTGATCATAGGCGTCGGAACCGGGGGGGGGGGGGGGGGCTTAGCCCATCATTTTTTTTGCAAAGTTATACTTAACCATTTGAAACATAGCATGATAGAGGGTTCAGCCCCCCCCCCCCCCACTTTTTCTCGCAGAAAAGATTATTGTTCCTAAATTTACCTTGAAAGATGGAGAAGTTGGATTCAGAAGCATACTAGCCCCCCCCCCCCCCCCCCCCCCCCCCCCCCCCCCCCCCCCCCGGATTAGGAATTTCATGATTTTGGGAATTTGGGAATTACGGAATTACTTTTTTCTCAATATTTCTGAGGATGAGTCTAGCCCCCCCCCCTTTCAATTTGCTTCCGACGCCAGTGGTGATTACTTGATTTTGATAGCCTCTGTTGTACGGCTATAAAATAAATACTTCCGATGTTTTCACTTGCATTCAGTAGAACTTGGACATATTCTTTTCAATTCTTTATTCTTTCAAAACCAGACCCATGGTATATGAGGTACATATTAGAATTATTTAGGAATAATAGAATCATTCATTATTACGAGTGTGGGATAGTGAAATTCCACCGAGGGGACAAGATTCACGGTCTAGGACGAGGCTTTGCCGAGTCCTAGACCGTGAATCTTGGCCCAGAGGTTGAATTTCACTATCCCACACGAGTATATTATGATTGATTTTTTTTCTCGCATTATATTACCTTAAAAAATGGTGTTTGACAACTATCTGTTATGACATTCAAAAGATTACTTTCGGTTTATCCCTTCGCGTGCTTCAAATAGTGCAAGTCAAAATAAGAGGATACGACAGTTTTTTAATTAAAAATATGATAAATTGTAATTAATAAAGCAACACAATTACTTAATGGATAATCTCAATGCACCATTTTGCATTTCCCTACAGCAGACAACGTTTGTTTACGTTTTAAAACGGCGTAGTGATACACAGTGCAAGACAGAAAAATCTCACACCAGGCAAAACTGATCTCACGCCGGTGATAATGCGTGAATAAGGAATCATTCTGTGAGTATTATGAATTGAAAAATTTGTTTGGGGCGTGGTCAAATCCAGTAAAGCCCGAAGGGTTTTTTGATAGATTTTACCATGCTCTGGCCTAAATTATTTAGTGCAGTGTATTGTTTTCATGCTTTGGTGATTTTTATATCAGAAACATAAATGTGTGTTTGAATTATTTATCTGAAGAATGAAATGTAAAACCTACGTTTATAGATTTTCAGAAATCAAACTCTCCTTGAGGGATAAGGGGACATGATATAATAAAGTATTTAAACTTAATAACATGCTATAATTTTAATCAAAGATTATGTCTCAGGTTCAAAAGGCATCATTTTTCGTTCATTATCGCAATACCAATTTCTAATACTTAAAACATCGATTAAACTAAAAATCTTATTTCTAAAAATAAGTTGAAGCTATTTATTTTTCCCCTTTCACCCACATCAACATTTGAAAGTAAAAAGGGAATTATTTATTCATTCCAGATTTCTTTTCTTTCAATTTTTCGTTCACAAAGATTATGAAATATTGAAAAATTGTCGTTTATAAAATTATTCGCAAGTTTTATAAACCTTTACGCGTGCGTAGTCATGTTTCTGATTATAAAAAGATATGTTTTTATCCAGTCTACTCTAACATGTAAAAGTGCTAAATATTAAAGATAATTTGTGACAGCCATTTTCATCTCAATTCGATGCATACTTTCACTTTCAAACCGTAAAAACACAAGTTTTAGCACAGGGCTCCCGAGTGCACTTCATTCTTTTTTTTATTTCAAGGTCAATATACCTATGATATCAAATGAAGATGAATAAAATTGAATTAGATGAATATCTTACACGGTTTTAATAAAACTTACCATGTTAATTATTGTCATCTCCATTGCTCATTGTTTCAGCATAGAGTTTACTGACCAAGCAGTCACTTCCCTCTCGACTTTATTTATGTTTTGTTTACACCATTACGTACTTCCATGCATATATGTAGCTCATTACTTTTCGCTAAATTGTCGGAAAACCCCGAGTAGTTGCTATATAAACAAATGCTGGAGTTAGTAAAGAAGTGTAGGGCAACTATACCAAAAAAACATTATGAAATACTTCAAAAAGTACACATATTAACAAAACCATTTATTTTTTCGATAAGTATCTTATATATTGTGAACTTCGTTGTGAACCCTTACAATTTCGAAAAATAGACGACATAAATTTATTCTATTTTGAAAGCGAAAGTTTAGCTCCAAAGTACATGTTAGAATTAGTTCAACCACATCTTCCAATAAAGCATGCACATGATTTTAGGTCTAAAGAAATTTTTACTGTCTGGCAATTTTGTTAGATTGCTTCACATTCCAATAGTTTTATTCCGTCTACAATACAGTTCTGGAAAAATCTTAGATATTCCCCAATTAGATATATTATATTTATTCATTTTAAAGTCAGAACTTAAAAAATGATATTACCAACGTTAACAAACTCTTCAAATTTGGAAATAAGAAAAAAAAATTGGGGGGGGGGGGGGGGGTCATGTCAACTATGGAAAAGGAAGTAAATTGGTCGCTTATTGAATGATTTCGGACCGAAGATGGCCTATGGTTTTATTGTGGGTTTGAATCCAAAGGAAATATCTATTTCTTTTTTTCTTAAATGTCTATTATACGCTCAACAAAGAGATGTTTTATGCAGCAATTTAATGACCTTTAATGTACTTTTTTTATATTACATGTACATCTATTCTTGATGGCAGTTTAAATTTATATACAACCTTCATTTGTAGTTATCAAACTACAATTGAGCTTTTGAGGTTTTTTTTTTTGCATTATTCATTTAAAATGATATGAATTTGAACTCTTTTTTATGATTTTGTGTATTTATTTATGAAAAAAATAATTTTACTTATTTTTTTTCAAAGTAGCTTGATTGTAAAAAATAAACAAATTGATGTATCGACATCTACCGAGTACGATTCCCTCTGTTTTTTGCGGAAAGTTATAGTTAATTCACAGCTCTACAGAAACAGCGAGACTGAAATCTACCCGTCCCGTTAATCGATTGGCCGAAACCTACAGCGACCTGAGGAAAATCACGGACTGCACAAAATAATTTTGATGATGTCAAAACTCAAAGTCTCAAAGGAGACGATTTGACCTTTTTTTATTCCCTCGCGCAACTGGTTGCGAAGGGGATATAGCATCGCTGCTGTGTGTGTATGCATGTATGGGTGGATGCATTGATGGATGGATGGATGCATTGATGGATGCATGTATGTATGTATATATGTTTGATGTCCATTTCAGCCTTGTGAGCAAAATTTAAACAAAACCCTCGCATGACTGTATATGTTTATCAAACCTCGTACACTTCATAAGTATGGTTAAAGGACTTCATTTTCAAGGAATTCTGTTAAATATTTATTAAAATATCGTCAAAATTTTAATAAGATATAATTTTTTATAATTGGACTTTACATATTGACATTTCCGGTTCGTAAAAGTAAACATTTCCAATCAACAACTTGAAATTTTGTTGGATTAAGGCTTTGTAAAGGTAAGAAACAAACGTTTTGAGATTGGGGAGTTGAAAGGATGTCCAACGTGAAAAATTGATGCGAGCAGGAGATTAAGTTCATCCCAATTTAATCAAAACAAGCAGCCGCTTGAGACAAATTCGGGCTTTATTTCTCCAATTACTAAGAAAATAACAGGTTTTATAATTCAGAAGAGACTTTGATGGAGTGGTGAATATCGTAAACATTATTAACCGGGAATTCATTTCATTAAAATCGCTGTAGATACGTTACTTTATTTTAAAAAATGGGGTGGAAATTACGAATTGTATAAACTCGAATTTTCCTGTAGAGCAGACTGTAATTTGCTAGATATTTGGCTACGTTTCATATTCGATATGAAACATAAATTTGCCTACACTAATTGCCTGAATGCGAAATGTATGTCACTGAGCACACAAAAAAAAAAACCATGTTACTAAAGTTTAAAACAGTTGTGATGTGTTTTCGCTAGAAATGGGAAGAATTGTACAATCACGTAAATGTACCCCCACCCACCCCGGATACACCCCCAGAACGTCCATTGGCCGGAATAGGAATAAACGAATTTTTTTAATTCAAAGTAGTTTTAATAAAAGAAAGATATTTAGTCTCTCCAACTACATGTATATTCCTAAATAAGTCATTTCCCCGCACAATATTTCATTTCGCGAGGGGGCGCTCCGCTTTGCTGTGCTCTTGTTTAAATTTATGTACATTAACAGTAGTTTAGTGAATTTTATTTACTTATTCATACAATCAATTTATTATTTTTGTAAATATAAACAACAAAATGCTATCTTTGGTGATTTATAACGCTATAACGCGGGTTATGTATTTTGTCTACAATGTCGCCACCTTCATATCATCAAAGAAAGCAGCCATATTATTAACATGTTATTTAGTTAGCTTCCGCGACAAAAAATATTGTGCCAGAAACTTTGTGGAGAAAAATCTTTTTTTATTAAGGAGTAGATTATATTAATGCTTGTATTTCAAAAGTACACATCAAATTGGATTTGTCGGATTATTAAATCTTACAAAGGTAAATATACTCAAAACAAGCATGTGAAGACGTTTGTATCTGTGCTCATGGCGCATGAATTAGCAAAGTGTAATCAGAGAAGATTTTTAATGCAAACATAAGGGTAAATATACACTGAATGTTAATATAAGGGTAATTATACAACGAATTTAAATATAACGTTGTAAACGAACACTATTGAAATATTATGTACAAGACATTGGCGGATCCAGAGGGGGGGGGGGGGGTCCGGGGGGTCATACCCCCCCCCCCCCTCTTTCTCTGGGGCAAATGAATTTTTTTAAAGTTTAAATGCCTTTTTAAAGGCAATGTTTCCCATTTATAATATAAGTACTGTAATATTATCTCAAATAAATGCTTTTAAAATTGCTTATTTAAAGACTTTCGTACAACATGCCGTAATTTTGTTCTTATATGGAAAAAACCCTATCGATTTTTTAATGAAATAAAGTACTACCCTTCAGCATCCGGTATTTACTACACTGAGAAAACATGTGGAAAATCGTAATAACATCTTCGATGTATTTTCTACTTTATTTCTTTAAAAAAATCGATTATAGTTCATACACTTTGAACTGACAAGCCATCGAGTAGAACGATATTCACGTACAAGTGCACGCATTCGTTTTACTTTTAAAAGCAGCTTTCAAATGTATTGTTTAGTTAATTAACTTAAGTAATTATAATAGGTAAATTTTATTTCGTTTCATACGAAAAATACAAGGAAAAATACAAAGAAAATAACATGACCCGCTTATGTGGGTTATGCTATTTTTTTCTGGAATGCTAGCTACCTTCTTACCCACATGAAACACAAAAACCCCTCTTTTTTTGTTTTGTTTCCAAGAATCGGAAATTCTGTTTCAAAAATACCGTGTAAAGGGTTTATATCTAAACCAATATGAAAATGCACAACTTTTCAAAACTTTCCTAAATTTATACGATCGCTTCTGTACTAGTACCGGATGATGTAGCGCTCCCATTACAGAGGTCACATCAAGTTCCTTGGGACAACAATTGCTTGTACCATTGTATTTCACATGTACCATCTATAATATAGCAGATAAATTATACACATTCTTTTGTTATATCCTCTATTATTTAGACCTTTATTTAATTAAGAAGGCAGTCGACAGAAATCAAAATCAATAAATAGTTCAGAATTTAAACATCAAAGACAACAAAATTACCAAAAAAATCCATTGTTATAATAGCTTGTCATAATTGGTCTGAATTATTTTTTGTTTCTTAGTGTTTCTTTTCTATTCAGCATAGACGCGTGTTCTCTTTGCTGGGGACTTGGGGTTTTTTTAAGGTTAGAAATTATGCAAATCTTCCTTACCAAAACAGCAAAACGTTCAATAATGCAGTGCACTCTGATGTTGAAATAGATATAAAATACATAGTGACGAGATAAATGTTTATTAAATTTACGCACGGAAAACGTTCAAAAAGTCGATCCTTGTTAATTGGCAATTAATGAAGTTTGCACGTATTGGTTTTCATCAATTGGACCCCCCTCTTTCCAAATTGCTGGATCCGCCTCTGCAAGACATGCTGAAAAATATTACTGGGTGATGAAATGAATAGCTTAGAATTTTAATAAGTATGAAGACCATTAACAACGGCCGGTTAGCTCAGTCGGTTAGAGCGTCGTGCTAATAACGCGAATGTCGTGGGTTCGACCCCCACACTGGCCAATTATTTTTTAACCATTATTTGAAAGCCAATACAATATCGAAAAATTGTACAAAACCTAAACATTTATGAGTATTTTTCCTGCAACTTTAACCTCAAATTTTGACCCGTATCATCCATTCAGAACTAATACTTGCGTAACTTTTGGATAATATTGTGAAATGTGTCCTAAAATAAGAAAGATAACTCTAATTGAGATTTTTGTAGTGTTTGTAAAAATATTCAACATTAGTGGTGTTAGTTTAATTTGCAAAAAGAACTTTTAAACAAACGTAATCAGTGTCTAAAAATATTAAAAAATGACTATTTTACACAGATACAGATAACTTTTTTAAAATTAAATTTGAGTCATGTGCAGAAAAATGTAAACTTTCGGATCGCTGGATTTAAAGTCCAGAATGCTGACCATAACATCATGGAACTTCATTCAGACATAACATGATATGAAACAGTTTGTTGTCTATCGTTTGTGGGTCCGTGTACATATCTTTATCATAATTGGTGCCTTCTTATGCTAAGAAGATTTTAGATCAAATAACTTCGATGTCAAGCGGTTTGGTTTTTTTTCTTCAATACTTATTGATTTTAAAAGAATTAACTTAAAGATTATATCGGCTTTTCTTTTACCATATACTTACTGATTTTAAAAGAATTTGGAATGTATTGGTTTTTTTTTTTTAAATCATAAAGTAAAATTGAAAAGTGATCATAATAAATATAATGCGTTCAAGTATAAAGGTTTCCGTAGGCGGAATCCTCATGATTATGATAGCATAACCATTATCGCCCCAACACTTAATAAAAAAAAGAATTACATCAATTCAATTAATACAGAAGAGAAGCACATTTCTACAATTCCTTTCACCTACGAAGCAAAATTAACAGAGTTACGGTTCCGTTTAGTTAAATTTACGTCAACCTGCAATGAATTGAATCCAATAGAACATTTCTTAATAATAATCTTGAATAATCAATGAAGCGCAAAAACCAATATACCGTATCAAAATACATTTAACAGGTGAAAGTATATCTGCTTATGTATTGATCAAAACAGCCAACTACAAAATCTTTAATTTGTTTTTCTTTCAATGTTTGGTTGTGAACGTCCTTCATCGCATTTCGATTTCTTTCATTTCTCCTTTTTTTTTAAATGGACGAAAGACTCCCACGACATAGGGTTTTTCGAAACGCAATCCGAGGACAGGCGACCTCAATTTTTGCTGAACTTCAAGATTTCTGGGTGCATGGTCATGGCCGTTTTCAAATGGAATCAATCTCTTTGAGGGGTACTCCGCATTGCAAATTTATTCTTAAAACAAAAATGAACAGCTTAATTAAAAAAATCAAATCTTATTACTTAAGGTAGATTTTATATTTATTTGAAATCATCGTCATCTATCATATATATAGCTTTGAAGTCGGAAAATATGCCAATCTTTGTGAATAAATGCTTAGGTCAAAACAATTTTTGTATTATTTCAAATAATACAAAAATTGTTTTGACCTAAGCATTTATTCACAAAGATTGGCATATTTTCCGACTTCAAAGCTATATATATGATAGATGACGATGATTTCAAATAAATATAAAATCTACCTTAAGTAATAAGATTTGATTTTTTTAATTAAGCTGTTCATTTTTGTTTTAAGAATAAATTTGCAATGCGGAGTACCCCTCAAAGAGATTGATTCCATTTGAAAACGGCCATGACCATGCACCCAGAAATCTTGAAGTTCAGCAAAAATTGAGGTAACTATCTATTTCTTGCGTCAAAACAAGTTAAAATGACGCTGATTTCAAGCGAAATATACACCTATTGCGTAGCCTTAGCTCAATGGCCAGACAAATCTTGTTGATTTCAAAGAGCCATGACTGAGTGGCCTACAATGAAATAGACAGGCTTAAGTCACATTGCTGTTTGACACAACTACCCAAAGTCCAAGCTCCTGTTAAAATGGTTCTACCTTATTCTATCGAAAAAGAAATGTGCGATATACTAACCAATGACCCATAGTTTTCAGTTTGTATTGTCCACCTGTCGAGCTTGGTTCCGTTCTTCAGGATTTTTCTCTTAACTCTACCCCAAAAGGTGGTTCGTATTTGTCTTCGCTAGCCAATGGTTTCTGATCCGGAGGTTGGTTAGTCTACTTCCAATTTTTTTCTTTGTCCCCGGAGGTTGAAGATTGATACATCGTATATCATAAATGTTTTAATTAATTTTAAGGTGGGAGGGATTCTGATTAAAAGAAGGCGGAAGTTACAGTCAAGGACTGTGGAAATATTTCTACGTGCTTAGTACCATGCAAAGACATCTACATTTAAAAAACTCGTCAAAAGAAAGACAGCCTTTCAAACTTATAAAAAATAACAACTTTTCTCAATACCGATCGCAACCTTTGAGTTTAAATCAACTGTAAAAAAAAAATGAAGTGTTTAATTTTCTTCATGTTTTGAATTTGAAAGATTCATAATGGTAAAAGTTTTAATGTAGAAGATCATATATTTATGAATTATGAATTTAATTTCTGAAAAAAAATATGCGACACGAACGCAGTTTTCTTGAAGCGCTATCTATTTTAACTTTGTGCCATTAGGCCCATCAGTATTGCTGTCTTTTTAGATTAAACTTACAAAAATGAAAACTGATTGCACGTGTAATTTCAGTCATTTTAATGGACCTGTTTATGCAATAATTTTAAGTTTTATTTCATTTTAACTTTATTGGGAAAATAAGCTGAACAAAAATCTAATTGATATAATCCCATTATTAATTGCAATGATTTCATCTTGAATTGAATTTTTTAATTAAGTCCAATCGTTAAACGATTGGTACACCTATTTGAAGTTTTGTCTGTTGTGGCGTCTCTTTCCAATTTTTTTCGTCTCCCTCGGCCTCATTTTAAAATCATTTACAATGTATGTGCAAAAAAAAATGTTCGAGCAAGACAAAGGTTAGTCCCGAATAAGTTTCCCCTGGTTGTAAAATCAGCATCTGGGTCAAACTAATCTTACTCTTTTCGAGAAATGGGCCCATGGGTTGAACAACAACTAGATGTATCCATTTAACCCTGGTGCGATTGTTTGAGTATAAATAATGGTATTTATTGCTTCGTCACTGACAGTGGCGTTCAGTTTTAATAAACTATATGCACCCAGGCCATGGATAAAGGATAAGTTTTATCCTCTGCAATGACTATACGGTTCAGGTGATAATCATAGCTAAACAGGTTTTTTGATGAAAACAAATCAAATATCAATATTTGGTTTTAACATTTAACACGTTTCAATGTTTCATCTGTGATTCTTTAAATGCTCAGACCAAATCAAAAGATTTAAATTAAGTTCACTGAAATATTATTAAGTACATGTATATTACTTTGTTGATTTATTTATGACACGCTCGTACTGCGATTGTAGAGTTATTCGATTCTTTGTTAAACTAGTGCGCGTTGAAATGCAGTTGAGTTCTGCCTTTCTCTTATTCGCCAATTTGAAGTTTATCGATTTCTACAGGCATTAAAAATGAAGTCAAAAAGATATTTTGTATTTTGTTGCATCCAAGTCTCGTTTGAAGTAACAACGAATCTATATTTCTTTGAATTATTTTTTTTTTTTATAAAATGAATTCGGTATAAATTGTAGGTGATAGATCGTACCTTGAACAGAGCTAGAACGTTTGCGTTTACAAATCAAGGTAGGCAATGTTAGGGAGTCAATCCTCACCGAACTTTGACACCCCTCTAGGCATGTTGTCATATCATGTAAAATATCGGCATCTTTATTTCAACCAGTTTTAGCCAAATGCATTTATTAGAAATTTAAAAAAAAAAAAAGTCACATTAATTATTGCTATGGCTCTTTACTGATACATACATGCTTTTGTGCTCTTCAGATTTTTAGAACAGAAAACCAAAAGCGCATATAAATGTTAATATTTCTTTGCGGAACTGTCGTGTTGTAAATTTTGAAATACCGGGTGGCAGTAAATACAAAATTTACAACATGACAACTTTAATGCTAACCGGTAAATTTAAAATTTACAACATGACAGAACCCTAAACGTTCACCAATAGCTTTTTTAAGCAATGCAAAGGGTTTCAACGTAAAATTCTTACATGGTAAAATCCATATTTAGTTTTCTACTTTCTGATTTACTTCTCAGCTGGTTGTTCGTTTAAGTTTTTAATTTATATTTAATTTTTTTATGTGTTAATTTTTTGCACTCTTGCTGATTGTTGTATTTTTCACAAGTGCATACATGTGATAACTTGTGTTGAAACTTTTCTTTGCTTTTTTGTTAAATGTTGAAATTTGGGAATCTCATTTTGAAATGGCTGCACATTTTGCCACGTCGGTTGTAGATTTGATATCTATATCTGTTTTTATACAAGTATATGTAATTATAATTCATAGTATTGCCAATTTCAAAATTTTGTAATATTCCTTTATTCTCTTTCGCACCTTTTCCTTTCTGCAATATCTAAAGAACGTGTGCACTTTCCCAATTGCGCTTTTAAAAAATAGTTTTAAAAAGATTTACAGATTCTGAAATGCGCATTTACATGTATCATGATAGACTTTGTACTCAATGAATGTTTGATTTACCGTACAAATATTATGGATGTCGCAAAAATCTGTAGACCGAATATAAATCGATTGCATATTAATTATGATATAAGTTGATTCGAACAGAATAAGCACATGTACCTTTGATGATATAGTGGTTGTTTTGTGTGTGTGTGTGTGTGTGTGTGTGTGTGTGTATGTGGGGTTTTTTGGGTTTTTTTGGGGGGGGGGGTGGGTCTTTAGAAACACATAATGAGAACACCTACATTTCTGCATATTTACTGATAAAATTAATTGACAAATGGTGTCTTTATTCAATTACCAACCACTTAAATAATTGTGTTTTTGTAATCTAAGAACGATGGGGGGAAAGCTCTTTAAATCCACTCCTTTAATTTCTATAGATGGCCTCTTGCATAAATGTTTAAATCTAAAGTATTTCGTCTAAAGGTTTATATAGTACGGGAAAAAACACACAATGAGATAGCAAATACAAGCAAAAATGTTTTTTTCTGTCATTTAGCAACGTCTGTATTGTTTTTACTCTTGAACAGATACAAACAATAGTTGCCATGTCCTTGAAATGTTTTCACATTTTGAAGATAAAGGTATCAGCTTTTTAAAAAAATTAAAATCACTTGTCGGTTTCTTAAAGCTAAAACCATAAACAATCCCGTTATCAGCAGATTAAACCTGTACCATTAATTATATAAATAGTGTCTGTTTGGGAGGGTAACTGTTGAAATTGACAGCCCGAGAAAACCATTGTCAACCGACGCGAAGCGGAGGTTGACAATGGCTTTCGAGGGGTGTCAATTTCAATAGTTACCCTCCCAAACAGGCACTATTTATTTTATTATACTGAATGTCTTCTTTTTAGAGAAAATTTTACTGCTTTTATATAGAAATGAAGTGAATTCTACGGCGAACCGTACGCGCATAATTTACGCGCATGTAACAATTCGTTGTGTTACCCGTTGCCAAGTGTGTTACTAACGCTGAGGGTAATAGAACGGATTACCAACTGCGTCTAAACCAACCAGATTTCAGTATCTAATATGAAAGTATAATAATATACTATGACATAAGGTACCAATTTCAGACTTAATTTGTCCTTTGCGGTTGATTCTTCTGCATTGTGTGGGATTTTTGGTGTTTTTTTTACATATTCATATATACTTAATTACAGTTACATCAAACGCACTACAGATATAGAATATATTAAACTTATATCCCCAGCTTGTAACCAATACATTTGCGTGAATTTCCACATCAAGAGAATTTGAAGACACTTGTTATTACCTTTCTGGATCCGGGATTTGGAGTTAAAGCGGGCGCCATGCAGTTGTATATAGGCAGTAGGTCCATGGCGAATCCATGGTGGGGCCAGGAGGGCGAAGCGTCCAGAAGCTCCTGGATTCTACAGATTTTGTGGGGTAAAAATGAAATCTTCAGAGTCGGACTTTTGTGACTTTTCGTGATTATATCTAAGAAATTACATTTTTTTATAGGTTTGTAGATTTAAGACCAGCAGTAAACCAATCAGAAGGTTCTGCCTCGCAGACGTATGTGGCAATACTCTTTTATCTTTGTCCGAGTAATAACTGTAAATTAATCACTTTTGACAAAAAATTAAGATCAATGGGATAATGTAAATGAAGTTTAAAAAAAACACCTTGTCAGCTTGTAGTATAGTTTGCTAGGAAGACTAGCTATGTAGTACAACCCATTGCTGAACAATGGTTGATCGGTCACATTTGAACCTACGGGGACTTGAATAGAATGGGTTCCTATCCGTTACACCATCGAACCCAAGGTTTTTTTCATACTTTACCATTGAAATCAGTATAATGTAGATAAATAAATTTCCACAAAATCAATAAATACTCACAAGTTATTCATTTTCTTTGCGAAAAGGTCAAAAGGAGTATGATTTTATAACTTTATTTTGACAATTTTAGTACATGCCATAGTATATACAATGAAATACAAGTTCTTGCAAATCAATTATGTCGGCAGTTTTTTGCCAACCAGCATTTAAAACCATTTCATGAAGTGGTGAAATTCTTCTCCATGGGTGCACTTTTTTTTTAAATTTCGTTCTCGCGGTGATTTTAACAAATTGTTAAAATCACAGCGGGAACGAAATTTAAAAAAAAATGAATGATAAAAGGTGTACGTTTAACTATCCTGCAATCTCGTTATCTTTTGTGATTATCGTTTGCATTAATTACATATTATATATTTTATTACCTCTTGGAGATGAGGTGTACTTGTAATATATCGTTCAACCGTACACGCTCAATAAATTACAACAAAGTTTTGATGGTTTCAAAAGTTTTTATCTTTTGTTCCATCAATAATGCATGTAAGCTCAGTAACCAAAGTGTTGTAGACTAATCGTCATCTGTAAAAACCCGAACCTTGAACGAGATCTGTCGAACTATTGATCAATTTCAACTTCGATGAACATTAAGTGGTGCAGAGACAAATTGTTTAGCCATTCAAATTCAATGTGCCATTATAAAAAAATAAACAAAATTGAATGCGGCACCCTTTGAATGTTATGTGTCACGATCTACTTAATTCCTAGGTTCGAGATTTTTATGAGTCTTCTCATGTTATTGTATATGTATATATAAAAAATAGGTAACGTTTTTAAAGAGGTAGTCTGATATCAGTTTTCTCGTTTCATTTTATAAAGTATAATTCTTGATTCCCATAAATTGAATCAAGTATATGTACATCTGTGTCAATTTCATTCAGTGATAATTCATTTTGTGAAATCATAGTGCGCAATAAAACTGAAAAAACTTTCCATGAATGAATGAACGAATGAACAAATGAATGAATGAGAGAATGAATGACCGCACAAATGGATTGCGGAAAATAAACGCATTATGGAACTAGTGATAGCATAATGTGATATTTTTTGAAAACCAAGTGTCTATAGAGTGATACAGTTACTATCTACTTCAAATAAATTCTTAAGAACTGTGTAATTTAGAAGAATATTTATATTATTTAGAAGAATATTTATATTATACAAACAAGCATCGAACTCTTTAGGTAAATAATCACAATTGATTATGTATCCTTTGTATATTGCTAATTTTCTGTATTTAATATGCATATTTACACATTGTTCACCTATGAGATATTTGTCAATTGGAATAAAGAACTTGAATTTGACTGGTTTATTTGAATTCCTGCAAATAGTGCTAATTTTTAATGTCTCATTTCAAGTTTCATTTTTATCCGTCATTTTCTGGGTCTTAATTTAAAAAAAACATACTACATGTATATATGAAGAAATATAAATTTGCGTACGTACTTTTAAGCTCAATTTGAAAACTGTTGCTATGGTAACGAACTATAAAATAAGGAAAGTTTAAATATAATTCTGAGCCATACATGTGTTTGATTGGATCTTATTCAGAAACGTATCATAACACTTTAATAAAAATTGTTGAAGACAAAACGTGTTCCTAACTTGAAAACAAATGAAGTTAAATTTTGACAAAAATAAAGATGCTCTGTTTTGATTTTCTGCGTGAATTCTGCGTGAAATTCTTCTGTTGAATTTTCATATCAACAATTTATTTATTTTTCAATAAATTAAGTATGCAGTTTTCACTTAAAACAGCAAGGACATTGAATTTAACTAAATATTGCTAAAATCAAGAATGACCCCCAACATGTTTATATTTCAATGTTTTATATTATTTTTAGGTTTTGTGATATGGTTGATGTAAAAACTTTGACGCGGAAGCAAAGTTTTATATAATAAGTAACTCATTTCAGAAAGATTTAACAAATTTTAAAATTTTCAGCAGTTTTAATCATGATGGTAACATTCTATAGGTTAAGGTTTTTCATCTTTGTTTCTCGGTTACCATGGCAACTTCATTACTTGTACATGTATATCCCTAGCAACAAATTTATAGTGTCTTGTTGCTTTTACGCTCGTGTGTATATATGTATGGAATGTAAAGGAATCAGCGACTACTATCGAGACCCCTGAATAAAATTTCGATTTTTACATTAAATCGGTATTTTATATAATTTTTTTACAAGACGTCATTACTTTTTCGTAGTGTGTAATTTTGAATTTCTACTCATCGTTTTTTGTGGAATAAAAATGTTTTACATCGGACTTTCCTTGTTGGAAATTCCGCTCGCAACTAAATTATTGCTTATGAAAGTATAAGTGCAGAATTTGCCGATATCACCTTTTTAACGTAGATCATATGATAACCACGTCTTTCTTCCTTGACCGCCCTCAGCTTAGTGTAAGAAAGTCCAATACACGCAGTGCATGCGAAGCTGAATGAAATCGATATACTATAGAATCATTGGCACTTTAACGAACATCCTACGCTTAAATATTTCATTAATCAAGATCATCGGAGAATGTTATTAAAGTAAACAAAATGAAGAGTCTCTGGATTCTACAAATATATGTAATCTCTTTGATTTTAAATGTTGCATATCACGTGGAAAAAAGACCAATCATTTCATAAATAAACTCCATATAGTATGAACATATCATAATTGCTGTATCTTTAACGCATTTCATACCCTCCGGGACAGTGATTTCAAATAATTATAGCTTAAGGACATTTTTTTTCTTTTTAATCGAAAACGTTCATTATTTAAAGTAAAAAAAAATCTCCGTCATTCAGGCTGAGTTAAATCATCAAACTGCTTTAGGTCACAGATGAAAGACTTTCTTTTAAAACGTGTTCAATACTGTTAACAGAATTATATATCATGCCTCCTCGTTTAAATAGCCCTGACCAGTCAACTTTGACTTCGTAAACCTATAAAGGCTTTCGGGGGGGATGGAAAATTGACAGTAGTAGTGTTGAAATACGTGTATGGTAGAGCGTTTTTTTATCTTCTTTTTTTCGTGCGATAAACTGGAATCTGTGAAGGATATCTGTGATTGTTGTTAAAACTGCGAAATATCGCTAGAAAGTAGAAGTGACCCTAGCATGGGCGCTTGGAGGGTCGGGACGTTGGTAGCCTTTGTGGTGTACCTCCTCATCCCAAACATCCAGGGACGTTTCATAAACTTCAAACCGGGCTATGAGTATGTTTATAGCTTCAATGGCCATTCCACCGTCAATGATGTTGGAAAATTTGTTGTGCAAGCAAAAGTAAGTCTTAACATTTAGCATCGTTCTTTTTCCCCTTTTTTTTCATTAATGCCCATCATATTTAAACAACCACGAAAATTGTGTTTTTCACTTAATTACAATTTCCATTTATTAATGTTTACATATAGTCATGTACTCATCAACAATTAATAAAAATTGCATATTAGTGATTATTAATAGTGAACGACAGTTGTCATCTTTGGCTGCAGCTGAGTGTTAATATGTACGATCCTCTAACAGACAGATATTCATATGTGGACTCCTGACTCTTGCTGTCGATGCACAGAATAACTAAGTACTGAAAAACAGATCTATCTGATACCAACAGCTCACAGTATCGATGGTAAACGCGCTTACCGTTTGTCATCTTTTAAAACAACTCAATCTAAATTGGCGTTCAAATGATTTAATGAAGACATGCGGCATCAAACATACGATGGGTAAAATTAAAAAGCACCATAAAGTATAGTATTTACCTGTCTTTTGAATAGTGAATATTGTATATCTGGAAATCTGCGAAATGTTTTGACAGTTTTATGGTCACATGAACATGTATTTTTTGGATATGATCGTTTAAAATTTCAGCAAATATGCTTTCATGGGTACCTTACATAATCTTCGAACAATTCTCGCTGCACTGCGATCATAAGTCTTAAAGTTTCTTTTAAATTTCTTTTAAAAATAATTTTATCACGCTGTGATGAAACTTGAATAACTGCAAAGTCATTTATCGGAAGAATAAGTAATTATACGTGTATATCTTCTTCTTTTTTATCTTCAATTTAAATTTTGAAGGTACCGGTTATTCATCAATGGCGACTTGTTTTGCGACAAACCCGCTACATTTTGTTCTTAAATTGATAGTTGTTGTTTTTGCAGTTTTCTTGTCTGTATCGATTCCCCTCTTTTGATAGAAAACAACACTTCAGGAGTTGTGGGAAAAAAACAAACAAACACAAAAGGACAAGCTTTTATCTACATTGTCAGTGACGTTAGGGTTTTCTTTAATATTTTTCGTCACCCGTTTGTCGCCCTAAGGGTATAACGGTGCGGACAATTACAAAACCAAAACAATACAAGAACGGACCGTTGCTATAGATAATAGGACAGGGATTGAACTCCTTCTGAAGAAATAACTAAGATTCGTAAACTTGTCCTTATATGTCTGCCTTGTATAATCAGATATTACGACGGTTTGATTAAGAAACCTCGATGGACGTGGTTATTTTTGACGGTTATCATTGCATCTCTTTTAAATAAAAAAAAATACCCCAAAAAAAAATAAAATATAAAGATTTTTCTTTACAAAATAATTATTTGTAGTTTAACAAATCACACCTGAAAACCATTTTTTATACGTTGATACAGGAGGCACAAAAAAAATTTAAACTGGCGTTAAAAAGTACACAAGTGTAATGTTAATTAGGGTCTAATTTAATGCATACTTAACATATTGATACAATATCAATAAGCATTACATTTAGTTTTATTATATTAAACCCTCTGTCTTTTAATTAATTCTATTATTGTCAACACAAAATGTAAAGGATTTGTGCAATTTAGGTAAATATATTAAGAATGCTTTTGTAATCAGAAAACTTCATGTATAAACTTGTCTTTTTTTCAAGTGACCAGTTTATGTATTGTTACATGTGTATATTAATTGTATATGTCTATGAACTGTACATCTGTTGACTAATCAACAATACAATAGTTTAAAAAAAGGAGAAAGAGAAGGTATATAAGATGCATGCTAAAAATTGCACTCAACATAATTTTTTGCCTATGGCATACATTTTTAATCTTATTAATATATCATTTAATTAATTACCACTTCAATACATTAATTGTAAAGAGGTTTAATAATTTATCAAAGATAGTAAATAGAATATAATAAAAATCTATAAATTACACACTCGCGTAAATAAAACATGAAACAAGTTACATCATCAAGTATTCGTCATTTTATTTACGCATTTGCTTAATATTTGAACAAACTTTTAAAAATATAATGGGGTCTTCTTGATGCTATTGTTAAGATAATTCTTGGTCTGTAACAAGTGTAGACTAGGATGAAAAGTGCAAAAGAGTATTAATCTTTATGTTCAGTGAATCGAGAATATATCGACTTCTTTTCTTTGTAGTCAGTTTCTATTGATTATTAACTTGCATTGTGTGACGACGATTTTTGTTTTTTGTTTTTGTGTATGTAACAACATCCCGAATTCATTTCATCCGAAATTTAAAATACACATTATGTGTGATCAAATGAGAAATTGCAGCAAAAACATATTGTTTGACATCGGGGAAAATACTTCTTTTCTTTAAATCCGGGTACAAAATGAAGTGCCTTGGTTTGAGCATGGATCCTAGAAACAAATGGGGTAACCAATGACAACAAACAAATATCTGTCGTATTATGACCATAAAAATACCATCCCCGACTCGCTTAGTAGAACAAGGAATCATGTAGTCATTTACATAAACATGTAAATACAAATTAATTTTATTTTTGTGTAAACTTTTAAACCATTATTTGCAAGTTGATCGGGTTATTTTCGTTTCGATTTCATTTATCTGGAAATCAGTGTATTTTTTAAAAATCATGTGTTCATTATACAGAATGAAGTGTGTCAAGGTATTGGACCCCCCTCCCGACCACTCCGCCGACTGTGAAATTTCGCATTACGATGGGAAAACAAAATTAAACAACGGTGTCTCTATCTTGTATATGGGTTTAATGACAAAATACTTTTTGTGATTCAGCTTATCTCTTTAAAAAAATTTTCAACATAATTTAGACCATTGATGAAATCAATATAACATAGATACAAGAGTACAAAATAAAAAAAATGCAAACGCCCAACCAACTAAATAATAACCATACGAATGCCCCCTACGAAAACCCCGCACAGACAAGCAATTTGTGACGTGCAATGGTCACTTGGTGATGTATTCAAGGTATCCTGTGTCATCATGCAGAATAACCGCAATTTTTTTTTTTTTTTTTGTTTCAGATCCCCTCTCTTTTAAAACTGTTGTTTTAATTGCAATTTTTGTTATAAATTTCGGTTTTAAACAGAAAGAAAATTTTTTAAAAATCAGATTACGAACTTTAATTTGCTCTTGACGCGAAGCGGTCATCGGCAAATCGCCTTAGCGGGAGATCAATACAACAAGACGGTGAACCCACACATCCCAAATAATACATATTAGATATTGGTGATATTGTGTGATTTGTTGATACTATTGGACCGATCAGTAGATTCCTCGTGAAAATATTTTCTAACCTATTTACCATTATGCGTTTCTGTTGATCTTTTGATTTCAAGCAAGTCAAAATATATTAAACCAACAATCTTTACAAAATAATTTCCATTTAACATTGTGACGTACATGTAGTCTTCTCTGAGACCAACCGCCGAACAAAATTGCTTCTGTTTACTGGTCGTAATGGTTTTGCCTCGGGGTGTGGAGGGGGGGGGGGGTGAACAGAGTAAAAAAAAATAAACAACAGTAAAAATTTATTTAGCTTCTCTCCCACTCCTCCCAAGTTTGCTTTAACGCCTGTGTATCCTTCCTGTGGCAATGATTTACCATATCACTCTGCAAACTGAGGCCATAGCTTTTTAGTTACATAGTATTTATTCAAGACCCTCCCCCTTCCCAAGAATAAAGACTAAGTCCGTATAGATCGAAGTAAGAAAAAGACACATTATCGTACAAATTTGAAAATGTAACAGAATTCAGCAACCCACCCTCACCCAAAAAGATTCTAAAAATAAATATCCAATGAAACAATGTAAATTACTTCTTCGAAAGCTTGTTCAAGTCTCATTTTATTAGACCTTAAATTTTTCTTATGAATATGATGTTTTGACAAAAATTCATTTACCTGACTCAACACAAAAACTTTTATTTTTCATATTTTTAAATTTTGTTTTGAGAATATAGATAGGTCGGTCGATTTTGTAAAACATAAATTTAAAACAAAAAGGCATATCAACAGTAAAATTAAAAAAAGACAATTAAAAAAAAATATTTGTGTCAGGTAATATTTGCAATTTTCAGATGTTTTAAGATATACATGTATATATAACTAGCCTACATAATGTCTGTATGTTTTGTTATTTCGATGTATGAAAATGATTAAGAAGAAAGTGAATAAAAGCTTATAAAGATCACCCCGAAAATAGCAAACGGTATTTGTTTGCCAAGGCTGAAAGTCCTTCCCCTCTGCTCTTTTCCAATTGTGACGTGGATCTATTATTTTGGCGAAAGAAAAGCGAATTTTCTTTATCACATTTGCCGGATCTTAATTATTATCACAAAAAGGCTTTGTTGATTTAACGAATATATGCACGACAATGTGTATTGCAAGAACCCTTTGATGTTACCCCGGGTCAGAAAGAAATCCGCAATCAAATTAAAATTAGAACTTCAATCGGCTCCCCGGTTTTCGATACGATTCGAAGGTCGCCTCCACGCGACGTAACAAAAACCGTTAATTAAGCGAATGGAAGTTTTGATTTTAATTAGATTGAAAAATCCGTAGATAATCTTTTAATTGAATTCTAAGTGTTGTTTATTCAATTATTAATACCATAACTACTTACAATAAAATGTTTGAAATGGGTAAATACCATTAACTAAAGTGTCACGTACAGTATAAATCAGTTGAAAAAAAAACTTTCAACACTAGAAAAATTCAAGAAAACTCGCCTTTAAACAAAAATTGAATTCTTCGCGAACTTTTCATATGTTAGCATTTTTACACATAAAGGACAATGAACAAACATTAATTACATGTATGATCTATACGGTTTCGTTAATCTGATTCAATGTGGTATGTGGTTGTATTTAATTAGTCTTATAAAACTGCAATGAAAAAAACATAAAGCGAGACAAAGATGAATTGATACAATTTGTATTTCATAAAATTTTAAAATCTTTATTTCTAAAACACGCAAAATATTTTGTTTTCTTTTGGGGGGGGGGGGTACTATGGTGTTTTTGGATTTTCTGTGACAGCTCAAGAAAATTTACTCTATATGAATACATATCCATCGCAAAATTATAAAATAGATCGAGGTTTTTATCAGAAATACAATCTTCCGAGTAATGTAATTTTGTTAAGTTGAATATGTAAGAATTCTAGTTTCTAGAAACTTAATTTTTTAAGCACGTTGCTTTAGTTGTATATTTTTTTTTCAATTTCAATCTTAATAAAAAATTTGATTTTTTAAATTTTTTAATTTCCCGGCAGTTATTATTTGCTTTTACTAAAAAAAAAAAAAAAAAAAAAAAAAAAAAAAAAAGCACCTTAGTTAATTAAACAACTTCTTTTATTGCATGGTTAAGGTACAACTACTTTTTTATATCTTACTTTGCTTTTCGTGTAAATTTATTTCTTATCAACAAAACCAGTCAGCATCAGATGGAGCGTTTCTCTCTTTTCTTGGCGTATTTTACCCTGTTACTGTGATAAATTAAATCGTTCTTACTATTTTTTTTTTTTTTGGTGTAAATTAACTTTTTTAGAACTTGTTCATTACCACAAAAAGTTCCATCTATTTCGAGAACTGTTTAAAAAACACCTTAATCCTACCTGAGGCACAGTCAGAGATGACAGCTAATGCAATGTATTTTAACTGATTTTTATTTTATATGTTTATTAACACTTAATCTTTCATCTTATGAATTTTTCTATGTACATGTACATGCTGCTAAAATGCCATTAGTTACTCAATAGCTTCATGTATTTAATTATTGATTTCTTCACTTTATATGACTTTAAATTGTAAACTATCGTCATTTGGAATCAGAATTGCTGCTGCTGCATGTACCTAACTCATGTTTACAAATGTATATTAATATATTCCATGCAAAGTATACCTGTATAAAAGTCTGAAAAACTCGATTTGGTTTGTTGGAGATTTTATGAATCTGGGCTAAACAATAATGAATAAATGTTGAAGTTGACACCAAAGAGGTTTTTAAATTCTTTTTCTCCCTTTTTCCGTCCCTAATTCCACTCAAGACGCCCTGACATGGAACAAACTAGACGGCAAAAAAATTGAAAACCGCCTTAGATTACTACAATTTCTATTCAGCTGGTTTTTTTTTTATTTACTAGGTGACTCAGGCCATGGGGTCTCCAATATGCAATTAATAAATTTAGATTGTTATTTGCTCGAATAAATATTCTAAAATATCAACATGATTATTATTTATTATCATTTATTGATGTGTGAATTTTATTCTAGGTCGGCTATACAAATATACAACAAAGAGCCGAGGGACAGGAATTACTGCTGAAAGTGCACACGTTCAATCTTGCACCTGAAAATGATCCAAGTAAGTTTTCCGTTGTAACAATTTTTGGACAACTCGAAAATGTAATTCGAGGAGCCAGCAGGGGAGAGTCGTATCTCCATTTTGTGAAGCACTTTTTTTTCAAGATAAACAATAAATCAAGCTGCACAATAATGATAATCTTAAGGATATTTTCTTTCACATTCCTTTAAGGTTAAAGCACCAGTTACTGGTTTGCAAGTCTCAACACAATGGTGCTTTTTTTTTTGCCTAAACAAAATGTTAAATATTGTTTAATTTGTCTCTGGTACATGTACTTTTACAATGGCGCCTACAGTATAGTTCGATCGTGTAACGGACATCGATATATGAATATGTACATATATTTTGTCAAATTCAAGAATTTTTACTATCATCTAAGATATTTTTATTTCAGATGTAAAGGGTGCAGACTACGACTTTTCAAAATGGTAAGTAAATAGGCTATATCGTTGAAACCTCCCCTCCCAAAATTAATGGTATGCCCCACTTACTTCCTGTCACGTGATTAATCAGCATCCCGACCATGCGATAAAATCATGATGCAAACGTTAAACGGTGAGATCTATACAAATGGAAAAGACTAACCCCACAAAAAGTAATAAATTATATAGTTTCAAGACAGAGTAGCAAATGACATTTTTATTAACCTAAGAGCCAAATTCCCGTTTGCGTTAGTTGAGAATTTTGCCCGGGGCCGGAGACTTTAGGAAACAGATAACGTTAGGGGTTTTGGTTTAACTCGTGTTATCAATGCTACCAAATTAAGTTGTTAATGGAATCCAATGAGTCGTATCTGCCTTAATATGAATTAAAATGTCAAATTCAATTTGCATTGCGTGTTTCAGGTTCTCCTTCGTGATTTCACCTCGAGGGGAGATAACTCATGTTTATCACCCTGCAGGAGAGGACGAGGAGGTCATTGTCTCCAAGAAGGGCTTCGCTGCTTTGTTTGCATCGAGGCTGCATGAAGAGGGAGAGGTATAATGCCTTTGTTTTTCTGTCCAAAAGTGCATCGATCATGATCCAAACTGCTATACTGGCAGAAGACCAGGTTTGGTCGAATAGCTCCACCGATTCTCGCCAGTGCTTTGTTATGTCATTTTATATTTGTTGAACAAATCAAAATTTCACTGAAAATGACGTAATAATGCACTGCCAAGAAATGATACTTGGCAAAAATTTGTCTTAGACTAGTTTATACTGCATTACATTTTAATTCTACAATCTCTTTAAGTTATATCAAAGACATGTATACTTAGTACATCTGTCCAAGGTTATATTCATAGAAAAATCATGTTTGAGAGCATTGAATTTTAATGTTTATCTTCATTTCAGGTGCCAGGAAAGGTTGGAAATGAAGGATTCACCTACCATATTACAGAACATGGACACGAGGGTACGTGTAGAGAAATAATGAATCAACCAAATGATCGTAACTGGTACCAAATGTTGAAGTCTGAGTTTTCGTTTTTGGATAGTACAAACTAGTATTGAATAGGATTAAGTTGGTGTATGGTGTTTGGTAAAAATCTTTAGGTGTAAATATTGAAATAAACAGTATTTTAGTAAAACATGACATGTATATACGTAATGTCAGAGTAACAGAATAATTTATTTAGTATAGGCATGTATATTGAAAATCATACTGAACATTGAATTTTTGATAATTTAACGCCATCAAATTATTTCAACTTACAGTGTGTTTTATTTACATCTTACATTTGGTTTCTAATTTTGCCAGGTGAACACAATGCAACCTACACAGTAGCACCCTCTCAGGAAGGTCTCAAATTTACCAAAATTCGTCATGGCCATCCAGTGCAGTATGCCAGAGCCAACTACAGCAAGGTAACTTCAGACCAGCCAGACTGTCGCCAGTCAGAGCATGGGTTTAGTGGTCATAGACATTTTGGCCAGCCTAACCGAAAGGTCACTAGAGGCCTGCTTAATTTTCAGAAGAGCTTAGGCTTGTAAACACTTCCAGAAATGTCCTATCCCTTTAACACATATTTTGGCAAGTTTTCTATATGCTAAACAGACCACACAAGATCACATCAGATCTTGTTAAGATGTGCATTTAATGCTGTGACAAACTGCATGGTGTTCCATTCAAGGGAAGTTAGTTTCTGTCACCCCTTTAACAGCAGAAAAATTTGCATCACAAAACAGCTAAAATTTCTGGTCTTTACTTGGGAGACCCATGCTATGACCAAAAAAAATTAACACCATTCTTGCTTTTTTCAAAACTTTTTAGTCTAGTAGAAGTGCTTTTATTTGATATGGAAGGAATCATATGCCAAGATTTTATCTCTTATCTGAACATTGATCCATGAATGAATGTAGATAGATGCATAATTATTATTGACTATTTTCTTCTCATTCTTTTCTTTTCCCCCCAGACAATGCATTATCATGACTTCTTGGGGACAATTCACAGTGTCCTTATTGATGAGAGCTTTAAATCGCCAACAACACCGCCAGGGTAAGCCTTTAAATTATTATCACTGTCTATCCTTGGCATGCTTTTTACTTCCATTGATGGGTTATTTATGGTCTTTACTATTACAAATATCAGTCCATGTGTACGGAACTTTCTCTCTGTCCTTTTCTTGGGTGTAATTAAAATTTGAATTTAGATTAAAGGAACCTCACTACACTTATACTTTTTAAGACACGATGTCACAAGATTGTGATTTAAATGTTTTATTTTAAATTGTTTGTATCATCAGTATGGTTTAATATCATCATAGCATAGGGGTTAAAGTATTGGGCTTATGAACCGCAGATCATGAGTTTGAATCTGCCTGGGGCTTTTGTTGTTCACATTACTGAATTAAATTTTTTGGCCCCCTTTCGGAGAAGGTGCAGCATATTGCTTTGAAACTGTCATTGAGTCAGTCCACCAATAGTTTCCATTAATTTTCTTTGCAGAGGTTGCACATTCTAAAATGGTACGATCAAGCAATTTTTGACAGAGCTCTTGGACTTCCAAGAAAATTCCAATTATTTGCAGTTTCAGTTCATTTTCTTTGCAGAGGTTGCACAATGCATACTGAAATAAAATGTGTATGCAGATTTATCATAAGAGTATCTAGGAACCTATAATTCTAAAACATTTTAGCTTAGACACGTCATATTTGATAGGTTGATGCATCTCAGATAGTTCCAGTAGATGACCCCTATTGATTATAAGTTCAAAAAGGTCAATTTCATTTCCATGTATATGGCCCATAATGTATTCTTCATATAATAAAGGTTGTGCACCCTATAATGTATGTTCAAGGATGGGGGCGTAAGTGTATTATAACAAACATCTCTTGTTGAAAATGAAATTTTTTATCCCAAATTGCACATTTGTCCACCGATTTGACTTATAAACTTCTTATCCATCATGCTATCTATCATAGACAAGTGACTTTTTTTGGGGTTTGAGAAATAATTAGGTAGTTAACCATATGAAAAATGGAATATGTGCATGAATTTCAAATGTCAATCATTACATGCTTTCAGGTTTGATCCCCATGCTGGGATGAGAAAAATTAAAGCAGTCAATGAATTTAGTACCATGGGTAAGTTATACAATGAAGTAATGGCATGGACTTTAACTTTTCAAAAGAAAATGAAGAGATCACAAACAGAATACAGGATTATCTAATATATAAAAAACTTCTACATGTACATGTACTAATAAATCGACAAAATAATTTTTTAAATCATCAAACTTGTTGTTACAATTTAACAGTTTAAGTTACCAGTACACTGATTTTTAATAAGTGGGAGATAACTCTTGGTACGAAGGGATGATAAACCTTTATCAATAATCTGTTTTAAATTAATCGAGTCTGGAAGCAGATTGGTTAAAAATATTGGGAACATGATCATCTTGCTACGAAAAAAATGTATGATGTATGATATTTGAATGTCATTTAATTAAATCCAGCAACCTTGTTGAGTACGTAACCAGTAAGTGCAATCAGATTTTGATGAAGTAGGTTTTTTTAACTCTAGATCTTAAAGGGAGGTTTTCCATGCATTTGTTTTTTGCTTTGTATGCAAGTGTTGATGGTTGTTAAATTAATCCCACTGGACAATATAGTCAAAAATTTGGGATGAAAATTAAAAAGAAAATTGATTACTAGAACTGTATTTGGTTTGTAGCTTACCCTGAAATGGCCTATGTAAGTCAAGGAAACCTTCACTTCCTCACCAGACATGTAGACAAGCAAGAATGGAGGAAACCCAATAAGAACATGCTGACTGTATCCATTAAGCTGGGGAATGTAATAGCTCTTATTCTTTGTTAATTGGATCAAACTTCTAGTTGCTATTTTTAACTGCAATTTCAGTACCATGTATTAAAGATTCAAATTATTTTACAATCTTTTAAGGGTTATTGTAGAAAAACCGACATATTATATGATCAAAGTTTTTATTTTTAATGATTGAAAGTACTGTACATTCCTATATTCTCAAAAGGATTTTGATTTATAAAATCTAAAATAACAGCAAAAAAATTGAAATGAGAAAAAATAATTTTGAAATTTTAATTTGAGCGGGAACTATAAAACAAATGCACCTTGTAGATAAAACCTCGCAGGAAATATCTCAATGTGACGGAAGCAAGAAAGGAAATAGTCGGGAATCTTACCTGCATGGAGAACCAACCGGATCAGGGTTTGTATCAAATACACATGTATAAACATTTGAGTCTTATTGAAGTATTCTGGAAATCATTCATTTTATGTCTGACTTAAAGATAATGTTTGTGGTTTCAAAGCCTGAAGATATTTTTATACATTTATATATCTATATCTATAAGTTGATTTTATATTAAGCATATAGATTTTTATAAATGGATCTTCATTGGATTTGAATTTAATCTGTCAACATTTAATGAACATAATAATGAGTATGATATCTTATTTACTTTTCCAGGAGCCCCAGCACAGACTGTGTGCTTTAGGAAAATAGTTGATGTTTTAGAAATCCTCCCAGATGAGGAAATCATAAACATCGCTCATTTTTATTTTACCAAACTTCAGCCAACGTAAGATTGCATTGATTTTTAGCCTTTAATTCCAGTTTTTTTTATTTCAAATTTTTTTTGCTGTGTAAAATACCTTAAAAATAAGCTAATAAAAAGCTCTTTTATTTTATGCTCAGAGTGGCAAAATACAGAATTGCCACGGAGAACATGATAGATGCCTATGGTGTCCTAGCTACAGAGTTGGCCGAGAAACTTCTAGCAGAGAAGATATTCCTGAGTCCTAATCCCAACCATGACTATGTCAAGAGAGTGCTGACTCACGTGGTGTCCAATGACAAGCCACCGAGTGAGGTAAAAACAGTATAACATGACTAAATGTTGATATAGAACCATTTTTACAAGAGCTTGGACTTTGGGTAGTTGGTGTCAAACTGCAATGTGACGTAGGCCTGTCTATTTCATTGTAGGCCACTCAGCCATCCCTCTTTGAAATCAACACTATTTGTCTTGCTTTTGAGCTAAGACTACTCAATCGGTGTATATTTCACCTGAATCCAGCATCATTTTTAACTTGTTTTGACTCAAGAAATAGATAGTTACATCCTATTGAAAGTCCAAGGCCTTGTTAAAATGGTTCTACATACAGTGTATTTTGCTCATATCAAGACTCCCAGTTTTTATAAACAGCTTTTATTAGTTTCAAAGATCCTCAACACCTTGATTGAGATTTAACGTCATAGCTTAAAAGACTTATTGAAGCAGGGTTTTTTTTTTTGGTTTTGTTTTTATGAATAATTGAAAATGAATAATTATTTTTGATAAAACTCGTTTTATCACTCAGATCAGATACACAGATTTGAGGTAATCTCTGGGTTTCTGTATATCACCAGTTGTATTTAATTTTTATGACTAGCTTAATCGTTTTTTGCCAGTTTCTTTTACAAACCCTGGAAGATGCAGTTTTCCACAAAGATAAATTCCCACCCCAGTTTTACATACAAGACACTCAGAGTAGATGCATGCTGGCTCTTGGCTCTGTGAGCAACAAACTTCGTAAACATGGCAACCCAGAGAGAGCCAGAAGAAATGTGGACAAAGTGCATGAGCTCCTGGGATATCATGGTGAGAAGTTGGCCCATGGTTTTTAATAAAAAATTAAAAAAGAATCAAAAAATTGAAAGATAATGAAAATTTTATGCTTGTGCTGTAGATCCGTGGTTGTACAGGAAGAGAAGAGAAACCATGGCTCCTTTAGAGAAAGAGAAGCACGACCATTACAAAGTGGTTCTTCTGGAGACTTTGGGCAATGCTCGACTGGACCACTCCTATGACTACATTGTGTCCCATATCAACAGCACCAACTCCCCGTGGGTCAAGAGAGCAGGATGCCACGCCCTGAGGAAATATGAACATGACCATGTAATTTTTAAAGAATTTTTCTTTTCTCTCTCATGGATCTCCTTACTTTTTTTTTTTGGAGAGTATTTTTTTTTTTTACTAGTATTTAACTCTGAAAATCTGAGGAGTAGAAAGGAGAAACAGCAAAGTTTCTACATTTTCCATAAGAGATTTAACTTTTCATAGCATGTATGTAATAATGAACTCTATTATCATTTTGTGGAGGACAAGGTTTTCTTGGATTGTCAAAGAATAATGGATTTTTGGCTAGAGATATGATCATGAAAATTTAAAAATTAAAACCAGTGAATTGTTTTGTAAATATTTACAGACGAAATTTAATGTATTAGCTAAAGTTACAACAACAAAATTTGATGATTCCTAATTTATATATAAATATAACAAGATTAAAATAGTTTACCAACAATTTATTGAAACATTCCATATTGGACACTGGGGACTACTAATTGTTTACAGCTAAGATTAACAGATGTAAGTAAATGACAAATACTGTCCGAAGGAAAAAACACACCCTGTAATCGGGTAACATAACTTCCAACAAAATACATGAATACTTAAATGACAAAATTAACCCTCTAAAGAGAGTTAAAATTACGTACAAATTATCCCCTTAGAAAAACATGGGGGAAATTGGTGAAAATTCAAAAATTTAAACAACAAGAATTGTGAATTTGAACCAAGAATGCCATACGCGGCATAGCTTTGACTGGAAGTCTTGACTAAACTGAACTACAGGATATCATGCGTTAGCATGATGAGTGCCATACGTAAGCATGGCTATGACTAGCAGTCTGGAGACTAAAATGTACTACATGATATCATGCGTAAGCATGATGAAGTGCCATACGTAAGCATGGCTATGACTAGTAATTTAGAGACTAAAATGTACTACATGATATCATGCGTAAGCATGATGAAGTGCCATACGTCAGCATGGCTATGACTAGTAGTCTGGAGATCAAAAGTACTATATGATATCATGCGTAAGCATGAGTCTAGACTAAAATAAACTAAGAAATATCATGCGTAAGCATGATGAAGTGCCATACGTCAGCATGGCTATGACTAGTAGTCTTGAGACTAAGTAAACTACTGCATGTATAGAGGGTGTAATTTTAAGTGTAAAAGAAGCATGGTTAAAATAAACAATCATGAACAAACAATGACCAAATTATATTAAACTACAGCAACAACATAATCCCCATTGGCAATTTTCTAAGGTGAGTGGCGGGGTGGATGGTGGTATCAAACAAAACAACAATGGCTACTGACGCTGAAAATTACACTGAAAACGAGGCTTGTCTAAAAATAACTTATAAACATAGGGTGTCCCAAGGGAAGATTGAAAGAGTTTAATATATATATAAACAATGATTATTACATAATCAACTATTTATATATAAATATAACAAGATTAAAATAGTTTACCAACAATTTATTGAAACATTCCATATTGGACACTGGGGACTACTAATTGTTTACAGCTAAGATTAACAGATGTAAGTAAATGACAAATACTGTCCGAAGGAAAAAACACACCCTGTAATCGGGTAACATAACTTCCAACAAAATACATGAATACTTAAATGACAAAATTAACCCTCTAAAGAGAGTTAAAATTACGTACAAATTATCCCCTTAGAAAAACATGGGGGAAATTGGTGAAAATTCAAAAATTTAAACAACAAGAATTGTGAATTTGAACCAAGAATGCCAAATACAAGAGTTGGAAGTTAAGACAAAAACTGTAAACGATTGTAGCCCCCAAGTTTGTGTAAGGATAAAATTAAATTGCCACCACCTTAAAAAATTACAAAATGTAATTGTAATGTTTTGTGCAATATAATAAATTGAACACTAATGACTAAATACAATCAAAAACGATGAAATGAACTACCATAGATATGAAAGTGTTGACAAATATTTACAAACGAATTCAATGACATAACTATTAGAAATAGGTAGATGCCAATTGTTTTTGGGCTTGTTGAATCACATTTGATGATTTGTGAATATATGTTGTATAACAATTTGAAGACCATCTCCCTAAAGTTTTAATAACATGATCTTCGATACGTGCTTCTTGAGCTGTAGTAGCTGCTCCGATTCTGAATGAATGACCATTATAATTTTCAGGATTGTAACCTAACTTACTCAGAAGGAATTTTAACTTGTCTACAAAATAAGACCTGGTCAAGACAGAACCTTCTTTGGTAACAAAAAAAGGATTTGGTACACATGAAAATGTTCTAACTTTTAAATCTGAATATTTGTGTATGGCATTAACTGGACACACATTTGTATTTGTCTTGAATAACTGAATTTGTACACCTTTTCTGAAAGGATCAGTTTTTGATTGTTTTAAATTTATAACGACATAATTCTCAAAACACACAACATCTTGTGTCGAAAGGCAATCATTGACATTAGTTTCACTTAAGACAGTGAACTCTCCACATCTTAAAAAACCAAAGAAAGCAGCAGTGCATGCTGCTTCTAACAAAGAACTAGTAAACATATCGAATATACCCGAATGAAGCAAATGACAAATTTTACAAAGAATAGAACTTGTTATAGGCAATCTTGTACGCTTAACATGTGAACTAGCTTGTTTTTTCTTGACACCATTTAAAATTGTTTGCAAACATGGTGAAGGTTGACCTGACATGTTTTCTAAAGGATTGAATCCTTTCATTTTTAAGTAAAAAAATCTTATACCACTAAGATATAGCTTGATTGTAGAATATGACAAATGAAGGTTTTCATCACAATGTGCAACATAATACATCAACATCTGTTCAGAAATGGGGGGTAAACAATCATTAGAATGTTTTTGAATTCCTCTAAGTAACATGAATTTAATATAGGAATCTAGTCCTGTACGGTATTGCGCTCTGGTTTTACTGGAAATGGAATGATCCCAGAGACTGCTCACGACACTGTCCAGATCACTTCCTTCAAAGGTGGACACGGGGTACTGAGATTGTCTGCATCTGGAGCCAGTTGACGAAATCTGTCCATCTGAAATCGAGATAAACTGTCAGCTATTTCATTCTGAACACCAGGTATATAAGTACTATACACCGCAAAGTTATTATGTGCCGCACACATAGTAAGTCTTCTCATAAATTTCATGATGGTAGGTTCTTTGGATCTGCCTTTTGAAATGATATGAACAACCGCTTGATTATCACAGTAAAACACTATTCTTTTTCCACACCAGCGATCACCCCAAAGAATACATGCGACGACAATGGGATATAATTCTAACAAGGACATAGATAATTTAGAATCCACTACTGATGGTAAGTCTTCAGGCCATTTGCTGTTGAACCAATGACCTTGGAAATATCCTCCAAAGCCTAAAGTGGAGGAAGCATCTGTAAACAGCTCCATATCATAGGCGTTTACTTTGAAATTATCATAAAACATTGAAATTCCATTCCAATTTTTTAAAAACATTAACCACATATGCAAGTCCGCTTTACACTCCTGGTTAAGGTAAACATGGTGATAACTTTCTTTAACGGAAGACATTAATTTGTACAAGTAGGAAACAAATGAACGTCCAGGGAGAATAACTCTTGAAGCAAAATTGAGATGCCCTAATAATTGTTCGAGGTCCTTGCGCGTACAACTTTTTTGAGACAAAATCTGTAGAATAAACTGGGAAATTCTGTCAATTTTCTCACGTGGTAACCTAGCTTGCATTTTATCAGTGTCTAGGATAATGCCCAAGTATTCTAATTCACAAGTAGGTCCAATAGTCTTTTTCTCAGATAAGGGTAATCTCAGTCGATGAAAAATGGTACACAAAAGTGCCATAGTTCTATCACCACAAGCGTCTGGCTTATCTATAGTCAAAAAATCATCTAATAAATGAAAAATGGCATCTACACCATAATTGTTTTTGGCAATCCAACAAATAGCCGTAGATAAGTTGTCAAATAATTTTGGACTTGATCTGCATCCAAAAGGTAAACGAACATAATAAAAATAAGAATTTCTCCACTTGAAACAGAACAGATGATATTGTGATGGTACAATTGGAATTTGTTTGAAAGCGTCAGTCATGTCAGTTTTACACAGAATGCTTCCTACTCCATAGTCTTGAATCTTTTCTATTGCATCATCTATCCTGACATAACTTAATGTACATAGATCTTTGTTGATGAGTTCATTGATGCTGGGTTCTGCATTATTATGAGGAGAAGATAAATCGAAAATTAATCGTTTCTTGCCGGAATATTTGTGTGTTGCTATTCCTAAAGGACTGACTCTGTAATTTTCAAATGGCGGAGAGGGATATGGTCCTTTAACGTAACCTCTTTGAATTTCAGTATAGAGAAGTTCATCGACCACCAATGGATTTTTTCTGGCTGATAAGGCGTTTTTACATTCATAAGAATTAATACTTTCGTAAGTCACAAGGGTATCAAATCCGAACTCTAAGCTTGAACACAAGTAATTTACGAAGTTTCTATCAGGATGTTCTGCCAATTCGAGATGAAGTCTGTCTATATTGATATTAGTCAAAGGGCCTAGTCACTTTAGAGATGGTGATGGATTTGAAGCGACTTTAGTTTTTGCGTCAGTCTTCGTTTGATTGCATTCAATCTTGGGATGGTTTGACTTGCAAGATTTACATATGTGTAAATATTTGCAATATGGTTTTGAGCAACCTTTAGAAGTATTAAAATTGTTACAGATTTGTTCTCCATCATGAAATTTGACGTCACGCCCGTGCATGTCAACGGCCTGTCGAGATGAACGATTGGCCATGGAAGGTCTACTGTTTAGATTTTTCCGAAAATATTTCTGTGCACACATGGACGAACTGTGAATATTGGATCCACAAAAATCACAAGATTTAACAGGGGAACCAGCACAGATTAGCATACGGAGCTCATTGTCTCCCTTAGACCAGTCAACTTTGATATTTCGTTGTAGAAGCACAGCGGCACATTTGTTAGAGAAAACCTGATGATATTCATAAAAACGTTCGGGCCAGATGTTGGCAGTTTCGATGATATGAGACAAGTATGCGTCTAATTCATCCATTCTGTTGGGATATGCATTGCACATAATACGTTTGTACCGTCCAAATGCAATTATGAATTCGTCTAAAGTCAAATTTCTCACGAGACGTTCGTCATTCTCTCTGATTTTCTTATGAGATGGCGTAGTATAGTTGGGTATGAGTAAGACGTTTAAATTCACGTCCTTACCTGCTATGATGTCTGCCCGTATATCAGGCGAAACAAGATCCACTTCTGACAACTGAGACGCAGGAGTTCCAGCTCCGGGACTGACCATAGCTGTGCTGAGGTTGAACTGGTTGACGTCTGTTTTATTAACAGATTGCCCCAACGTGGTCAAAGCTTGTTGACACAGTTGCAACGTGGAAACGAGGACATTGTCGGCCATTGTTGTTGACATGGGCGATACTAATGTTTGGGCAAAACCGGACTGCCTTAAATTTTCCGGACTGGCTCCGGGCATTTGAACGAGCGAACCGCTTGAGTAAGGCAAATTCGAAGATCCAGCTGCATTACTGACAGGCAAGTCTGTACTTTGGACGGCCCTGACTGGAGGCACAGTAGTAGAATCGGAAGGCGTGGCCGTGGTACCTTCTCGGACGCTAACACCATTGTCTACATTGTCTAAATAAATTCTTTTTAAAACGCTATGAGATAATTGTGCATTGATAACTATTCCCATATCTGCCAATTTCTTCTTTAAAACTGTAACAGTCCAGTTAGAAGGATTGTCAGATTCCTCTACAGGAGGCATAACGTTAGAAGAATTGGCGCGTGATCTCCGACCCGAAGCCATTGTTCAAAGTTCACAGTTCGAATAAAATAAATTAACAGGAATAATCATCCCAATGAAACACTAACACAAATAAATAATCCATGTTCCAGGAAAGCGATAATTCACAAAAGAGTAGATAAATAAGTCCATGGGAGAGGATGGCTTGAGATTAGATGAATATATCAAACAAAACAACAATGGCTACTGACGCTGAAAATTACACTGAAAACGAGGCTTGTCTAAAAATAACTTATAAACATAGGGTGTCCCAAGGGAAGATTGAAAGAGTTTAATATATATATAAACAATGATTATTACATAATCAACTATAAACATGAAGAACATGAAAGTGAGATGCATGATCCTACATGTTGGTTTTGCTTGTTAGGCTGCTGAGACCTTGTTGTATGCTGCTATTTATGACGAGGAGCAGTCTGTGAGATATGAGGCCTCATTACTCTACATGGCCCATCCTAAAGGGAAAATGATCGCTCCCTTTGACAACAGGTTCTGTCTTATATTTTATTACATTTGTAATATAATTAAATATTGTTGAAACCCTCTTTGATGAACAGGATTTTATTTATACTGTTATAAAGTAAAACTCATGCTTATATTTATAACATTTCTCTAACTTGTAGAATTCCTCATGAGGGCAACACCTCATATGTTGCGGATGATCCCTATGACAATGGGGTGGGGGTGATGGACCTTGCTCAACACAACGCAGGACGATCCAGAAGAAGTATTTGGGATGGACTCTACTTCCGACTGGAAGCCCCGAGTGTGGACTGGAGAAAACTGCTTGGCTCCACTGACATTGGAGCCTCATTTGGGGTCATCATGATGAACCTGCTAGACTTGTCAATTGGTATGGAGGGTATTTTATGAGCTGTGTCTGAACTGTATTAGTTGAGTCTTGCTATGCAGAAATCAATTTCGGAATATGTTACTTTGCAGTTTGATGATTTGTTTACTCTTTTGTATTTAAAAAGAAATTGATAGTTTTAAAGGCACATTTTGCCGCTTATGTTATCAAATGCTCTCAGTGTGGCATTGATTATAAAAAAGGGGAACAACTCAATTATGTATGTGAAATCTTGCAATGAAAGTTAATTGCCCAGTTGCTTTATTACATTTCAAAATTTTGGCACAGCAGATTAGAAATTATGATTTTTTATGTTGAGGAAGAGAGAGGCTAAGAATTAATATGCACTTTTTCGGAGGTGTGTGTGAAGATATTTCAAATTTCAAATTTCAAATGGTATCTTACAAAATTAATGTATTTAACAATTTAATTTCTAGCTCCGTTGAGTGGTCATGTGAAAATTCGTGTCCATGATGAGGCTTACGCCAGAGTGCACTTGGGATTTATGAATGTCAACCTGGATTTTTTTGTGGCAAGAATATGCTTTAAAGGAGGCGCAGAGTACAACATTAACATTTTACAGGTGATCAGATATACCTGTACATCTAATTTTCTGGCACCAGATGTGGTTTTTATACCTTGCTTTTTCTACCATTTGTCTTCCTCATTAATTACCATGCGGAGTTTCTCTTTCTAAAATAAGTGGAACTTATTTTATCTGTACCATGGATGGATTGATATTGTATAAGGCTTTTTTTTTTTTTTTGTTGACAGGGTAATGAAATGAAAAAGACAATAAAGCTAGCCAAAAACTTTTCCAAGAAAATCAAGCAGGTTGTGGCCGGATTGAAGGAAGGTGTGAATTTGTTCAAAGACTTGGTGAAGGGAAGAATAAGCATCAAAGATTACATCGATGAACTGGTCTCAGCAATATCTGATTTACCACAGAAGGTGAGGATTTAAAAGATTAAAAACAGAAAGTTCTTAGAAAATTCCCAGAATCTTAAATTCTCTTATATATGTAGATATTTAGATTTAATTTTTAAAAAAGTGTAAATCACATTGTATTTAAATTTTGTGAGCACTTGAATTGCACAGTAAAATGTTATCACTGTTTTCAGTCAGGCTTTAACCTTACACTTTGGGAATGTATTAATTGACAGCTGTGTTATGCTGTAATATTGAAATGAAATTTTGCAGAAATTTTGCCGAGAATTTAATCTTATTGGTACCTGGCTGATTCCACTATAAAGCATGCTAATCTACTTATTTGTCCTTCTTAGGTCTTGAATCTGAGAACTGTTGCAGTGACAGCCATGCAAAAATTAGCAAAATATGACGAAGAAATGTTTCCTCCGGCTTTTAGACCCATGGTTCATTTTGTACACAAAGTTGGCAAACTTTTCAATGACATTAAATCCGACGTGATGGGCTTTGTAAATGTAAGTTGTTATATTTCTTCTCCAACTGTAAAAGAAGCACAACGGTACTATTGGATTTATCACTACGTGTGTTAATTTTAAATTACTTTGAAAGTGTTTTTGAAATTTGATGTGAATTTAAAAAAATGTTCCTTTTTTATGTCATTATTTAGCAAGTTGAACAGACTATCAAAGTGATTATTCCCCAGCAAGGAAAAATCATCTACGAGTCCATCAAAGATATCATTGATGGTTTCTCGGTTATTACAAAGGATCCCAAAAGTGCCATCATGAACATTGGGAAAGGAGTTCTTTCGTAAGTGATCAATGCAAAATTCTCAATTAATTAATTGTATAAAAACCAAACATACCTTACTGTTGGTCTATTGATGTTGAATAATTCAGTGTTTTTTTTATAATTCTCCTTAATTTTTTTTTTTTAGAATATATCAGGCCATTATGGCACTGCTGGAAGCAAAGAACAAAACACAGGAGGCTTGCTTCTTCTTGAGAGGTGATCATTATGAATATTAATTTAATTTGTCTTTCTGTATATAATGAAATCAAGTCATCATTTGAATAAAATTATCATTTGAACTTAGGTAATGTGCTTCATGTTCACAATGAATATAAAACACTTCATTAAAATAGGATTTGTTCTATTAATTGTTTCATCAGCTACTTCATTGATTGAGTTTGTAAATATCAAGTACATTATGATAAAGTTATATCCTCTTTACTACAATTTTATCTTTTTTAAGATTGGATGTTTAAACATGAATAGTGTAAATTAAATTTTCACTCCGACAGATGAGAAGCCATATTGGTTTGATGTACAAGGATTGGTTGAGGAATACACAGAGCTTGCCACACATGCCTTCCAAAGCTTGGCTGATGCTGGAACAGCATGGGTCAATGAGGTTATTCCCAAGGAGGAAGATGGGGTCCTAAAAATCACTAATGGAAAAATGACAACAGTATGTACATGCAAAACCAAATTCAATTTGTGATTGTAATTGTGATGAAATACCTATCTCAAAATGAAACGGAAAAATTGATACTGTTAGTCGCAATTTGTCATCTCAAACCGTGTCAAAAGTTCCCTTCTTGTTACCTTTATTATAATATGTAAGTATGTTTTCAACATTTAGATGCAAGTACGTCAAGAAATACTAGATGTCCTGAAACCGATCAAAGATGAACTGATGACGCCATTCCAAGGAATAATTGGAATGGCTGACGCTTTTATAGCAAAGTACGCCAAAGTCTTCAACCTGATCAAGAATGTTAAGGAGGCATACACAATGCTAAAAGAAGGGTGGGTTCAGCATTAGTTTACAATTATGATTTATGATGGTATTACATGTATTAAAAAGAGATATGGATTTGCATGTTACAAAGATGTTGTAACTGTATAAAGAGCTGAATATATTTTACCATAAAATTTCTTGTGGAATTCAAGAGGGCATGCAACAAAGGCAGTCAATGAATATGTCATTAATGTGTTGAATGCTGTGTTTAATCTACCAATTTTTATGAAAGCATTTGTGCATATCTGAGTGAACTCAATATCTATAGGTACCAAACAGCCAGAGGAATCATTGACTCCATATTTGGACCAAAGGCCCACAAGAACTTCCCAAGAAGACGGAGAATGAAAGGCAAAGGCTGTGATGGTAAAGGACTCTACCCCTCAGAACTAGACAATGACGACCCAGAATATGTGCACAAAGGGGTGGACATTTCGGCTGAGAAAGGCGATATGGTAGGGAAATTTTGAAGACAAGTGGAAAAATTCCTTCATGACAATGTTTAGGATAGCTTCAGTCAGTTAAAATAACACAGAATTAAATATTTCATAATGTTCTATTTAACTTAAGAGCTAATCTCAAAAATAAGGAATTCCACTTTTCCTCTGCTCTTTGTTTTGACTTTATTCCAATAAATGACACAAGTGTATGGAAAAACCATAATTTTTTTTATGACTTGTATTATTAGTTGGTGGCCCCATTTGCTGGCAGCATTACCAGAGATGCAACAGATGATGAGGCAGTGATCATTACAATCAAGACAGGCTCTATGGCTGGTATGATAGTTTACATCAAGAACATAGAGCCAAACTCTACCATAGAGACAACCACTCCAAGCACAGTAAGTGTCTTGTGGTAGAAAACAAATTTCAAGCTTGTTTGAATATATTGTGCCTATACAAAAGTATGCTGAACTAGATACAAAAAAATCTTTTTTTTTAAATTACTTTTTTCTTTATTATTCTGGATTGCATTTCTAGAATCCTATCCATAAAAATCATAATGTTGATAATATTCAAATATTTTGAGCCTGTGTGCTTTTATAGATTGCTGCTGGTCAGATCATAGGGAAGGTGGTTAAGTCCCCTTGCATCAACCACATCCACATGGCCATGAAGAAGCAGGATGCCGCAGACTACATAGACCCCACCAAGTACCTGGAGTCCATCTTCCCCACTATGCCGGTCTGGGTGCAGCAGTGTGACGATTACAAACTGGTTTGGAAGGTACATACTAAAACTTTACCATGATTATATATTTTTTTAAAAATTCTGTACAGTTCAAGTATTCTGCATGTTAAAAAAAAAGTTTTTGCATAGAAAAGTACTTAAACTGTTATAGAATCAACACTTTGTTGTAATTTTGCAATAATTATTGTAACACATGGAAAATTATGCAATTCAAAAATATTTTAATGGTATATAACATATTAATTCATGGATTTATATTCAAGTCTTAGAGTAAAGAAACGTTTTGTTTTTGTGGTTTAGTAAGACCATTTTTCAGCATGTGTAGTGATTTTTGTGAGAGCTAAATGATTTTATGTGTTCCTATGTAGTTTGAGACCATAGCAGCTGGAGTCATTGTTGGTCTGGGAGGTCAGGCCCCACAGAATAACACCCCAACGCTGAACAATACAAACTTTGCCATTCCTCCCTCTAACCCACCAGCTGATGCCGATCCTGATGACACCAAGGCCATCAAATGTAAATGGTTTAACTTTTTACACAACATCAAATAATAGAAATGATGTTGTATTCCTTACATTATAGAAAAAAGAAAACTCAAACACTGGTAACAATTCAGTATTTTTCTTGTAATAAATGTTTTTAAGTGTTTTAAAATATGAAATGGCTGAGTTAAAATAAACCACTACCAGGAAAGTTAAATTTATTGTGTATAATGCAAATTATAAGATGTACTCCACAAAAAAATTGAATATTAAATGTGAGAATCCATCTGTTTTCTTGTATAGCTGATCCTGACAGTGCCTTCAATAAAGTCAAATCTCAGCCAGCAGCCGCGGAGCAGGGTATGAATGAGCCAGAGGAGGACCAGTGTGCAGCAATAATGGGGTATCCCGTGACTACCACTACCACCACCACTACCACTACCACCACCCCGGCACCAGGGGCCAAAGGGGCCATCAAAGGTCTGCAGAAAAAAATATCTTTCCCCTACCCCTTTACCTTCTCTTCCAACAAACCTGATCTCCTCTTCCCAATTCCCGTCACCCTTTAACTAACCTCTTTCTCTCCCTCTCTCTTATTTTCAAAATAATTATACATTTTTCTCCAGCATTCCCTAAACAAAAGATAAAGAGAGTTTGTCTTAGAATATGAATTACTTATTACTCTTTATTGGGTTGAAAATTTGAGTTCAATCTTAAATGTGGGAATTTTAAATGATTTGAAATGAGAGATTTCATTTGCAGGGATGTTCACAAAACTGCTGAGGACGGCAGATAAGTTTCTTCAGAAACTAAATTTAAGGCGCTTGAAGATGGGGACTATTATAGAGTTTTTGGATAGATTTGGAATGGTGAAAAGTAAGGAGGCCATGGCGAAGGTTATCGTTACCATCAAAGTAAGTGACCATCTGGAATGATTTTGTTATTTTTAAAGATATTTCATATATTAGTATCTTGGAAAGGCTAATACGAAGAAGAAATCTGTGTCTGTCATATTTTGTATCATTTTACTGATTTTATGAAACATAAAATGCAAATGAAAGTACTTTTAGAAATTTCAAACCAGATTGAAGATTTGATATGATTTTGCAGTAATCTTGAAAGTTTTTTAGTTCAGTTAACTTTACTTTGGTTTGGGACTTGATGTGTTGTGATTTGTGTAGGAAATAATAGACAACAAGCCCTGTCTGAAGCCAAGTGAAATGTCTGAGGATCAGTTGTCCCTGGAACTGAAGGAGAGGGGAAAGAATTCTTCGGGGTCCAGAGAGGAAATGGCAGATCGTCTACTGAAATTGGACCAAGGTGACCAATTGTTAAAACTAATTTAAAACTGTACAAAAATAACAGTTTTGTTTTTTTGCAAATTAAGCGCAACATGATCAAGAATTAGTAGGTTTCATAGTGTAACAGGATATTTCAAAAGTCAAGTTGTATTGGAATAAAGTTGCGTATTTAGTTAGACACACTGATATTTTCACACTGAATTTCTACTTTAATTTGCTGTTTGCAGGATGCCCTTTGATTTCCTTTACCATGCCAAAGAATGTATACTGCACCTTTGACAGCTACTGTTTAGGAGTGGAATGCTGTATCAATGTCAAACTCATGATGTTCTTGAAAGTCTTCAAAGCCTGGGCAAGATTTGATCCTTGCACAACTCCAATGAAGTTTACCATGGCATTTGAAAACTATAAATATGAAATTGATATAAACCTAAGCATACAGTTTGATGGTATGTAAAAATATGGTGCTCTTTACTTCCTTTTATAAATGGATTTTTGTGAAGTGCTGTGTTAGAGAATGTCATGTTTACATGCTTATTGTCCAATATTGTAGGTTTTGAGGGTGAATTAAGGTCAGGTATCAAATTGGACATCTTGGGTGGCATTGAGCTTCTCATAAAGTAAGTATACCGATTGATCTATTAAAGATTTTGGAATGGTTTTAAATTACTTTTTATGTATCTAATTTTTTTCTTTATTTTAACAGGTACAATATTTTCAAGGGGGAGAATGCCACTTTAGCAACCTTTGGTGCTGGATTCTGTAGTTTTGACGATTCTGAAAAGTGTGTGATATACATTAATTTATTGGACAACGCTGTACTGCCCATTCCTACCTGTCTTCCAGATGGAACATTTGTGTGGCCAAAGAGTCAGTATCAGCCAAAATTTGTCACTAAGTTTGATTCTTTTTTTTTTTAACAGTGCTCTAAAGTTTAAAATTTTGCAACTAAGTCACTTTTGTAATTTTGAATGAGTGCTTCATTTTAATCCATAAATTTCTGTATCTTTCAGTTGACTTCAAGAAGCTGTTTGACAAACAGGCATTCATGAACCAAATCAAAGAACAAGGAAAAGCTTTGGTCAAAACAGCTGCCTCGGAGTTGGCCAAAGAATTCCTCTCCACTCTTGGCCTACCTGAGGTAATTAATTCATCCATTTGAAAACGTTTCCCCTTTCATTTAAGTTGATATAGTTCTATTTAATAAGCTACAAGTCAGTTATATTTAGGATTTAGTTTGAATCTGCCTTTGGTTACAGGATTTCCTGCAAGAGACTGGACCCTGTCCCAGACCAGAGAACATGACCTTGGGACAAATCACAGAAATTCTGGAAACTAGGAACTTGTCATCCAATGGAACAAGAGATGAGCTAAACACAAGGATCAGAGAGGATGATCTCAGTAAGGGAACTTTAGTCCCCTGCCCCTCCCCCCCCCCCCCCCCCCCAACAAAATTTCTAAAATATGACAATTTACTCAAGATCTCCGTGGAAGTTGTTTTGATTCTTTTTGCCTTCAGATGTAACACTGGGGAATACTAGGGAAAGGTATTCTATTAAAGTCAAATGATTGTATGTACATTGTGAATAAGTGTAAATGGAATACTTTTAAAGTGGTTATTTATTGTCAAACAATAAACATGGGTATCGAATACACGGTTGCGTGATTTAACACAGACTCAAGAGATTTGATTTTTTACAGCCATAAACATTGGGGAATTTCGTGTGGTTTTTAAGCTAACCACATATCTAGTGTAAATTTCCCCCACACATAAATAACCAGTAAATGACTTCATATTTAACAGGGTGCGGCATTCTGGGATTCAACATCACTCTGCCCACCATCAAGAATGAAAAGCTGGCCAAGCACGTGTACTACTCCATAGAGAGTGACTGCATGAGACTGGACGCCTGCGCCGACATTTCCCTCTCCCTGGCTGGACTGTCCTACACCAAAGCTCTCAAGGCTTATGTGGACCTGGATCCATGTAGCTTTGTACTGAAAGTGGGATTTGAAAGCTTTCAAATTACCAAGGTTTTACTGAACTATGACTGGGGTAAGGATATTGTGTTCAGGAATTGCTACTTCAGTGTTTTGTCTTTTTGTTTTAAAATAAGATCTGTATTTTTATTTAATATTGTTGTATATTTTAGGCACAGAAAAACTTGCAGAGATTTCCAAGAATATCAAAGTCAAGTATGTAAAACGCTGTCATATTTCTTTGTAGACAAGTTTCAATTTTCTCTTTAGTGTTTAAAAATGTTAAAAATGATTTGATGACATGTTTAATTTTGCAATCCAAAGGTACAACATCAACAGAAATGTAGACCAGAAGATCTTCATACTGGACTTTGGTCTGCAGATCTGTCTGTCTGATGGAGACTGTATCTTAGATGACTACCTCCTTAAACAGTTTGAATTCCCTATACCCCTATGTGGAGACTTTGTTCTGCCAGGTAAATTTAGCAAATAATTTGACGATCATGTACTTTTCTGTGTAAAGTATGAAAATACGTTGGAATTTTGGAATGATCTGGTGTTTAAGCAAGTTTTTATGGAAGACTTTGCATATTTTTAGGAGGAGGATCCATTAAAGGAATGTTGGCTGAAATAGGAGGCAAAATGACAGCAGAGGCCTTTGATCTTATCCTAAAGAAATTTGATTTAGATGTAGGTTTTAAAATTCCTTTAGTTTAAGAATTCTTTTTTCCACTTCGTATTGGTTTCCTTGAAATTAATCTAATTTTGTTTAAATTCAGTGTTAATGCTCTTATATTTAATTGCAGAAAGTAATAGTATCAGGAGTGTGCACAGTGCCAGAAACTCCAGCCTGTGAGTAGTTTTCATTGCATGTCACCTTTTTCATTGGTAAAGGTTGTAGATTCATTATGTCTTACATGACATTGCTTAAAAATTTAGGAACTCATTGCATCTTTCTTACTCAGTTAAATTTTATTTGTTAAGGCTTCTTACTCAATTGTAAAGTTCTAGCTTGTCAAATTACTGTGGTAAGGCCTTAGAGAATCTTTGTAGCATGTCCTGCCCTGTTTGACGTAAGAAAGTATATCCCCACCGGCATCAAGCACATGGTGAACTGTGAACTGCCGCCCAACTGCTGGGGAATAGACTGCTGTCTGGATCTGACCTTCACTATCCCCCTAGGAGACATCAAAGTCACCAAAAACATTCCTTTCTGGTTCAAGTTGGACCCCTGTGATTTCTTCATTGACATCGGATTTGGAACAATTACACTGCTAAGAACAAAGTTCTTGACATATGAATATGGTATGGAATCATTTTTAAATCCATTATATGTATTAACTTTTTTCTTCTTCTTTTTTTTTTTTTTTTAAATTTTCACATTGTATGTAACACAAGGTATTTAAGGAGGCCGACTTTAGTTTGCATTGCGCATGTTTTTGCGCATTCTAATATAATACAGTTGTTTTACACTTCTTATGAATTTTTTTCGATATCATTTATAAAATTGAACACAATAAACAAAATACAGATAAAAATATTTAGATTTTAAAAGGAAATTTTTATTTTTAACACGATTTTTACGTTGTGCGGTAGGGGAGCATTGCCATTGCGCTTTTATGACGTTATGATAAAATGAAGCTTTGTAGGAGTACGTTATAAGAAATAACATAAAAGAAAAAGTAAAAATTGTACTCTGTTGAAGTTTTATATACAGAATGATGCTATCCTCGAGGATATTTTCCTCATTTTTGGAATGAGTCCATTATACCAATCATCATTCGTGATGATCCAAATATATAGCAAAATTTGGTGCATTTTAATATTTTGAGATGGCCCCCACTAAAAACCAGACGGTAGAATTTTGTGTTTTTTACATATAAGGTAGGAAATGATATTACTTATCATATATAGCAATTTGAGAAAAAAAGCTATTGTAGTATTTTTAAAAACTGCTTTGATGTGCGGAAAATGACAGTTTCCTATGCATTCCTATAGTAAATGTACCTCTATTTTGAGATGGTCCCTTAAAAGAACCAGACGGTCGATTTTCATGAACCTTCGCATATAAACTAGAGTTGGTTTAAATTACATATGGTTAAAAAATAAAGAGTTTTGCTATTATAGTTTTTCCGCAAAAAAACCCAAATCGGCTTCCTTAAATCAGGTTCCAGCAGTTCAGATACTCTTATATTGTTTAATTTAAAAGTGACATTTAATTTGATTTCAGGAACATCAAAAACACTGACTTTAGGATCTGGAAATCCTGCTCCGGTTACAATCACGTAAGTAAGGAGAGAAATAAAGTTTGATATTAATTTACAATAACAAAATAAAATTCAATATTCTGATGACAGAGAAGTTTACAACCAACAAAATAATATATATGACCATCAAACTGAAAGGTATAAACTAGTTTCAGGATGAATAAATTTTATTATAAAGTATCTACAGGAATGTATACTTCTTGCAGTCTGATTATATTGTTACAGTATTAATATCTATGATATTTTTCTTTTTAGATATTTCATTGACCAAATGGCAGAAAACAAAGGCTTTATTGTGGATGTGAAGGTCTCCATCTGTTTCCCCTTGGATGACGAGAAGATCTGTATTCCTACTGAGGAAGGCCTCCATCTTCTACAGAAGGAAGAAATCCCAGTGTGTGATCAACGGGCATTGGTCAACTTCCAAAGTATGTTTATCTAAACGTACTATTTTAATGGCCAGAAAAGATAATTCTCTTGATAAATCTAGTAGACTACGTAAAATTGCCAATTTTAACTAATTTTTATTTTCTTTATTTTTTCCCTGCCTAAACCTTCCTTTAAATCTGATATTAAAAGGTGTCGAATTTTGTCGTTGGGATATTAATTGAATATTATTAACATGATTGGTTTATACATATTTACTCTCATACTTTGTAAATATCTTATCATTTTTTAGATTTCTCTCTGACGAATTGGGTGCAGAATAACACTCTGCGAGTGGGAGAACAGTTAGCTGAGGGGGCAGTGACCTTATTGCTGGAACAGCTAAACCTGACCAACTTCTTCAAAAAACCCCGATGTGACCGCAATAGGGTTCCTTACATACCATCAGTGCAGGGGATTCATAATGGTACGGCCATACACTTTATAGAACATGTGGTAATAATCTATAAATACTGTACATGTCGTACAAAAAAAATCTAATGTTAAAGTAATATTTTTAGCAGCTTGATATTACATGATTTTGGTTTGAAATCTTTTCTTCATTAATCATTGATTGAATGGTTTTTCAGCGTTTCCAATTCAAATTTAAGCTTTTAGTTTATAATGTTTATATGATGTTGGCTTTTGGAGAAATTGAAATCTTACTGAATATTATTACATTTTGTATTTCACAGTCTGTCCGAAAACCATTGGATTTCTCCCCTCCAAGATCCCTGACCCCATGTCCTGCTACATCCCTGACTTCTGTACGGGGGTAGAGTGCTGTGCAGAGATCCCCATGCTGGGGTTAGGATTCCATGCCTATGTGTATCTGGATCTGGACAAGCTAGAGCTGAGATACGGCCTGGAAACCATCACCGGCACCCTGAAGCTCTTCAACTATGACTGGGGAGACACCATCAAGATAGCTGTGGCCCAGGACTTAATATATTTCTCGTACGATTTTAACTTTTTAGGTGTCAGCATGGTTATGAAATAATAGTAACTGTTGCATTTGTTCATCAAGAGTAAAAATTAAGGCTGACGAAACTTGGTGTAAAAATGTTATTTCAAAGTTGGGAATTTAGTTATTCTGCAGAAAAAGATTTTAATAAAGACCTGTTATTTTTTCATGCTCACTACAGGTTCAGTGTCAAGCCAATCACAGACGAGCATGTGTACGTATTTAACGCCCATGCCGAGGTCTGTCTGGAACCGGACGACTGCTCCATCAAGATCCCCATCATGAAGAACACAAAGCTGCCCACCCTCACTTCAGTGATCACAGGGAGCAACAAAAGTAGGTCAACTTCTTTAAACTTCTTTGCTAAACATGAATGATCTTAAGTGCATTATAACACAAATTGTAAAAAAAAAAATAATTTTATGTACATGGTAGACTCTGACAAGGTATTGGTTTTTTTTATTTGATCTTTATCAAATTTTAGAGTTTGACTAATATTAAAAAAAATTTCTTTCAGACTTTTCTATGAGTAACCTGCTGCAAGAAATGGGCAATTTGACATTGGATGGCATGAAGGACAGTGCCAAGGCTGTGTTGTTACAACAGCTGGGAGTGGACCAGTGGATGTCTGATACACCATGCAGTATTTCTGACAATCTCTACACCCCCAGTGTTAATGGCTGGAATAATGGTAGAGAATTGAATCAGAGAGAGAGAAAGAGAGAGAGAGTGAGAGAGAGAGAGAAAGAGAGAGAGAAAGAGAGAGAGAGAGAGAGAGAGAGAGAGAGAGAGAGAGAGAGAGAGAGAGAGAATTTACATGTATTATATGGTGTTTGTACAGGAAGAGATTAGGGAATAGAGATAGTTGGGGGATAAATAAGATGTTAATTTTTATAAAAGTATTGAAATAATATAGAGTCAGTACATATTGATAACTATTTCTCAAGTTTAGAGACTCAGATTTTTTATATTTGAAAAAAGATGATTTATGTTGTATTGTCTCCTCATTTTGAATACAGAGTGCACCCTGGACTGGGTGAAGCCCCCGAACATCCCCTTTGATAATGTCAAGTGTGCTCTGACCCACAACTGTACCCGTGTGGACTGCTGTGTGAGCTTCAAACCACTGAACCTCAATGTCCATATGTTCCTTCATTTTGATCGCTGCAACTATATCATCTCTGGAGGCATTGAGAAGAAGACATTTTCCTATGGGCTTTTGGATTTCACTGATTTCTGGGGTAGAGTTACTACTAAACCTACATCTGGATTAAACTTTACTGCTTTGTTTCTTTTGAATGTTTGGATTATTCATAAAATTGCCTTATGTATGCTTTTCAGGAAAAGAAGTCTCAATAAATATTGCTGACATTATCTACATAAAGTAAGTTTTCATGATTTTTGTAAAAACACAATTTCATAAGATATGATTAAGACAGACACCTCCTAAAATATTGAAATCAGGATTACACAGGATACTGCAGGTACATTTTCAAGTTTTGCTGTTTGTTTTATGACCACATGTTAATGTCCCTCCTAGGTTCAAGGCCAGTCAGCTGGAGGTGTCCAAGAAGTATGTGCTGGATCTGAGTGTGGAGATCTGTCTGGAGCCCGACTCTTGTGCTCTGGATGTCCCCATATTTGACCAGGTCCTCATTCCTATCCTCAACTGTGACCTCACCATGGACTTCAATCTTAAAGGTCAGATTTTTAACAAATCAGCTTTTACATTTAACTGTTATTGTTGCCTTACTCATTGTCAAGCAACTAGAGCATTTAGTAAGTAAAAGTAATAATTAAAACAAACTTTCATGTGATTTTGTTGAAATGCAATCATTTTTCCCAGTTTGTATGTAATTTTAAATTTTGAAGTGATATACGTATATAATTTGTTTCTCACAGTTTTGAATCATTCTTCAAGAAATTTGTTAAATTTTGGACAATTTCGTTTCTGTGGTCAATCAATAAAAAAATCTTATTCTCTTTGTAGGATTTTCACTAAAGGAGTACATGAAGCAAGAGCTTGGAATGACGGAGGATGGCAGTCTGTCCACCGCTCTCTCCAACTTTGTGTTTGAAAAGCTGGGACTGAACTCCTTTATGAAGGAGACTCCATGTGATAGATCCGAGCCCCCTTACAGCATCAACAAACTCAACTACACTGGATGGTCCTCTGGTATACAAAAACACATTAATGAATAGCATATTATTTGATGAATTTTCATGTTGTTTATTTTATTTATTGGATGAAATTAGTTGTTTTTTTTCAAAGAACTAGAAGTGCTTTGAAATATATTGCTTTAGATCGTGTCAGTAAGTAAAGTGGATGCCTTAGTTATATTCACTATTTACCTTTAACTTCAAAGAATGTCCTGCCAATTTGCCGCTGTTCAAGATCCGTGGAACCACCAACTGTAACATCAAGAACACTTGTACGGCGGTGTCCTGTTGTGTGGAGGTGGGTAAGGTCGGCCGAACATTTGAGTTCATGATGGACATTGATTTCTGTAACCAGAAGTTCACCGTCGGAATCGAGAAACTGGTAGAGGAGGTCTCACTGAACATGTTTGAATATGGTAAGAGCTGAGTTTTTTTAAGATTCTATTTTGAAAATGAGAGTTTGTATCAAAATATTGAAAATTATATAAAAGTTTTCTGCATGAATTTTATGGATAAATTTAAGGACATTTCTTATCCTTAATTTATTATTTCAACATTCATATTATTCAGTACAATTCAAAGATAAAAAATGCATGTTAATTGAATTAAAAATGCAATCATTTTCCTTACTAGGAGTAAGAAAGGAAATTGTCATCATGGGAGTGATTAAAGTATGGTATGTATGGCAAATAAAAATCTCTATTACTGCTCAACATTCTCCATACAGAAATAATTTTTGAAACAATTTGAAGCTCTTTATTACCAACTTTCTTATTCCCTAACAGGTACACCATATGGGACAATGTAGGAGAGGGGGTCTATGTGGTGACTGTGGACCTGGCCATCTGTTTTGAGGACGGAGGCAACTGTCTGGTCAATGTCAACATCTTTGAAAAAGTGAAACTGTCCAAACAGATCTGTGTCTGGGCCGCACAGTTCTTGCATCCTGGTAAGAACATTAATATATTTGGGGTACTGTGGTTTCATCAATATTCGTTGAATACCAGTTTTCGTGGATTTCGTTGTTAAGTCGATCCATGAAATTAAATGTTCAATGAAGTTCAATTTCAACTAACATTTTGTATTGATTGGATCATTGGCCACGAAATTACGTATCCTTGAAACTGTGGTTTTCAGAAAATCCACGAAAATTAATGAATCTACAGTATCAACTAAACAGTTAAAAGAAACTTATTTTATATTAATTTTGCTGTAAAGCTGAGTTAGAGAAAAGAAATTTAGCCAAATTGAATATTTTTTTTATCAGTTGAAAATCTATACTTTTAAAAATATGGCTAAATGTTGGTTTCAGTGTTAGGGTTGGGGTAGATACTGTTTACCAACTTTTATTTTTGACATCTTAATTGCACAAATCCTAGGGAGAAACTGGTGAACTATTTTTCGCATTCAAACCCTATCTACACCCTGGTTGTTATTATATCCATGGGGCAAGGACTGGTTTGTGGAGAGAAATATTCGCGAAGGAGGCTTTAGCAAACCTCACAAAAATTTCTTGCTCATGAATAAAAGTTGGTTTACAGTAATAAGCATTCAATACATTTGTATATTTATGCTTTCAATGATTTAAAATTGAGATATATTCATTAAAAGAATAATTTTTGAGGGTTTTATGTGTTTCAGACTTCTCCTTGGAGGCCTACATGAAAGAGCAGGGACTGAATGCAGTAGATCAACTGAAGGGCCTCGCTCTAGACAAACTAAAGGAGGCATTGGGTCTACCTACCTACCTCAATGATCCCCCATGTTCCCTGACCGATTCAAAGTACACCCCTAACACAAATGGTGTCAAAAAAGGTAAAGTTGTTATATGTGTATAATTATATGGTTTATGTAGTTGTGTTATAAATTTCCAGTGATATACTGGTTTTATTGGTATTTGTTGAACCCCAGTTTATTTTCTTGGATTACATTGTGAATTTATCTATTAATCGAATGTTCCATTCCAGTGTGTACCAAGGACTTGGGACAGGTAGGTTCCAACTTGCCCACCTTGCCAGGTAACATGGTGTGTCAGATCGGGGAGTCCTGTACCTCCCTGGACTGTTGTATCGGAGCTTCCATCATCCAGCACAACTTCCACGCCTACCTAGACATCGATCCTTGTAACTTTGTGATCAAATTTGGAATTGACAGACTGGAGTTTGTCATCTACATGCAGGAATTCACTTTTGGCATCGAAAAGGACTTCCGCCTTGTGAATGTTGTCAGAATCAAGTAAGGCTTATAATTACATCAAAAATTGCATTTGTGTAATAAACATTATGTAGATGAATTATCTGTAGATGTAATTGAAGATGAATGTCAGATTTTGCAACGGTTGAAAGATTTTATGCTTTCACTTACAAGCAAGTTTCATGAGGATCACAACAGCCTCAAAGTTGCCAATATTTATAATTGCAGTCAATATGTGTCTTTTTTTTCTAAAGATTTTAAATAATTTTTTAATTTTGCAGTATTTTGTCCATTTGAACTTTTTTTATTATCATTGCAAAATAAAGTCATTGCAGATAAAATTTGTTTTCCAGTATATGATTACATAATTGGTTTACAACAGGTTTAAGATCTGGGACCTGTCAGCCGAGAATCAGTTTTTGGTCAACATGAAGCTCAGTGTGTGCTTTGAGGAGAGCTCCTGTATCCTTGACTTGGACATTTTCAAGGAGAAAAGACTTCCCAAAAATGTCTGCGACTTTGCAGCAGCTGCCAAGATCCAAAGTAAGCGATCATATGACAGGAAATCACACTGTTTTTACACCTGAATGCTTGGTTCTTCCTCAGACATATTTAAAAAATATTTGTTATTCATCCCCATTGTTGATGTGAAGATTCAATGGCTTCCTTATCACACTAAGATTGAAATTTTGATCCTTTGATGTTTGGTTTTTTCAGACTTTTCCTTTGCGAACTGGAAGGACTTGCTGCCAGACAACCCCGGGGAGATCCTGTTGACTGCGGCCAGTGACCAGCTGATGGAGCACCTGGGACTGGCTGGCTACCTGAAGAAAGAGCAGTGTTCAGCCACCTCAACTGCCTCAACGGTCAAGGGCTGGAATGACGGTAACAGCACAGTCATTTGCTCCAGTGTAACTTTGAAGCAATTCAATGAAATTTATGATTCAGTCATTTTCTGTATGGTGAACTGCACATTTTAACAAAAAGTTAGAATTTTATTAGGCATTTTTTAAAGATAGTTATTCTGAAAGACTTTTATAGTTGCCAAAGAATTTTGTCTCTGTATCCAAAGAAGTGCAGAATACTGTTTTGTGTCACTTGAATTTGTTAGCATGCTTTAGTAGTTAAGATTACCAGTAACAATTTTGATTTTTCACACAATCATGTATTTAATGGATTTTTTTGCTGATCTTTCAGCTTGCCCCAAATCCTCCTGGTACAAGAAACCAGATCTGTCCGGTTTGCCAGTTGTCTGCTCCATCTCCTCCAAGTGCACAGAGGTCAAATGTTGCATGGAAGTCAAGCCAATCAGCAGGAATTTTGAGGCCTACATTAATATTGACCCTTGCTATAAGACCATGGAGATTGGAATTGAGGAATACAAAACCAAAATCAATCTCCTCACCTATTCTTTCGGTAAAATGATCATATCCTACATGTATATGATGACTTTTATATCAAAATCTGTAATGCTTATAATTTTGAAAAATTAATGTACTTATACTGAATTAATTATCTTTATTCAGGTGTGAAGGAAAGCTTTTGGCTACAGGATGTTGTAAAGATAGAGTAAGTACCATTTGTTGTTTTTTTAACTGTACAATAGAATGAATCTTAATTCTCATGGAATTTGTGGATACACCTCTTATAAAAATTTATTATTAAACAGAATCTTGAATGAATATTAATACTACATGTACTGCAATTCAATGAATATGTCTACAAAAATTTACAATCCAAAGAAAGTGGCTTTTGATGTATTCAAATGATTTGAAAAACTGCCAAAAATGATATTAATTATTACCTTTTATGTTTTGAATGGATTGATGAACACCTTGATTTTGTGCTGTACAGATACAGTGTGGTAGATCTGGCAGGAGATGCTAAGTACATGATTAATGCCAAGTTAGAAGTCTGCTTAGAGAATGGACAGCCATGCTTGATCTCTCACGACATTGCAAAAGACTTGTACCTTCCAAAGATTGGATGCGATTGGTCTCTGGATTTTTCAAGTAAGTGGAGTAGACTTGTTATATTCCTGCCAATGATACAGCTACATGTAATAGTACTCTTGCATCCTTCCTCCCACGTCATTGATGCCCTCATGCCACCATAATGTGTAAATGAGAGGTGTTAAATATATTTTAAATTTGTTGCAGTTGTTTTAATATGAACCATTAGAATTAATAAAAATACTAAAGTTTAATTCTCTGTGAAGATATCTGTTCAGAGAATGGTCGAGTTTGGGGAATGGTTCAGTTGCAAAAGTAAACAAAATGTGTAACAGGTATGTTTGAATTGCCAGGTTTCTCCCTGACTGACTTCTACCAGAACATGTCCCTGTCTGCTGGGTCACTGTTGTCAGCCACCCACCTGTCTCTACTGAAGGAGGCCCTTGGGATCACCAACTTCCTGCTACCCCCCAGTCAACAGTGTAGCAGGGATTCAAGCGACTACAAGCCCGAGACCCCAGATCAACCGGGATGGAAAAATGGTAGATATACCCCTAATACTTAATTTTTTTTTCAAATTAAAAAAAAAAGTGGAAGTCGTTATGCATACTAATAATAATGTTTTTTGCATGTTTTATTTTATTTTTTAGCTCACCTGAGCCAAAGGCTCAAGTGAGCTTTTCTGATCACAATTTGTCCGTTGTCTGTCGTTGTCGTCGTTGTCGTTGTCGTCGTCGTCGTTGTTAACTTTTCACATTTTCATCTTCTTCTCAAGAACCACTGGACAGATTTCAACCAAATTTGGCACAAAGTACCACTAGGTGAAGGGGATTCAAGTTTGTTAAAATGAAGTGCCACGCCCTTTTTAAAGGGGAGATAATTGAGAATTATTAAAAATTTGTTGGTATTTTTCAAAAATCTTCTTCTCAAAAACTATTCAGCCGGAAAAGCTTAAACTTGTGTGGAGGCATCCTCAGGAAGTGTAGATTCACGTTTGTTCAAATCATGGTCCCCGGGGGTAGGGAGGGGCCACAAGAGGGGGATCAAGTTTTACATAGGAATATATAGAGAAAATCTTTAAAAATCTTCTTCTCAAAAACTATCAGGCCAGAAAAGCTCAAATTAAAATGGGAGCATGCTCAGGTAGTGTAGATTCAAGTTTGTTTAAATCATGGTTCCCGGGGGTAGGGTGGGGCCACAATTGGGGGATAAAGTTTTACATAGGAATATATGGAGAAAATCTTTAAAAATCTTCTTCTCAAAAACTATCAGGCCAGAAAAGCTCAAATTAAAATGGGAGCATCCTCAGTAAGTGTAAATTCAAGTTTGTTCAAATCATGGTTCCCGGGGGTAGGGTGGGGCCACAATTGGGGGATCAAGTTTTACATAGGAATATATAGAGAAAATCTTTAAGAATCTTCTTCTCAAAAACTATTAGGCCAGAAAAGCTCAAATTAAATTGGAAGCATGCTCAGGAAGTGAAGATTTAAGTTTGTTCAAATCATGGTCCCCGGGGGTAGGATGGGGCCACAATTGGGGGATCAAGTTTTACATAGGAATATATAGAGAAAATCTTTAAAAATCTTCTTCTCAAAAACTATTAGGCCAGCAAAGCTCAACTTTGAGTTGAAGCATGCTCAGGTAGTGTAGATTCAAGTTTGTTTAAATCATGGTCCCTGGGGGTAGGGTGGGGCCACAATAGGGGGATCGTGTTTTAAATAGGAATATATAGAGAAAATCTTTAAAAATCCTCTTCTCAAAAAGTATTTGGCCAGAAAAGCTCAAATTAAAATGGAAGCATCCTCAGGTAGTGTAGATTTAAGTCTGTTCAAATCATGATTCCCGGGGGTAGGGTGGGGCCACAATTGGGGGATCAAGTTTTACATAGGAATATATATAGAGAAAATCTTTAAAAATCTTATTCTCAAAATCTATTAGGCCAAATAAGCTCAAATTAAAATGGAAGCATCCTCAGGTAGTGTAGATTCACGTTTCTTCAAATCATAGTCCCCGGGGGTAGGGTGGGGCCACAATTGGGGGATCAATTTTTACATAAGAGTATATAGAGAAAATCTTTTAAAAAATTTCTTTTAATAACTATTTGGCCAAGAAATCTCAAATTGGCGTGTAACCATCCTCAGATAATGTAGATTCAAGTTTGTTCAAATCATGGTCCCTGGGGGTAGGGCGGGGCCACAATGGGTGATACATTTTTATATATAGAGAAAATCTTTAAAAGTCTTCTTCTCAAAAGTATTAAGCCAGGAAAGCCCAAATTTGAGTGGAGGCATCCCCAGATCATATAGATTCAAGTTTGTTTAAATAATAGTCCAGGGGTAGGGTGAGGCCAGAATGGGGGATGAAATTTTACTTAGGAATATATAGAGAAAATCTTTCAAAATCTTCTTTTTAAAGACTATTTGGCCAGAAAAGCTTAAACTTGTGAAGAGGCATCCTCAGGTAGTGTAAATTCAAGTTTGCAAAATCACAGTCCCTAGTGGTAGGGCGGGACCGTGATGGCGGTTTGAATTTTTACATAGGAATATATAGAGAAAATCTTTCAAAATATTCTGGGAAAGTTTTTGGTCCAAAACTCAGTACTTAGTGTGAAAGCACAGGTTATGAGATTAAAGGTAGATTTAAGTTTGATGAAACCATGATTCCCTAGAGAATAGTGGGGCCACGAAATGGGGGGGGGGGGGGGGGGTATATAGGAATAGAGAAAAATCTTAGAGGTACAACAACAAAAGGGGCTTGGTATTTACCAAAAAATAAGAGGTGGATAAAAATTGGCAGATTTTCAATTTTTTTTTTAGCAAGATCTACTGTACTCAGTTGTCAAGATATTTTGATACTGTAATGCTAATTTGATCAGAATTAAGGCAATTGTTGCTCAGGTGAGCGATGTGGCCCCTGGGCCTCTTGTTTCATTTAAAGTATTTAATACATAGTCATACATATTTCATCAGAATATTTGGAAGTACAATGTAGTATTTTTATTGAAATTATAAAATATGTTCTTTGCATTTCAGATTGCCCATTAAATGTAGGAAATCTGACACGCTTTGGACAGAACATCCCCATAAGCTGTCACCTCAAAGAACACTGTACTGCTGTGGAATGTTGCATAGATTTCCAGGACCCACTGCAGCAGACTTTCCACCTGTTTGTAGATCTAAACCTCTGTCTCCAGACCTTTGAAATAGGCATTGAGAAATTTGTTGAGAAACGGACACTCTTCACCTATACATACGGTGTTCAAGATCACTACCGTCTTGGGGATGTCGTCCAAATTGAGTAAGATGTTTTCATACATACGACATGATATTATACTTTAATTATTAGCTAGTTATAAAATATTAACCCTAAGTTTGTGTTAGTTACCCTTTGGGATTTAAGTTTTAATGTGCTGGATTTCAAATTTGAAACCTGTTAATGTCATATATTAAAACTGTGTTCATTGTCTTTGCTTAAATGTACAGTTGCAGTTTTGCAAGCTTCGTTTTCAAACTTTAGTGCCAGTGCAAGAATAAGCCAAATCTCTAACAAACTTGACTTGCTTGGTTTTTGCAGCTTTGTGGTAGTTGATGTGGACAAAGGGAACCTGGAGTTGACAATCAATCTCAAATTCTGTCTGGAGGATAACCTGTGTGTGTATGAACTGGCCCTGTTTGACAAAAAGGTGATTCCTAAGCCAGGCTGTAACTGGGATCTGCCTTACCTAGATCCAAGTGAGTTTTGAATGTCTTGTTGTTAATTTATAGAATAAACAAATTTGAATCCCACATTTTGGTTTTTGTTCAAATAATTATATATTACTTATAATAAACAGTATTCCTTTGTCACTAAATTAACTTTATATGACAGAATGTTGAAATGACAAAGTATTTAATATTAAGGAGGCTGGGGGGGTCGAAATATAATGTAATATAAAATCATCAGATTTATTTGAAAATATTATATGTGATTTCTGAAGCTATCAACTACTTTTTGATAAAGAAAAATTTCATATATTTTAATGTAAAATTTTATCATTTTCTATTATTTTTATATGGAGCTCTTCTTTTAAAGGAGATCAATATTGTCTAAAATGGCAGTCACCCCCAGCCCCCTTAAGATCGAGTTAAATGATGAAGGACAATATTTTAGCAATTGTCTTGTACTTTCAGATTTCTCTTTGGACAATTGGTACAACACCATGCAGTTGGCATTAAACTCTCAACTCTCTAAACTGGATGCTGCTAAACTTCTGGAAGAGTTGGGTGTGGCTCAGTTCTTAAACAGAGAGCCTTGTGAAAGGTCTAGCACTGTATACAGCCCCTCTGTGGACGGCTGGAAAAAAGGTTTGTATCATCTTCATATCAGACTCGATATTCAATTTCAAAAATTATATCAAACACTAGTATGTCAACAAGTTGATCATACTTCCATTTTTATATCTCCACTTCTTAGATTCCGGTAATGATTTACTGATATTTGTTTATTAGATTGTCAGATGGCGGTGTCCACTACCCCCCTGTCCGGTGACCTAACCTGTCTGATCAAGGACACCTGTACTTCAGTCAGCTGTTGTATGGACGTCAATTTCCTACAGAGGGCTTTCGAGACCTACGTCACAATTGACCCTTGTAACTACCTCCTGGAAGTGGGCATCGAGAAGTTGTACTTTAATGTCAGCTTAAACGATTTCACATTTGGTAGGTGAAATGGAGATGCTGCATTAAATTGATTTAAAGTCGGTTTTTTGCTGCACAATTTTACTGTTTGTCAGTATGCATGCAAAATCATTTGTGTCAAGTCTTTTTCCACTTTCAGGAACAACAGGGAAATTCTATTTGAATGGCATTGTTCGCATTGAGTGAGTATATTTCATAAAGGCTATTGATTTAATTTGACGAAAGAAAATTCCAGGATGTATGCACTATGAATGCTTCTGTGTTTCTTTAGGTACACTATTGAGGATATGCCAGTGGAGAGACAGTTCAAGGTGTCATTGGTTCTCAAAGTCTGTTTTGAGGCCACAGATGACAGCAAGTGTATACTGAGTTTGGATGTGTTAAAAGACACACTGTTACCAAAGTCTATCTGTGACTGGGTGGCTGACTTTTCTACACCGAGTAAGCAACACTTTTATGTTATTGCCTTTAAAGCATCTTTTTGTTTCCTAAAAATACTAAGAATAGGTGTGTAGCCAGCCTCGATCCATTGATATTGTACAATGTGTTTCAAATGAATGTTTTATTCCTTGTAATAATTAGTCAAAATATCTACAATCAGGATTACAAAAACAATGACTTTCAATGTCATTAATTTTAACACTGTAATCTAACAAGTGGCATTCTGACTCAAGCTCACAACTCCTTCCCTAAAGAATTGGTTCAGACTCAGCTTAACTGCACGTGTACACTTTGGACAATTTTCCTCAACTGTAAAGTTAAATTTTGCAAATGAAAAAGGTTGCTGTTTGAAATAATAAAATGTTTGGACTTTTTTTTCTTGCAGACTTTGATATCAACCAGTGGTACACAGCTGAAGGCATCAACCCTAATGCTGTACTGAGCCTTGTGGACAGAGAGAAGCTGCTCAATAAACTAGGAATCAGCTCCTACCTCAGTGTCAACCCTTGCTCCTTCTCCTCAGATACCTACAGCCCAGCCAATGCCAAGGGATGGAAAAACGGTCAGTTTTATTCCCTGATTAATTTATAAGACTTGCCATTTGATATCAGCCATGCTATGATATTGCCCATTAATGATAAGAGGAAATAAAATAGGAACAAAGGTCTCTCTATTTTTAGGGGAAAAAAATGAAGCATTAAAAGATGTACAGAGTTTTTCTTGTGACTCTCTTTCATATTTTTATAAAAGAAAAGGTTGTTAATTTCATCTGTGACTTTTGATTGTTACACAGATTGTAAAAAGGACCTGTCTACAGTGTTGCCCACCCTGCCCGTCTTTGCCCGCTGTAACATTGCCTCTCACTGTACGGGTGTGACATGCTGTTTGGCGGAGAGCTCGGTCCTGGGCACACACTTCACAGTGGGCGTCCATCTGGATGACTGCAACCACGTGTTGACCATCAGTGTGGAACAGCTGTCACTTAAAGTCGACCTCAATGGATACAGCTTTGGTAGGAATCGATTGGGATTTTAAATTGTTGTTGAAATAATTTTATGAATTTCAGTCTGAGTAAAATTAATATATAAATGTCTCAAAAAACTTATTTTAACTTACAGGGGTGTCAGAGAAGCGGTATTTGATGAATGTTGTACAGTTTGAGTAAGTAGAGTGTACACAATCAGTCAGTCTCTATTTATTCATATCAAAAAGGCATTAACTCAACAGATGTAATGGTTAATGTGTTTATTCCACCATCTTTCAGATTCACCATTGTTGACCTCCCAGCTGAAAAGAGCTACCAAATCTCTGCTAGTTTTGCTGTGTGTTATGGAGTAGGAACCTGTATTATTGACAAGACAGATCTACTGACAAACTACAAGTTACCTAAGTCTCTGTGTGAATGGGGCTCTGGATTCAAAATACCTGGTAGCAATTAATTTTACACCTTTCTTTAAATTTGTTAATAATTATGGAATATTAGAAATTCATGACAGTCGCTGTTAACTTTATCAGAAAAGTTTCCATCATGCATGGAGTTGATCAGTGGTGTTGATATCTGGAATGAATTTGTTACAGATTTCTCTGGCATTTCCTGGATGACAGCTAAGAACCTGGTCCTGTCAGCAGCACTCTCTACTGCCGATTCTGACTCCTTGTTGTCTTTACTGGGAATGGACCAGTTTCTGTATGATGCTCCTAACCAGTGTGTCCGGACAGACGCCAAGTATACGCCCAGCACAAATGGCTGGAAAAACGGTGTGTTACCAGTATACTGTTAATGAAATAACCAACGTTAACTCAACATCAACTTGAGTCATTTTTTGTGCTCTGTTGAAAAATTTGTGAAATGTAATTTCTAATGATAAAAGATGATGTATAAGATGTTATTTTAATTCGTAAAATAGGAAGTATTTTCCTCTATCAGTTATTTATCTGTGAACTCTATTATCTAAAAAGCATTGATACATTTTGAATCCATGGAATTAAAAATTTGGTGCATATTTTTTTAGACTGCCCAAAAGCTTCAGCCCCTGTGGCCCTGCCAGACAAGGTGTCGTGTCTGATCCCAGACATCTGTACCGGCATTGACTGCTGCGCGGAGGTCGATTTCCTGGCGGGACGTTCCATCAACACTCAGGTCTTACTGGACCCCTGTCAGTCCATTATGAGCCTCAACCTGGAGAAAATGCAGTACAATGTGACCCTGTTTGACTACGAATTTGGAACCACAGATCACTTCTCCCTACAAGGAGCTCTCAGATTAGAGTAAGCTTGGAAATATTTTTTTAAAACTTGTGTACAAGTGGAGTGATTTATTGATTTAAACTGCGGTGAATGATTTTTTCCTCTCTCTCTCTAGCTTTAACCTGCAGAATTTAAAGATACAAAGAAAATACCTACTGAACTTGAATTTGAGTCTCTGTTTGGAGGCTTCTAATCCTAATGACTGCATATTCTCTGTGCCAATTTTTGAGAATGCCATTCTTCCCAAGAATCCTTGCAACATTGACTTGAACTACATCAATCCAAGTAAGTATTTTCAAATTAAGAAAAATTATCTTAAAAAAGGATGGATTGAATAAAAGTTCACTTTGAAATATACTTAGGAGTATAGAAACTTGGCCACAAAAAATTAAAACTTATTATACACATCTTGAACTTATTGATGAACTCTGCTATGGAGATCTGGTATATGTCAATTTTCTTTTATCATATGTAGGTTTTGATTTGTCTTCATGGAAAACCCTCAACAGTTATGGTTCCATACTGACCAGAGAGCAGACCCTATTTTTGTTGAGAGAACTAGGAATTGAGGAGTATGTAGGAGTAGGATGTTCTAGGACTGCTGCTCCTTATAGTCCAGAGACACACCCAGGATGGAACGTCTCATCAGGTAAAAGAAAGCGCGTAAACTTGATTGAATACTGATCTGTAATGCATGTATTATTGGTTAATTGTTTTTCAAAATGAAAAAAATGCTATTAGTTTGAAATAAAAGATGTGAAATTAATAGCTTTCTCTATTTGTCTCTTACAGGCTGTCCCATCACACCCCCTACCCTTCCCAGCAGTAAGATCAGCTGCTATGTAGGCAGTACCTGTACCAGTGTCTCCTGCTGTCTGCAGGATGACATCACCACGCTGTCCTATCAGCTGTCCCTGGACATTGACGCCTGTGCTGAGAAAATGACCATTCAGCTGGAGAAGATGTCCTACACTGTGTCCTTGTTTGACTATCAGATGGGAACCAAGGGAACAGCCAAACTCTTTGGAGTCCTTGTCATAGAGTCAGTCTTCAATAAGCAATACATTATATCATTTCATTGAATTCTCTATGGATTTTTTTTACATGAAGATTTGTGTATTTGATTAATTTTGGTACATGTTTGTCTACAAGATAAGATCCATGTATTTATTTTTTGCTTATATGTCTTATGTAGATATGTGATAGATGATCTGGCCCAGATCAACCATTTCGTGGTGGACCTGACAGTGAAGCTGTGCTACAGCAGTGGATCCAGCTGTGAACATGACGTTGTTGTACTACAAGGCTTCAAACTCCCTAAACCCCTGTGTAACTTTGCTGGAGGAATGTTTGCAATTCAAGGTAGAATTAAAGCTCTAGACTTAAAAACTTCAACAACAAAAATATTAATTGCATTTATGTAACAATTATTATAATTATGTTTCACACATTTACATTTATTTTGAGAAATTAGTAGGTGTAAGAATATTTTTCAATAACATTTTTTCTTCAAAAGACTTCTCACTGAGCAAGTGGATCTCGGACAAGAAGGCTGACCTCCAGGGAGCCAGTCTGGAGCAGTGGGCCATTGATCTGTTGAAGTCAGAGCTGAAGATATCCAACTTCCTTCTGAATCCAGCTTGCAGCAGAGCAAGTCTTAGTGCGGGAGCGGGCAACTGGAATCTGGCTTGTAAGATCTTTTAACTACTAACTTAAAAACTTCCTAGCCAAACTCAACACATGTACAGCATACATGACTAGAAGTTTTAATTTTCATTGCCCTTGTATAAATCAACTTTTGGAGGTCAAAATAAAATTTTCAAAGTTCAAAATCCAGTCATTTTTCAAGCATCAGATTTTGTTGTTTTGAAATTACAGCTTGTCCCAGTGCTCCCAGCATCCCTGCACTGCCTGGCCACACCTCCTGTTCTCTGGCCTCGTTTTGTTCTGGTGTGGTATGTTGTACAGATGTAGCCCTCCTGAAAACTTCCATTCAGTCGGAGGTGAAGATTGACAGGTGTAAAGGCAAGGTCTTTATCACGCTGGAAAAACTGGAAGTCGTCATTATCCTCACAAAGTTTGAGTTCTCCACGTGGCAGAAGTACACTCTGCAGAATGTCTTCCGTCTAGAGTAAGACTGATATTTGTGTTTGTAAAAATTAAAAGAGTTTTTAAGACTATAGAAAGTATTCATTGAAAATGGAAAAAAGATAAATAATGGTCATCCATATCAAAAGAATTATTTTGATTTTTGGTGTACTTGTATGAATGACTCTAGGATTTAAATTTCATGCATTTTTTTTAACAAGGTACAAGATAGATTTCCTGTCAGCAGAGAGTGCATTCTTGTTCAACATGAAGTTCAGTGCTTGCTTTGAGAGTGCTGGTGATTGCAGACTCAGCTTCCCCATCATGACTGATGTCAAAGTGCCATTCTTGCCTTGTGATTTCAAAACTCTTCCATTTGCCATACCAGGCAAGATTTTCAGCTGTTTTATTTGTCATATTGTCTTCAATTGTATCTCATGCATATTTTGAAACTTTTTTGAGATACAAATCTTCCTCTGAGTGAAATGTTAAACTTTATTGATTTCTTTTAATATTTTCATACATATACAACTGATGCATCTAACTATGTTTAAGTAAGCATTGAGGTTCTCTTTATTAAAGCTAAAGGATATGAATGTTCATCTCAACTTTTTCTTGTGTTATTCATAGGCTTCACATTCAGTGATTTCCTGACTAGGAAGGGTCTGCCTGGGTCAACTACTGACCTACAGACCCTGGTGGCTGAACAGCTGATGGAGGAGCTGGGTGTAGGGGGGTTCTTCAGTGCCTCCTCCTGTGACAGAGCCAACTATACAGCAGCCCTGGCCTCAGGGTTTGAAATTGGCAAGTATACTGTATTGAAGTGTGTGTCACATTGTGTAAACAGATTTTACTTTGAAAATTTCAGATGGTGATATCTTCACCCATGGTCCAAATTGATTTTATCAACTGTTTTATTGCTTAGTTCATTTGAATGATACACTTATTTAAAAAATAATTTAAAAGTAGAAAATTGATGCATTGATAGAAAATTATTCAGAGTGAAAAAAGGTCTTGAAAATTAAGTTGAACAATATTTCTGAGGTTTGCATTGGAAATTATGTTCAAAACCGCATGAAAGTTATTCTAAGATTTATTTTAATATATTCTTTTTAAAAACTGTAGATTCGGGCTGTACAGAGAACATCACTCCGTACCTACCAACCCTGCCCAGTAATACCAACTGTAGGATATCGTCCTCGTGTACTGGAATTTCCTGTTGTACCGATGTCTCGACCATTGGACGGACACTGCAGTACAGTATAGACATTGATGCCTGTACCCACACACTGACCCTGGCCATTGAGGACTTCAGATTCAAAATCTCCCTCATTGACTTTAAATTCGGAGTGGAACAGAAGTTTACCATTGACCAAGTTTTCTCTCTCGAGTACGGAAGTCTTTTTATAATTTTCATTGATTAAAAATCTTTATTTTAAGTTTATTTTTTTCCATGCCTGTTCCCATGGAAAAGCAGATTGAATAGTAATGGTGAAGCATGAAGTACAACACAATAAATATTTTGTTGACTTCTTTACAGGTACAAGATAACAGATCTGAGTGGACTGCGACAGTTCCTGGTGGATGCCAAGCTGAGTGTGTGCTTCAATGACCCCACCCCCTGTGTCATACAGGGCACCCTTCTCAGCAACTACCTGGTCACCAAACCATCTTGTGCCTGGTACACAGGATTCTGGAAATCTGGTTAGTTAGCACATGGCTTGAGAAAAAAAAAACCTCAAGCATTTCACTAGAATGTTTTGAACATTTTATCTTTAGTTAATATTGTTATTTCTTAAAGTTTGCAAATTTAAAAATGTCATTTGTGTGTCCACTTGTTGATATCTCATGTGTCTTTAGTTTCACTTTACAAACACAGATAAGTGCTTTCACTGTTAAATTGTAGATTTCTCACTGTCAACATACATCTCAACCAATAACCTGCCCAGTCTTGGACAGCTGAGTTCCAGTCATGTCTCCAAGCTGTTGGAGATTCTTGGAATCTCAAAGTACATGAAGCAGCCAGCTTGTGAGAAGGATTCTGGAATATATGAGGATGCATATCAGGGATGGAAGTCTGGTATATATATATATATATATTTGTTGCAGATTTAGGAAATATATGATATTTTGTAATTTTAATCATTAGAAAGTCATGAAAGGGGAATTCATGGTTTTCATAAATATTCTTTTGCCCTTGAACTTGCCTCCAAAAATTGAATCAATTTTGTCTGCTTATGACGTTTTATACTAAATAAAAACAAGTATTTATTAGACATAACAAAATTGCTCTCTAACACATGTTAGCCCCTGTTCTTTTTTGTCCAAATAAAATATTTGATGTCCATTTTCCTTGCAGCCTGTCTGAAGGACAGTGGAGTCAGTAAGCCAGTGATTGACAGCAACCTGGCTACCTGTATCCTCCAGGACATCTGTACAGGTGTGCAGTGCTGCGTCAGTGTCCCCAGGTTCGGCCTCTCTGTGGAGACCTTTGTACAGGTCAGTGCCTGCGACCACCAGCTGAGGGTCGGCATCGAAAACCTACAGTTCAACAGGAGTCTCTTTGGCTACAAGTTTGGAGAGAAGGAGCAGTTTGACTTGTATGGCTTTGTGGTCATAGAGTAAGTGTTACCAAAATTAGTTTTATATGGGAATGGGTTTTTTTCTATGCCCCTTTTATTGAAGAGCAGGTAATTATTGTTTAAGCAAATTAATATTTATTGTTTATTGTCTTTGTTGGCAAGTTCAAACATGGAATCACCTCTAAATGTGACTAAGTAAATTGACTCTGATTTCACTGTCATGTTAGAGGTCAAAGTCAGTATAGGGTCAAGGTAAATAATGTACGGTAATACTAAGAAGACTTAAAAGGTTGAAAACCCTGCAGAGGGTTGCCAAAAAAAAAAATTGGCATGCAACAGATACGTAATAAAAATACCTAAAATTTCCTGTCCTTATATATTTCAGCTTCATCATAACAGACCTGAAGTTTGAGGGAAATGATGGACACTACTTGGTGAATCTCAATGTCAGTGTGTGCTACGAATCAGGACAGCCTTGTGCAGTTGTAATACCAGTCTTTGAAAACACAGCCCTTCCTAAGGAAACTTGCAACAGAGATCAAGATTTCCTCGACTTGTGTAAGTTTTACATTTAAATCATTGATATTGATATAAATTTTTAGGTCACCTGAGTCACTCAGGTGACCTATTGCAATTGGTCTTCGTCCGTCGTCGTGCGTTGTGCGTCGTGCGTTGTGCGTCGTGCGTTAACAATTTTACAATTTTTAACTTCTTCTTGAAAACTACCAGGCCAATCGTTACCATTTTTGGTGTGAAGCATCTCTATGGTAAGAAGAATCTAAATTGTGAAATTTATGGCTCTACCACCCCTGGGGTGCCACGGGCGGGGCCAAATATGCAAAAAAAGCCAAATTTTCAAAAATCTTCTTCTTTACTTCCACACATGTGAGGAAAAAACTGAATGCATGGTTATGATGTCCATGAGGCCCTCTACCAAAATTGTGAAATTTATGGCCCCTGGGTCAGGGGTCCTGGCTCTAGGGTGGGGCCAATATGGCCATATAGTAAAAATGTATTAAATCTTAGAAAATCTTCTTCTCTACTACCATATATATTTGTTAAAAACTAAATGCATGATTATGATGTCCATGAAGCCCTCTTCCTAAATTGTGAAATTCATGACCCCTGGGTCAGGGGTTCAGGCTCTAGGGTGGGGTCAATATGGCCAAATAGTAAAAATGTATTAAATCTTAGAAAATCTTCTTCTCTACTATCATATATATTTGTTAAAAACTAAATGCATGATAATGATGTCCATGAAGCCCTCAACCTAAATTGTGAAATTCATGACCCCTGGGTCAGGGGTTCAGGCTCTAGGGTGGGGCCAATATGGCCATATAGTAAAAATGTATTAAATCTTAGAAAATCTTCTTCTCTACTATCATATATATTTGTTAAAAACTAAATGCATGGTTATGATGACCATGAAGCCCTCTACCTTAATTGTGAAATTCATGACCCCTTGGTCAGGGGTTCAGGCTCTAGGGTGAGGCCGATATGGCCAAATAGTAAAAATGTTTCATATCTTAGAAAATCTTCTTCTCTACTCCCATATATATTTGTTAAAAACTAAATGCATGGTTATGATGACCATGAAGCCCTCTACCTTAATTGTGAAATTCATGACCCCTTGGTCAGGGGTTCAGGCTCTAGGGTGAGGCCGATATGGCCAAATAGTAAAAATGTATTAAATCTTAGAAAATCTTCTTCTCTACTCCCATATATATTTGTTAAAAACTAAATGCATGATTATGATGTCCATGAGGCTCTCTACTAAAATTGTGAAATTCATGACCCTTTTGTTAGGTGTTCATGCTCTAGGGTGGGGCCAATATGGCCATATAGTAAAAATGATTTAAATCTTAAAAAATCTTCTTCTCTACTCCCACACATGTGGGCAAAAAACTGAATACATGGTTATGATATCCACAATCTCCTTTACCTAAATTGTGAAATTCATGGCCCCAGGGTCAGGGGTTCAGGACATGAGGGGGCAATACGGCAATAAAGTGTTAATGCATATAATGTTTAAAAATCTTCTTCTCTATTCTCACACATCTGTATAAAAAAAAACCCGACTAATAATTATGTTTACCAGGAAGTCCTCTACTGAAATTTTAATTTTCATGTCCCCTGGGGTATGGGTTTTGACTCTAGGGCAGGGCCAAAATGGATGTATAGATGTTAATGCATATAACGTTAAAAAATTATCTTCTTTACTCCCACACACCTGAAAGGAAAACTGAATTCATTATTTTGTAGACCAGATCTTTTAGTTTTTCACCAACATTATAGGTTTCACAGTTCTTTTTGAATTAAATGTGGTTGTCATTACAAATTTATAATTTTTCTACTCCAGTATGAAACCTAATTAATTAGATGCATATATGAGACTCCATGACAAGTTTGTGTATTGGATATATGCTACTCAGGTGACCGTTAAGGCCAATTGGCCTCTTGTTTATTTAAAAAGTTAGCTTTTTAAAAGATTTCTTTTAGTTAGAACCGTAACCTTGATTGTGTTGTTTTCTTAGCTTTCTCACTGGCAAGCTGGAAGACAAACCTAGGCTTGTCTGGGCCCACCCTGGAGGTCCATTACATCAGACAGCTCCTGCATGACCTGGGGGTGGCCACGTACCTGAAGGACTCCAGTAGTAAATGTGACTGGTCACAGCCTCCATACAGTACTGCTGATGCCAATGGATGGACAGATAGTAAGAAAAAAGGAAACAAATGCTTGCCACTTTAAACGAAGAGAGTGCTAAAATCAAATTTACTATCGCCAATAGTAGTAGACTGTTAGTACCTGGTAAATCAAATATTTTTGTCCAATTTTAGATTGTGGCACACCAACAGCAGGACTAGCTTCTCTTGGGGCCAAAACAAAGTGTGCCATCTCCGACACCTGTACCAATGTCCACTGTTGTCTGCAATCAGACACCATACAGGAAACGCTGGACGCTTACATTGATGTAGACATATGCAACGGGAAAATTGAAGTTGGAATAGAGAAGTTCCACTGGAGCGACAGACTGCTGAGCTATGAGTATGGGACAGTCAAGCATGTGTCTATGCTGGGGCTGGTCAATCTAGAGTAAGTCCTAAAGACAGGGGGAGATTTTAAAGAACTGTCTTTTTTTTTTTTGACTGATTCTATAAATTTACATATTTAATAAGGCAATGTTTTAAGAGAAAGATGACACCATTTTTACTGTTCTTCAATACAGCTACTCTCTGCTGGACTTGGAATCGGAAAATGTATTTGTTGTCAACATGAACCTGAGTGTGTGTTACGAGTCAGCTGGTCCCTGTGAAATCAGTATCCCTGTGTTTGACCAACACAAGCTCAACAAGCCAGCATGTAATTGGACCAGAGGCTTTGCTGTGAATGGTAGGTTTTTGCTACTTTTGACAGGTATTCATCCACTAAGTAGAGTTTATTAATCTTGCTTAAAGGGAGCTGTTCCATTGAAAATTATCTTGATATTATGTGAATTACAAATACATATTATAACAAATTATATTTAATTATGATTGTATTCTACTATCATCAGAAGAATTGGAATGTTAATGTCTGAATTAAAAAAACTTAGTGAAAACAATTTTATTAAACAGACTTTTCGAAGGAGACTTGGTTGGCTTCTCGAGGCTATGCCGCCAATAGCACACTTCCCTCCTATGTCATCTCGGAGCTGTTGCATGACCTTGACATCATTCAGTACCTGGGAGAGTCCAGCTGTAACAGAAAGTCCATTCCATTCCATCCAAACAGAAATGGATGGAATACAGGTAAATTCAATCATCTGATAATTAAGATACTCCAAGCATCTTTGATGATGAATTAAATGTACTAGGAATGAAATTGGTGTCTAACTGTCATTCTTGTATAAAATGTTTTTTTTCCTCTGAATTACAAATTGGAATTCATTGTTGACACATTAGGACAGAGAAACAATTGATATTTGCAATAGCATTTGAATTATTGATTTTCTTCAGTTCATAAACACTGTTCATATTTTAACTTGAGTCAAACACTTAATATATGGATCTGGGGTCAGATTTTCGTAATTCTTGAAGTATATTTAGTACATGAATCTATAATCAAAATTAATGATTAATTAATGAATAGGGTAGCTATGCTGTAGCAAATTCTTATTCTTGTCACAGGTTGTGATCAGCCAGTGAGCTTGGCCCCCATTGGGTCAGACACCACCTGTCACCTGTATAGTTTCTGTACGGGGGTCAGGTGCTGCTCAGACCTACCCCAGCTCCAGAGGTCCTTCAACACCTGGCTCATTCTGGACCACTGCAACTTCAAGCTCAGTGTGGGCATTGAGAGGTTCTCCATTAACATCAGTCTGCATGATGTTAAGTTTGGCAGGAAGGAGGTGGTCAATCTCAATGGTGTTGTCAGACTTCAGTAAGTTTTTGGTTCTTGATGGACGTTACATGTAGAAATTACCATAGTAGTCAGGATTGAAAAAGAAGGACAGGTACTTTGGCATCATCATTATTTGTTCAGCAAAAATTCAACTGAATTTTGTTGTATTTTGGATCCATGAAATTGAATGTTGAGTTAAATTCAAAATATAACGAATTAGTATTGAAAGAGTCATTGTCTTTGAATTTATGTATCAATGAATCTGTGCTTAAGATAATCTGTGATTTTTTCAAAATGTTCCACTGTGGTCTGTACATTATATCAATCATTTGATAAACTGATAATAGAGGACATGTTTTAAACAAAAATCAACGTATTTGTATACATTGTAGTTCTTCATTTAGACATTTAATCCAGTACCTGACTCCAAATTTTGATGTAATTTTTGTGCTAGATTATGTTAATATTTGATTGGGTTCCATTTTTAATAACAGGTATGAAATTGATGACCTAGTGAGTGAGAGGAAGTTTTCAGTCAACCTAAATCTACAGATTTGTTTTGAGTCCAACAAACCATGTGACATTGACATCCAAGTGTTTACCAACACAAAACTTCCCAAAAAGCCCTGTGATTGGACTACAGACTTCATCAATGAAGGTGAGTAAGACTTGTTCAAATTAGATGCTCAGCATGTGATAAAAGTTTTTAGATCAGTCAATTTATACAAAATTTTTGATTAATTTTTAGTAAATGTTATGTAATTCATATAATGAACAACTTGTAAAAAATATATTCATGTTGACAATAAAGAATTAATTCTGATGCAGTCATCCATGTGTTGCAGAGTATCACTACTACGGAGATCTTTGATAAACCTTTTTGATATTTTAATGTTGCAGCCTTTTCATTTGCATCCTGGAAGTCTTCCCGTGGAATCACAAGCTCTGGCCTGACAACAAACCAGCAGAATGAACTGATGGAGGACCTCGGCCTGTCCCAGTTTGTCAACAAAGACCTGCAGAAGTGCAGCAGCAGTAATGCACCATATGCTGGAGCTGTCAACAACTGGAAGAATGGTAGGCTGCCGTAGTAATCAAAATCTATTTCTCTTTTTTATAACATTCCAATGGATGCAGACATTAAACTCTTATTATTTCTATAAAAAAAAAATTCATCAGAGTGCCCCCTCACACTGAAGTCTGCCCTACCCTCCCTGTCCGCTCAGCCCATCACCTGTCATGTGGACTCCTCCTGTGGTGGTCTCCATTGCTGTATCAATGTGGCTTCCCTCAGCACCACCTTTGCCACCAAGCTGGAAGTGGACCCCTGTAACTACAAGATGACCGTGGGTATTGAGAAGCTCGTCTTCTCAAAAGATCTGTTTACTTATGAGTGGGGCAAGGAGGAACAAATGTGGATGTTTGGAGTGGTTAGAATGAAGTAAGATATATTCACCTGTTGATTCATGAAGTTTTGAATTTATTGAATGATGTGGTACTATACATTTCACACTCTCTTTTTGTTATTGTTGGTTCTTAAATATCAAGTTCTTTTGACAGAATCATTAACTGACATTTTGTCTTGCTATGGCTAGTTAATTAACAGGTTACTTAAACAGGAAGGATATCTGGTCATCTATTTGGTTGTTTACAGTTTTCAGGCTGTAGACTTGTGCATGAAAATGTCTCTGACTTTGTAATGACTATTTTACAGGTTTAGGGCTGTAGACTTGTACACAGAGGGTTTCTTCCTGATGGACCTGAAGCTTGAAGTGTGTCTGGAGGCCAGCCAGGTATCCTCTTGTGGACTGTCAGTAGATATACTACAGAACTTCTACCTCCCCAAGAAAACATGTGTGTGGAATGCTCCATTCATCACACCTGGTAAGTGACTGCATTATCTCTTGTCAATGGCTGGAAATGCAAATTTCTTAAAAATTACTGAATCATAAAACAATACTTTTGTACTCATCAGGATTCAATCTGACATCCTGGAGAGCCACAGAGGGTGTGGCTGACACTGTTCCAATGGAGTCGGGAGCTGTGGATAACCTCTTGTCTGACCTGAACACTGCAGGATTTCAGTTGTTCCCATCTTGTGCTCACACAGACAGTACTTACCAGAATGCCGCAGCTGACTGGGCCCAATGTAAGATCAGAATTGAAAGGAATTTTACTGCAATGTGACTGAATTTGTATTGATGCCTTTAAGATATCTAATAGTATACGTTTAAGGGACTGAAAAAAAGGGAAAACATTTTTTAAGATAAACATGAAAAAAAAGGATGATTTGTTGGAACTTTGGAACTTATTTCTGATCTTATCCTTTCAGACTGCCCAGAGATAGTCCAGACAAGTCTGTCTTCAGTCTCGGACAAGGCCCTGTGTGCTGTGTCCTCAAACTGTAGCAGCATCAGGTGCTGTGTGGCAGTACCTCTCCTGAACAGGACATTCGAGGTCAGCCTGGATATTGACGAGTCCTACTATGTCATGAGAACAAGCGTGGAGAAAATGCAGAGGAGACAGTCCCTTGTAGGGTACACATTTGGTACAGAGGAAACGCTCAGTATAAATGGAGTCTTTAAACTAGTGTAAGTTGTTACATTTCAAGATTGTGTTTGTTGATGAAAGTTTCTAGATGTATCATGTAAAGTATGTTAACCTGTTTTCATCTTGACAGCTACAAGGTGAGTGATTTGGTGGATGGTAACATGTTTGATGTCTCCATGGCTGCCAAGGCTTGTTTTGTGGATGGTGGAGACTGCGAGTTTAACCTCCCTATTCTGACCAATGCACTGATTCCAAAGACAGGCAGACAGTGGGATGATGCATACACAACCAAAGGTAACGGAAATGCTCATCAAGTTATAAATGTAAGGAATGCATGTTATGTTAATCTCAGAACGTATTACTTTGATTCTGAAAAATTATTAGAAATCATGGATAAGGTGAGTACCTTGTTCTGCAGTAAAACATTAAGTGCTATGAATGACCAATTTGAATCATTATAAATGTAATTAATTATAATTAATAAGTTTATTAATAAAGTTTTATCACTCAAGGCACCGAAACCTGACTTCACTATGAGTGCACACTAGGTACAAGTGTGTTGGCTCTAACCATGTATAACTGTACCAAGTAGTGACAGTTAACCATGTTTAGCTGCACCTGATTTCGATCCTTGTGATCAAGTATGGTAGTATATTAATGAGTTTGATGGTCGCCCATGTGGGTTTTTTTTGGGCACTCCGGCTTTCTCCCACACCAATGACCCCCTCACGCTAACATCTGTGGAAACAAGAGATGTTAATATAAGTCGTAGAACTTGTTCGTTAGTTGTTGTAAATTAGATCAGTTTTTTACCAACTTCTATAATGTTAAAACATTTGAACACAAGTCAGTATCTCCTACAGACTCCCTGAGTCAGTGGCTGAGTGAGAGGAAGCTCACTCCTGGTGCTGTGCTGCCCTCCTACCGAGTCAGCGAACTGTTTGAGACGTTCTACCTCAAACCATACCTTCAGTCCACTGCATGTGCTGCAACAAATGCCCCATACTCAGGAGGCTCCAATGGATGGAAAAATGGTATGCAATATTATCACTTTAGTATAATTCTAACTTGTATTTAGTGTAAATTTATAACAGTTAAAGTAAGAATTTCCCCCATATTTTATTCAGAATTTGCAATTCTATTGATAACATCCATTTGTTGTAGATTGTGCTGCAGTAACCAGTCTATCAACTCTGACCTCTGACCCTTTGAACTGTCACCTTGACAGCAACTGTAACAAGGTGTCTTGCTGTGTGGACTCGACCTTCACCTCCCGGACCTTTGAGGCCGTGATGGACATTGATCCTTGCACCAGAACACTGACACTGGAGATTGAGGACTTGAAAGCTGTCATTCCCTGGTCGGAGATCAAGTGGAGTGAGTTCTCTTTTTTTTTAGGTTATTTTATATAGTTCATTTGGATTTTTTTTTTACTGTTAATTGATACATGTTATTATAAACTGTTTTTTTTTTTCTTCAAATAATTGTAGGTACTCCCAGCAAGTTCTATCTCTTCAGTGTTGTAAGAATAGAGTAAGTAGAAAATTGTTTACAGGTACATTGAAATTTTAATTGTAATTGTTGATAGAACGAGAGGTGAAACGTGATTTGTTCTCTTTCTTAGCTATGTCATCCATGACTTGTATGCAGAGAACTTCTTCTTGGTGGATCTGAAGATTTCCATGTGTTGGGAGTTGTATGGAGATTGTGAATTTGTTTCCACCGTTTTCCAAAACACATTCCTACCAAAGAGAACTTGCCCAGGCAACATGGACTTCAAGAATGCAGGTTAGTTTTAGTTACCAATGGTTAGGTTGTAAATCAAAAGGGTTACATATTGTACATACCATAGGTATTGGGCTCATGGCTCTTTTCTTCAAGTTTCAGGCTAGAGCATTGTTGACTTCGCTTATTATGTAAAGTGAAAAAATACATTATTTTGTATCAAATTTGTAATTTTTTTTTCAACATTATGTAGAATGTTTAATTCCTAGTGGTTTGAAGGTACAACTTAAATATTGTCTTTGTAAGGTTTCTCTCTGAGTACATATGCCAGCACTAACAGCCTTGACCAGAACAATCTCCAGGGTAACGACCTGGCTTACCTGTATGATTACCTGGGAATTTCTAGTTACCTGAACACCCCCACCTGTAACAGGAGTGAGGAGAAGTACACACCCAGCACCAATGGATGGACAAGCAGTATGTAAAATTTCACATATGGTTTCAGTTTTGTAAATCATTATATATTGAGACCAGTGGTATATGAATATGATACAAGTGTTTATTTTGGAGGTAATTTATGTGGTTATTGTAGATTGTACAACTGACCTGACCAGCCAGCTGCCAGCATTGGATTCTGTGACAAACTGTGTGATAGACTCTTCCTGTACAAGTGTGGATTGCTGTATGGAGATTCCCAAACTGTCGGCCCGCCCACTGAACTTTCACCTTTCTCTGGATGACTGTGATTGGAAGATCAGTTATGGAATGGACAGTTTTTTCATTAAGCCCACTGTGCTATATGACTTTACCTTTGATCAATGGAATGAATTCTGGATGAGAGGAGTCTTCAGAATGAAGTAAATATTTGTCGATGAGTGTTTATATTTTTTTAAACCCCATTTTTTAAAAGTTTAATATAACATTCAATTTACTGTATTACATTTTTAAATTGTGTGATGAACTTGAATTGAAATATCTGTTAAAGACTCCAATAACCTTTTGATTATTTTTTTAAGGTTCAAGGTCACGGACCTGAGTGGACTTAACAAATTCAGGGTCAGCTTAATTATCAGTGTTTGCTTTGAAAGTGGAAGTGCATGTGAAGTAGAACAAACTATTCTAAATAATGCCATTTTGCCTAAGCCACAGTGTGACCTTAATATTGGAACTCAAGGAAAAGGTGAATATTTTCAAATTAAGTTTTGTTTTTGATATAAGTTGTATAAACTTAAGTCATGCTTTATCAAAACATGTCTAGCTCATACAAAATGTATTTCATGCACCGGTAATGAATAAGCAGATGTAATTCCATTCATGCATGTACTACCCCAAAAGCAATTACCAGGTATAACAAACATCGACCAAATTTGTATTCAGTATATGAATACAATGTATGACACAAATCCATAGTCAGTCTCTTATTTATTTTTAAAGACTTTGTACTCAACAACTGGAAGAGTGAAAAAGGTGTGACTACAATGGAAGAATCCAGCATTGCAAGACTGGAGGAGGATTTAGACATGTTTGGTTACCTCAATAAGGCAGCAGATATTTGCAATAAAACTGCAGGAATATTTGCATCTCCAGCAACTGGATGGACCAATGGTTTGTTATTAATTAAGCAAATAATTGATTTTGAAGAAATAGAACTTTTTTGCTAAATTTTGGTGTTAAGCTCTCTGTCAATGACCACAAATTCTGTTAGAATATGCCTTTTAAAGCATTTGATATCGTCCATGAAATAAAAAACAAGATATATAAATGTTCATTTAAAATTACTTCTTGTTTAAATTCAAATAAATGTCATGTCATGAAATACATGGGCAATTACCAATATGAGCATCACTGTTCCAGTAGACAGACTGGTTCATAATGTGAAATACATTTGACTACTTGCAGACTGCCCTGCTTCGTTACTGATTTCCCTACCTGTAATTAGTGGACCGTTGACCTGTAACCTGGGGTCATCATGCTCAGTGCTGACCTGTTGTGTGTACGCTGAGCCACTGTCCAAACAAGTAACCACAGTCCTAAACCTGGACTTCTGTAACGACAAGATGACAGTCGGCATAGACAGGTTCTCCAGGGAAATCAGACTCAGCACTTACCAGTCCTGGGGTACGTTCATATTTCCAATTTCTATGTATGCTAAGATGTACTAGTACAGTGACTTTCTTGGTCAAGTTTTTACGAATTGTATTATTAACATAAATCGGCAAGATAGGACCAGACAAGCTTTTGCTTAGCTGTTGCAGTTTCCTTTCCTTAAAGCTGAACACCGATCATAAATAGGCACCGTCATGGAAGTATATAATCCTTTCATTTTCATTACATCAGATTGCACACCTGAAACTCGTGAATGATGTGTAGTATTGCTTTCTTGGTGTTGGATTTTTTGCATTTATATATATATTTTATGTTTATAAATGAGTGAAAAAAGTGCTTATATTAAATTCCCAAAAATTCATCTTTACAATAATGTAAGATGTGTGTCCACACAGATGATACCTCAACAGCATAATTCTTTGAACTGTTACGAGGTCTGAGACTTATATAATAGGGTTGTAGGGATTGCGGTGGTGAAAGAAAAATATGGCAGACATCATGTCTTTTACGAGTAATGTACAACTTAAATTAAAAAATTTGTCCCTTTTATGATTGGATTTTTTTTATGATTTGATCAGGTCAGCAGCAGACACTAGACTTCAGTGGGATCTTCCAAGTGAAGTATGTCATAATTGATCATTGCTTTAAGATTTCTATGAAATTTTTAGCTTTTTTACTCCCTTTCTCAGTTTAATCTACAATTTTTTTTTACAAAATTTGACACAATTTAAGATTTCTTATCATACATTTTGAAACCTTGATGTATAAATCATATAAATCATGTATTTTATTTTCAGTTTTACAATTGAAGACTTGCCCAACTCTAACCTGTATTTGGTCAGCTATGCTCTTGGAGTATGCTGGGAAGCCACCAGTAATTGCGAGGGATACGCCATTATGACAAATATACTGCTTCCCAAAACTACCTCCACATGTAACTGGAAGGCAGACTTTGTGGATCCTGGTATGTTAAGCTTATTCTCTGTTTGAAATAATAAACCATACATTATAGTTTGATATCTGTAAAAGATGGTGTGATGGAAATGGGGGGGGGGGGGGTAAAGTCTCTTTCTCTCTCTCTCCTCCCCCTCTCTTTCTCTCATTTGTAATGCTACATGTATATATAACTACACTCAGAAAGCCCTTTCAAAACCCACCATTCTACAATATCCTATGAATGAATTTAGATTTGCTTTGCTAAGATTTTATCCATATTTTTATACCCCCGCTCCGAAGGAGAGGGGGTATACTGTTTTACCCTTGTGTGTCTGTCTGTCCGTCCGTCTGTCCGTCCGTCTGTCTGTCTGTCTGTCCGTCTGTCTGTCCGTCCGTAACAAAAATTTCTGTCTCATTTATCTCAGCAACTATTTATCGCAGATGCTTGAAATTTTAACACAGTGTTTGTTAAGGCATGCCATATCGTGGGATATATTTTTGTACCAATCGGACGTCAACTTCCTGTTAAATGACGACTATGCTTATTTTTTAACCAAAATTTTCAAACAAATTTTCGTCAAAGATTTCTCAGCAACTGTTTATCGCAGATGCTTGAAATTTTTACACAGTATTTGTATAGGCATGCTATATCGTGGGATGTATTTTTGTACAAATCAAACGTCAACTTCCTGTTAAATGACGACTTCGTTTATTTTTAGCCAAAATTTTCAAACAAATTTCCGTCAAAGAATTCTCAGCAGCTATTTATCGCAGATGCTTGAAATTTTAATACACTATTTGTTTAGGCATGCCATATTGTGGGATATATTTTTGTATCAATCGGACGTCAACTTCCTGTTAAATGACGACTTTGCTTATTTTTTAACCAAAATTTTCAAACAAATTTTCGTCAAAGATTTCTCAGCAACTGTTTATCGCAGATGCTTGAAATTTTTACAGAGTGTTTGTTAAGGCATGCCATATCGTGGGATATATTTTTGTACCAATCGGACGTCAACTTCCTGTTAAATGACGACTTTGCTTATTTTTTAACCAAAATTTTCAAACAAATTTTCGTCAAAGATTTCTCAGCAACTGTTTATCGCAGATGCTTGAAATTTTTACACAGTATTTGTATAGGCATGCTATATCATGGGATGTATTTTTGTACCAATCAAACGTCAACTTCCTGTTAAATGACGACTTCGTTTATTTTTAGCCAAAATTTTCAAACAAATTTTCGTCAAAGATTTCTCAGCAGCTAGTTTTCGCAGATGCTTGAAATTTTAACACACTATTTGTTTTGGCATGCCATATCGTGGGATATATTTTTGTATCTATCAGACGTCAACATCCTGTTAAATAATGACTTTGTTTATTTTTTGCCAAAATTTTCAAACAAATTTTCGTCAAAGATTTCTCAGCAGCTATTTATCGGAGATGCTTGAAATTTTTACACAGTGTTTGTTAAGGCATGCCATATTGTGGGATATATTTTTGTACCAATCGGACGTCATCTTCCTGTTAAATGAGTACTTTGTTTATTTTAGCCAAAATTTTCAAACAAATTTTCGTCAAAGATTTCTCAGCAGCTGTTTATCGCAGATGCTTGAAATTTTAACACACTATTTGTTTAGGCATGCCATATTGTTGGATATATTTCTGTACCAATCGGATGCCAGCTTTCTGTTAAATGTCGACTTTGCTTATTTTGCATATTCACATCAGAGCGGGGGTATCACTAGTGAGCATTGGCTCACAGATATCTTGTTTTTTACTGTGTAGCATTCAGCCTATCAACCTGGCAGACCTCTAACAGTCACGCAGACAGCACACCTCTCACAGAGCAAGTTCTCCAGGACTTGATGAAGTACCTCCAGATGTCACGCTACAAGGACGAGGACTGTGTGATGACAGCACCCCCATATACTCCCAACAATGGAGATGGCTGGAACATCAGTAAGAATGAAATTAAATCTTCTCTCTGATAAAAAAAAAAAAAAAAGCTTGTGAAAGGCTTATTTTCACATTTAAAATATTAGTTATGTTAACATGGTACCCGTTTTTGGTGTTCTCTTGTCTGATATGACATTGAGATTGCAAAAATAAAATTTGGAGCCCATGCACTATTTCAAGTTTTTAAATACATGTAGTTTTCAACCAGGTTTATTGAAACAATGTTTAATTTTGCCATTTATTAGCAATTTCTACAAAAGAATTTTCTGGTGATGGTAACACCATATACATGTAAATTTATTTGATATTTTAGCTTGTCCAGACAATTCTAATCAGACAACTCTACCAAGCACAGTGGCCTGCCACCTCCCCGACTCCTGTACAGGGCTGGACTGTTGTGTGTCCAGCTCCAAGCTTGGCAGGAAGTTCCGGGCCACACTGGACATAGATCCATGTACCTCAATGGTCTCTGTTGGAATTGACAAGTGGAAGTTCTCAGAAATCTCACTTGATACTATTACAAAATTAGAAACAGGTATGAAAAAGAACCAAGCTGTTTTATGGAAATTTTAAAACAGACCAGTAGAATATATATTTTATCAAAGAATGGGTTTGATACATAAAATAATAAAATAAAATATTAATTTTTTTTTTTTTTTTCAGAAATGACAAAGAGTGTCTGGCTTCAAGGAGTAGTAAGAATGGAGTAAGTATATTATATCTGATAAGATATTTTATGTAGTAATCATGTAGTGTACATGTATGCTGTTTTTTTTTTTTTATAAGGAATAAGGAATCATTCTTTGAGTATTATGAGGTGATAATTTTGGTCGGGGCTTGATCAAATCCAATGAAGCCCGAAGGGCTTTATGATAGATTTGATCACGCCCCGACCGAAATTATCACCTCATAATATTCAAAGAATGAATCCTTATTACTTATATTTATATAATTTTGTGCCATTGTACGATTAAATATTTAAATATAAAATAAGCAAACCCCGCTGGCGCCTCAATTTGATGTTATTTGAAGTTATGGGTTTTATAGTACAAAATCGATACGTAGTGTTATCAAGGCAAAGACACTGGAAAATGTAAATATTAACTTTTATATTTTGAATGTTTGTGCCTTCTTTTTCCAGTTTCACTGTTGAAAACCTTTGGAGTGCAAACAAATATCTAGTCAACTTGAAGTTGAGCGTTTGTCTGTCTGTCAGTGGAGCCTGTGAAGTTGAGAACATAACTATCTTTGAAAATGCTGTTCTTTCCAAGAAACCATGCAATTTCAACTCACAGCTTCCATCAGGTAAACTTTGATGATATAACTTAAATATTGATATCTAGTCAAATTTACCTTTCATCATGTATGTTTTCATACATGTATCATAAAAATTCTTTCAGTTAAGATAACTAGGATAGAACTTAACAGTCATTTAAAACGTTTAAAAGTAATTCAGCAGATTTTTAATGATACATGTATCAAATGAATCAGGATTTTCAGTATTGAGTAAATCTTTGTAATTTTTATTAATAGGATTTTCACTATCCTCCTGGAAAATCGGCCATGGATTTAGTTCAGCCGACCGTTTACCAGTGCACACTGCAGCTAAGGTTCAGGACTTACTGAAGCTTCCCTTGTACAGGCTGAGCTCAGCATGCAGCAGAACCCTGGCACCATACTCCCCAACTTACACTGGATGGGTTGAATGTAAGACAGTTTGACAAATCTATGACACTTCACATTATTCACAACAGACCATTATTTTTATACACTTACATAACTGTATTTTATCCATTGTCATTGTTTTTATTTAATAATTCTTTTGTTTGATTGTGTAGCATTTCATGAATGAGGTATATATGTTTTAAGTTGAATAATGTATTTTGTTAATGTTTGAAAACAAAGTGAACTCTGGCTGTCGTATCCGTGGTCTGCCGTTCAATCTGAGACAACAGACGTACTGTGTGGTGGAATCCAGCTGTACTAAGATCCAGTGCTGTACAGATGACTCCGAGTTCCAGTCCACCATTGCCTGGTTCATTGACATGGATTCCTGTAACCACCAACTGGAGGTCGGCATCGAGGGCCTCAAGTCCAAGGTCTCCCTGCTCAACTATAAGTTTGGTATGATGGATATCTTGAGATTTTTAGAATTATTTTCCTTATTTTATGCTGCATTGCAATAAGTATTAATTATTGACTTCTTGGCAATTCTGAAGTGAATAATTTTAGTTTTAAAATAACATATTTTGAAGTACGTAATGAAAAGTTGTTTTTTTTTTTCATCTTAATTAAGTTTTAGTTACAAGCTTATGGTTTAAGAGACTTTCAGAAATCACTGTTATCTTAGTCACATTGTAATTGATATGATTTCAGGTGAACAAGATTCGTTTAGCCTTGGAGGAGTGTACCAACTAAGGTGTGTAACTTACTTCAGTAACACATACACATACTTTAATTTTATACTTTGCATTATCTATCTGGTCAGCAAAAAACTGTATACCTCTTGAAATATATTTATAAGATAATAGATCTATCCATGTGATTGGTTTTGTAGCTGTGTGATAGGTTTTGTAGCTGTGTGATAGGTTTTGTAGCAATTTGAGTGGTTTTACAGCTACATGTATTTAAATGTGATTGGTTCTGACGGTGAATTGTGCAATGTTTTGTAGCTATATGAGTAGTTTTGTAGCTATGTAATTGGTTTTGTAGCTATGTGATCCATGACCTGAGCAGCGAGTCTCACTTCCTGATGAGTGTCAATGTTAGCATCTGCTATGAACCCAACAACTGCTCCCTGTCAGAGGTTGTAGTGCAGGATGTCATGTTTCCCAAGCCTGTCTGTGACTTCAAGAGCACAAGCTTTAAAATGACAGGTAAACAGCTCATTTTCAGCTAGATATTACAAAATTGGACTTGTGGTTGAATTTGTTAGTTCACTTTGTGAAGACAAACAGCATTAATTATATTTTTTCTATATATTTAAGGTTTTCAGCCTAATTTTAGAAAAGTTATTAAATTTAAAAGTTAAAAAAAAAACTAACTGTAAGTTTTTTTAAATGAAAGGTTTTGAGTTGTCCACCTGGAGTGCAGATCATGGTTTCACGGTTGGAACAACTCTGCCAGACTATGGTGTGATGCAGCTGCTGAAGGACCTGGGACTGGCTATGTACATGAAAGAGACCACGTGTACTCCGTCAGACAACCTCTATGTCAACAACACAGATGGGTGGCAGAAAGGTTAACTTTGTTGTTACATTAATCTTGATGCTTATATTATCTTATTTGGTTAAAGGCTCTGTGTAGCTTGAACCAAAGCTTCATCAACACATGTTTATATTTATAGTGTTTATTTGACTAGCCATGACTATTTGTTATCACATTGCAATTCCAAAAGAAAAAAATATTTCTTCAATGACACTATTACAGAATGTCCTCTTGATATTGCCACAACTGCCTTATCCTCTGGCATTGTGTGCCACATTCCGTCATCCTGCACCACTGTACAGTGTTGTGTGGATGCCACCACTCCACTGGGGCGGTCCTTCACCACTGTCCTAGATCTAGATCCCTGCACCCACCAACTCACACTGGGAATCGAGAATTTTGTGCTGAAGGTCTCCTTGTATGACTTTGAGTTTGGTAAGTCGAATATGATAAAGCTTGTAACTTTCATAGGAATATTGTGTTGATAAATGTAAACATCATTTCTGTGATAAATGAACATCTTACACAGGACTTTATTGACTGTCATTAAATCTTAACTTTTCTTTTTAATTTCAGCCAAGGAACAGTACTATTATTTGAACAATGTTGTCAGAATGAAGTAAGTGAAATATTTTCTGCTTTGAAATCAATGTAATTGTTAGCATCAGGCTTTGCATTTAATTCTGTTTCTTAATGAGGCCACTCAACCCATAGAATTTTAGCCTTTGTGAATCAAAATGTTACTGAAATTGCATTTTATCAACCAAATTTGATTTAAAAAAAGGGAAATTTCATCACTTTGATTTGAAAATATTGATTGCGGCTCTTTTGTTTTCTTGCCATGAGATGCTCACAACATCTTTGCTCTATCTGTGATTGCATTTTGTGTGTCCTTCCTAATACTGTTGTGCTGTTTGTTGTAGATATGCTGTGTATGACCTGAAAATAGACAGGAAGTACCTAGTAGACCTGAGTATAGCACTCTGCTTCAGCACGGCTGGACCATGTGTGTTGGACACTGTGGTCTTACAGCATGTCGTCCTACCAAAGCGAGTCTGTAATCTCTACGCAGGATACTCTCAAACCAGTAAGAAGGCTTCACTTATGTAGTACATGGATATGAATAGCACAAGATGTACAGTCATGTAAATGAATAGCACAAGATGTACATGAATTCCTTCATTCCTGAATAAAAAAATCTATTTTGCATTTGATATCGAATGTTAATCTTTGTCAGAAATTGTTGCTTCTTCATTTTGCTTCTTCCTCATAATATCACTGGTTTCTTGAAATGGATGTTTCACATGCTATTGATGGTTTTCTTCTTGAATAGATTTCTCACTGTCTGCATGGAAAAACGAAAACAGAGTTACATCTAGTGACCTCTCATCCACTGAGATTGCTCTCCTGCAAGAGGATCTTGGGATATCGGAGTACATGATGGCCTCTAGCTGCTCCAGACAATCGGGAAACTACATCCCACATACCTACTACTGGAGTGATGGTAAGTTAAGGAGGTTTTCCACAGGGAGATGGAGAAAAAATTGGGTTGTAATGGATCTGTAAGCATAAAACGGAACAATCTCCAGTTTGTTTTTTAAACCAAAAAAAACATGAATGTTGTATGTAAGAGCTCATAAAATTTTCATTTATGGTCTGCTTAACATATTCTTTGTTAGGAATCGACATCTTTTGATCTGCAAAATGCCTAAAACTTTATCATTTCCTTTTCCTCCAGCTTGTGGTAAGGTGTCTGGAATGACCCAGTTTACCTCCGGAGACAACATCAATTGTTACCTGGCTTCCTCTTGTACCCAATTTACCTGTTGTATGGATGATCTAGTTATACAAAGACCAGTGGATATCCAATTCACCCTGGACAATTGCAACTTCAACCTCCATGTCCAGATAGAAAAACGGGCTGTGGATATTTCACTCCTTGACTATGAATGGGGTAAAGTAACATGTTTTCTGTGGAGTCAAAGTGACTAAAGTTTCAAATCTTTGAATATCAACTTTTTAAAAATGTTAATTACATAAATTTTGTTTTACATGTCCTTCAACTCAGATATTCATTAACTTAGAAGATAAATTGTTTTTTGGTCTTTTTTATCCAGGAACTTTGGAAAAGATGGATCTGTTTGGAATCTATGTCATCAGGTAACAAAGATACAAAGGGGGAGGGGGGACTTCTATTTGGTTTGTTGATTAGTGTATTACTAAGTTTCTTCATGTTTGACACTTTATAAGCCTATTTATGGTAATTTCACTTTTGTTTCAGTTTCACAGTAGAGAATCTCTACAGAGAGGGGGCCTATCTTCTGAGTGCCAACATCAGTCAGTGCTACGAAGCCAACCAAGACTGTGCCATAAACCATGTCCTGTTCACAAACTCCCTCCTTCCCAAGTCTGTTTGTAACTGGTCCTCCGATTACAAAATTGGCAGTAAGTTCACTATTTGTATCATCACTTTAAATGACTTTGTGTTCAATTTTTTTATTTGTAAAACTTATTTGTCTTTTTGAATGGAGTTCTTGTCGTTGGTCTGGAAAATGGACTGGAGATAACTTTAACTTAACATTTCTGATTTGGAGTTCTCTATTGTTTTTCAATTTAGACTTCTCTTTGTTGACCTGGAAAATGGACAGGAGTCTTGGAGCAGGAGATATCCCAGATGTATACCTGCTTCAGCTGTTAGAGGAGACCGGGCTTGCTGGTTATGTTAAGCAACCAACATGTGACAAGGCAGCTGGAGTATACACAGGGGCAACCAATGGGTGGACCAAAGGTAAACAAATTGATAGGCAAATTAATGAGCATAGTTTGCATTGCAAAACAGCTTTATTGTTCATAAAAGAGTCAGACTTTTTTTTTACAACAGAGGCTCTTTTTGAAATGTATTGATTTTTTTTTTGCAAAGCCTGCAGTGCCAGTGTCACCTTACCAACCTTGACCTCCGACATCAGCTGTCACCTGGATGATACTTGCACCGGTCTTCAGTGTTGTGTAGCTTCCTCTCAGCTGAAGAGAAGTTATGAGGTGTATTTCAGCATTGATCACTGCACCAGCAGCCTCAGCATTCAGATAGAGAAGGTCTTCTATAACCGCACCCTGGTCGGATTTCCATGGGGTGAGACTCCACTTGACAAACTGCCTGTTTACTACAAAACACATATTTTCAGTAGCTGATACATTTATTTTATTTAGATAATGTTTTAATAGATACTAGTCAGTATTTGTATGATTTAATATCAATATTTCATTTGACAATTTTCAGGAACTGAACAAGAATTTAGACTTCTAGGAATTTACAGAGTGAAGTAAGAACCTCTCAGTCTTTAAGAAAATTTTCATTTTTTTTCATTAGACATTCATGGCTCTACAATAAATATATATATAAAATGCTGTTTAGAGTTTTCACATGAATAAATGTAATCGCATTTGGAAAGAAATTTACCATTGTTCTTCAGATACACTTTGGATGATTTGCCCCATGACCGAGCCTATCTTGTGTCAATGCAAGTCATGGACTGTTACCAGACCAGTGACCCACAATGCATTGCTGGCGATACGTTTACAGTGCTGGATAACTCCATCATACCAAAGGCTCTGTGTAGCTGGGACCAAAGCTTCATCACCACAAGTATGCACATCATTTTTTCATTAATATGCCACTGAATAATTTTTCAATGGTAATTATGAATTTTTCATTCTGTTTTTTGGATTCTTTATTTAGAGTATTTCCTGATATGGTACTAAGAAGTGTTTAAGTGGAAATTAGCACATTTCTTTGGTGCTTTGCTCATAATTATTAGTTTTCTGATTTTGACGCTATTTTCACACTGTTGCAGACTTCTCACTGACTGACTGGTTGTCTGAGAACAGTCTGGCTGACACCACTGCCCTGTCCAATCAGGACCACAAGCTGTCCCAGTTGTTGGACCAGCTGTCTGTGTCCCAGTACTTACTGACCACACCCTGTACCCCCACCTCATCCTCCGCTGTGGATGGATGGACTCAGTCTATAGGTAGGATTATTCAGTCACCAAAGTATGGTAAATTTGATGAATATAACTTTAGTTTGTTTATCATGAAAACCAAAATATATAGCAGATTTCACCGAATGTGCAATATTGTTGTTCCATTAATATATATGGACGTAAATTTTCATGGATTTTGATAAACCCACATTTTCTTAGAATATGTGAATTTGTAGATATTGGCTCCACCAAAACAAATTTTTGTTGTATTTCTTATTTCATTGAAATTTTGAAATCATGAATCCACTCAACATTGAATTTTATCCACAAAAATTTTGTGCTAAAAATGATGAAACCAAGGTAATTTGATGTAATTACACAGTGCTGATGTAACAATGAATCTTGCATAAAATGCAAAATGATTTTTGAAATTGCAGATTGCCTTAAGACAGTGACCAAGCCCAGCGTATCAGGGAGTTTGTGTAACCTAAAGTCAGACTGCACATCCTCAGAGTGCTGTACAGAGATAGACTTCCTGAAGCGATCTCTTCACACCTACCTGGATATAGATCCATGCAACTTTGTCATGAAAGTCGGAATCGAGAAATTTAGTCGAGAAATTTCACTGGCAGATTACCAATGGGGTATGTTGATGCATATCTATCCTTAGTTACGCTGATTGACTGAATATCTTTCACAGTAAGGAGAAATTGAATTAAAACCCATAAGATATAAAATGTTTAATCTTATATGAATCTATGTTTCAGGAAAATCTGAGCAACATTGGTTGGCTGGAGTAGTAAGAATGGAGTAAGTACTACACTTTGTCCATCACAGACTCGTGATCCATAAATCTTAAGTTTATTGTCTACATGTGTTTATTTATAAACTTTAAGTGCTATGATTCTGATAAAATGCATGATTATTCTATCTTTTTTTGTGTAGTTTTACCATAGAAGATTTGTATGGATCTCGGCAGTTCCTGGTAAATCTGGATGTAAACTTCTGTTTTGAATCCTATGGAGATTGTTACAAGAATATCACAGTATTCAAAGACACATTGCTTCCCAAGAAACTCTGTCCATTCACTGACAACCCAGGTATCTTTACTTTGCAATAACATTAATCATTGTCTTTTGCTCTCAGTAGTTGATATCTATTGCTCAGATAACATTTTATTACTATCTTCATTTCAAAAAGAAGCCATTGGCAGCTTTGAAATTTGCTGGATTTTCATGCTAGTTTTATAACAAATGAAAGAGTTGAGGCAAGAAAAGGAGGAAAATTGATTGAAATAAATTTTTGTATAACAGGGTTCTCCTTGAGTGCCTGGAAGGACAAACAGGGAATAGCTGCGGCTGACCCCCTCCCGGCCTGGGCCCAGGTTCTGTTGTTGGAGGAGCTGGACATCGCCCAGTACATGGACTCCGCCCAGTGTGTCCGGGGGACGGGCCTGTACGGCAACACCGTCAAACTGGGGACAGACACAGGGTTCAACCAAAACGCTGCCACTACACCACAGTGTAGGATTCTGCATCAATATAGTTTCTTATGATTTATATAATATAAAGAATTTTAATCACTAGCAGGAACAAAATGTGAATACAGCGAGCATATTCTTAATGAATTTATGCCAATAGCAAAGTTAATCTCATTTTCATTTAATATTTGATAATCTTTTATTTTGATACACGGTTTCCATTTTTTTTTTTTACAAAATAAAAATGGAAATAGAACTGTTCATTTTATTTCAGTGTGTCAAATCAGTGTAGATCTGGCAGCTAATGCTTTGGAGGCCACCACAGCTAGCCAGGTGTCCTGCTATCTCCCCACTCTGTGTACAGCAGTGGACTGTTGTGTCGATGTTCCAGCCATCAGCACCTCCTTCAATGCTCATGTAGAGATCGACCCATGCAAGTACATGTTGAGAGTTGGAATAGACAAGTTCAGCTTCAATAAATCCTTGGACCGATACACATTTGGTGAGACTCATTTAGACTGAAAAAAAAATTGCAAAACATTTAGGCTGAAAAGTTTCACAAATAAGTTTTTTAAAGTATCTTCACTTTGAATGGTAACATACAAAAAAAGATGACATTAATATGTTGATGATATTTTTTATTTCAGGAACTGATGAAATGTTCTATATGGCAGGAATACTTAGACTGATGTAAGATAAAAAAAAAATCTGAAAATCAAGTGAAATTTGATTAAAAAAGATTTAATATATATATAAAGTACAGTATGGATATTGGGTTACACTGTCTCACAGTAATTTAGAATTGAGATTTTTGCCATTATTTCCTGTCAGGTACAATGTTCGAGACCTGCCCAATGATAAGCTGTATGTGGTGACGGTGAAGCTAAGTGTGTGTACAAACAGCTCCAGCTGTGAGGCCAATCACACCATCTTTGAGAACATGCTTCTGCCCAAACAGCCTTGTTCCTGGGATGAAGGCTTCGTCAATACAAGTAGGAATTGCCTTTAAAGGGAAATAACTCTTAAGGCAGACTTAATATTTAATTAAAAATCGCAATATATTTCATATACTTGACATTATGTACAGAGAAAACTAAAGGTGTTTTGTTTTATTCTCAAAATACTCAGTTATGAATATTTTTCTTGGTTGAAAAAGTTTACTTTGGACATCAGGAGTTTTGTGGAGCATAATAGCCTGCACTGTAAGGTAATTATTCTCTGGTTTGACTGTTGGATTACTGTTACAGACTTCTCAGTGTCGGCTTGGATGAGCAGTAACTCCTACACTCCCACTCTGTTGGATTACCAGGCCCTGGAGCTGATGAATGAGATGAAGGCTGCTCGCTATCTCCTGGAGACTCCATGTGATCTCACAGCCTCCACTGGCATCTACTCCAATCCAGTCGATGGCTGGAACAAATGTAAGCACACAGTCTTCATAGTTCAAGACACATTCTATATTGCTGTGACTTGTTTTGAAGATGAAACGTGTCCCTATTGCTTTTGATATGCTTAAACCAAAGATGATGCAATTTTACTACTCAAAAAAGGATGTTTAAAGAGGTATTGACTTTATTTTTCAGGGTGCCCCACCAATGTGAAGTTGAACAATCTGACTGGACAGCCGATGGTTTGTCACCTGGATGCTAACTGTGAGGAAGTAGACTGTTGTGTACAGGTAGATATGGCCAGGAGGACCCTGAGGGCCAGTCTCAAGCTGGAACCCTGCTCCCAGATCATGACCGTCACACTGGAGAGGTTCACCGTCAAAGTCGATCTGATGAACTATGCATTTGGTTAGTCATTAAATAAGGACAATAACCTGATAACTCTTTGTTTCATATGTACATCATATTATTGTCATCTCTAAAATTCATATAACTCTGATTCTTGTGAACATCATGTTATTGTCATCTATAAGCAATTTCTTTATATTGTCAGCTATTTTGAATTCATTTTTTTATGCATTGATTTTGTGTTTTTAGGAATCACATCACAATACAGTTTAGTTGGAATGCTGAGAATGGAGTGAGTACAGAAAACCTACTAAGAATACTTCTTTTTACACCTTGAGGGGAATATTTCTGTTCTAATTGCAAGATAGAGTTCTTTAATAGCCCTAAATTATGATTGAAGGTGACTGTTATAATAATGTTTTATGTAGTGTAAATGTGAAGGATCTGACCTCCAAGAATGAGTACGTGGTAGACCTGGACATCAGTGTGTGCTTTGAGAGCAATGGTACCTGTGCTATTGTGGCATCAGTACTCAGTAACTCCCACCTGCCGAAAACAACTTGTGATTGGTCCACTGGTCTTCAAGGTAAATATTGTATACAAATACTCATTTGTTATTTAGTCTTTAATCACTAGTGATTGTTAAGTGCTTTGTATAAGATTTAAAAAATAGCTACATGTATTGAAGCTACTCAGTGGAATTACTTGAAAGGCTGTAATAAATTAATATCATTTGGTGTTGTTTAGGGTTCTCACTGAAGAACTGGCTGGAGATGACCATGAAGGTGAATGGCAGCACCAGTCCACTGCCTCAGTACCTCCAGCATTTGTTCTTTGAGGAGCGGGGAATCGCTAACCTGATGAAGGATACCCCCTGTAACCAGGCTACAGACACCTTGTACGCAGGCATTAAAGTAAATGGATGGATATCATGTGAGTGCATTTTGATAGTCAATTTTGTAACATACTAATATATTTACATTATTTAGAACATTGTTTATAGGTTTTTGTATTGGAAGAAAGAATTTAAAACTGGACAGTTAAATCTATACTTTGCAGTATGCACAGCACTACCAAGCCTACCACCCCTGGCCACTGGAATCACCTGTAATAACCCCACCTCATGCAGTGCTGCCACCTGTTGTATGGACATCACTCGCCTCAACAACCTGCCCATCGAAGTGTCCCTTGAGTTCCATGAGTGTGCCAACTATCTGGATATATCAATTGAAAGGATACCCATTTCCATTCCCTTGCATACATTTGATTATGGTAAGAAGGTTAATTGATAATAACCATGTTTGTACAGAGAGTGTCTGATGCTGCCAGTTACATGTTGAGCACTAAAATTCCTTGTATTTTGTAAATGGTCTTGCTTGATGTCATTTTTTTCATGCAGGAACACAGCAGAAGCTATCTCTTAAAGGGGTCTTTGAAGTAGTGTAAGTATTTTTATTTCATTTTCCTTTTATGCTGTTCATATACACGTTTACATCTGCATTCAATACATGCACTGTACACCTTTGCAAGTACATTGATTTAATATGCTTTTATATATGTAGATCTAATTGATTAATTTATCAATGTCTCATTTTTTTAAAGGTACACCATAACAAGAAATGTGATGGAGAGGAAGTACTACTTTGACTTGGCTGTTTCTGCCTGCTACGAATCAACAGGATGTGATCAAACTTATGTCATCTTTAATCAAACAGCTTTTGATATCAAACAGTGCACGTATAATGATGGTTTCCTAAATCCAGGTAAGTTCTCTTGAACCAAATAGGTCCATGTGCATATGAGTGATATAGTGTAAAGAAGGACTTTTTTCTCTATCATTTTTTTCTTTTTAAAAATTTACATGTCCATTTCTTGACATTTTATTTGGTTGTTATGGTGAATTACATTGATGTAAAAACTGTTCTGTAGTATTTTCTCTGGCCAACTGGATGTCTACCCGATCCATTCCTGGAGTAGAGAACATAACCAACGTCCAGGCCAATGAACTGCTGTTGGAGCTGGGTCTGGATCACTTCCTGTCTAATCCAGACAGGTGCTCCCTGGATGATGCCGTATATGGAGCAGCCAATGAATACGGATGGAACAATGGTAAAAAGCTCCATCAGATTTATCAATTTCATCATTCTGTATTTTTTTTGTTAGTTCCAATGTATTTTACAATATATTAAACTTTTATAATAAGTCATTGTCAATACTTTCATAAGTTCACTAATGATTTTGTGTACAAGAAATCAAATCAAATTTTTCTTCGGAATCCCATAAATATGCATCAAATCTTAAATGAGCATTGCCTTGTTTATCTGCATAAATGAATTTTGTGCAGTTCAAAAATGTTTATCTTGAAAGTGAGTGAGAAAAATCCGATTAATTTTTTTCCCTGCAGAGTGTACCAGTTTTCCTAATGACACTGTATCCAACATTACGGACACGAACAAAGTGCGGTGTCACATTCCGTCATCATGTGACAGAGTGACGTGCTGCGTCTATGTCCAGGAGGTCCACCGCCACGCCAAGCTGGAGCTGAACATGGACACGTGTAACTACCAGATGGAGGGAGCCATCGACAATCTCAGAAACACCTACGCTCTCTTTGACTACAGCTGGGGTAAGTGATATGCTAGAGATTTACAGCCAGCTGCAAATCGGTTGCTCTACAGATGAGTTTTATAGAACTTCACTCTTAATGTCTAGGAAATATTTCAAATATGGGGTAAAAAAATATATAATATACTAAAGATCTTGTGATTTATTTTTTTCTATTGTTATGGTAGTTGAAAATAAAGGGCTGCTTATTCTTATTTATTATTTATCTACATGACAAAATTATCTTTTATTAACTTTATTGAAAAAATATTATTTGAAATGTTAATTTGATTTTTTTTATTGTAGCTAAAAATGAACAAATTTCTCTACATGGAGTGATACGATGGGGGTGAGTGTTTGATATTTTGGTATTTAATGTATCTTCTTTGGTATTCTAATACTTACTGATATAAATGGACCTTGATAAAAGGAATTGATAATTGAGCAAATCCATAAAATGTGTTATGCATTATGCACATTGCTTTGTAAATTCCTGTAAAATTTTTACAAGTACATGTATTCCCTACCAATCTTAGCATCAAAGTCAAGAGTTAAACTGAAACCAATTAATTTATTATTTTATTGTCACAGTGCAAATAAGTTGATGTCAGATTATTGATTGATTCTTCAAATTAACATGTACATACACACTGTATCTTAAAGTTTGCTTTTGTCCATTGTAGATACCATGTGACCCATGTAAGCTCAAAGAAGAAGTTCCTTGTGGATGGAACAATCAAGTTGTGTTTTGAACAGGCGTCGTGCAGTTTAGATTTAACTTTGTTCCAAGACTTGCCTCTGGGATATCAGTCCTGTGTGCCAACTGATCCTGTCCCATTCCAAGGTCTGTCAATTTTTGAATTGTTAAATAAGCTCACGAACAAAAACGAAACAAAATCTTGTCACATAGAATCATTATATTTTGCTTACTTCTAAAGCATTGTAATGGTCAATGTCTTATTATTTCCAAAGTTATCAATTATGAATTATTTTTGAAGTATCCAATATTATCAGGTATATAATGCAACTCAAAATTTTTAATTAAGTTAACAACATAGCACACTAATCAATTAAGTTAACTTGATTTTCTGTTTGTGCTTAGATTAGTAGTGCTCTTGTTTTTAGTTTATTTTACAGAGTTTTACCTTGTGGTCCAGTGTATTAGCTATCAGTAACTTTATGTAATTTAGTGTGAATAAAAAACATTTGGTTGATGTACCAGTATTATGAATTATACTTGATGATATTTCAGGTGTCAGCTTTGACTTCTGGAGACAGACACAGTGCACACCTTTGACATTTGTTCCCAACTGTAAGTAGTTTTCATTGTCATCAGAGACAATTTGTAACAGCAAGGAAACTAAAACTTTAATTAAGTTGTGGATGAAAAAATTGAGAACAATTACATTCACTGAACACTGAATTCGCTGCAATTTTACATCGTGTTATTAAAAAATCCTTAAATTACTCATTGACAAATGGAAATTTACATTATTTTCTTGCACAAACTTTGAAATATTTCAAAACTTTTGAATGAGAAGAAAGTTTAACATTAATAGGAGTTTATTCTTGAAAGGGATTTTAAAATTTATAAATTAAATGTATATTGTAAATTTTTCAGTGTGCCCAAAAATAACTGGTGTAAGTAGTACCAGTGCCTTGGCAAACTGTAACTACCTGAGTGACTGCTCAGGCCTGGAGTGTTGTATAGACAGTGCCTATATCCTAGGCAACCGCTCCATCTACTTCCAAATCAAAGTTGACTGCACCAACATTGAATACCAGATCGAGACCAAATCTGTGTCCAAGTCCCTAACTGCCCTCACTGATGGTAAGCTGTCTGTTCTATGGGATACATTATAAAAAGTGGTAGTAGAAGATATTTTCAAGGCTTTTATCAGCTTTATTTGACATTGAGGTTCCAGATAATGCATGACTGTATGAGTTTCCAGTAATTATGTTAATGGTTGAATCAATGGTGTGATAGTTTACCCTTTCGCAGGTGCTGATTGAAACTTTTGAGTTTTTATTGGCTTACTTCTCATTGGATTTTACTGTGGTTTAATAGGTGTCCCTTACACGGAGGACATAGGCACAGGACCTTCATTCCGACTGACTTATCAAAAGACCCAGCATGCTCTGAGCGTTGCTATTGGTGCTAGCCTAACCTTTAATGGAGTCACCTCTGATCCATCAGAAACCGTCACACATGATATTCTAGATGCATCAACCGTGCGCTTTGATTCTGCTTCTTGTGTTGGGAAGAAACGAAGAAGAAGGAGACAAGCCCAAAACCCTGACCAGTATGTATAGAATTACAACACAAACCAAACTTAGTGTCAAATTAATTTATCGCCTTCTTTGTCGTTTTGTGGGTGTGTTTTAGTGTTTGTCTGAAAATATACTAACGATGTGCAAGATGTTGGTTTCTTGTTCAATGTATAGTCAGTGAGATTGAAGCTAATTTAGGGCATGGTTATGAAAAGTTCATCAAAATACAAAGAAAATCTTGTTAATATCGTCTTAAAAGACATTACTGATCCCGTTATCATCAAGAAACCAGTAATGGCAGACTAGAATTATTGTGAAGTTTAATTTTCTACAAGCGTATTGCTTTCTTCCATATAGATTAGATCCTACAAATTTCTCAGAAGGTCTGAGGATTTTAATGAAGAATGGAGCCACAAGTGAACAGATTGAAGCCTTTAAACAGCAGTGCGAGGAAGCTGATGTAAGTACATGAAGATTAGTAAGTTTGCACGTTGGGTAAAGGTTTCCAACATTTTGATGCAACGAGACAGATATAGGAACTTTGTTATGTCAAGCTTACTACTAGATAGTCTTAATACTATTCAATGCAAAGAGAGTTAGTAATCCCAAACATGGTTTTTATGTTATTTAACATTGGAAATACATTTAGTATCTAAAATCCATGGATATTTAAAAAAATTATGGTCCTTTGAGTTCTAGTTAATGAGGTTTGAGTGTTGTTATACTGTTATTTTACAAACTTTGTAAGGGAATAAGTTCATTTCTGTATCGATGCCTTTGTTAATTAAAAAAAATCAGAGAGCAGAGAAGGAGAAGAATCTGCAGGCCACAGCTGTATCTGACGAGGACTTCACCACCAGTGTCAAGTCTGGAATCGATGCTCTAGGGTCCGGGAACCCAATGACGATTCAGACTAGTGGGGCACTACCAGGGACCATCACAGTACAGGGAGGTCAGTATGAAGTCTCCTTGTTATCTCATTCACAGGGTGCTCTTATCCTCTCAACTTGGAGGTTGGGTGGGTAGTCTTTCAAGAAAAATAAAAGATTGAGTGAGACAATCATTACTTACATTTTGGCACCCTTATATCTGTTAGATTATTGCTGGAATTTCACATCTTTGTTTTAAACTTCTCTTTGTTCAGAAAACTTCTATAAAATGTCCTCATAGAGATACAATATGTTGTATAGAAGAATAAATTAAAGCATTTTTTTTTAAAATTCATTTTGAATTAGCATTTAATTATAACTGGGACATGCATGTTCGGTTTAAATACATAATTTTTTGGGGGGTTTTCAATCTTGTAGGTGATGCTATTACTGGAATGATTGGCCAAGTGACAGAGATTGCTGGTCGGGCCAAGCAGGCTTTCATTGTGGGACAGGGTTTGTCCCCAGAGGGAGCTAAGCTGTTAGGGAAGAAGCTGGCCTGTATGACCATTGGCGATCTAGAGGGGTTACTTGAAATGAAGAACATTGATCCATTCAAAGTGATTGAACTAATGGGGCACCTGAAAGATCTGGCTAAAGCTTTGGTAAGTAAAAGTCGCATGAATTCTATAGATTTTTTAAAGTCAAACCAAAGGCAAGTGAATCTGCATGATTAAATTATGTATTAAATATGATCTCTTTATTTTACTTTTAGTACTCTGAATTCATCACCAAGCTTTTCAGTGACTCTGATAGCATCTTCAAGAGCTTTGATTTGGAACTCAAAGGAGATTTTAGTTTTCCCAAGCAAAACATCAACTTCTTCAAATTCAACAAAATTTTCTTTGTTGGAGGCATTATCACAATGACGTTTGGTAAGTTTCTATTCAAAGACAGATAACTCTTGCTTGTAAATATTTAATTAAAGGAAATTGTGAATGATCATTAATAAGATAATATGTTTATCCCTAGGCATCTGTTTCCATTGAGTTGACTGCTCTTACTACATGTAGACATTAGAATTCAATTTCAACCTGAAATTTTCAAACAAAAAATTTATCTACTGATACAGTATCGACTGAATTTTTACCACATATTAAAATCATTTAGATGTAATTGTATGGAGATGTAAAACTATGGCATGAAGAAACTAAAATAGGATTAAGTTTGTGCTCCTATATAATATTATTTATTTGATAATAAAAAAAACTTAAAAAACTGGAGCACAAACTTTTATCCAATTCTGCTATTCCTACTTCTGTTGTTCTGGTTTGTAGGGTTTGGTGCTGATGGCTACTATGGGATGAAGTTTGTGGTAGGAGCCAAGGTGATGGATATGAAGGCCTATGCCGGCTGTGAACCGTATGGTGGGGTATCTGTGTGGGGAGAGCTGGGTATCGGATTATTGTTGTATGGAAAACTACGACTGGAAGGCAACATTATGGATATGGGGTTCCCAACTACAGCTGAGATCGAATTCAAGAAGTTCCCCCTTGATGTGCAGTTAGTAGTGAAACTCATCTCAAAAAATATTTAGTGTTTTCTTTTTGTTCCATGTCTTCTTTGTTCTCTCTTTAAATCAATAGAATTATCCTGATAGAATTTGAGTTTTTTAAAATCTGTTGTTAAATGGGATTTTTTTTTTAATTCCAGGTTAACGATGTATTTGCGTTTGACCCCAATTAAGTTGACTTTATATGCCCTGGTAACTTTGGAGGTGGATCTAGGTTTCACAAGCTTCAAGAAAGTTTTGTTCAAAACGAAACTCTGGCGTTATAAAGCACCAACCATTATGAAGTTACTGATAGACAACACTAAGAAAGAAGAAGATGAATCGCCACCAGAAGTCAAAAGCTTCGGGGTAAGGAAAATTTATAATATTTTAATCATTTTATGGCTGTCAAAATTTTTATCAATTTAGTTGTATTTTTCACCCCAACTGGGTTTGGTGAATCAGTAAAATAAAAATTTGATGAGATTCTCAATGTGAGTACAAAAGTTGATATTCATGCTGGTAGGATTAAATCACAGTATGTGAATTGAATCTCTCTCAGGGTGACACAAAGGAAGGCGAGTGTGGTGTTCTGCAAGAGGTCGGGCGAGATCACACGGAGCCAGAGTTCACCGTGTTCCTGGAGGCAGAGGACGATAGGAGTAATGTGATCCTGACCCTGGATGTAGGCACTGTTCCCGGGGGCACCAACGTCCTGTCAGGGACCGAGCTTGGGGGATTCTCAACCACTCTTAATGATGTATGTCTGATTGACTAATCTGTTGTAATGGGGGATTTGATTTTGATATATAGTAAATAGTTGTACAGAGTGTATATTCCTGAACCCATTTTTATTTCGAATTCTGAGTAATAGATCATATGATAGAAATTATAGTCTGATTTTTCTTAGATACGCCCATATCGTATATATTGTAAGATTTTCTTTTTCTTCCACTTAATGCTCCAAATTTTGTCTTTACATTTTTTTCAGCAAAAAAAAATCTTCTTTTCTAAACCCTATATAATTCCAATGCTAATAATTTACTGTATGTGGAAATGTAATCACTGGAACAATTGGAATATATCTTATGACTTCATTTTTAACAGATTCTGCAGCCAGCTGGAGTCCCTCTGTTCTTCACTGTTATTGTTGCCAATGAAGCAGGGAACAGTGTGCGTGCCACTTGCTCTCTCCCCACATACGACATGACCATCCCTGGGGGTAGGATGACCGAGTCATTCCGCTCCACCAGTAACCCCCGCATCCTTAAGGGCACCGTCACTGTGTACGACGACTCCGTCATTGCAGAGAGCAATGTGGCTGTAGGCTTCGGGAAGGACTTATACGGGGAACAGATCATCCGATGGAGCAGTTCCAAGATAGAGGCCAATTCTATTGACTATAATGTTTGTAAGTATTAGGGTGCAAAGGAAAATGAATGTTGGCATCGCTTTTCGTATGATTTATATATAATTTAGTATTGTTGGCTGTTATTAAGATAAAATCAAATTTAGTTTGTTTTCCAAAATTGTTTTATTCAGAATACTTGAAATAGGGGATTTTGGCAGGCTTTCTTTCTGTTTTCAAAAGGTTTTCATTTGAGTAACTATATTATGATTGTCTTGTATTTCATGGGTTTCAAATATACTTTGAATATATGTCAACTTCCACTGTAAATACTCCATAATTGTAAATACATGTATATGTTTTTTTCATAGTTATGTTATACATGTATTATGTTTCTACAGCTCCTGACCCGCTGCATCAAAAAGTACTGACTATATTCTCTGATGGCAAATTGGCCAGACTGGTGGGTAAAGGAATCCTGTCTGCTGAGTATGAGAAAATCTCCACCCCTGGGGAGTGTGCCACTCTGTGTAACTCCATGCACGTCACCAAGTGTCTCAGCTTCAACTATGATTTTGGCACCAGTGGACATTGTGAATTGCTAGAGGCTATTGAAGGGCATGACTTCAAAACTTCACTGGTACTTCTTACTGTATAACTACACATGTATATTAGATTTCAAAGTCATGAATCATGCAACCCTTATTTACATATCTTTACACCTCTCCTTTCTTGTTTAATTATTAGCAAGTATTTTATTGAATGAGAGAAAAATTCGCTCACATTTATTATATATGTCATTAATTTGTTTTGAAGAATTGTTACAAGTATATTTTATGCTAAATGCTGAAGATATCCATTTTGAGAAAGCGAAATATCCATAGTGATAAATCATACAAGACATCTTTTGAAATGCTGACCTCATTTGTAGGATGGCCTATACATGCACTACGAGAAACTGGGTGTTGGATCCAACAAGGCTTTCGAGTACAACAACCTGCAGATGTTGCACAACAAGCTGCACTTCTTCAACTTCCAAGTGATCAACGTCCTGGGCTACCAGAACATCCTGTCCTCTCACTCCATCATCACTGACTTCACACCGCCTCTGTACACAGAATGTAAGATCATGCTGAACAATTATTTTAATCATGATGATTAGAGTTTAGCTACAACTAACTGTTAATTTTATAAACAATTATTACATCATAATGATGATACAGTACTTTAGAACCTATAGCTTTCTCTTAAAAATTCTATTCTCAATGAAGTTCTGCTGTCTAAATAATGATTTCATGACAAATTCTTTTCCCAATGGAGGTTCTGCTCTCTAAATGATGATTTATTGGTAAATTTCTGGGGATTGTTTATTTTAGCTATACTTTTATGTTTGAGATTTTGATTAATAGATTCTTTTTTAGAATGTTTAAATGAAGAGTTAATTTGAAATTGAATATTTCAGCCCAAATGAATGTGACAAGTGATATAATGGAGGCCATCCCGTGTGAAGACATAGTTCCCAATGACAGAGTGGACTGGGAGAGGATCCACTGTGTGGGCGTGGACGCCAAGTTCAAGAACCACCGTGTGGTGGTGGACGGGGAGGGCTCAGAGACCGTCTATAATGGACACGAGTTCAAAACCGACCTGAGGTACACCAGGGCCAACAGATATGTCTCAGGTGTGTGAAGAAACTCTCTCATTTATATAGAAATTACTAGTGGCAATTTCCAATGATTCTGCTAGTTTAGAGACAATTTACTTGAATTTGAAATAGCCATATTACATGTGAATCAATCTTTCAGTGTACGTTTAAAGAATAAAAGACGATTAAGACCTTTGAAAGTTGCCTCCCTTTGATGGACTTTTATTCCTGCATCTTCTTGTACTTCTTTCTTTTTAACAGTTTAAGCCTTTGTTTTATTTCTGCAACCTCTTGAACGTCAAACATACATGTAGTACTTGATAGTTTGTAATTATGTTTATCTGTCTTTTTGATCCACAGCTAACTGGGATGGCATCTATGACCATGAGACAGGGCTCCTGGGATACTCTGTAACTGTGGGAACTGCCCTATGTGAGGAGAAACTGAAGGAACACCATGACCCCCATGCTCATCTGTTTGACCCCTCCCAGTGGACCAACAGTGTCATGATGACCCCACTGGTGCCTGCCCAACTCCCAGGTAAAAACCTAAGGTGTTTTGATGATTGTGTTGTTATCAGTTACTCTTAAAATTCTCTGATGAAAGTTGAAAAACATAACTGATTTCAACTTAATAGACTTAAATTTCATCAATTATTAGAAAAAATATACATGTGATCACACTTTTTGAGATGTCAGATAAACATAAACTAAGCATCAGAAACCCGTACTTTTTTGTGAAAAGTAAAATCTTTGTAGACAGAAACTTGTTTATCTTGTTTAATTTTATTGTCAACCATGTCAGAAAACTAAAACTAAAAACATATTTTAAAATTTATCATTGAAATATGAAAAATCATAGAATTTAGACATACAACTGAGAAAAATGTCAGAAAAAGAGTTATTTCCCCTTAGCATAGATAAAATGTGTAAAAACAAATTGAAAATTTAAAATAAAATTAAGCTGCGAAAATATCTCGAACTTAACAATAATTCTTTTTACTGCCATGTGATTATATTCACATAAAATGTATAAAACTGCCTTGCACAAATTTTAAAGCATTCAGTTTTACAAAAATGTATGACATCACAGAACACTGGATCTGCTTTAATTGTCTTATTGATTTACTATGTAATATAGCATTGACTTTCGATCATGATGCATTGTACTTAATTTAAGTACAATGCATCATCAAGAAATTCAATGCTATAACTTTTAAGTGGAGTGAAAAAGGTTTTTTTGGGGTAAGCATCTTTAATAATATTTGAAATATTTTTATGAATAGACGGGAAGTACTATGTGACAGTGCGAGCCATCAACAGGATAGACTATGGAGGACCACTGGCCCTGACCATCTGCCACTCCACACCCTACATCATAGACAACAGTCCACCTATCATCTATGAAATCTACAACATCAAGTATGATGAAGACAAATTCAACCTGAGTCTGACCCATAACTCAACGTAAGTACTTGATATTTTCACACACTATCTCTATCGCTAAAAATAGTGAATAATTTTTCAGATACTGGTTGGCAGTTAGCTATCTAAAGTTTGTTATTGACTATGGTGATGCATGAATTTGTTAATCTATCAAAACTTAATTCTGAATTCATGAGGCCTGAGCCGCCTCTATTAATTTGTGTAAAAACTGAACAATTAAATTATATTGTTAAAAGTACCGGTAAGTAATTTTTTTTAGAATCTTAGTAAAAGAATTTATTTTTCTAATTCATGTTTTGCTTTGCAGAGACCCTGACTCCGGTCTGAACAGGAATGACTTCTGTCTTGGGCGCACTACACGTGACTGTGATGAGTTGATGTGGACGCCCATTGACTTCAACCCCAACATCACACTGCTGCACCAGATCACCAACGGAGTCCCTGTGTGGATCAAACTCAAGGCTGTCAATAACGGTAAACAAGGGTTTTGTAATAAATTGTAAACTGTAATGCATGGAAAGAGCATTTGCATGTTTGAGCATTAACTAGTACAGTAAAACACGCTTATAGCGAAGTCCCAGGGACGGCCAATTTAACTTCGTTATAAGCGTAATTCGTTATATCCGTCAAGTTTACAACATGAAATAGAGACTTGGGGAATGAAATTCACTTCGCTGTAAGCGTCAATTCATTATAAGCATGTTCGCTATAACCGTGTTTTACTGTATACATATATTGTTGATGCAGTGTTTTATTCCACAGTTTGAATGCTGAAATCAATATTGGACCAATTCAAAACAATCAACACTATGCATGTTTAAAACACATGATAGTACTGTAACAGTATTTTACTTGTTTTATCTGATCATTTGTTGTTGAATGATAATTTTACCATTCTAATTCTGTTAACAGTGGACCTGAGAACCATTGGAATCTCTGACTCCCCCATCATTGTGGATCAGTCCCCTCCAGTGGCTGGGGTAGTGTACGATGGAGACCATTCTGGAGAGGATCTTGTGTACATGAAAGACAACAACAAGGTCATTGACATGATTAGGTTCATCAGTACAATGCAGTACAGCCAGTTGTTTTTGCAATTATCAATTTTTTGCTTTTTTTGTGATCATTTTCATATTCAAAAAAAAAAAAATTTGCAGAGATTATATTTAATTTTGCTTGCCATAAGAAATTTTAAATTGCAAAAATGATTGATGCAAATAGAATTGTTACATACTTACTGCATTTTGCAAATTTTGTGACAAGAGAAAAAGGGATTTATACGGTATTTTATAGAACTACAGGTATTGTATCAATGCCAATTACTTCATAAAATATTAATTTGCCTTTAATTAATGTAAAATTTACCAAAAAAAATTGGTTTGGAAATGTTTTGATATAAAAATGAATGTATGGAAACTGGCAGAAGGCATTGAAGTAAAAAATGAATTGTAAATTTGATTTCAGATCTGCAGCAATTGGCAGCACTTTTACGACCCCGAGTCTGGTATAACTATGTACATGTTGAGTGTGGGCTCCGAGAAGAACATCACAGATGTTGCCAACCTGACACAGTTCTCCTACAGAGAGAGCTCAGCCTGTATAGACCTACCCCCAGAGCGGTACCTACAACACAACCAGATGTACTACAGCACTGTGTGGGCCTACAATGGCGGCAACAAACAGCTCAATGTGTCTGTCACATCTGATGGAGGTAGCTACTAATTTCTACATAATTAGGGCCCCGCAAGGATTTGCGGGTGCCCTATAGTAATCACTCTGTCCGTCCGTCCTTCTGTCCGTCCGTCCTTCTCCGTCCACAAATTTCGTGTTTTTTTCTAATAACTTTTTTTATGGTTGCCCAATCAAGTTCAAATTTGGTATGGTAGTTCAGTAGGCAGAAATACATATTTTGATGCTAAGTTTGGTTCTCTATGTCTTCTGGTTTGGAGCTGGGGTGGTGGGGTAGATTCAGAATGAATGGGCAAAGAGAGATAACTGCTGAGAATGAATGGGCAAAGAGAGATAACTGTTGAGAATGTTACCATTGTATAAATGGAAGGCTGTGCAATATTTGTCCTTTGGGATTAATTAACCTTCCACATTTTTTTATTTTTTTATTATTTATTTTATTATTTTTCTGCATTAATGCTGTTAATTTTAACAGGTAATCAGATAATAACCCCATTCTGTCATTTCTGAAAAAAAAATCTTATTGTAAATTTAGAAGTAAAGGATGAGAGAGCAGAACAATTAATCCCCTGGGATTAATTATCTTGCCTGCTGCAGAAAATTTAGAGGCTTATTTCTATCTGTCATATCGAGATTAATGAATACCTTTGTCTGCACTGATGTTTGTTTTGAAGCAAATTAAACTCTCATTCCATGAGCTGCACCCTAATATTTTTACCCCTCAGTTTAAAGGATGGTATTTGATAAAGAATATATTTCATTCTAGTCCAAATACTTATATTCTGTAAAATAAAAAAAAAATTATGAATTACAATAAATTAAAAAATTTTTTTTTTTTTTATTAGATATCAGTTTTTTTATTCTTTTTTTTTCTTTTTTAATGGATGTTTTGGTGTTGTTGTTGTTGTTTTTGGTTGCTATGTTTATATTAAAGGAAACTTAAGATTTTTTCACTTCTCTATATTAATTGTCATAGCGGGGCCCTTCCTGACTGGTCAGTTTTCTAGTTTTGTTAATTGTAATACAATGTAAATTTCAGCTTGCAATTTATTGTTAAGGAAGAATTTACACTTTCCAAGCTCTCAGTCTCTGAATACATGCAAAATTCATATCGTTTTATTGGAACTTTGAAGAAAATTTTTGAGAAATAGAAAACAGGTAATGTAAGCAATTTTTTGGACTCGGCCATAAAGTTGATCATTAAATTTATACTAGTTGCAGTATTGCTTTGATTTTGTTACCATGCAGAAGTAAGTTAAAGTTTATAAAAATGCTAAGTTGCTCTTTTTGTAGGTAGCCTTTCAAAATATGGTGCTAAGTGTGATATAAAGGAAGTCATTTATTGTACAAATCAGTAGCTAGCTTGTTTGAGTGATTTACTCAGATAGTATTCATTTCATATTTCAGTCCTGGTTGACCTGACAGAGCCAGAATCAGGAGATGTGATTGATGGGAAGGATGCGACCTTTACTGACCTCGAGTTTACAACCAATCAGGCCAAAGTAGAGCTCCAGTGGAGAAACTTTGAAGACCCTGAGTCCTTGATCAAACAGTATGAAGTCCTTGTGGAAAGTGCCAAGTGAGTTACTTCCTTTATGAATGAAAAATACTTTCTAAAATAATCTTATGTTAGTGCGATCGGTCTTCTTTACACTTGCTGCGAATTAAAGGTGTGTTTTCCCTTCTAAATACCTATCATTCTTTTAGGAACATGAGTGAGAATTTTGAAGTCATTAGGAACTGGACCTTGTTCTCCAATGCTACCACTAGTGTCACATGGCTCAACTTCCACCACCTGCACAGGGACCGCATCAGAACCACCCTGAAGACTACTAACGGTGCCCTGCGGTGGATCCAGAACTCCACCGACAGTTTTATTGTGGACCTTACCCCACCTCTCTTGCAGTACATCAGGGACGGACTTGGGGCCAATGACAGGGACTACCAGGTTTGACAGACCTTGCAATTGTAATGTGTTTTATCCTTAATTTCTAGATTTGAAAATGATTAACAGTTGATATTTTTTGTCAAAACTGTAAAGCACATTGAAAGTTCTTTTGTGATATAGATTGTAAGTCAGTTGATTTTGCTCTAGACTATTAACACATCAAATAGTTATCCTTAATTTTTCTAAAGTCTTTGTTGCCTTTTGTTTTGCAGTCTGACTTGGACCAACTGTCAGTGAGTTTTGGCTATGTGGACAAGGAATCTGGTGTCAACCACTACAAACTGCAGGTTTATGAACTGTATCAGGGAACCAGAACCCAGAAATACCCCGGTTAGTTCTAAAGGAACTTGCACACAGTCTCTTAATTCCCTACTTATAATTTGACCCTGTCACCAGAAAGCATGTATGGTTTGATAACTCCTGTATATGATCTCATGGCTTATGTTTAATGATGTGTTGCAGCTGTAAGAAATGACTGGAAAGAAATATCTGACAAGACAGCCACCTCTCACACTTGGACAGGCCTGACCCTGAGAGAAGGAGCTCGCTATAGCATGAGGGTGGGGGCCATCAACAATGCTGGGTACCTAGCTTCATTCGAGACCAATGGTGTGGTGATTGATACATCTCCACCAATTGTAAGTATAATGACAAAATCTTGTTTACTTAGCTGCATACATTACTAAATTTCATTTGAAAGTAGTTTGATAACCAAAGTCTTGGGATCTGTTTTAACATTTTATTTTTTTAGATATTTATATTAATGCTTAAGTTGTCTGTGTTTCCAGGTATTTTGGCTGAGGGTTGGGGTGATTGGAGGAGCCCCTGAGGAGAAGGTGGAAGGCTATGTGTGGCAAGCAGACACCAAGGGCATCATGGTTTCCTGGCTCAGTGACGACCCACAGTCTGGCATCGCTGGCTACCAGGTGGCTGTCGGTACTAGTGCAGGTATGTTATAGCATATGGATCTGTTTTTTGCAAGTTAAAAAATCAAAATCATAATGATAGATATATTCAGATTTTGAATAATTTTATTATTCTTTTGTGCATGAACGTTAAATGATGATTTTCTACAGACATTAACAAGGTAAATATTTTTTTAAATAAAATTTGTTGACAATAAATGTACTGTGTGTATATCAGTACTTTCAGTTCTTTGATTGGGTTTTTTCCATCTCACACAGGAGGAACAGATGTGTTGAGTTGGAAGTCAGTAGGGGCAGAGAGCAGTCAGTACATCACAGGAATCGCCCTTGAGCTGACCAACATGACCACTAAGACCCCGGTGTACTACGTGTCCATGAAGGCAGAGAATGGGGCAGGCATCCTCAGTACTCAGGCTGTCACATCCACACCCATCATAGTCGTACCTGAGGACAAGGCCGGTAAGATCTCCATGCAGGTCATTGTACATGTCTCGTCTAACAGTGAAAACAAATGAAGAGGCCGGTGGTGGTTTGTTAGTTTATCAGCTTCTTTACTTATGTGAGATTTCTTTTGACATACTGTAAATCAACTTTTATTCCCATAGACTTTACTCACGTATTACTGGGGATTTACTGGTTATTTTTGCAACCAAGCCTTATCCAGACAATTTGTTTCATAACAACCATATGACAAGAACAGGTTTATGGCAAGAAATATCTGCGACAATGGGGCTCTTGCGAATCTTGCAAAAATTTCTGGCACACAAATAAAAGTTGATTTATAGCATTCATGAAAGAAACTTTTTACATGTGATCTTTAGGTCAAGGATGAAGGTTTGTGACTGATATAAATCAATGTCAATCAGCAAAGTCATGGTTGAATTTGTTACTCATAAACTGCATAGATAAGGTGGACTTACTAATAGTCATGTGTGTACAGCTGTTTGTATAAAGTAGGTGATAAATGATTAATTGCTTAAAAATCATGAAATAGCGGTACTAATTTTATTTTTCAGGAATTGTTGTCGACGGAGCTGAAAATGTTGATAATGTGATCAAGAGCAGTGCAGCGGTCGACATCACCACCGATGTGGATTACCAGTTGGACTCCAGCACAGTGTCTGTCCAGTTCTCTGGTTTTGAGAGTGCCCTCCATGGGGTCATGCACTTTGAGATGGCTGTAGGAACCAACCCAGATGGTGGAGAGGAAGTGCTGGCTTACACAGACTTCAACATAGTTCACATTGAGGAGACAGATATTGCTGGAAATGGTATATAAATAATGTAGACATGATAACTTGAGAAATCTTTATTAACTACAGTCATACAAAGAAATGTATGCAGATATTCCCTTTAGAAATTTGTGCTCAATTTGATTTTATTTGTCTGTAGGACTGACAAGCTCTGGATATGCACAAGCGAATCTACCACTGAAACCTAACACAACTTACTACACCACTCTTAGAGGAGTGACAAATGATGGGAATGTGTTACAAACCAGCTCTGATGGATTCACTATCGACCAATCAGCTCCTATCATTGCAATTGACAGGTCAGATTATCAGTTCTACCTTAAAAAATGAGATATTTATATTTTAAAGATCAGAAATGCATTGATTAAAAACTTTTCGATTTTTTTTTAAATTTGTGATTTATTTAAAAGGTATTCTTTAAAAGTTACAGCAATTTATATCAACCAAATTTTTATAGATTGACAAAGCATTCCTCAGCTGAATCAGATGTAGGAGCAGGAAGCATGGTGTACGAGTCTACAGAGGATTCTCTGTCTGCCATGTGGCATTACAACGAGACAGAGTCAGAGATAGTCAGGGGATGGTACGCAGTCGGAACATATCCCTACGCTGATGACATTGCGGCACTGAAAGAAGTCCCCATCACTACTTCTCTCTCAAGTTTCCTGGCCAATAATGAAGTTCGACCAGATACTACAGGTTTGCATCCACAGTCACTTGAAAGAAGTTTCAAAATAGTAGATAATTCCTATAATTTGCTTGAAGTAATATTCAAAGAAGAATATTTGTTGGTTTACCATTTTTAGATTTGAAATTGAAAGCCTGTATTAAATGTGTAAGCTTTGTTTGCAGGCAAGCCCAACATAGTGAGTGTGTGGGCTGAGAACTCTGTGGGTCTTGTATCCAAGGCTATGACGGGTGCTGTAATCATTGACCAGACCATTCCTCAAGCAGGCACTGTTACATGTCCAGACTACATACAGGTATACTTCAGGAAAATAAAAAAGGGGAGGGGAAGCATGGCACATAAATATTGAAATTTCTTTACACAGTGTAAAAAATTTAGGAGCATTTGAGGTTGAATGTTCTTTCTCTCCAAACATTAGATTAAGCTGTAAGACAGACATATCTATGATATTTTTCAATGTGTCTGATTTCGTTTTTTTAAGACCACAGTCCCAGTTGAATGCTCATGGACAGGTTTTGTGGACACAGAGTCTCCCATCAAGGAGTACAGAATCATGATGGGCAATGCCAAGGGAGACGACTCCATCTACTCTGGCGGATCAGTTCCTGGACACATTCAGAAGTTTTCCATTCAAGGTAAATACTAATATAATTATATAAAATTTTAATTGCTTTGAATTTGATTGTCAAAAAAAGTCTCAAATCATACATGACAGAATGATGGTAAAATAATGAATGAAATCTAAAGACGTCCATTTAAAGTTTCTCCACCCTTGATATTTTTATGGTTTAATCTTTGTAAATGTTGTTTAAATTTGAAAAGCAATATGTAAACAATCAAATTGAACAGAATATAGATATGTTGCAAATTTATTTTTTATGCTGGAGGAGCTTACACAGGTACACTATCAGAGCAATTATAGCGACAACTGCTACCCGACTTAATTATCTGATTTTGTTTTTTCTGATTTCCATATACATGTACATGTATAAAAGCAAATCCTACTGAAGTTCATCACATTTTGATTATCAATTTAAGGCCATCAAAGTTTGCAAGTATATATATTATGGCATTTGCAGAGCATTTTAATCCAATTTTTCAACATTGAAAAATACATGTCGGCTTCTCAAAATGTCTATAATTTTTTTAATAATGGTTCAAACCCACTCAAAAATGCTACCATTTTTAAATTATTATATATCGTATCAAAGTATGCAAAGAAAAAATTACCAAGTGGGGTAAAATTGTTAAAATATGGTGTATGTACAAAACTGCTGATACGTTTTTTTCAATTTTTCATTGAATTCGGCGATTCCATCTAAAACCACTATCTAAATTGGTCAATATAATTGTCATTTCACATTGAATAACTGAAAATGTGATGAAAAACATCTAAAAAATTAATAAGTATTGCCAAAACCAATATTCACATTTTACTAATAATAAAGTTGATAATGGTAAAAAAGTCTGGAATGCTCCTGATGATGCATGCGACAATCAAAAGACCTTAATGTAATTATGTCAATTAACTTCAATGAAGGAAAATTCAAAGAAAAAAACTAGTCCAAAAATTCACATGTCTAACATAGAAGTGTAATATTATCATTAATGAATGCATAAGGAATAAATTGCTGACCGGAATGTAACGTACATTTGTAGGAGCTGGCAGTAAAATGTCCCACGGTGCAGAGTACTATGTCACAGTGACAGCTGTCAACACAGTGGATATGACGGTCAATGCTTTCTCCAACAAGATCGGAGTGGACACCACCCCACCAAAAACAGGAGTGGTGGTGGATCTGAACTCTGTGTACAGGATCGATGCAAAGAGCGTTGATGAAACTGTCCGCATGAATGCGGTCATATGCAAAACTGTTGCAGGTTAGATTCTTTGTTGTTTCTTTTAATATTTACATGGAAGTGAATTGTGGAGCAAAATTTTTGAGATGGTGTTTAAGAAAGCTAAAGGTCTATATGATGTGTGTTTTTACAGAATGCAAAGCCCTGGATGCCATTTGTACAGAATCCCTGACCTCCCTGTCAGTCACTTGGATGCCCTTCACTGACCCTGAGTCACAAGTTGTGGAGTAAGTGACCAACAACAAGTACTTGACAGTACCTTCAGTCTTTTGCCATGTACCATGTACTTGAGAGCCCTTTTGGTTGAAATTCATTATATTTCTCCATTGTTAATAAGTATTTCAATAAGGCTAAATATAAAAGACTTTAAAGTCCTTTTTCATAGTTTTTAAAAATGTATTTGGAGTGTATATATGGTAGAGGGAAATGGAAGCTCTTTTTAAGTTTGATAAATAAATATGAGGGTTTAATATGATGGATACCTAATAAAAGGATAGTTACTTAATAAAAGGATCGATACCTAAATGATAAAAGAGTTTCTGTGTTTCAGATATCAGATAGCTGTTGGAACATCACCAGGTGGAGGCCAAGTCAAAGCTTTCTACACAATCCCTGCTGGCAGTCAGCAACATACAGTCTCAGGTCTCAATCTGAATGGCTACAGAAAGGTAGGGGCCATTACAAGTTCATAGTGGTCTGAAAATCAACTGCACAAAACATATTAATTAAACGTATTTGTAATTGAGTTTGATAGTTTGAAAATGATGTTTAGAGATCGATATTTATGAATCGGTGATCACTGAACCTGCTAAAATGTGTTTATCCACCCTGTCTTTGTTAGCTGTACGTGTCTGTGAAGGGAGTCAATGGGGCCGGTTTGACCAGCGTGGCTACATCAGATGGGGTGTACATCTCGTACCTCAGTCAGGGCAAGGACCCCCTGTCCTTTGTCGGGGTCATGGACATGGTGGATGGTGAAACCATGGATGTGTCAGTATTTTTAGAAATTGTGTCTGTATAATCAATCTATTGCAAGAGGCTTGATTTTTTCCTGAATATGTTTCAAGAAAAATAATGTTTTTCCTGACTTTTGGAATTATAACTGATGTTGTTGGGTGTTAACAGAGATTTCCAGACAGATCCCTCCACTATTCGAGCTAGCTGGGACGTTTCTGGTGACCCATGTCCACCAACTAAGTATGAATGGGCAATCAGACGACTGGATGGGTATGAGATCTCAAGTTTCTTCAGTACAAACAGTAAGTAGTCCAAACATACATAGATTTGATATAAACAGTGCAACATCTATTCAATATTTTTAATTTCATAGCTTGTATGTCAAATGAGTGAGAAATCAGTTAAAGATTACAAGGTTTGACCAGCGTACTGTACCTGTACTGAATCTATAGCAGCATTTGTCTGCATCAACACCGCATACATTTTGCAAGATATTTCAGATATGAACTTGGTGTTACAGTGACTAAGCCATGTTTAACCACTTTTTTTTTCTTTTCCTTTTTTTTTTACAAAGTGAGAACATACGGCTTGATTGATGGGTTGGAGATGAAGAATGGAGAAACCTATGTGAATTACATCAGAGTGACCAACTCCATCGGATACGTGTACACCCTGCGGTCCAACGGAGTAACCATTCAGGAGACCCCACTGCTGCCTGGTAAGGTATATGATGGAGACATTGACGGATTCGATCTCAACTTCCTGCCCTCTGTGACCAAAGTGTATGCCAACTGGAACGGTTTTGGTCTGCCAGCAGATGCCATCAAGCAAATTGATGTCAACAGTGGTAAGGAGGCGGCACTTCTCTTTTTATGGAATTCTTTTGAAAAATAACTTGCAATCCAATGTTTGATGATTGCATCAAAGTACTAAATACCACATACATGTACATGTACATATGTGTGTATGAGTTACTTTTATAATTACGTAATGTATTACAGGAAATCCTGGGCTACAGACAGATGAATCCCTGATATCAGCCCAGGACAAGAACCAACAGGTGGCTTACTATATGGTGGCCCTCGGAACTGACCGTCGCTTCAACAAAACCAGGGACAATGTGGTGCCCTACACGTTTGTGGGAGAGAACACCACGGTTGTGTTCACAGACTTGGAATTGACCCCTGGAGTTGCCCTGTACTATTTCTCTGTGTACGCATTCAGTAAATCCTTCTCCAAGACACTGGTTACATCCAACGGATTTTATGTGGGATTCATGGGTGGAGTTACTCGTAAGTAAAAGGATCCTTGGAAAAGTTGAAATTTTCAAAGTCAATTTACAATAAAAGCTTATATTTCATGATTTTTTAAAAATATTTATTAAGCATAATCCTAAAGATTTTGAATCATTTTTTAGTGAGATTTACAAGTACTTTTGTGAATAATTCATTGAACCATGAAAGAATATTCAAAATTGTAATGACAATTAACTTTTGTTTGATGTACAGCGGGATTGATCACCAGACCCGGTCAGTGTGTGAGCAATAACACGGTGCTGGAGGTACAGTGGGAGGGCTACACCTCCAAGCTGGACATCCTGATGTACTATGTGGCCATCTCCAACCACACAGAGGCCAACGGAACCAGCTGTAAAGACTATGTAAGGCAATCATGTTGATGTCCTGTCTACTTACATATCTATTGTCTTCTAAACCTATGTTAAATTAGCAAATGTCATTTAAATATTTCTTCTGTGGGAATTGTTTACATTTTTAAATAAGAAAAATAATTATTAAAATGTGTTCTTACTATCCATGTATATTGTAGTCATTACAGATTTTCAGTTTTAAACAAAACAAAGAAACATGATTCAAATATCCATGCATGCTCTTGATATCTGGTCGTGTTCACCTGATTTTGATTGGTTGATATTTCTATATTATATAATTCAAGATTGATGGTGGAAAGTTACCCGATGATGAGAGAAAGCTGTTGTTCAGTGCCATGGATGTCACCAACCAAGGACAGAATACCTACTCCAAGTTTACCAACCTGACACTGGAGCAGGGCAAGACTTACTATGTCTGGGTCATGGGTGAGTACCTGATTGTCCAAGATTGCATCAGATCTTTCAAATACAATATTCTTATCTGCAGGACTGTTAAATGTTATTTTTACTTGATTTAAACCCTAACAGGTACTGATAAGTCTGGAGCTTGTGGAATGACTTACTCAGAGTTTTTGGTCGATATCACGGAGCCAACCATGGGAGTCATCAGGGCTGGACCTTGGTACAATATGGTAAGAAGTAATTACCTGTACAGTGATACCTGTTGCCATTTCGAGTACCTTTTTCCATATGATTATGATATGGTTTATTACAAGTATACTTGAGACATTTAAGACTTATTTAAGATCACTTCTTTGTAACTTGCTTCTTCCTTTGTCTTGTAGTCTTTGTCTTACACTACGGACAACTCTAGCATCACTGCTTACTGGGCAAACTTCACAGACGACGAATCCGGAATCTCAACCTACGAGGTCTCTCTGTGGAAGTATGACACGTGTGAAACAAACAGTGGTACAACACTGGTCAACGATTGGCTGACGCTCAGTAGCAACGCCTCAGAATACCAGTTTGTGAAACAGTCACTATGGGTAAGTTTAGCTGATCATGGTAAAAAGTATATTAAATATTGAATTTTCAAACAGACAAAAAATGCAAACACTTTATTGAATTTTTAAGACCACGTTTCTGATGATGATCAGACATTTTATGCCATTAGATAGCTGATGTTGAAATTGACCCAAGCTGTAACATACTTTTTCATTCAAGCAAATTCAGTATGATTAATATTTCACTTAGACCTGCAAAATTTATATTAATTTTGTTTAAGTCATAAAATCAAAATAAGTGTCTACGTCTGGCTCTGTATTTTACTCACTTGTCTTTTATTTTTAGAAACAAACTCCCTATTTTGTGAAGCTTAGAGTGACCAACTGTGCTGGTCTGTTTGTGACCCTGGAGACCACCCCTGTACTCTTTGATGAGACATTGCCGTTGCCTGGTCAGGTGAAGGATGGCCTCGATTTCACCTCAGATCTGCTGTGGTTTAATGACACAACTAAAATAGAAGGTACGCAATATTTATATACATTTGACTTGGGACCTTAGTAAAATGCATATTTAGAGATAGTCATACCTCATGGGAAACCAAAAAAAAAGTTTTTATAGATATTTAATAATTTAAAGCTGAGGTTTCAAAATGAAGTTGTTTTTTATGTCCCCCGCCGCAACGCGGTGCGGGGACATAGAAATGCCGGGCGTCCGTCCGTGGGTCTGTGCGTCCGTTACGTGCGTCCGTCCATCACACTTTTTTGTAAGCGCTCTCATGCCTACAAATTTTGACAGATTTTCATTAAATTTATACCAAATGTTTATACCACTATTATCTTGGTCAAGTTCGAAAATCAGCATTGGTCGATACTTTTTGTTGGAGTTATCGAACTTTGACCACAATAATGACTCCGTTTTATCCAAAAATTGACCTTGTAAGCGCTCTCATGCCTACAAACTTTGACGGATTTTCATTAAATTTATACCAAATGTTTATACCACTAATACCTTGGTCAAGTTCGAAAATCAGCATTGGTCGATACTTTTTGTTGGAGTTATGGGACTATGACCACAATAATGACTCCGTTTTATGAAAAAATTGACCTTGTAAGCGCTCTCATGCCTACAAACTTTGACGGATTTTCATTAAATTTATACCAAATGTTTATACCACTAATACCTTGGTCAAGTTCGAAAATCAGCATTGGTCAATACTTTTTGTTGGAGTTATCGAACTTTGACCACAATAATGACTCCGTTTTATCCAAAAATTGACCTTGTAAGCGCTCTCATGCCTACAAACTTTGACGGATTTTCATTAAATTTATACCAAATGTTTATACCACTAATACCTTGGTCAAGTTCGAAAATCAGCATTGGTCAATACTTTTTGTTGGAGTTATGGGACTTTGACCACAATAATGACCCCAGTTTATCCAAAAATTGACCTTGTAAGCGCTCTCATGCCTACAAATTTTGACGGATTTTCATTAAATTTATACCAAATGTTTATACCACTAATACGTTGGTCAAGTTCGAAAATCAGCCTTGGTCGATAGACTCGATACTAGTATACTGCTTGACCGGCGGGGGACCCAGGAATTCTATTCTTGTTAACATTCATATCATTCTTAATATATACCATGATTCCTATCATGTTCATTTCTTTTTGTGACAGGTACATTCTTGCATTTGCCAAATCCTGATCAAAATGCACACCCGTGTCCGAACCAGAAAATTGCCATCAAAGGTGCTGGGTGGCAGAATCTGAACAAACTGGGAATGTTGGATCCCTCTGGAGAATACTGGCGGATTAAACAGCAGGACATCTTTGTCTTCCCTGATGATATTGAAGATAAGGTGAACATCAAACTTGTGAAGACCAAGGACGCCAGCAATAATGACATCATGGGAGCTGGGGCCATCTACAGAAGAGCAGAAATGTTTAATGGAGGCACCTACAAGGTATTTTGAGTATATATAAGATTAATATAACCAGTATGAAAGTTTAAGGCTGTTAAAGGAAAATGGATTTAATCCTGATTTTGTCCTTTACAGCTCCGTATCCAGGCAGCTGATAAGCAGGGAGAGGCAGTGACAGAGATCTTGTTTTGGGATGGTCCAGAAACTGGAATTGCCACATACAAATACGAGATTCCGAAGGAGTTTGAAAATTGTGTGTGCTGCTTTGACAATCCCATTCCTCAGGTTAGTTTTAGGTCTCTGTTTTGATACTAAAAATCAATGAAAGAAAGAGCTGATATGTTATTTAGAATTCAATTTCTGGAACAGGTTTCAATTTGAAATGTCAAGAAGTGATTACTAATGAGGTGATTAATTGTTGGCTTTTGATTGGTTCCTACAGTCGTGTGGTGGGTGTAACTGTACCAGCTACCTGCTGGACAAGGGATACTTCCTGAACGAGACGTTCACCACCAGCACCACCACCACGCAGTCCCCCAACAGCCAGACCTTCCCCCCGTACGACGTGGTGGACCAACAGGGCTCCAGTGTCATTGACAAGCCTGACCTCAGCCCACAGATAGCCAGGGACTCCTGTGGAGTACAGATCTACTCTGGTAAGGAGATAGAACATCTTCATCAACAGTTCCTTCCTTTTGAAGAAATACATCAATTCTACAATACAATGGAGACAATTTTAATTTTATAAACCTAGGAAATGCAAATATGTAAAATGAATAACATTTCTACTATATTTTCTTTCCAATATTAAAATTTTTATAAATATATTGGGTCTTTTTCAGGATTGTTATTAATCACATGCACTTTTATTTGTTACACAGTTATAAAAGATTACCTTATAGTACAAGTATGATAATAACACAAGGTATCTTACTCCAAATCTGTGGAGTACCCCCCCTTCTGTGAATTGCAATTATTTTCAGCATTGCGAATTCAGAGTTAGATATCTGGTAGTACTATTATACTTAAGGGTGATCTTTTATTACAGAAACAAGCACCTATGTCATTAATCCAATCATATAGCATATGCAAATTCTTCCTTTACATACTAGCAAGTGTTGTAGTTCATTTTGGGGTTTTTTTTTCCAACAGCCAATCCCAGTGCTAACCAGAGTGCCTTCCTTGTGTCGTGGTGCCGGTATAAGTATGACCTACGGAGGATGGGAATCCTGGCCACAGACATCAACATCAACCCAAGTGACGCGCTCCACGACTACACAGTGGACTTTGTCATGAAGAGTGAAGATTCCACCTCTGTATGTATCAGAACAGTGTTGCTTTGAGAATCTTTGTATGATTTCATTTCTGAATCAATTAATTAATATTCCCAATTTAATACAATTTTATACTTTTTAATTTTCTCTTTCAAAAATTGTCCATGATAAAGTAGAGATGATATCTCTTTGAAGTGTCAAAGTGAGTCGAAATTCCAAAGTATTTTTCAGGAATTTTAAAATATTATTTTTTTTAATTTACAAAGTTTGGATGCCTAAATGATTATCCATATAACCTTGATACTTTTTCAAAGTATCAAATGTTGAATTTAAAAATAATGAACTGAACCTTTGCTCATTAACATTCCATAAAACATTTTACAGATTGATTTCCATATTTTAACCAGTTTGCAATGAATACAATCATTTAACTTAAATAAGCTGAAGCTGTTTGTTGCATGGTTTTGTTGATGTGTTGCCAAACATTTTTCATTTCTTAAATGCTGCCTCTTCTCTCTTACAGATGGCACTATGTATGATGGTGTACATTGACAACGAATTCATCAATGAACTTTGTGATGTCCCTCAGATTTCTACAGAAGCATTCATGTTCTTCCATGTCTTTAAAAGACTGAATCAAATGCCCAATTTACAGAACAATTTTGAGGCCTGGGCCACATATGCAACATTAGCTGGCCTTGAGATGCCTCCACCCATAGGCACACTCTGTAGGTCTGGACCTCAGTTCAGGGCCTTCACCAACCCAGTCATTTTCTACGAGGCAGGCATAGGCACAAGCAAACTAGCATCGGACAGTGTTCCATTCAGAAAGGTACTACACAATTCACAAAGGCAACAGAAAGTTTTCCAAAGGCATATTCTTTGGTGCATAATTTGTTTTTATTTTCTTGTTTTTCGAAAGACAGATGATGATTAGATCTAGATGAAGTCTTTTTAATTGAATTTTTCAGGTTGTTGAACCATGCATTCCTTGCTTCACCAAGTGTTACCGCTTCAACTGTGATTCCAACTGTACATCAACTGAGACAGTACAAAAGACCTTTGTGTTGGACAATATCAACCTTCCCACGAAGAAGACTGTGTACAATGACACAGGTCACGGAGTGGAGGAAATCATCACATACTACCTGACAGGTAAATCATGAACTTTAAGATGTATTGCTCAGTAAAAACATAATTTATATGCAAATGGAGAAAAAGTATGGGGAAATATTTCTTTACACCAAAAGTTAATGCATTTGTGTATATGATTAGAAAATCTTTTAAAACATAAGCTTACCTGAATATAATCTCTCAAGAAACTTAATCTTTCCTGGGTACATATAGCTTTTTTATCTTTGAGTTACAAAATGTTCTTTTTTCTGACACAGTACGAGCAGTAACAGCCTCTGGACATTATGTGCCTTCCTCCTCTGATGGTTTCTATGTGGACAACACTGCCCCTGTGTTTGACCAGGAGATTATGGGTGGGGAGTTTTACTATGATGTGGGGCAAGGTAACAGCACCCCAGCAGAGTTCCAGAACTCCAACAACACCATCAAATGTATCTGGAAATGTGACGACGAAGAGAGCGGCATAGTGGTAAGATCAGCATTCTCTGTTTGTTTTATATCATGAAATATATGAAGATGTGCAGACTCTTCAAAATGCAGTTGTGATGGTACATTGTTCACAATAATAATTAATGTATTTATAATGAAATAGTTAATGAAATTTAAGTATTCTAAGTCAGAATTAAACATAAACTGAGAAATGTTTTCATGAAATTTACAGGAGTATAGATGGGCCCTTGGCACCAGCCCTGGAGCTTCAGATGTGATGAACTATACCTCCACTGGACAGGGTATTGTGGGAGTCAACAGCGATTTGGAGGGAATACTGCAACATGACCAAACTTATTATGCTACTATAACGTGTGAGAATGGAGCAGGCCTGATTTCTTCATACCAAGACACCAAGGGTAAGCTGATCAAAATTAAATTGTCATTTACTTCTAAGTTACGTTTGGATTATTTTGGAAAGGGAAGTATCTAAACAATATTTTCTTCTTATTACAAGGTTGTTTAATTTTCACTCTACACTCTTGTTTGCAAAATGTTTTCTTTTTGATTAACATTTTATTTATTATGTGATTTGCAGGTGTGACAGTGAAATTGATCCCACCAAATATAGAATCAGTCAACACAACCATACCAGGCACGGCCAAATTTACAGAGAAGGTGTTCCCAGAGGACTCTCTGACACAGGAGGATCCTACCAGTGTGGGCTTTACCTTCACAAAGTCTGAAGATCCATCAGTTGACAGATATGGTATGTCCAACATTCCTTCAGAGTTCAGTAAGGGTACAAATACACTAGGGGTTATATCGATAGAGATAAATTATCATAATGTTTTTTAATATTTGTAGACTTGTGTGTTGGATCCAAAAATCTGACTGAAGACATCATTCCATGTACCTGGGTTGGCTACAATATATCGGGTTCCGCTGAAATCAAGGATGGAGCACTATGGGTAAACGGCATGGAGATCCGTAAGCTGTCAGAGCTTCGGCCTGTTCAGGACTATTCCAATGGCACCAACTCCGGCAGCAGTAGCGGCAGCAACAAGGACAACTTTAGGATGCCCATAGGACAGCAGATGTTTGTGACCATGAGGCTGTGTAACAAGGCTATGCTGTGTACAAACAGGAGTCTGGCGGTGATCATCATTAAGAACAGTGCTTCCAAGGTGGGCGTGTCCACCAATGGAACAGCCATCGAGGAGAAACTGACTCTGGTGTCCAGGAAGAGAGCAGCTAAAGAGCTAGACATTAAAACCCCAAGTGGTAAATATTACTTTATATGTTTTTCAGGCATAGCTTGGTTCTAAGCCTCATCTTTTTTCAGTTTTCGTACAGTTTTTAGGTTTTGTATATAATGTGTAGCTGTACATCTCTTAATGTTTTTTAACCAGGTCTGGCTGAGGGACAGTCCATCATTGTAACAGCTCTTAAGGCTGCTGACCTGACTGCTACCTATGGATCTGATGCCTCCATCGACTTTGTGTCGTATATACAGGATCCAGCTACTTCAATGGACATGGTTCAAAGACTACTGTACAAAAGGTGGGTTTATATACTAAAATGTTTGCTTATTGCATGAAAGATGATTGTAAACATTGTAAAATAAAATTCATTTAAATCAATTATTATGCTATGTGTTCTTAATTTAGCCCTCATTTTACATGTAATGACACAATGGCTAAAAAAAAAAAACTGGTTGCTGTAGTAAAATGAATGGGTCTTTTTTCAGATTCTATGGGCAGACCAATGCATTCTCACTAGTGTCACTGGGTAATATCCCCATGCCAGGACCTCTAACCATCTCCTACAGTGACAGCATAGGCCAGCCCTCCACTGGAAACAGGACCATGCTACTACACTGGAATCCATGTAAGCTTTCATATACTGTAGATTCCTTATATTACGCGAGTACTTAATTCCGCGATTCAATGGTTATCCATCAAATCGCGAGAACATAAAATTGCGATTGCCGAAATTTTATCATAATTTCATGTAGTTTACAAATGTCTGAAAATTAAAAGCGAGATTTTAAAATTCGCGAGACAGGCTTCTCGTGATTTTAAGCGGATATTAATTCCTTGCGTTTATTTAGGAATTTACAGCAATATACTAAATGAAAAAATAACAGAAGCCTTTTCTGAAAACTATCCTTAATAAGCATGTATGTGATATATATATACGTTGTTGGTGTCGAGATCTGATGTATTGACACATCCATTTTAATCCTACAGTGATGCAGTACTGGGAGATCACTAGTAAGACCTGTAAACACCTACCCCTTGCGGAACAGGAAGTGTACAACCCCACCACTCAAATCATGACCGTCAAGGTGGGTTCCCTAACTCGTGTAGAATACACAATTGATTTCATAGTACTATTTCTCAGTAGCATTTTATGATGTACTAATAACATGTAGAGATGACTTTTAGAATCTCAAATTACAGAGATCTTGAATCCCTGGGTAATGACAACTGCATGTACATGTATTTGTATCAAAACTTGCAGCCTATAAACAGTACTTTTTTTTGTGAACGAATTTATGATTACTTTCCTTCTACGATTGCTAATAATTGATGTTGTTCTATAGATTTGTGATACCTATGATGTGGATGAGTCAGTCCAGGCATCAGCAACATCGACCTCTAGAAAGAGACGAGCCACCTCCTCCTCTCCCTCCTACTTCACCCGAGAGACCATGTTTATTGTGTCCACCACGGCCGCCTCTATTTACAACTCACCACCCAGACTCAATGTCTCTAGGAATGTTGACATTGTGGAAGATTCAGGTAACTCATTTATGAATGGTTTCATGTTTCTCGGCTTCAACCTAGAAAATAATTTTCTCTCTTTACTAAAGATTCAAGTTATGATAATAGCATAGTGGCAACATTTTACTTGTTCTCAACAGTGTTGTGTTTATCAATTGAAAATAGACTGTAAATAAGATATTAGTATATATGCATTTAAAACAAAATTTGATTGGCTGTGACAGGTACTCTGAACTACCAGCTTGTGGCGACGGATGAAGAGGGAGACAAAATCCTATTCGCTCTACTGGATTCCACTCTACTGTTTGGAAATGCCAGCCTGACGTCCAGTGGATTGTGAGTTCAATTATTGTTCAAAATCTTAAAAAAAATAATGATCATGGTAAATTGTATCCTCTTCTGTATTATTATCTTGTTTTTTCACACCTGTTTGATCTTGTTTGCTTTCAGCCTGACTTACACTCCATGCAGAGATTGTGCAGGAGTGGAGTACCTCAACATCACAATGTACGAGAACCAGACAGACCCAGAAATCCCCCCGGCCAACTCCACAGACGTCATCATTATCAACATTCAGTCCATCAATGATCCACCCATCCCATTCGCTGCATACAACGGAAAACTGCTGCTCATGGACGATATCACAGAGCCAATAGTGGTGGGTATTCTATTCATATGTCTTTTTGGGCATAATCAAAGTATTGTTTTAAATTCTAACTTGTATATAAAGCATGGTTTTATTTACCCAGCGAATGAAATAAAAACAGGTTGTATATACACTTTTTCAAATTTTACAAAAAAGAAAAATCTCGTTTGCCATAATCTAAAATACCTGTTTGCTGCAATTCTAGATGTTCAGTCGCAATCATTTTTATATTAAGATTATGATAATTTGTTTTGAATGAAGCTGCTGCATTGTTTAATCCTTTCTCTGTTCTGCTTCAGATATTGCGAGAAGCCCACTACGATTTTAATCAACACGTTTGGGAGCAACCTTGGACAGCAGTGTTTGGTGCATACGATGTAGAACCTGGTGACACCATAACCTTCAGAATCAATGACCCACAGGCCACCAATGTCTCCACAGAGGGACTGAGTACAACTGTACCCACTCTGTTTTCCACCTGTGATAGTGCTGGTCAGATCTCTGTAAGTATTTCATAGAAATATTGGTTAAGACATTCTATAACAGAAGTAAGATCACAGATACATGTACATTGAGTAGATACATCAGACTAGACGGAACCTGTATTTTGACTTTCCATTTTCCAGACCAATATGATGCCATGTGAGAACTTCACTCAACATTTGCCGCATGCAGCCAACCTTTTAGCCTGGACCACATTCACCCTCAATTTCACAACTCCAGTGAATGTATTTGGAAACTTCAGTATCAACCTGTATTTTGAAGACAATGCAAATGGCACCTCGCTTCCCCTGACTGTCAAGTTTGCTGTAATGGATTCCCCTTGTCATAATGGAGGAGTGTGTGATCGTAAGGAATCAATACTAGAAGAAAAATAAATGTCATGTATTGGGTTCAATGCACAGAAGTACATGTAAATGCCCTTTTACTTATTTTGACAAAAACATTTTATTGAGGATTTGAATATCTTTCTTTTCAGCCACCAGCATCTTCCCCTGCGCAGACACCCACAGAACCCACAACTTTGACGCGTACTACCGCTGTAACTGTACCGGAGGATACCAGGGGAAATACTGTCAGGAGGACATCAACGAGTGTCTGAGTGACCCCTGCATGCACCCCTACGTCTGCTACAACAACCTGGACCATTACGTGTGTGCCTGCCCCGAGGACAACCCTCACTGCGAGATCCTGCCGTGGATGATCTCCATCATCCTGATCATCATCATCGTCATCATCATCCTGGTGGTGGTCGGTCTGCGCAGACACAAGAAGATGGTCAGGTAAAGTCTTATAAACAACACTAACTGAACATTCATTTGATTAAGCACTCTTTTTTTCTTTTTGGATATCTGTCATTTATTGAATTGGTTTTGCAAAGATTAATTAAGGTTATCTTGAGGAGGTACTCAGAAATATACTTTCTTATTAATATTGTGATTTGTCTTCTTTTTTTTTCAGTGAGAAAGAATACATGTTAAAAAAGTAAGTTGACCCTCCCGTTTAACTTATACGAAATCTATGATTTTTCTTTGAATAACAGCTGGATTATGTTACCCACGCTGAGCCTTTGTATGTATAATATAATTTGTCTAACTTATTGTTGTGATTTTACAGTAAATTTGGATCACAGTCTTCCCTGGGATCAGAATTTGACATGGGAGATGACGTTTTCCAAGGTAATTGTGCAGAACATATTGAACAGATATACAATGTAGTATAATTGAACATGAAATAAGGGAAAAATTTGATGAATGGATATTGTTACATGTTCTAATGTAATATGAAAAGAACTACCGGATGTATATGGGATAATTTAAATGCATTAATTTTGTTATGCTTTTATATCACAGATGACAAAGAGTTCCCGGATGAATTAGAGGTATGGTACATGAATTACAGTTATTATAGTCTTAAAAATGTTAACTCTGTGATTAAAAGCCTTGCACAAAACAGATTAGAGGTAGAATTGTACATTTGACTTTTCTTTTTTACAGGGCTTTGAAAATCCTGCTCTAGACATTGAGCCTCACTATGATCCAGAGGAGGAGAGACAGTACTTCAACAGACACACCAAGTCCAACTTCATGCCACTGCTGGACCTTGATGACGTTCCCCCACCCCCATCTTATGAGTTCCCAGAAAATGACCATCCACATCCTAGCACATTGCATGCAATGAATGCATCTAAGGGACCGCTGGGCCGTACATACTTTACCCCCGGGACAATGCCTCTAAGCAGAAGTGGTGCAGACTCTGGAGCCAGTTCACCTGTACTGAAACGCCGCCACAAAGTAGAGCCTGTGGAGGATGACACCACCTCAAGCCACAGTCCGCAGGATAAAAGGTCCAGGTGTAAGACGCCCGACCTGTTTACAGTCAACAACAAACCCAACGGACCCATCACCCACCCTGAGAATCCATCCAGATCGGCCACTCCATCGTATGGAAAGCATAACAAGATATTGCCCCAGAGTGACAGCAACTCACCATTGGGTAGTCATAACTCCAGCAGCAACAGGAGTGGTTCCTCCCGGCAAAGCTCCCCACAGACCCAGCCAAGCTCCCCACAGACCCAGCCAAGCTCCCCACAGACCCTTGAGATGGCTGTAGCTACAGAGCTCACGTTCTCTGACCTGGAACTGACCACTACACAACAGACTAATCTGTGATTGGTGGGTACAAACTGACCCCCATAATGGACCATGACAACGAATTTATCATTATTGTCTTTCCTCTAACTTTTGATATTTTCTACCAGTGAACTTTTTTTTAATAATCAGCATATCTGTGATTTTGTGTATGGTATTCTTTACTACCTTTATGTTATACATATTTTGAATTGTTCCGTCCTTGATAAATGAGTTACTGTTAAGTGATATCAAAATATGATATTCCTTTAGGAGAACTACGCATGAAACTTGACTGTGATAAATTTGAAACACTTTTTTAATTGGAAAACTCCGTCCATAATAATTACATTGTTTTACAAACTACACATATCACAATTTTCTATGTATTTACTTTTATTTATATATTCTTTATGAATAAAACTATTTTCTTTCTTTAAAATATTAATTGTAATTTTATTTGAACATTAAGACATGAAGAAATCTTTTCACAATGATTTCTGAACAGACACATGGTAATTGGATTGTAGTCAGTCATTAGTCATTACATAGAAGCTATGCTTCATTTCATTGCTTCCTTGTTCCTGCTTTGTTCTGTTGGGACTAGTCTATTCGCTGCCGTTCTTTAGCATACAGTCGTATGCCGTTCAGTGCCCTCATCACTGCCACTGCATTATGCTCCACTTTGTGTTCCTCATCCAATGAGAATGAAAATCTAAGAGTGAAGAGAGAGAGAAAAAAAATGGTCAGTAAACTGTCAGATTGAAATCTTTATATTAATAAGTGTGCCTACAACTGCTTTCTGTTGTCTTATATAACTAAATTGTGAAAATTTTAAATACTTTTGCCCATATTTAAAGGAATGTAGTGAAAATATCTTTATAATCCAACATTAAAGTAGGGTCTATCAAAAATTCCAATGATTTTATACGTTGAATCTAGTTGTTAGACTTGCCTGTGAAGAAGTTTGGCTAGGACTATTTTTTCCTCATTTAGTGCAAAGTGTTGTCCGATGCAATTTCTGTAGAAAAAATTAAGATCTTCATTGTTACCATTATTAAAGCATGCATAAGTCAAAAGCAACCACCTCACTGTCAAGATACCTTGGCCCTGCAGAAAACGGCAAAAATGCAAAAGAATCTAGCTTGGCGAGATTGTCTTTGGAAAACCTCTCAGGTTTGTACTGCATGTGGTCCGGGCCCCACACGGCCGGGTTGTGGTGGAGACACCAGATATTGGCCACCACAAAGGTTCCGGGGGGTATCGTGTGGCCCTCGATGTTAAGTGGCACCGTGTTGTTTCTGGCGACGAAGGGAACGGGGCAGTGTAGACGCATGCCCTCCTTGATACATTGTGTTAGAAACGTTAGCTTGCTTAAATCTTCCCTGCAAAATAAACAAATTGTAGGCAATTTTGTCTCCCTGTGTAAAAAATGTCTTCCTATGTGGGTCCAGAAGATTTTTCCGGGGGTGGGGGGGGGGATACTTTTGTTTGCCGTAAGAGGTGGGTTTCATGCATATTTTCAGTAATCAATTTTTTAAGTAATTTTAAACGCCAATTATGCAAGTTAAAATTCTCCAGGGGGAGTCCAGCCCCAGCCTCCCACCTGATCTCCGCAGTCCTCATTATATTAATTGCAGAGAACTTAATAAGCAAGGCATAGGAATTGCATTCAGTAAGTAAGATTTCCCATTTTTACAACTAGCAAGCTTGGACTTAAATCTGTTAACGAGAATATTTTTATTGTGTCATACCATCCCAAATCTCCATCCTTAGTATCTGATATAACCCTGTCTATTTCTTCCTGACATTCGATCTGATATTCCGGGTTTTCGGCGAGTGAGAACAGAATCCATGATATTGCACTGGCTGTGGTATCGTGGCCTATCAAACACGGTAATCAAATTAACATATATACTGATCAGGAGTTATTATAATTGACTAAATCTCAAAACTGAAAATAACGCTACATTTTTTTAAACATTGTAATAATGTGGTAATGGTGAATACTGTACCTTCAAATAGAAAAGTGTCCACCTCATTGCGAATTTCCTCGTCAGAGAGTCCCACCCCGTTTTCGTCTTTTGCCGTGAGGAGGATGTCCAGAAAATCTAGGTAACGCTTGGACTTCAGATCTAAACCTTCCTATTGAAGAATCAAATTCATTTTAACAATGTTAATTAAGTTGCGATTTCCAAAGATAATCGTTGGCATTCTAAGCAGAGACATCTTGTTAAAATTAAAATCTGTAGTCCTTAAAAAAAATTTGCAACTAGAAAACTTTTTGATTTCCTTATTTATTATCATCTTTAATAATGTTACAGGATTGTTTTAAATCGATAATTAAAAGAACGTTTACAAGATTAAGAAACTTTAATTTAAATATAGTCGCTAGGTTTCCTCATTCTTTTACAATTTCAGGAAAAAGATGAAGCCCGAGGTACATTATAGATCTAGCAGCAGAATATGTTAATTTGGTATATAGAAATTTGAAATTTAACAAATAAATTTTCATATATGTACAATCCGATGTTTCTCAGATGAATGGTATAAAACAGTGAAGTCATTGTAACGATAATTTCAACTTTATAAATCATATGTCATGGGAATTCAAAGACATAAATAGTAAAAAGACGGTGTGGCAGAAAGGCGGGATTTTTCCTAAACGAAAGAAGAACCCGTACCGCATTGAATGTCTTTCTAAATATAGACATTGACGACTTTATTTGTAAATTATATTGCGAGGATTGTCTGTATGAATGCAAAATGCCCGTCAAGCATTTTTTTAATCGAACACGGCAACCGCCAGTCAATCACAGGAAGAGGACTATATTTTCTGTAATCTGATGTTAACATAAAACATCTTGGTAATGCACTTTGCATTATTTCAGGCATAAGGAATCATTCTTTGAGTATTATGAGGTGATAATTTTGGTCGGGGCGTGGTCAAATCCAATTAAGTCCGAACAGCAGCATGATAGCCTTGATCACGCTGCGACCGAAATTAACACCTCCTAGTATTCAACGAATAATTCCTTATTACTTATATTTATATTATTTCCAATTTTTATACTTTAAATCAACATTTTATAGAACCACTATATTTTTCCATGTAGCACATGCTATGTATTACTACGCGGCGCAGCCAATGCCGTTTTTCGGTTATACTGAAAAACACGCCCATTTTATATCGCTCACCTTTTATGAAATTATTGGGCTTCAAAATTGATTCGTAATGTTATCACAGATAAAGACAGTTGAAAATTTAGGTGCGTTTGCAATGAAAGAAGTTTATACCAGCTCCTTCCGTCTCTTTTGCATGACGTCAGCTGCTACGTCGTGGACATATTGACAGTTCTTCTTGAAACGTTTTCCATCCGCTGTGTTATAGTAGATAAAATCAGGGTACAGCCAAGGGGATCTAATCATTTGTAAATAAATAAATAGATAAATAAATAAATGTGGCATGCCCCAGGCATTCTACATTCTCAATTCTATCAAATAATATTTATGATGGGTTTCGGAAATCTTAGGTTCTTGTATCATTCTATGTACCTGTTTCTGTAAAACCAAAGCTCTGCAATCTCGTTGACTGCTTTTACATATGGATGGACCTCGCCACTGTAAAAAAAAATAAAAATACAAGAACTGCTGTGCTCTGGTGCTCTTGCTACACAAACTTACCTAGTAAACTTATTGAGTATTAAGTGAATTCATTCTGAAACCAGCATTAAAAGAGTGGCAATACTTTTTAGATGTTGGAATACCACATGGATGTCACCAATTATAGAATGATGGTTATATAGAAGTGTTACCTATGAGACATGGAGTTAGATTTGTTTAGCCGCCTGAGTGCTTACGTTTGCTCCTGACAGTCTGTCTGGTAAGAGAAGGCACACCTCAGTATGATGTCCAGGGTACACAGACACACCTGACTGAACACCTCAAAGCTCTTACCCTCCTTAGCAAACCTTTGTATGTTTCTCTGAAATAAAACCAATCAGATGCCTGACAATGCATTTATCCATATCAATTTTATATACGTACACAAAATTATCACTCGGAAGAAACGTATCGGTAAATCATACATCATAGGTTTGTCATAGTAAAATTTAATGTTAATTTCTGATTTTCTCTGTTTACGTATGTGACAAGGCCGTTCACGTTTAATTTGTTTATGGTGGTTACCTCCAGCAGACCTGCGCATTCTTTATATACGCCAATGTAGGGCTTGAGGATGTCAAAATGGAACGCGGGGGTCAGTAACCGCCGAGATCTTGCCCACCTCTTACCCCCGGCGATCAGGAGCCCCTCCCCCAGCCAGGGAAGGGCGTGCCGATAAGCTCCTCCAAATCCAACGGGCTTTGGGTCTACAATATGTTATTAAGCAATATTTATAGGTTTTCAGATAGCCTAGAGGGTGTATATAAAATTCGTCTTGTAAGAATGGTGCGCAAATATTCCAATATGTATAAGGAATACTGAAACGCTGTATGAAAAATAGCTCTAACTATATTGGTAATTATTCCGAACCCTGTTCCCATGTTCAAATGGAATCTCTTACCTGCCCCTTTGAGGAGAATTTTGACGGTGTCTGGGTGGTTGAGGGTACAGGTCACTCTTGTAGGCCCGAAGTACGTGATGAAAAATTTGGGGTATTTGGTTGTCCATTCTATGGCTCTTTGGAGTCGTGCGTTGCTACCTCCTTTGCCCAAAAACTGCATGGAAATAAGTATTCATCAAATTTCTAAGTGATTTACGTACACTTGATATAAACTCTGGAAACACGTGCTCTTCTTTCTCTCATCATTCTCTCTCTCTCTCTCCGGTATAGACATATGACGGTGTTAACCCTATGATATGGAGAGAGAGAGAGAGAGAGAGAGAGAGAGAGAGAGAGAGAGAGAGAGAGAGAGAGAGAGAGAGAGAGGTTAAAGATAAATTTAAGTGGCTATTTCTATAAAAAGAGAGGGTTCTTTAGAGGGATGCGTATGTCCTATATATATCTTTGTAGCAGAGAGAGAGAGAGAGAGAGAGAGAGAGAGAGAGAGAGAGATGTCTTATACGCATCTCAAGAGGAATAGTACTTACGAATTTCATGTGACCCAGCAGCCAGTGTTTTCCTTCCGGCTCGGGGAAACCCCTGAATGCATTTCTCAGGCTTATAATGCGTATTACGAGTTTCAGCAGTAAAATAAAGACAAATGTTATTACCCCTACTACTGCAAATCCTATGAAATTGTCCTTAAGCAGACGATACACATTCACTACACCCATATTGTCCGATTAGTGTGTGACACACGATCAGCGAGTGTGTGACCACTTACACGTAAACTAAACAGTCTCATGGACTATATATTTAGTGATAAACATTTTGTGTTTAGGGGTCAAAATCTGGAACACATGCATGGGTTCATAAAGTAAGTGCGCATATATTTCACCTGCAAGGAAAGTTTTCTTTATATACGCTGGTATTTTCATATGAATAATTAAGGTTTAAAAAATCTAAACAATACCGTATTCTAGTCCAAATACATGCACATTAACCCATTTATTTTTAGATTACAAACTTTCAATCAACAATTACAGAGTATAATTATGATTATTTTAAATACTGACATTTATATCTTTACACAACAGGTGCTTGGGGAAGAACCCCCCCTCCCCCCCCCCCCCCCAAACACACATATATTCCTGAGTTATTTTTTCATTACTTATTTTTACATATCTTGATGTCACAATTATCGTGCGATAAGCTATGTACATGTATGAACAAATATATACCACTGGTATAAAAAGAATACAGTTGTATATTTATACTTTTTGATACATACATGTAGCTTATTTCGCGTTAATTGTGATTTTTTTAAGTGTAGCATCAACATATGTTTTCAAAGTATGATATGAACAAATAAGTCGGGAATGTGTGTGTGTGTGGGGGGGGGGGGGTACTATCTCCAACCACCTGTGCTTTATACCATATGATAGCAAACGAAGTCAAATCTTAAAAACAATTCCACGGTGCTACATTTTAATTCATGTAATTTGATATGAATAATGGAGCAACATGCATATGTATGCATACAAAATATCACTATACGTGGACCAATCATAGGGAACGGTTATCACATTCTCAGGTGCTTCAGTCCTGAAAAACAAATACATATTATAAATTCTTATTTTGTATAAAAATATTAATGGTTTCCCCTCTAGAATCACAATAATAGAAATCCTTTATCATGTAACTGAATACGTTAAATTATTTATCTTACACTATTTAAAACTTTTATTCAACACAATACATGTATTCGAATTTTCAAGTCAGTTCTCTTTTGATTTTACTTACGTTGTTTATTCCATCGATAAATCGTTAATATAATTTGGCTGATATCATATTTTCTACATGAATTGGACAATTTGAAATTATGAATGTAACATTTCCATTGCAATCAGGTTTGAGACAAATTATTTAACTATTGATGATTTGTCAAACCATTACCATACCTGCCACGGCGCTCTGAAATCCCGCGTTGTAATCACACGCGACTTCGTTGCTGACGTAGTCCTTCCTGTCGTCTGTGTACTGGTCCTGACCGTTGGGGCCGCCCACCAGAGCACCGTACAGTGTGTGGGGGTTAGGGCCGGGCTGTTGTTGGTCCGCGAAAGAACACGGGGAGGGGCGGCTTGGACAGGAACTGAAGAAAGCGTACAGATACAGTATACATGTACATCAAGGAATTAAAAAGCCCAAATGTTTCGCAAAACAACAGGCATGGCAATAAATGTATGTTATGTTTTATAATTATTACTAGCATGATATACATATTCAACCGAGTCAAAAGAATTTGTTGAAAAACTTGCATATTTAACCCCCTCGTATAAATGCTACTGTATAGAATACATGGACTTGTATTGTGATTAAAAAATAACGACGGAATTAAAATAATTTTACAGTAACAATTCTTAGTGAAAAATGAATGTGTTTCTATAATTGCACTCAAATCCGATCCATTCCAATTAAATACATGTAGCATGTTTAGCTAGTGCAAATAAGTACATGCATGCAATGTTATTGGAAAAGCAAGACCTACAGGTATATAAGTAAGTATTTGAAAATATTTTTGCCTAAATTGCAAGTAATAATACAGAGTAGTACATCAATTTTAGATAACCAAAGTGCAGAGATTTGCATCACTTGACATCAATTTATCGAACATATATGGGTAGTTTGCACCTGACACCGTAATCATATGATTAGTTTGTTATACCTGGACCTGTGATGAGGCCGCTGGGGAGGGTTGGTCCCGAAGCCGACCACAAAGCTCCTGCCTGTGTCCCCCAGGGCGTACCCTATCTGTGACCTCGCCCACTGTCTGTATTGGTCAGGGTGTACCCCCACATCGGCCGCCAACAACGCCATAAACGCCATGTTGGCTATAGAAAAATTAATATTGTTAAAAAGTTTGTTTAATGCAATAAGCTCCTTGGTTTTCCGAATTGTGTGTATAATTCTATCCTCATACATCTGTATGCGCCAGTATTTAAGTATTAAAAAAAATTAATTTCATAAGCTTTTTTTTATTTCCAAGATTTCTACTTTAAAAAGATATATGTAACTTATTCACACCATCGTACATGTATAGGACTGAATGTCTGCAGGTTTTAGATTCTAATACAGTCGTGTCGGACTATACCGAAAATACGTATTCGTTCGTTAACTGGAAAACAGACTCGAAAGTCAATTAGATAAGTTCCTTTTTCTTTACGGACAAATAAAAATTCAATTGATTAATATATACGTACAAGCGTATCGGAGAGAGCCCCATTGGGACCGGAAGGCGAGCCCCTTTGGACTGTACGGTACACTTCCGCCCGGCATCCAGTCGGTAAACGTAGCCTCGATATCATTTTTGTAAATGTCTTTTCCGGTCATATTGTAAAGCAGGATCTTAAATTACAAGAATTACCACGATAAAGGATATATTTAACCATAATACTGGAGACATTTTACTATTTCCCTGGAGACATTTTACCATATCCCCGAAGATATTTTTACCATATTCCCAAAGACAATTTACCATATTCCCGGAGTACTTGTCGTCCCAGGACTGCCCCCAGTCCGGACCCGTAATATAGTACTGCTCCGCCCAGTTCAAATATTTAGTATCATTCGTGACCCGGAACAGCCAGGCGGCGCCCCAAGTCAGCTCATCTTCATATTTATCAGACCTACAGAAAGAAAAGAAAACTGTTTAGCTACTTTATGTCCTCCATGAATATCTTATTAAAATATTAGTATTGTACAATACTATATATTTTACTTGAAAATTAAAAAATTCCAGGTTCCTTACCTGATTGCAAGAGGGCTGCTTTTACATTATACATGTATTTCATACGTTTACTGAGTATTCAAATGTATTACATTACATTATCACCTGTAATAAGCAGCCGCCTGATTGACGCTGTCAGTGTATCTAGCTTTGTGATGAACCGCGAAGTCATACAGCTGCTTGGAATGAGTCAGCAGTTTTTCGGCAAATTCCGGATCTACCAAGAATATAATATAGATATTAGATAATAAATTACTTATGAAAGAACTGAAATTTGAGATTAATTTAAAGTTAATTCTCACCAACCCTTTTCTTTGAAGACTAAGTGGGATACAGCAAATGCAGCTGCGTACTCGGCAGCTATGTCACTTCCTGGCCTGTTTGCGGTGATTTTGTACGCAGGTCGGGCCATCGTCATGTCTTCCGGTCTACCCCAATATCCATGGTCTGGTCCACCATCACCGACCTTTTATTTCAAACCATCATTTAGTTCAATATTAGCAAAAGTTAATGATGTACTTTTAAAAATTCAGTCTCAAGCTACGGCCCTTTGTCCACAGCCTTTTCTACACAAAGTCACTTGGGAAAGAATTGCTATTATAATATTGGCTTGCTTTAGTTTGCGACAATGACCAAATCTTAAGACACCCAACTTCCAGAAACCCCCCATTTGCTGGCTTGCCCATGGAATTTGAAGGGCTTACATTCATATTTTACCTGAAGTCCATGGAATTTATGACATTTGAAGCGCTTACATAAATATTTTACCTGAACATACAGTTCGTTTGGACCCGTGTGACATTTGAGCATCCACTCAAGCGGCCACCGGATACAGTCGTACATGTTCTCCAGCTGACCGCTGTGTTCATACGCGTCTTTGTATTCCAGGAGGCCCCAGGCCAGGAGGGTTGTGGAGCTAGCCATCGGGAATCCGAACTTGATATGATCGCCAGCTTATCCAAAAACGAAAAATCGAACATTATTTCTGTTTTCTTTACAATTTAACAGTAACTGTTCCTGCCAAAAAAGAAGATGTATGGAAGATCGAATATTCATTTGTTATGCTTACTAACTTGTTATGCCTCCCTTTGATAATTTTGTTAAATATATTGGTTTGTATTTTTGCTCGATATTAATAATGATAATAGATTATTTTATTATTAAAATTCTGACACTGATTTATGGTTTTGGTCAGTTACCGTCGTACCACCCTCCGGCCAGGTCCTCGCCGTTGTCGCCGTGGTCGGTGAGGGCGGAGTCCCCCCGCCACGGGATCCTGTTTGTGGGCGGGAGTTTGCCGGAACGCTGGGCCTCGTAGAACAGAATGGACTTCATTAGGACCTCGTCATAATTATACTTGGTGCCGTCAGCTGTGGAGACAAAATGTTTGACGTCATCACTGCCACGTCACGTAAAGTTTAAGTTAAAATGGCAAAGAAATTTTCACGCGAAAGTTCATTTTACGTGAATTTTAGAATATGAAAGACGTTAAAAAGTTTTCTTCAATGAAATGTGCATACACGATTTCAGTTTTTATACAATAAAATGGTTTCTTTGGCGATGTTTGCGGGATATAAAGCTGGCAACATTGCAGAAAAAAAATACATAACCCGTGTTAGCGTGTTATGTAAATTTTTTTATGCAATGATCCCTCAAAACCCGCAATTTATTGTTTATATTCACATCTTTCTTTTGACAAATTCATAAATTCATTGTAAATAGTATTGATTTCACTAAATTACCGTAAATGTACATAAATACGATAGCTAAAAGAATCAGCCAAATCGTCTCGTATGGGAATTTGAGTCTGACATCATCATGATTATTTCGCGCAGTCCGTGATTATTCTTAGGTCGCTGTAGGTTTCGACCAATCAATAAAAGGGACGTGTAGATTTCAGTCCTGTTAGTTTCTACACCTGTTCTATAAAGCTATGAATTATCTGTAAGTTTCCATAAGAAATAGAGGGAATCGTACTCGGTAGATGTAAATATATTAAAGTGAATGTTCTTTTCACGTTATTTGACTCTAAAGTTTGGCCCAAATTCTTGCCTGTTCTTTGGGTAAAAGAACTGTTTTGTAAAAGTATTCAAAAAAGTCAAAATACATACTTAAAAATACAAAAACAAAATGTTACAAAAAGAACGATTCTAACCATCAACCACTGTTGGAACTACTTGTGAATCAAACGACAGATCCACAATGTCTGCTGTTGCCGTAGGTTCCGTGCTTCCGGTGTAATGGCCGCCGATCTGAATATCAAGTGAGCTGCCTTGTTTCACGATGCCCTTATCTGCTTTGTTCACCAGGAGAATGATTTTGTTGTCGGAACTGGTTCTTTTTACAGTACCAACGTATTGCTGAATAGAAACCAACACTTTATAGATTCAGTAAAGCTGAAGGTTAAACAAACTTAAAAAATAATTCCAGAAAATCTTTCATTAGAAAAAGGATGTTAAAAAGAGAGGACTGCCAATTTCTTGAACCAAGTTTTAGCATTTTTACAATGCCATGTCTTTTGTTACGTTCCTCGCATCAATACATTTGTGTATGAAAAAAAGAAATATAGAGCTCTTTATTATAGGCATTGATTGGTCAGCCAAATAGGACCTTACTTGTATATCAGTTACTGGTACATTAAAGGTAATAATGGCCTCCCATCCAATCAGGTCCCCGTGGGTGATGGGGAGGATGAAGTGACCCTCGAAGTTCCCGCTCCAGGTGTGGGTCTTGGTCATCGGAACAGTGGCCGAGTTATCCGCCAGACACAGCGGCGTAACCACTAGCAACACCAGAACGAGGCTCGAATCCATCATCTACCGACCAGCATTTACAATCAAAGAAAATTTCATTCAATCATTTTCAGAAAATTCATCAAAAAATACTTTATTTTCTTGTCAATAACTTGTAAAACTTAACAGCTGCAGTTCTTTTTTTCCAATCAAGGTTGCAGTTGCAATTACAACTTTGCCTTGAGTTGTTCAAAGACAGAAAGTACTGAATCAAATTGTGTTTGTACGATTGGTCATTTTGGCCGTGTTTTATTAATTTTCTGGAGATTGGACAAGTAAAAACAGAGCTGGTTAATACTAATTACCAGTACTTTAACAGTTTGTGTCATAAAAACAAATGTATATTAAACATTTAGCCAGTTCATGTTTCCTGATAGTTTGAATGCCGAGTAATATCAAAGAACTCCAACTTACCTTACTGCTGTTTGCCAATATTATCAAATCCTTAGTTATAAAATGTAGATCAGTCTTATCTGGTGCGAGGTGAATCGTTTGTTGTCATTCTGGATATTAACTTTATTTATTCATAGTTTCAGAATTTGTGAACAATGAGCACATTGATCAACCGTTAACGAATGGCGCTAATATTAAGACAACCGTAGATTTGCAACACAGCGGTGGTTTTCCCTCAATTTGTTTGGCATTCTAAAGCCACATGTACATTTAAAAGAATTGACGTCGTTAACTTGCTGACACATCATACTGAAATGATGCTTTTGGGCCTCATAAAGAGCACATGTGAAAAGGGGCTAGCGAACCTGCTGAAAAGAAGTTCAATTTTGAAAAAAATGCATTTAGGTTTTCTATTTTGCGAGTTAGATGAGTGGTTTACATATTGCAATTGTCATGCTGTAAATTCAAAATTTACAACATGACAATATGATCCAAAAATATCAATCTTGCGTTATTTTATGAACAATGATTACACAATTCTTATTACTCAGTTATTTTTTCCTTTTGTAGCTTATGCAAAATTGCAATTATATATATTCCTCAAAAGTATGTGCTTTTCTATAGAACACCATAAAATTTCAGTCAAATAAAAAACACAAACCTTATGATACATTTAAAGGTATCACACCGGTAATTGTTTTCACTATATAGCACTATAGAGGGGGAAAAATTCTTAAAAATCAGTTTGTATTCCTCATGACAAAATATTCGGAGGAAATGTTATTTGTTACCTATCTCATCAGCTAACACCATAAAAAGGGCAAGCGATACTGCATTTTCTCAAAATATCTAGCTCCAAACAGGTCTACCCTCAAAACCACGTGTTTTCCATTTGTATGTAAACAGACTGCACACTCCCCAGGAAGCTGCTGCATGTGCCCTGAAAGAAGTAGTCCCTGTGAAAAAAGAACATCACCTAACAAAATACATGAAATATCCTACTCAGTGGTACAAAAAATTTTAAAACTGAGTAAAGGAAAATGTAGAAATGCAGTCAAGGAAAAAAATAATTCTGAAGTATATATGGAACTCATTTTGATTGGCCGATTACCGGTGTGATACCTTGAAGCTGTTTGTGTTCTAGGCTGTTAAATTTTGATCAGGAGTACCATCTAGTAGTTTAAATTATTTTCACAGGATTTAGCCCTTGTTTTAGTTGTAAACTTAAATATGTTAAATGACCTGGCCCCAGGATCATGAAGCAAACTTGGACTTAAGTCAAAAATTATAAACTGTCTTAATGCCTCTTGATTTAAAACACTGACAAAATTGAAATGCTATTAAAAGTGTCTTGATATAATGTTGTTAATTACAAATTTCATCAATCGTCATTTTATGATAAAACATTATTTTATGACTGATGGAAATGTTGACTTAAGTCTGAAATTGCTTCACGATCCTGAGGCGAGGTATATTTTTTTTTAAATCACCCAATGAGAGAGAGAAAAAAAGCCAATATTTATTTTGAGCCTAGAGTTGCCTCCCTTCATACTGAAACAAATGTTTATCCGAGTATCGTTATAATTACACACCAACACTGGGTTAATAAAACCAGGAAATGCATCTGCTGCACATTGTATTGATTTTACATCTTTACAACTCGATTGGTTATATAAGCTTGAGTTTGCGTAGTATTCCTAAACTGATTTATTGCACCATATCTTTTCCTGTTGGTATCTATAAGCACCTATCGACAATATGTGGGTTTTTATTAAGAACTCAAAACAGCTAAATGAAATAAAAATGTCCAATTACCTAAAAGTAAATGAAAACAATTGTTTGGTATTGAAAGCCTTTAAAAATCTTGCATACCAGTAATAATTTTAATGTCCGATGCCAAATTGTCGGTAAGGTTAAAACTAAATACTAAATACACTACGCATATTCAACTGACCATTTATATAATATTTTTGCATAAATTAATTCTTGGTTGATTTCAATTAATTTTTTTTAGAATTCAAGGAGACGATGTAAATCTGCTGTCGCTCTCTCAGAAATTCTTCTTAAATTTGGATTGCCTAATTTGATTACATTTTACCGGTACAAAAATGTGCGTGTAATTTTATTACAAAATATTTATGTTTTTAGTTAAAAATCTGAAAAATTATGTATTAAACTTCTACTAGCTAGAAAAAAATCATTGTCATCATAAATAAAAGGAAAAAAACCGAGTAAGACTGTAAGGATTTATTTGTGTGTAGAAAACAGAATAACGATGATAACAAATAACAAATCAATAAATAAGATAATTATTATATAATTGGGAATGCAGTAACGAATCAGTGGTAACAACGAAAGACAAAATTCCCGTTATAAGTCATCTACGATCAGGCTATTCTTCAAGCTTCAAAGAACTGGAACCTTTTCTTGGAAAACCAATTGTCTTTCAAATTGCGTAATCAGGAATGCATGGAAACCAAAAACCATCTCAAACGAATCATCCAAACATTGTCACGACTACCATTCAATCAATAACTTCAACTTTTTTTATTAAAAATACAATTGAAAATTGCGAAGAACAGTGGTTCTTGTTTGACGTACATCATATGTATATGAATTACACAAAGTATATGTACGTAGTGACGTAGTGTAAATAATAGTATACACGTCATCGCAAACTTGGGCACGGTTACGTTTGCTGATATACGTATGAATATGTTACAGTAAGACTTAGTGCTCAAAAGTCCAAAATGAATATTGCAAATTGTAAAAGATTTAAAACAGTTTAAGAACAATATCTATTGTTCTTGCTCATAACACACATACAATAAATGTTCTCTGTATGGAAAAAAAATCCAACATGATTCTGGCGTGTCAACGCTATTGTCTGTCCCAAGATATTTATGCGGTACATTTGGACGATTTTTTAAATAAAAATACGCATATCTTTGAAAGAAGTGCAATTAAAATCGATAAAAGGGAAAATATCCAAGATATCTTCATTGAAACGTTATCATTTTTTACTCGTAAAAATTCAAAGAAACGATAACAAATTTCTTAGGGAGATTTCAAATTGGATTTGCTGACATCTTTTCGCCATTCGGGAGCCTATCACAATATTTAACGTTATCATCTGGGTACTTTCATGTATGTTGCAATGCAAAATATTGAAACCTGAAAAGCTAGAGGGGGCGTTTCAAAGGAGAAGTCTTGGGATTTTTTCAAAATATTGAATGAGTATCACTTGAACCCGGTATTTATAAATATCGAATAATTATGTGCTGCATAAATATTGTGGGACTGAGAATAAAAATTCCTTTTTTTTATCTACATAGTGCCCAAATTGTAAAAAGCTATCATAATGCAGCCTTTAGATGTCAATAAAAAATTTACATACTAGTATATAATTTATGCTTTTTTCGTTGAAAACAATTGAGCTGTAAATAATGTTTGGTTTTCTTTGCTACAGTGAGCATAGTCCAGAATGCATTGTCACGATTGAACGGTTACATTTATCAAAATTCATTTAAAATGTTATGTATTATCAGGGAATAAAATTACACGTGCATCAGGTGGTGATGGAAAGCATATAATATCGATATATGAGAAGTGACAAATTGAAAAAAAAAACAAACAATAAAACATATTCACAGTCTTTGACTTGATCGATTCTGAAACCTGGCATGCGGCTTACAAAAATCTCCCTCGCTTCGTTCCCGATTCCCAATTCAAATTAGAGTATTGATTACATATTTTGATTACAAAGTGTTTCTCATTATGACGCATCCTCTTGTCGTGGAATGATAAGGCCATCCCTTATTTTATCTTCGCTCATTTTGGAATGTGTTTCAACCATCTAAAGCCGGAAGCTATATTTTAAATAACTATATGTTCCGGAAGTGATGTCACACAGACTGCTCTCGTCTGTCACCTTGGCGAGATTTGAAACAAAGTCGACATATTTTGGCTTTTGAAGATTCTCTCACTAGATCATCCAAACTCATACAAAATGCGGCTGCTAGAAAAAAGAAGGCACTGCCCCACCCCAGCCCATAACCTGGACCGTACTGATGAGCCGAGGACGAGTTGTTTGATTCCATGGCAACCGGGTAAATGATTAAGGCGGCTCCTGTACTTATTGCTGAAAAGAGACAATAGAACGTTTTACGACATTGTTTTGAGAAACTTGACATCAAGGAAAAAAGAACCTGGCCACTAAAAGTTTAAGTCTCCTGGATGTATTCTGTGTAAATTTTTATCATTATCTTTTCATTATAACAGCTTTAAAAGCTTTCTGTCCCGACCCTTCTTTAAAATGCAAATAGGATTTGTTTGCCACATACCAACATACATGTATTGAATTCATTTATTAATATAACGGTATCATCCCAATAACAAAACAACACGGTCTATGAGTCTGCCATTCATTTTTGCTTCAGTTTATCCCATATCTATGTATCTGTTTTGTATACATACATGTAAATATAAAAGTATTTATCGTCCCAAAGCATAGTTAATCTACGTACGACCCTCTCTCATCTAGAGAGAGGGTTAGGGACTCTGGGCCGTGGTAAGTGACATTAGTTAAATAATATTGTTAAATTCGTAATGTAATTATTTGGGACATGATTAAGGCGGACAACATAACAATGTAAATATACATGCAAATTTGATGCATACACAACTTTTCCTCAAAATCAGACTATTAAAAATGTTTGGAATTTTCAAATCACGTTCAATTCTCATCGGGCGTAATCAGTCCATTAGGAAATAGCACGATTTAATCTACTGAAAATGTTAACAGTGACAAACAGTGACCTTACCACAGACTAGGAATATTTCTCCTGCGGAATGGAAGTAGTAAATCTTTTTGGGCAATGGTGACGTACACACTCCACAAACGGCCAAAATGGAAGCGATAAATCCAAAGGAAGCTGAGAAAATCATCAAACCTATCACGGCTTTCTGCCAGCCTATAAATAGATAAAAATCATCGAACAGTCAGAAACACCAGCCCAAATAGTAATCGAAAGCCTATATACGCCACTAGCTAAATATAAAAATATCAAAACTCGCAGAATGGAAAACAATTAATGACACCATGAGAAATGTGGCAATGACGTAATTGCAGTGTGTCCATGGCCAATTGCAATAGGTAAAAATGAATAATAATATGAGTAAGACAAAGATATAACAGAGTTTGTTTGAATTTTGTTTATTATTATAATAGTTCGTACGCTGGACCGAGTCCTCAATACAGATTGGGGGGACGCTAGTGTTGTCCATCTGGAAGCACGTGTCCCACATACCGCCCCGGAAGCCTGCAAATGAGTAAGAAATACATCGTTAAATTGAATGATATGTGAACATCAACGACTTATCAATAGAAATGCATGTCTATGTAGATTTTTTTTTTGGAGGGGGGGGGGGTGCCAGTTTGAGTTGAGAGTCGGGAAAATATGGTGGAAATGGTGCCGGCGGGGGGGGGGGGGGGGGGGTAGAGCAATTTCTTTGGTACAAAATTTTTTTCGGTCAATATTAAAATTTCTTCATGAAATAAAATCAAACGGGATTCAAAATGGCTATTTTTACCCTAAATCTTAAAGTTCTCCTACGAAATATTCAATTTGAGAATCATTTGAACAGTGAACCGCTATAACCTAATTCTGTCTGAATCTCATCAGCCCAAATCATAAAAACACCCTATAGGAGAGGAAGCGCCCCATAAATATTCGCAAGCCATTACTTTTTTCTCTCCAGAAGTGCATAAGTTATGACGTCTTGCCATGAAGTAAACAGTGAACAATGTCAGGATGTGATTATGAATCGAGATTGATTAGATTTTCGGCAATCAATACGCTGGCGTGCAACCTGAAACTGACATCGTTGGAGAAAAATCGATGCTATATAGAAGCAGGCGATTGACACCCGCCAAGATCTGGGTTTTATCATTAAAGCCGTGTTGTTAAAGATTTTTTTTTTATTCAGAGAACGATACCAGAATTGTTTTTTTTTTATGATTTAAAAAGAAAAATCTACTGAAATACAATGTCAAAGAAAGCAGATTAATATTTAAGGAAAAATGTGTTTAACGAGGATCTAGTTCGGTCGATAATTCTGACCATAAAAGCAAGGCTTTTATTACAGTTTTATGAAGTAGCTATTAGTCAAATCATTATGAATTAATCATAACGTATGGGAGCACGGATTGTTGAACAAGCATACATGAAAAACGAGAGAAAGGGGGGGGGGGCTCAGATTATGTTGCATTGTCTCGGGTCCTGCAGGAAAATGGTGACGGAAATTTTGACTATCTTTGAAATCTTGCACATTTAAACGTATTACGTCGTGATGCCTAAAAAGATAATATCACAACTATCTTCTACGAATGTACCTAAATTTTGTCCTTCAGAAACACAAATAGGATTTTCATTCGCGTGACGAATGAAGAATATAACCTAAAGGCCACTGCGTTGAGTAGGGACGATCGTTTCCAGTGCACTCTTTGGCGGCGATGCCTGATCAATACAACACGTAGTCTTATTTTATTCACGCACGGAATCGTATGTCATGTTTGTTTATGTCTTTGCAATGCATTTTAGAAAGCTTGCTATTAAATATTGAGGTACTGTACGCAAATCATTGAAGAAAAAAAAATCGGAAATTTAGAAATCATTAAAACCCCCAAATTTCAAATTTCCCCCTCCCCCTCCATTTACGGTTGTAATCGTTATACATTAGATTGTTTATCATTTGTACATAAAAAATTGAACGAATATCGATCGCTAATTAAAAAAAAACGGTTTAAGAATGACAAATCATAATTGAGGCCTTTGACACGAAATAAGAGTGAACACTTACCGTCCCCGTACATCCAGTTGTCGTGTAGGATAGAGGCCAGGGCCAGGGGTAGGGCTATGGCGATGGAGAACACCCCTCCAATCCTGAAGGGTCGCCATATCTTGGCCTCTCTCAGGTAGTACTCCTCCCCGAATTTCCTGACGTCTGGACTTTCCCCAGTCTTAAACTTGAGGAAATTCTTCATGGCGGTGACCATTCAGGCGACGGAGTTGTTGATCTCTCAATGTACACACATTCGAAGCCGAGGGTTTAAATGTTCGGGTACATAATTCTACCCTTTTCTTTTTATTTCTTTCTTTAAAAAGAAATCCCCTTTTGTGAAACTTCTATACACTTGTTACCCTTGGGTGATCAGCAATGATACAAACTGTCATTGCAAAACAAACATACGTCCTCTCTTGAAAACTTCACATAAGACTTATTCCACCTCAATTTTGCGCTAATGATAAATCCCACTTGTAAATTAAGGTATATCACTAATGAGCTCCGAACGATTTGCTTTCATCCGGTCGACCTTGAAAATGTTGTATTTTTGTTGCCGCAAAAACGGATCAAATACACTCGAAAAAAAAACAAGCACAAAAGTTGATAGCATTAATTATTTACTCGGTAGCTCGCGGGATACCACAACCCGATGTTCAGATAGTTAATTTCGAATTTATTATGTGAGCGCTAGGCGGGGACGCCATTCGCGTTGCCTAGTAACGACATTGTCCCCGTTTGCAGCAGCTAGAGGACGCATATATAGAGATCGAGGAATACTAATTTTCTCCTGCTTGCTGTGTACGGGGTGACACGATGTCGCTCGATAAATGCCACAGCTTCTCCAAATGCAGCGTTTGAATTCCAGTGGGATACAAACGGACCGATCCACGTTAGACAGAGCTACGCCATCTTGGCACTCGGCACCAAAACTTACTGAAACAGTCATTAGTTCGGAAAAAAATCAAATCGTAATAGAGAAGCATCGATTTTTTTTCTCTTTTTCTCTCTCTTCCCTTTGGATGGATTTCTTGACTTTCATCCCAACCCTTTGAGGCTTTATGTGTGTAATATGGTATTACGAGTTTCGACTGATTGAACGTATAATATACTTTCAATTGTAACTAGCTTTAGGTGTTGTTTCGTTATTTACGCATAACTGGCAATGTACAATGTAACATATTGCGAATTTGTATATGATATATATGAATAAGTATTCACAATTGTCTCTTGGAAACTTACCGAGGTAAACAATGGGCAACGTTTATACGTGCTACAAATAATAAATCTATCTCATTTTTCTATTGTAAAATAATGTATGTTATTTTCGTGACCTTGTTCCTAGAATAACAAAATGAGAATATTACATATTTCAAACAAATCATCAAATGCCAAAAGCTTATATTTGTATCAGGTGCTAAGTATCGATTTCCAAAGTGGGAAGGGGACAAACCTATCAGAAATATCAGATACTACGAATTATAATATTTATATTAATTATATTCTATCGTAATACATTGTTTTCTTGTGTTCATGCAATCTTTAAGATCGACTGTGCAATTCTCTAGCAAAGGTCCAATGCTGCATGTATGCAGCAGTTTTATTCATTTTTCAATGTTTCAGAATTATCTGGAATCCTGAGATAAGGCATGTTCATATTTATTCTTTTTTCTCAATTTGGATTAATGTTTTTTATAGAACTGATATATTTCATCCCCAAGTTTTTTTACTTCAATTTTTTTTTCACGTTTATAGCTTAACTAAACAAAGAAAATTAATACTACAGGGACCTTGATTATCAAACAGTACCAGTTCTACATTAAGTTAAATGAAACTGTGATAATGCCTTACCTTCTAAAAATCAATTAAAATCTCGCCCATGAAAGTTATCTCTCTTTGATCAAAGCGAGTTGTGTCTGAGGTTTTTTTTTGTCATAAGCAGATTTAAAAAGGGGCCGACCCCCCCCCCCCCCGGGAAAATTCAAATTTCTTGAATTTACTAAGTAAATTACCGAAAGCCTCGGACCCACCTCTCCCCCGGCAAAGCTATATATTCCTCGCCCCCCCCCCCCTCCCCCGGAAATTTTCTGGATCCATGCATATTTGTGGTACATTCAAGTACTCTTCGGGGATACTGGCTTTAATCTTGTTAAACTGCAGATGATAAGTAAGTCATCTGCTCTTGACAACTTCGATTTTACAAGTGTACATATAATGCAATTGGCGTATGGCATGTTCTCTTCCGCCCATGAGAGTTATCTCTCTTCGATTACAAGAGTCGAATCGCTACGTTCTGCACACCATATGATCGTCTACCAGCACCCACGTTCACAACAATGTTTTTTTTCTAATGATGAAATCACAAAAAAGCAGAACATTTTTAAAATATTAATCCTGTTCTTCAAAGAGATTTTAAAAAGCGAAATAAAATTTAGCCAATGAAGGCCACTGCGCCCGTATATTCGAGACAGACAAAAATCTAACTTAAAACGATCTGACGAAAATGAATCTGATTGGTAACAGTGGCTATAGACGTGAGTAGGTGTGCAACCTGCCAATGGTTTCTGGAGCTGAGGAACACTAGAGTACCAAAGTACTCTAGTACTGGAAAAATGGAATATCGGCAAAATGTACAGTACATGAACAAGGCCATTATAGCCTTTATTGTGTATAATTTTATATATAGTCCATGCTTGTGTTTTGTCATTTATGAAGAGTAGTGCAAGCTGCGAGATTATACTTAGACACATTACAGAACCCGAGTACTCTGCGTGCACGTGACCTTATGTTCTGAACCACGCGTGTGAATCTTTTATGGTCAGTAGGTCGAGAGTCTTTCATTCTTGGTGCAATGTCACGGTACTTGAGTACTTTACTTTCTGGGATGCATATTTTTACATAATTAACCATATTAATCCCACACGATCTCATCCCCTAGTCTTTTGCATGTGGTCCGTTTTCGATACATCTGAAACCGTGTTCTTTATCAAAGCTTGCATTCAAAGTGAGTGCATGACACATACGAACATTTACGAACTTTTTACGATTTTTTTTTTCACAGGTGCTTGGGTATTTTCTCATGAATATGTACGATTTCTATGTATATGTATTCATAGTACATGTAATATCAAATAAACATAGGTATCTTATGTACGATACTTTAAGTACACATATATACAACAAAAGTACTTTATTACCTATGCATACATGTAGTAGACTATAGGTATGGGACATATTCATGAGCAAAATCTAGGTACATGTACCTGTGCTTTGTTTTTTGTTTTTTTGTTCATTACTAACTAATAATGTTTAAAGTTGAGGTTATCAATACAAAAAATATCATGTGAAATTTCATCGAGCTTTCGGATGCTGTGTACATAACACTTAATATAGAGATTTATTTTTTACAGTAACAAGCAGTAGTTCACTTGCTGTGAACAGCATGTTCTATAAGAAACTGTAATGTAACATGTTGCATAACGTTTAATCAATGTAAATAATACTTTATACGGACTTGAAGTGAATTTCAATCGAATATCAGCACATTGCAATAAACATGACACATCCTGCAACATACGTTGAAAACTTATTGGATACTTTTACAGAAACTGCTAAATTCTTCCTATCGAAATAAACAATAAAATCAAACATAATATTTTATTGAAAAAATGTTTCTTTTTCCAAAATGCGTAGTGTAAGTGTTTTAAAATTACTAATCTGTATGTCATGAGTTAGAATCACGGTTGGGGTTATATATTTTTTTTCTTTTTAAAAAATTTCAAACACATTTATTTTGGCAAATATGGTAAAAATATAAAAATTCTAAACAGGCGAAGGTATTTTGATTATAATGTACTTTTATCCACATTAATATCGACAGGTGTCCTTCTATGTAAAAAGTCACCATTTTCAAAATGTATGCGCTTAAAAGGTAATATACGATAGTATATAGATTACATATTGACATATATAAAGTGTAGCTTGTACATGCATATGTAGACCTATATCAGATCTGACGTATGTTGAAACATTGATGTTGGACGATGACATCTACATTTATTAATCCTGTAGCATTCTGTGTGTGGAAATTGGCAATTAGACACTTTATTTATAGACAACTTGACGTTAAAAATATTTCTTTTTATAGAATGATAATTTCCTGTACTAAAATAATAATTGTAGTACATGAAATCACACCACAGAAAGAAATATCTTTAAAACGAAATTGCACGTGACTTTATTTTATGCAGCGTTATAATAATTATCTTTTCAACATGGAAGGGGGGGGGGGATTATACTGAGATTGTTTTACAATGTACTTTTTTGTCTATACACGGTTTTCACGGTAGACACCAAAACAGCCAAGGGGATTAAACACCGGAATAAACTTACCCGGATGTATTTGCATTCTAGTAATTAATAACATTAGCAGATTCAATACACTTCAGATTTTTTAAATTGACAAATTTCACTCTGCAAAGAAATATCAAAATACTACATTTTTTGGCATTTTTATTTGGCCGTCATATAAAAGGAGAAAGGACGATATAGCTATGTACTCGAAGTAAAATATTCACCTCGCCCTTTGAGTCGGTGAATACTGTACTTATCAGAAAGCTAAATCATTGTATTGACCTCCAAAACAGCAATAATTTTATAATAATGCCCCTAAAAAGTGGTGGGACCAGCCCGTCAGTCTTAGGCTTATTTCGTGCCTGCGTATGTTTCATGTGTACATCACGTTTGGAACAAGTACATGTAGGTTTGTAAATTTAAAAATCTACAAAAATCTACATGATTGTGAGGAGAATTGACGTGCGTGTAGAAAAAACTGTCAAACTCACCTCTACTGGACGTGATGATGTCATAGGTCAGACACGTGAATGTGTCCTCATGGTCCTCTATAGGGAGCACGGTGCGAGAGCAGTTGGAGAAGAGTCCTTCGCTAAAGGCCAGGGTAACGTTGCCTCCCTCTGAAAATATCAAACGGACAATTGGGAGACCGATCAAAAGTTTGAAAAACATACTCAGATAGCCCTTCTCCTAAAAGTATAATTAGAATTCAACAGTTAAGATTCAATTCGTAGGCTGTAAGAATATTTTTTGTGCATCTTTATTAATGCTGTCAATCAAAGCCAAAATCCAAAGCAGACAACCATGCATGAATTATACACATATTACATGTATATATCTATGCGCCTTTTTGGTGACTTACTGAGTATCAGCTTTATAGAATGAAAACTTTACTAAATATCCTAATTCGCCTCCCCCCCCCTCAAAAAATGGTCTGAATCCCCCTCTATAATTATTGTGATTTTATTTGTTGTTTTGTAGTTAAAGGGGCATGATCATGATTTTGGTCAAATTCAATTTTACTGTTTTTATTATTTACAATGCATTAGGAATGTATTTCTAATGATCATGTGAAATTTGAGAGTCAGGCGTAGAGTTTTGAGCCAGATCCAAGACTCACAATTCTTTGTCATGTAAACAAGGCTCGTGCTCTGTTTTTGTTTACGTAGGTTCAATATGCAGTGCGTTCAATATACCAGTAAAAATCTTTTTCAAGCTAATTTGTCTATCTTCTCTTTCATTTTAAGCATAAATAAACAGTTCCTAACGTTTAACACAGTCATTTCAGATCTAAAACTGGAATTTTCACTTCAACATTCAAAATGCAAACAAAAGCTTTGTTTACATAGCAAACAGTTGGGTATATCCCTCCAACTATTTTTAGAATCGGTAGGACAACAAAGTAGTGCCTTTAAGCAAAATAGTCCCTATACTTGCAGAGTGTATATACATTTATTGGGACATTTTAAATCAGAATGCTTGACACATGTCAGAAAAGAGGATTTTCAATTTCAAAAACAAGTGTCAAAATTGAATTATCATTTGAAGAAAAGAATTGAAATTGTTTGATGTACACCCTTTCCAAAACTGAGAAATTCCGTACTTTTACTTTCATTTTCAGAGTTTTTCAATACAGACGCAATTTGCCGGAAAACGAATCTGACTTCAAACCACGAAATTTTAACAGGAAAGAGACAATTTGATGAGCTTTTATTCAAGAGGTCCCTCGTTGCTGAACGAAAATTAGGGCCGGAGCTATGAACCCTAACGTTAACATTACCGCCTATGGAAAATGCATTAGTGGACTATACCCAGTTGTATACTCTGTAACTCGCTTAATATAACTCAATGGATGATGCTCAAATTTTAGTTGCCTATTAAAAATGCCTCACGTCCAAAATCGTGACCATGCCCCTTTAAAGATAAATCCTTCCCTAGTCATGTGGCTAAAAAAGCTGGTTTCTTTTGTTTGATTCAATTTTAACACACTTATAGCAAACAACAATCTTTTAGTTAGCATTCTATTCAGAGAAAAAATAGAAACATACGATGCATGTTACAAAGTACTGAAAACAAAAACCAGGCCATTAATAGGTGGTCGAATCGCTTGTTAATCGCCAGCCATGTATCACGAGTACATACGGTTGCAATAATTGAGGTTTTAATATAAAATAAATTGAATTCAATAGTTCATGCTGCGAGTTAACAATCGCCATGTATACATCTGTTCTGATGATCAATATGTCTGCTGCCCAGTAATTACATTAAATCTACGCAAATTTTTGTCATTTGGGCATTTTATTATTACTTGAACAAACATGTTAATAGCTTTGGTCATTCATTGCACACGATCATGCATGAAATCATCGGAATATTTTATTTTGACAAATAATACGTAAAATCATGTATGAAGGGTTCGGGTTTTTTTTGTTGTTGCTTTATTGCGTTGTTGGATTGAAGTCCAAAATACCGATCACCTCTCTCCTTTTGAGACAAAAAGAGTATTTGTAAATGTAGAATTAATGTCAATTCTTATCACGATTTGAAAGCAGGTACATACTAGTAATGATATAGGACATCCTTACACATGTTCGTTGTGTACATACTAACAGCCATATAGATAGCATTACATGTGTGTATAACTACATAGACGCTTTTATGACTTCATTCTGTCGAAGAATATTCAAGTACGTATTTGTATAATTTTACGAATCTGTTTGTGAAAGTCCTTTGTAACAGAATATTTCAACCAAAAGGCCTTGTCACATACTGCTAAATTTAAGCATTACAAAATATTTTCAAACCCCGTGCAACTGCATAGCGATGAAGCTGATATATTTAGTTGGCGATATGGCTTTGCACATAATTTTCGTTAGGACCATAATTTTCTTTATTTCCCAAACGAAATCTACAAATGTTGAAAAAGAGATGAAAAATATCTTGTTCTTGTTCTACACAATGCTTGGCAGCCTAGGTTTATAGTCTACGTCCTATTCTGATCTTGCTGACGCCGAGAGCATTCTCAACGGGAATTCCACCAAAGATATACCGAGAAACATGTTGCTGTATGACTCATATACTGCATGGAAGCATGTTCAATGCTCCCAGAAGAACGTTTTAATCAGTTTTTTGGGTAATTGGAAAAATATCATGCAATATTGAAATACTAATGACACGACTGAGAATTGCTTCGGGATCGAGGTTCTTCCGACTTTCTTAGCGTAATTAACGTAAACACATCAAATTAATAGAGAAAATCCCCAGTTACTATAAACCATCTACGTCTCATTCCCTAGTTCTCCGGATTAAGATTTATTGCATAGACCACCAGTGTCGTTAGACGAAAATCTCATTTTATCTCAAATTATATGCGAGCATCTGGAGACACGAAGAGCTATTGCGATTTCTAGAAGAATCAGTATTTAAACATGCTTTCACACGATGAATTTGGGCTTAACTATTTTTTAAAATCTTTTTTCTCTATAGTTTTATGATTTTTATTTTGGAAGCGGTAGCTACTACAAAAATTATCGGGGGTGGGGGGGGGGGGGGGCGAAAAAAAAACCCAAAACCGGACAATGTGAAAATACTTTGTAAGACGATAGTTTGAAGTTTTAATAGATTTATGCATAAAATTATGTATACACGTTCTTGAAACGGGTTCATCGGGGAGATGGGTAAATTGTTTACAATCTTTTAATCGATGAAATGAAAAACCATAAAATATGTATGGCATCCTATCATAATCATGTAAGGCTATCCGGGATTATAACCCACAGGAGATTATAATGCTTACGACAATGCCTAATCATTTTGTATCATATCATGTTCATACGTAACATTACACCATATTGGTAAAGTACGCAGATACAGTGTACATCATAGTCCATGTTCATTTAGACACAAAATTCGAAGATTTGTCCAAAGTTGCTTTACGGGCCATAGTTACCCTAGATGTCAATTTTTCGAGATTTACAAAGATTCTTGAGAATCTTGAAGAAATTTTAACAAGAAGCAATGCAAATCGAACACAACTGAGACATATCATACAATTAAGTTATGAATTAACGTTGCTTCATTTTTTGTGTTCCCTTTCAAATTTCATCCAACTTCACCAAGTAACAACATGATTGTTGGCAGTCCTATATCACATACTGTATACAGGGAAACATTCGTCCCCTTTTTATTTACGCCCCTTTCGCCATCATTTGTCTGCGCGCGAATTTAAGAATGTCTGATATTATTTCACTTTAAACAAAACTTCGTCTACAATTAAAGGATGCGAACATAACATGGTGCGAAAATAACCTTGTATGCACTATTTCTCTCGACCTTTCCTATCCTTTGCGAAGAAAACTTATCTATATATTAAAATGTAAGTTAGTTGTATAATCACTGAAGAGGCCTGGATGGCAGTGGACATTTTTAGACTTTATAAGTCTCCTTAAGAAGAAGAGCTCCTGTTTATAAAGTTGAAAATAATCAAATTTTAAAGCTAATATATTTAAAATGTTGCTTTACTAAACAATATGAATACATGTAATAGTTTTTAAAAAAAAAAGACTTTAAAAGATAGATCTGATTTAAGCACCCAGTCCCCTTATTTCGCCCCCTTATTTCGCCCCTTGGGGCAAAAGGGTAATTTTTTGTTCGCTTTTGTAAGATGCACTCGTATACTATAGTTTAGAAAACTTGCCCATAGTAATAATTGTGCTGTGGTTTACGATCAATTTTAGACAATCGAGTGCGACAGTTGAGAATTTGTTTGTGTTTCTAACAATCATGGCGTGTTCCAAGCAATTAAACTTTTCTTGGTGTCTAATAATCTATACTCAAACTTACGTTTCTTCCGAAATTACGGCTCGACAAACATCGATTTGTTTGTTTAGTTTTAAAAATGATATTCTAATTCATTGATCAGCCTCGCAATCTTTCATTCACACGATGCATTTTCAATATAACTTTGTTGTCTATAGGATTTTAATTTTTTTTTTCGTTTGCTTAAGTCGCTTTATAACAAAAGAAAGTGTTAAATTGAAATTCGCAAAGATCAAAAATGAATATGTAGACACTTAACCAAATTTTGGCCCTTAAAATGAATTTAACGAAATAATATATAATTACTGTCAGTTTCTACAGCTAACGACTAGGCAATAAAATGAATAATTGACGAAAGTTGATTACTTAGAAAGATTACCCTTCCCCCCCCCCAAATCCATTAATTCAATTGTTACTTGAGTGAGTCGTCCGGTTTAATACATACCTGCCAAGAAGGAGTACTCAATCCAATTGCTGCAGATGCTTGCGATCATGAGAATGGTGGTCGTAAATCCAAAAAACATGGCCATATATCGGGAACGTGAGAAAGTGCGGTGTTCCCAGAAATCGGACAAGATGGTCCACTGTTTCTCGGTCAGCAAAATCCCAGAATGCTCATGCGGGTGTCGCGTACCCTTTTTTGATTTCTCGATCACGTGATATGTCGCATATCGTTGTTGCCGGTGACGTTGTATGTAATGCTTGTCTTCCTCAGAAATGTGGTACTTTTCCAAGTCCGGGTGCACGAATTGAGTGCTCTCCAGTAAGGCTTTTTTGACCGGGGTGGTTGATCTCTCCGTGGGGGGCTCATCCTCTGTGGGCTTGAGTCGCCTTTCGGCGGAGGCCCTCCTCTCTTTTGACCATTTCGTCCATTTAGACTCCAAATTTTTGCCAAGGAATTTTCTGTCTTCGTTGCTTCGAAACGAGCCCCTTTTGGAGGAACGGTGACTCTTTTCGGAACCTCTTCTGTCCCAGTTCTTATCGATGTCCTCCACCTGTAATCCACGGTAACTGCTTTGAGAAGGCGGTGGGTTTTCAAACAACTTGTCAAAGTTTTCGTTGGCAGCGCTATCTGCCGGAGGCTGCATGCTCCTACCCATTCTTACCCCATCTGAAACCGATTGATCCGTGAGAATTAATGGTTTTTTGTCGGTTGCACCTTTCATAGTAACTCTAGGAGAGAACACTTTTGGAGTTGTGCCGGATCGGCATTGATCAGCCGGCGCCACAATTACATCACACGTGGATCTTTCACCTGTGAAGCTCTGGGTGCTTCTAATACTTTCTTGGGAGGAGAAGCCGGACGTCAGAGTCTCTCCCAGACCGCTAGTCTCGGTGGAGCTCTGCTGCGGGAGTTTGTGCAGACTTGGCGACTTATCAAAGCCTCCACCGTCCGGGGTCAGAAATTTTTTGGCCGGCCTTTGGCCTTCTCCACCTCGACGATTATCCGCGTGACCTGATCCCTGGAACGCCATGACAAGATGGCGCTAAGCTTACATCAGAGGTCACCGGCGTGTCCTTAACGTGAGGATGAAGGCAATGCAGGTTCTTCTTTCTCATCAAGAGCCAACATTTTTTTTGTTTTCTAAAAATAAAGAGCAGATATATTCACAATTGAAATAATTACCGAGAGAATAACGCTTGATAGTCACTTCTCGTGAGGAGAGCCAAAACCTGTCAAACAAAATCGATGATTTGCTGTAGTGCATGTAGGTATGCTTTGCAATAGAATCTTTGGCGCATGATTTCGAAATTATTTGGTTATCTGCTTACAGGCACATGTATTTTCAATGTAAAGAATAATATATCCGTTCACATAAATAGGAATCAATTCAGACTCAACATGCAATATATAAATCCCATGCTTTTGAGAGGGAAACAAGCTTTCATTATGAAACTCTCTCATCTGTCATTTCTGATTATTATCGCAAATTGCGCGTTTTACTGAGTCAATTTTGTACCATTTTAGGAGATGCGCTCGTGAGAAATAGAGCTTTTATGGGTGCAAATCGCATTGGATTTCCTATTTTCATATGACTGTATCTATTTCTCTCACTTTTTCTTCTTCTTGCAGGAATCATGCTTTCTTATCTGTCACTACTGAACGAAATAGACATGTTCAAATATTCAATATTGATTTTATGAACATATTAATTTTTTCTCTTTAGTATTTGAACTTTGATAATGAATACATAAACGTGCTTGCTTAAAAAAAAAGAGAATGACGGTGCATTCTTTAAACGACTGCGTATGTATAATATTTGCAATCAATAACATAAATACTTATACAAGCTTATAACATGCACGCATTGTTAGCTGAGTTATGTGCCCATGAAATTCCGAAATGATTTTAACACAACGACAATTGACCTCTTTTTCCAAATCAACTAGATATTTATAAATTTTTTCATGACGTAAAATAAAGATTTGTTAGAATATCTTAGTGTCATCTTGTTTCGGTTAATTTTTTAAAGATTATATAATTATTTTTAATATTTTGTTCCTACAGCGAAAAAACAATGTTCTAGCCTTTTGTTTTTCAAATGTTCGATCATCCAATCACTTATAATAGTAGGGGATCAGAGAGATACCTATTTCTTTAACTAGTGGTGGGTTTTTTTCTGAATAGTATTCCTACTTTTGCAGATAGGAAATTTTCTGTGAAAGACAACTTAATTACTGAATGATTGATCGATTAATTATTTGATTATTTGATGTCTTAAAACCCTGATATTATCAATAAGAATAGATGCACATGTCTTATCTAATTTACAATGTGTAACGATATTTTTAGAGCATAAAAATTCGAAATAAGTAGGTTAGGAAATAAATAAATAAGATAAGAGAGCGGTTTATCGAAAATCGGCTGTACATTTTGCATTTTTGGGGGGGGGGGGGGGGATTGGAGGGAGTAAGTGATTGAGTGGAGTCATTTGTTATCAATAAAAGTGTATCTTTGGATGGCACGGACGTCTTTTAATACTTCCTTTCTGTTCATTCAACTTTTGAAAGCTGTTTGATAATTCATACCCACAGAAGAGACGCCAATTAAACCCACGCCCAAATGGGATTATCATTTAATTCTCAGCCCACTCTCCAGCATCAGCATCCCACTAAAGGACTATAAATTGCTCGCGGGGAAATTCAATTAAACATGCTCCAGAATAAACATAAACCGGGGGCGCCGACACCGCTATTGATCTCCTCGCGGAAGGAAGTGGTGCCGTGTCATGGTGTCACAGCTCTACATGTACATGCCGTTGCAGTGATTGTGACATCTCTCTCTCTCTCTCTCTCTCTCTCTCTCTCTCTCTCTCTCTCTCTCTCTCTCTCTCTCTCTCTCTCTCTCTCTCTCTCTCTCTCTCTCTCTCTGTCTCTCTCTCTCTCTCTCTCTCTCTCTCTCGTGAATAAATTCCATGAAAATGGGTGGGATTATTGAATTAATATCTAAAAAAAAATGAATCTAAACGATGAACCACTGTCATAATAATATAGTCTCACCTCAAAGCTTCTAGTCATCAAGAAACAAGACCCTAGAGACAAATTCGATTAGATTACGAACCGTATCATTTCCTAATTGATGGTGTGTTGATGTCAGTTGGGATGATCACTTAATCAAAGTCCAAATGAAAAAAAAAATGTCAGGTTGAGTTGACATGGCCTGTTTATGACAAATTTTGTAAGCTGAAACTACTGTATAAGGATAATCACATGTCATTATTTATTAACCCAATTCATTGAATTAAAAATAGAATTTATCAATATCAACTCCTACATTTTATTATTCTTGATCAAAATATATCAAAACTTTAAAGGAAATCCTATAAATTTGTCATTGTCATGTCACGTTATTTGACACAACCGAGCATTGTAAGTAGACTGGGCATATCATTCGGTGTTCATAATTGTTGTAGATTTTCTCATTATTCGATTCGTTTTTCAAATTATTTGATTCGTTTTTCAAATTATTTAATTTGTTTTTCAAATTATTTAATTTGTTTTTCAGATTATTTGATTCGTTTTTTCAGAATATTTGATTCGTTTTTTAAATCATTTGATTCGTGGTTTTTTTCATAGATTATTTGATCCGTTTTTCAGATTTTTTTATTCGTTTTTCAGATTATTTGATTCGTTTTTCAGATTATTTGATTCGTTTTTTCAAATTATTTGATTCGTTTTTCAGATTTTTTTATTCGTTTTTCAGATTATTTGATTCGTTTTTTAGATTATTTGATTCGTTTTTCAGATTTTTTGATTCGTTTTTCAAATCATTTGATTCGTTTCAATTCATCCGTTAAGAGGGCTCGGTGTTCGTGCCAATTATAAGATCACATTAATCTCCACGAGAAGGAGAGTTCTATATAAAAATGTCGGAAAATAATTCAGCTTGAATGTTTTAATATTTGAAATTTTTCTTGACTTAATGACAGTTTATGGCTTAAGATATCATAACAAAATTTTGATCAAGATCTGATAGATATTTTGTTCTCCGTCTAGCGGTCTTTTAAAGTTTTGGCAAGTATGTCATTTTGTTTCTAGGTAATGTTGCAAGCATATTCGAAAATCCTAAATGAAATTGAGAATTGCTCGAGGTTATTCCTTCGACAACCCATTTTCTGCAACAGAACTTCGCGTCAAAATTGGCCAATTTAGTTAGAAAAACGGGGTCATTGGCTCACACTTTATAACCAAAGAGATACACTTAACATATTTTTTTCTATGGGGTCTAGGGATGATGCAGATATCCCTCGTGTGTTATATACGCAATATCAATATACATTATTGCGGTGGGCTGTTGTTAAATAATTCATTTTGTTTCGAGGGAAAAAATAACCAAGAGCGAAGCTGTAATTACATAGTACTTGGGAGTGCCCGCTCTGGGTCCGAATTGGTTTGGGAAATTCGCGTGACTCCTAGAACCCACACGCTTTGTTCTAGAATAAATATCAGAATGCCTGTTTGATCCATATTAATTGAGATAAGCATATTAGTTTTCAATTAATTATACAAGGTTCAAGATGAGCAATATGTGTCGGATACTAGTATGCAAAGTCTGCTATATATTTATATACTTATTAATATCTCGTACAAATCTATTTCTTGGTGAGTTGAGCCTCAAATAGACAAATCTTTCGATATCTACTTTTCGTAATTTCAACGGATTAAAGGAAAAATATTTTTGTCAATCTTGATATTATTGACATATCCTCATTTACATAAAATCTAATTAATACATGTTTTATTCTATTGTTACAGAAGCTTTTGAAATCTGCATAGAATTCTGAGATGACGAAATTTAAAAAAAAAAAAAAATAAAACAATTCGAGATCAATAACTTGTTTCCAAAGTATAGATATACCGTGAGGTCTATATCTTGATATATTTTTTCAAAGCTTTAGATTGCGAAATATATACATACACAAGCATGTACGATAGTAGATCTAAGAGTAGCACTTGAGATCTAAAAGAATGCATCCTGCAGCTACTCGAATCTGATAGGTTAATTATGCATGGCAGTCGGTATCATTCGCTCATTTCAAAGTGAAACGTAGGCTCTCGTCACGATCAGAGAAAAAATTACAACGAAGCAGACCAACCAAAAAAAAAAAAAAAAACCCACTCAGAATATAGATGTATTTTCTCGGTGAAACGGGATCGACATCATTGCAATGGTCCATTTACTTGCGTTGTGTATAATTTAATCTATTAATGAATCATGGATTAATTTAGTGTAAATTTTTTTATTATGCCCTCAGATTACCGAGTAATAGGAGAAAAGAGGAGATCTGTTTGCAGTCCCGAGAAAAACGTCAGGGTTTCGTATGCCAATCATCAATCAACGATGATTTTTGCAATTCGTGCGTTGTTGCTTCACACAGTTTTGCATCCTATATACCATCCTACCATGCATAGCTACCTGTCGATGAGTATGTGAAAGAAAATCAAAACCAACGGTATTTTGGGCTATGTCCTCTTAGAGCAAATTGAGCTGAAAATTTCTTTGTTTACCTTATTAAGTACTAAACTGACAATAAAATCTTAATATAAACTTTTCTGTTTTTCATATTTTAGTTTGTACGAGATCATCATCATTGTACAAAAGAGAATGGTTTGCAATATATTCTATTTGTACAAAAAAATTTGCTTTATTAACTAAAGAATTACATGTATTTACTAAAAAAGATTAACGTTTAATGCAGAATGATTACAATTTCGCATAAAAATTTCATTAATTTCTATCAAAAATGCCAAAATAAGAAATGATTCTTGATTCCTGCTCAAGAATGTTTTGAAATTTTTATAAAGTATTTACTTTGCAGACGTTGCAACCAAATACGTTCTATACATCAAATGGCGCTAGACTTGTCCTTTCAAAATGTCTCTAATTATTTCATAAAGTAGAACACGTTTCCATGGAATACACAATTATGTGAAAAATCTTCTGTCGTTTTCTCCAGACAATTTGTCAGGAGAGATTGCAGGCAATTCTTTGAGCAGTATTGTCTCTATATAATTACATTGGTTTCCAACTAGATTTTTTTTAAGTCATCACTACAAGTTATCGACTTTAATCTCTTTAAAATGAAAGGTTTTCTTTTCTTTATATTTTTTTTTATCAAGTCTTCAACAAGTTGCTTTTAAAGATTTCAGAGATATGAAACCTTAAGATTTTCATTTCTAATGGCATTGTAAAACGAAATGATAATAAAGACATTTGTATAAAAGACAAAAATTGACTTCAGTTGCCTATATCAATTAAAAATGGAAAAATATTACACAGAGAGAGAGAGAGAGAGAGAGAGAGAGAGAGAGAGGGCTATTTTATTAACAGTGATAATGTAACTGAATGAGCGAGGTCAATATCGTACTAAGCAAAGTTGAATGGGTTTACGTCGATCAGCCAGTAATTAATGGAAACACTGAGATGGACCCAATGATTCAAAAGATTACTACTGTTAATTCAATGGATTCTACATTAAAAATTGATCAGCTACTAGCGTCTGACACTGTGGAAGTGAAATATTATCATAGCGAAAATTGACACGAACCTATTGATCATTGGCCTTCGATCATATAGACAGAGCGAGATATGGTGAATATCCTAAGAATGTATTATATACTAGTACCATGTACAACAATCAGAAGAAAAAAGCCTTACATGTCTCATTTAGTCTATTATTCGGTAATTCGTTTCATGCCATTCTCCATTCTCACCAAATAGGATTAAGGATAGATTACATTTATCCATGTTACATGTATTATTTGGTTTTAATACCTTTAAAAATATTTACCGTTTTTTTAACCAATTTCGAAAAGATGATGTTGAAAAAATTGAAAGTATTTGTTCTTTCTTTTTCTTTTATTCTTTTTTATCGAAAATTGCTTTTTTATCAACATAATTTTAAAAAATATGCGTGTGATTAGGGGATAAATTAAGGAAAAAGATTGTGTCTTTGAATGTTATTGCGATAGATTTAGACTATGGATTAGGTAGGCTTTTTAACTTATTTACATTTTTTTCATTGTATTTTCAAAAAACAATTAAGAAGATTTAGTAGGCTTTTAGTGTAAACTCTATATACACATTTCATCTTCGATTTATGAACAATGAGTTTTCATACTCTTTAGAAAAGGGGATAAAAAGCCTTTGGCAATTCTGTAAAAAGCGTTGCTTATACTCTCAAGAGAACAAAACTGTTTTTTTCTTTCAGTTCAAAACAATCATTTCAAGCTTTATTAGTCGAATGTATGTTCCTTTGTTCTTTTATGATCTTCGTATATAATGAATTATTTAAATAAAATACACACGAACGTGATATAAATTCGCCTAAAATAAATTGAATACGAGGAATTCTTGGGTGTTTATTTCATATGGGAGATCTATAAATATTCGTTCGTAATGTTACGGAAAGCTGCTACAAATTATCTTGTAATCATATGTTACATGTATATACTGGGATGTAATCGATGGTCTGTTTGTAAGCAGTTTATATATCCCACGGGCTGCGCACTTCTTTTTCTCAAACAATCAAATGTGCCACGCATTGTGTATATAGCCCCCCTAAGTATCGATAACTAATTTAATGATGTATATATGTACTTTGCAGCAGGTGTATATCTAACATTAGTCCCGAATAATTCATATAACCAACTTTTTTCTGATATGATCAACTTCTTAAAAAAATCAGTTAATCGATATGAAATTCCTCGTAAGGAGGGGGAAGATGAAGTTTAATTCAGACTCAACTATTCAAAACTAAACTTTTAATGTCATATCGAATGTGCCAGCATTCAAAGTTTCTTTCAACTGTTTATTATCTCACAGACAGGTAATGTGTTAGTCAATGTTGTCTCTCTTAAATAAAAGAAAGTATGTCAGACTGTCTGTTTCATGACGTAAACATATGTTTGTGCTTATGTTATTGAGTTGATTTTATTTAAACTGATGGATAGGTACAAGAGAGACAATTATACATGTAGAATGCATAGCAGCATTGAACATGTACATGTACTATAGCAATTAAAAATCATTAATTAGAATTTTTTTTTACTAGAGATGTATGTAAATTGTAACACTTTACAAGTACTGAGTATATTCGATTGCTTGAAACCACAAACATTTCAGTTATAACTTTTTTATGCTATCTGAACAGCGGTCAGAGACTAAAACTAATCTAAAACAGCAGGTGGTTTTTTTTTAGTACAAGTCTTAATGAAAGTGCAATTTCAGTGTATGTACTTATAACACGTGTTTCCCCTATTGTAAAACTTAAATCTTGACTTGGGTCGTTGTAAATATAGAATTTAGCATCTGACATATGCGACGTGTTGTGAACACTCTCTTTTCGAATATTTTTTATTCGCATAAAAGTTAGAAATACAGTACATATACAGTAGCTACATTTGTAGCTCTCTCTCTCTCTCTCTCTCTCTCTCTCTCTCTCTCTCTGAGCGTGAGATTTTTATAAAATCAAAAATAGAGTTTCAAAAAGGAATTGTCGATATATAGGATTTAATCTCCTAAAACAACGCTGGAACGAAGTTTCGTAATGCATGTACTATATATATTTTTTTCACCTTCTGTCCATTGCATACACATACAAGTTGTATCATCACTAAATTATACATAATATAGGAACATCCTCTTTTAGATCATTGATTCTTGATATTTCAGAAATATTTCTACTCAATATTCTCGGCGAGATTTGGTTGCAGGTTTTGCTCCATCGAATAAAACGCGTGAAAGGAAAAACAACACACAAATGTAGATCAACTCAGATCAATTGCACACCGCATTGAATTTATGTTGAGCATCAAATTACTTCTATACTTAAGTAAAAAAAAAAATAAAGATAGGAAATAAAAGACAAAGGGCAGAGACATCTAGAAATTGAACAGAGTTTCTAATTTCGGCATCAAATCGTTGGACATTAACTATCGGTTCTCCGCTTTCGCCAAGCCATTATCTCTCTAAGTAGACCTTTTATCTCAGTATTCCTTTTGTTTGCCCAATTTGGTGGCTACCCGCATTTAAAAAAAAAGCAACCTTGAGATGTCTATCAAGGCAAGTTCAAGCTCCTACAGGAAACATTCTTAAAGTACTAGTATATGCATATACAGGTAAGATCACAGGTATTTCCAATTATATAAACGTTGAACCTGCACTATCAATTCAATCTGATTGACGATAAAACATTGCTCAGGCAGTTTCCCCAACCTTGTCAAATCTAACAGAGTTCGGTGAACCACAAACATGACATAGGTCTTAAGTAGGCTCTGGTTAGTGTCCCCCGAGGGATTTGGTATTAATGGACTTATATTACATAGATTTATAGTTACATATCCGGAGCAGGTGAACGATATGTAAGTATAGCTCCATTAGAATTAATTTTTTCGAAGTATGGTTATTAAATTTCTTTAAAGTTAGAATTAGAGACAGTTCTCTTTAAAATATATTATAAAACTGTTGTGCCATTCCTTCTAGTGACATGGAATATGAAGGCATCTAAGAATATATTCTTTTGCGGAATCGCCAAAACTGCATGCAAAAGAGGTTTACTTTACATGTAGTAGAAAAATTACTTACTCTAAATGTATATACACCCGTAACTTCTCTATATCCAGTGGTACAGATAACGACAGATTGAAGGAAAATTATTGTTTCCCCCGAGAAAGAAACCACAACTCAAGTGTAAACAAGTGTACGTTTACAAAGGTATATAGAAAAAAAAGCTCTCAAAGAACAATCCACACTTACCTTGGCAAAGGTAATATGTCACTTGAGTTTTCCGTGCGTCATTAGATATATACTCTCGCATCACCAGCTGTCGCTCGAGATCGATGCTGCTACCATACAAATTTTATTGCAGTTCCTCCGAGTGTCAAAGCTATTGCTCAAGTCGATAGAGTTGTGACAACTTAGAGCCAACTACTACAGCCACTTAGTGGTCTTTGTGTTCAGCGCTTCTTGTTGTTAAAATGGTCCATTTGTATCATTTTGTGCTTTTCCACTCTCTCTCTCTCTCTCTAGGCGACGGAGGCTTGAAAGGGATATATAGAGCGAAGTATTTTTGCCAATCAGTAAAAACGAAAAAAAGGAGGATTGGTAAATAATGATAGTTTGATTCATCAGGGTCACACATGAAAGCAGAGCATTTTGCTGAAAGATAATAAAACTCGCAGCTCGCTCAAGACTACAGAGACCGCTGAAGGAAAAGGAAATGATAAACCAAAACTTGACGAGCGCTGGTACAAAGGACACTACTGATTTTTGGGCAGTAATAGTCTTTACACTGTCAATTTATCAATTGAAAGAACAAAAAAGTCCATTATTTGATGGGTTGATTTAGAATTTATCTTCCTCGTGGAACCCACGTGCATGTTAAGGAATTGTGCGTAACAACTTTTGGCATCTAAATTCCGGCAATTATCGATTTTTGAAAAAAAAAATTGGTTCTATGCACATAACAAAATTAATTAAACGAAGCTTGTATGATGGCTTTAGCGTTGATATCAGATGTAATTCCAAATCGCATTACCAGCCCTAAATGAACTTAATTTGACAATAATACCAGTTGGATATCCGATTTTCAATATCAGTGAAAGTCTCGTGTTTAAAACTGACAGATAAATCATTATCAAAAATATAAAACAAACCATTTTTATCATAGGGATGGAGGAATGCAAGCAAGTGCATCGTTGTATAGAAATTCACCTAGTCACTTGCAGATTTGGTTGTTTCATGTATCGGTCAGAACTTTCAACTCACGCTTGAAGGTCACCTGTTATAAACAAACAAGTAAACATTGCAAGGTTTAGAGGGGACCGCTATATTCTCCCTTTTGTGGCCCCTAGACCATCAGCGTTTTGCCCCCTCCTTTTAAAAAAAACCCCAACAAATTCTGGATCCGTCACTGGTATAGAATCATTTTAATAAAGCCTTGGACTTTCAATAGGACGTAACTATCTATTTCTTGAGTCAAAACAAGTTAAAAATGACGCTGGCTTCGGGTGAAATATACACCGATTGAGTAATCTTAGCTCAAAAGCCAGACAAATAGTATTGATTTCAAAGAGGAATGGCTGAGTGGCCTACAATAAAATAGACAGGCCTACGTCACATTGCAGTTTGACACCAACTACCCAAAGTCCAAGCTCTTGTTAAAATGGTTCTATATATTATGTAGTCATTTAATTTAAAATCTAGCAATTTATTAAAGTGCACTCTAATTGATGTGAGTGAACAAAGCAGTTTTCAAAGTTCGTGTTTGAATGCTGTTAGTGGGATTCGAACTCTTGACTCAAAAAAACATTCAGTATCCCTGATAGACCACTTCACTTAAACAGTTAAAAGCAGTAAGCTTTAACAAACCTATAGCAATGCATCGGGGCAATTCAAACAAAAAAGAAAGTCTTCCGTGAAATTTTATGGATTTAACTCAAAGCAACGCATGCACACTTTATACATCAATAATGCAAAACTTTGCAGCATTGAGAATAAATAAAGATGGAATACCGAAGTTTGCATTGGAACATCGATTTACCGTCTTGTGTTTAAAAATAAGTGTTTATATCTATTCATAGAAATCGAACCAAGTTGCTTCATTTGAATACAAATTTGGATACAAATTTTGAGTCTTGTCGCGATTGAATGTTTTTACAAATTCTTCATTTTTTAAAGTTTGATAAATCAATACATTAAATTTTGGGGTGGGTTGGGTGGAATTCCCAACAAACTTCGGCTTAGCAGATGCAGAACTTCAAGATCAAATAAATCACATTTATCTCTTATTTATCTCTTATTCAAGGAACTCGTCCAATGAGCTACGACCGTGTGATTCAAAGCAAAAGTAGAAAATTAGTCAATGAACTTGACAATAATATGAGATTAATTTTTAAATTGAGCCCTTCAGACGTTTTTCCCACACAAAGTTTTAAAGATTTACATGATTTAATGCTGTGATCTTTATGTGAGTCACCTCTGCAACACCTGAACCGTTTGACTTTATTCAACAGTCCAATTGCAACCTATGTAGCAAATATACAAATATACTTAACACTAGTATAATCTCTCTCTCTCTTTCTTTCTCTCTCTCTCTCTCTCTCTCTCTCTCTCTCTCTCTCTCTCTCTCTCTCTCTCTCTCTCTCTCTCTCTCTCTCTCTCTCTCTCTCTCTCTCTCTCTCGTTTCTGTGCTTATTTTGACATCAGTGCAATTCTTTTTGGCGTTGCTGTTGTTTATGTGTCTTTTGGTTAAGCGTTCTGTTCCTCCTGTTATTTTCGTTCATAATAAAAATTGCCATATGTTTTTAGATATGGAAATGCAATCACTATTCTCATCCTCTTGCATTAGATGTATTACTGTGTATTACGGAGTAGAACAAACTGCAGTATGATATTGTGATATAGAGGGATACTTGGTCTACTTTTCATATATATGCATTTAAAGTACTGAATTACATGTACTGTCACCGTACTGAAATCGATAGATTAGTTGTGTAAGTTGGGTTTTTTTTTGCAGCTTTAAAAGAAAAACAAGAATATTGGTAGATATGTGATAGTATACATTGAACTCCGACAAAAAAATGTGATCACGCCTAGATGACGTACATGTAGATAATCATATTACTTCGCAGTCAATCCACCTTGTATTGATCATTCACCTTTTTATATAAATTCATCTTTAGTATAGAGAATGAAACACATAATCTAGTGAGAAATATGAAAATCATTACGGTGGAGGGGGGGGGGGAGTGTAGTAGTGCTTAGTGCCTATAACTCCTATTATAGTGTTAATTTCGTTGATTTTACCTATAATTTTTAACAAGCTCAAGCTAAACAAGATTTGGGAAGCCAGTTCACTCAAAATTCAATTTTCTATATGTTAATTTAAGAAATAATGCATGGGAAGCTGTCATACCCCCTCCTCTCCATTCCCTGTGTATGCCGGATACATTCTATGTACATGAACTGACAGAACACATTTTTATGAGCATAGAAGTTCTATTTGTGTTTAATCTCTCTCTCTCTCTCTCTCTCTCTCTCTCTCTCTCTCTCTCTCTCTCTCTCTCTCTCTCTCTCTCTCTCTCTCTCTCTCTCTCTCTCTCTCTCTCCCATTTAGTATACATCGATTTGATAATTGAAATACAAAAATATTGTCTGGATTTTGCGATAAAATATTACGCAATGCACTTTTATTGTGTGAATTTAGTGCTACCTTTGGGAATTTCTTAAAATGTCGCATTACTCTCGAACAATCAAACCAAATTAAAGCGTTTTACCGAGGTATGAAGACAGCAACAATCGACTCAGTCCCCATTTCTCAGTGGATTGTTTCTGCATCAATTCCACGGCATTTTGTGACGAGACATTTAAAATATGAAAAAACAATTGGAGATGCGATGAGAATATTTAGGAGACATATTAGTCTGCATTTTCTGCTCGTATTTTCACCATTTCCCCCACACGAATTCAACAAGAAAATTAAAAAAAATGCAACCATATGAATTGTCGACGTCATTTTCTTTATTTCAATGGCGATATTATTTAATAATTAAAATTAACATTTCAATGGTTGAACATCAACATCGAACGGTAAAATTATTTTATAGAAAAACTGGAATTGTTGCATCCCTCATTTTTTCTTGTTTAAAACCCTGAACTCAGAAAGGGTTTGGGGTGCCCAATTTAAAAAAAACAACATTGGATCAATTCTGCTTACATGTATGTATTTCAAAATGTTTGAGTAGTAAATCATAAATGTAGCAATCTTCAGCTAGAGAAAATTATTTTTGAAGATTTTATGTTTCCCTAGTGCTGTTTTATGTTTCGCTAGTGCTGTGCTGAACATTCCCCGTGGTCCTATTGTTGGTCCATGAGTCATGGATGTGAATCTACACGTTACAAAGATGTTTGTTGTAATATGCAGTGTATATCTAAAATTCTTAAAGGTAGTGTTATCTATATATGTCATACATACCATTTTACACATATTCAGATATGCGCTGTTGAATCTCCCATATGGTATGCTGCTTCCATATGGATAACATATAGGAAAAGTCTTTAAAAATATTCCTCACAAGAACTACAATACTTTATTATTTGTATACTAGTAATGCAATGTAATATTGTAGTTCTCGAGAGGAATGTTTTAAAATAAAATCCCTACATATATGTAACATTATTCCAGTGTTTATCCGTGCAGTCCACATAAATTCCCATTTATTGGTGAAACGTGTCGCAGTTTGGACATTACTTTTTAAATTTACACTATAACAGAGGAAGATTTCATAATAATACCCCACCAATTGTAAAACTGCAGCTCTTGGGAAAGGGAGTTTAGAAGATTTTCTCCGCTATATTAAACTTTGAATCCATCTTGCAGTCTTATTATTCGATTAGATTATTGGATCACTGTTTAAACCACTGTTGGTCGAGAATGACGGTTTCAACAATTTTGAATCTAGACTATTCTGAGTAATTCATGATACATGTAAGGAGATACATGTATAACAAATTAAATCTTTGTAGTTCTTGAAGAGAAGAATTTTTTGGAAAAGTGTACAATCTATTTCTATATACTTTCAAACTTTGTTGAGGTTTTCCTGGGACTCGACTTCTAGTGACGGGGTTAGGATTTAAACAATTCAGACTCAACCCTACATCGGGATGCTTGAAATGTAATATCATCCCATGAAATCTTCAAACATGGAGGCAGTAGTATGCAGTTCACAGTGTTCTCTATACAAAGACTGAACAAAGGAAGAAAAGGCTTTATTGTTTCAACATCAGACAACAGAAACTATACAAACTGAATGTCAAATTGTCAAAAATGTTACACAAATGTTAGCCAACAGGCTTCAGGGCTCATTTATACCACAAATCAAAAGAATTCCTCCTTCGAATGATGTTTCTTTCAATTTGCTTTGGATCAAATGTCAATGTAGTTATGCAATTGTTCTTTGAGATTTCTGCAATGGGATTCCCCATTCCTATATTGAATTTTGAACAAAACGAAAGAAACCCTAAAATCGTTTTACACACCGATTTTGTCATCTGCTTGTGCTGAAGATGGTCCTTTAAGATTGTAATATAACTGTCTGATTCTTCGCAATCGTATTTGAAATTATCAAAACCATAAAACCTTTTTCTTTTTTTGTAAATCAAATTATATAAATCTTATAAATATCACCATGATAAACAAGATTGTTAAAACATTACTGTAGCGGTAAAGAAATTGTAAGTTAGCAACAATTACAACTGCTACATGCAGTCTTATCAATCTGAAACACCCGCGATGGATTCTGGATTCAAACAAATTGACAATGCATGCACTGCAGAACCGCTTGACCATGTGATGCTGAAGCAACTTCTCGGGCCTTTCCGGCAAGCTCGGAAAAACACCTCGAATGTATTACCTAGGCGTCCATGACAACCCCCCTTTTTGTAAAATTCAAGAACACATTTCACGATCTGTTGAGATGTGAGCTATACTTCATTAAAGTAAACGATATATACTAAAATATAACACAGAGGTATGGTGTCCGGATAGGGCCATTTGCGTTAGCGCGACATCGCGTTCAGGTAAACGAGACATCGCGCTAACACACAACACGCCGTCGCGCTAACGCAACTTTGCATAACACGCCGTCGCGCTAACACACAACACGCCGTCGCGCTAACGCAACTTTGCACAACACGCCGTCGCGCTAACGCAACTTTGCACAACACGCCGTCGCGCTAACACACAACACGCCGTCGCGCTAACACACAACACGCCGTCGCGCTAACGCAACTTTGCATAACACGCCGTCGCGCTAACACACAACACGCCGTCGCGCTAACGCAACTTTGCACAACACGCCGTCGCGCTAACGCAACTTTGCACAACACGCCGTCGCGCTAACGCAACTTTGCACAACACGCCGTCGCGCTAACACACAACACGCCGTCGCGCTAACGCAACTTTGCACAACACGCCGTCGCGCTAACACACAACACGCCGTCGCGCTAACACAACTTTGCACAACACGCCGTCGCGCTAACGCGACTTTGCAAGTTTCACAGTCTAGTAGGAAGTCGTGTCCGGAAATATCATACTGCGCATGCTTAAATATGTATGCATAAATTATTAATAAATCTACCAATTGATAAATTTAGCTTAAATATTTGATGTAATTAATTAATTTAGCAATGATAAATTTATAACATGTACATGTCACAAATTCATATTAGGTGCTCTGTATATTACCAAGCAAAGAAATTTTAAAATGTAAAATTACAGGTATATAACATGTCACACTAGCGTCGGAAGCAAATTGAAAGTGGGGAGCTAGACTGATCCTCAGAAATATTGAGAGAGAAAAACCTAATTCCCAAAATCATGAAAATCCTAATCCGTGGGGGTGGGGGGTTATGCCTTTTACTCCAACTTCTAAATATTTCAAACGTACGTTACGGAACAATTATGTTTCCTGCGATAAAAAGTGGGGGGGGGGGGGGCTGAACCCTATATTCTGCTATGTTCCTAATGGTTAGGTATAACTTATCAAAAAAAAAGAGAGGGGGGCTCCCCCCCCCCCCCCCCCCACCGGTTCCGACGCCTATGTGTCATGAATGTATTATTGTTGATTTAATGAATTTTATTAAATATTTAAGGTAAATGTATCAATTGGTAGATTTTATAATAATTCATATCCTTATACAGTGACACACTAGTAAATATATTTTTATTCATATGCATTGATAATAAATGAAAATAATATATATATTTCAAAGTACATTTTATTTATTTTTCATCCATGCTTGCGTGCATGCCTACATATTTAAGCATGCGCAGTCTGATATTTCCGGACACGACTTCCTACTAGACTGTGAAACTTGCAAAGTTGCGTTAGCGCGACGGCGTGTTGTGCAAAGTTGTGTTAGCGCGACGGCGTGTTGTGTGTTAGCGCGACGGCGTGTTATGCAAAGTTGTGCTAGCGCGACGGCGTGTTGTGTGTTAGCGCGACGGCGTGTTGTGCAAAGTTGCGTTAGCGCGACGGCGTGTTGTGTGTTAGCGCGACGGCGTGTTGTGCAAAGTTGCGTTAGCGCGACGGCGTGTTGTGCAAAGTTGCGTTAGCGCGACGGCGTGTTGTGTGTTAGCGCGACGGCGTGTTATGCAAAGTTGCGTTAGCGCGACGGCGTGTTGTGTGTTAGCGCGACGGCGTGTTGTGCAAAGTTGCGTTAGCGCGACGGCGTGTTGTCCAAAGTTGCGTTAGCGCGACGGCGTGTTGTGTGTTAGCGCGACGGCGTGTTATGCAAAGTTGCGTTAGCGCGACGGCGTGTTGTGTGTTAGTGCGATGTCTCGTTTACCTGAACGCGATGTCGCGCTAACGCAAATGGCCCTATCCGGACACCATACAGAGGCGACATACAAGACTGTCTAGCCGATACTTATTTTAATGGGAAGCGACTCCATTTTGTATAAAATTCAAACATCCGGTGATGTTAATACATTCGAGGTGTTTTTCCGAGCTTGCCGGAAAGGCCCGAGAAGTTGCGATTGATGCTGAACATGTAGTATTATTAAGACCCGATATGTTACAAAAGATTTATTTACACCATCGGGTTTTTTGTGCTTTTTTGTTCATTGCCGCAATGGTTTTCCTCTATTGACACAGAAGGTTGCTCGAACAAGCAGAACACACGCAGTTTTGTTGATTTTTGAATGATGATTGCATCTATCTGACATCTCACAACTGCATACTCAATACTTTTTAAATTATCCAGAAATTGAACATGTATATGAATTTATTTGAATAATACATTAATCGTATACTCGTAAAAAATAGTCATTTTCTGGAAATGTGGGCAAGATATAGGGGCGTACTAGGTCCCACAGATAAACCACAAATCAATCTCCTAGTACATCAAAATCGACGAATGGCCATATCTTCAATAAAACTGTAAACACTATGCCGGATGATTATGCCGATGCCAAGGTGGCATTTTTGCATTTGTATTAATTGATTTAACATTGCCTTTTTAATATGTCTCACCTAACAGGTGAGATATTTACCTTTAAAAATCAATATCCCATAGAAGAAAAAAAATAATTCTCACAAGAGAAATTATTCCTACAGGATATTTTGAAAATCTTTTAGGATTAGAATTATATCTCCAATAGGATAAAAGTTTGTCTTAGAAGTCCGGAATTGAAGTAAAACATTTAGTTTTCCTACATGAAAATTTCGATATATTTGAGATCCTATCGGAGCTTTATTCAAATCCCATCGGATTTAAAATTCCTAAAGAAAGTTATTTTATTCCGATATAGGAAATTCTAAATACTAGTATCCTACAAGAAAGTTGTTTCCGCTGTAGGAAAAATCAGTGCCTCGAAGAAATTTATTTCAAAAGTAAAGATCTCACCTGACAGGTGAGATGTATTAATTACAAAAGTGGTGATAAACTCTTTTCACCAGGGGCCCGTTTCACAAAGATTTCCTAAGATGTTTCCTAAGATAGAACTTAAGATATGCCTAAGTTATAACTTAGGAAGTTCCCAAGATTTGGCATAGCTGTTTCACAAAACTTTCTTAGCATATCGCAGTTGACTTATCTTAAGATACAATGTAAGCCACTTTCATATCATATTGGTAATTCTAAATTGATACCGTTTATTTAAATTCTTTAAATTTCAATATGACACGAATGTATATATACTTTTTCAATGAATGTAAAAATCCAATCTCTTATTCACCTAGAAACATCTTAGAAAAAAAGTAGTAAAACGTGTAAATAGAATGTAAATAGTGTAGTGTCTATGTACATGTACTAAAATTTTGTATGATATTTTTACATTCACATGCATAAAAGAGTAGATCAAAATTACGTAATAAATTCGTATAGTTTATTTTTTTTTTATTTGAGAGAATGGATAGATCGTACTATATTTTTTAGCTATATATACATGTATTTCGTTATGTATATCTTAATATTATTTTTTGGACCGCATAAATTAATGGAAAACATTGGTCACTGCTATAATTTCTGTTATTTTTATAAATGTTCGAGTGTGGGTTTTTTTGTCTAGTTGGTCCATTTTCAACAGCTTGTGTTAACGTATACTGATACATTGTATGCTTATTCCTAAATCTGAAAACGATCGTTGAAATATCCAGATGATTTTACTGTTTCATAGGGTATGTTCCAAATGGAATACAATAATTATATGCAGTGACAAGTAGGATTTGGAATGGACATATGTGGAACTTTTAAACTAAGTTTTATATAACGCTAGTTTTCTTGTAATGATTGATATAAAAATGGTGTGTTTTGTTTAGTTTTATACAAAAAAGAAAAAAAATCGAAATTCGCAAATAAATGCATCTCGGCTGATAGACGAAACGAAGATGTAAGGCAAGATTTTCAGTTACTGTGTAAAACAGCATCCCTAAGGAGGATTTAGCGTCGACATTCCTAAAACACTCCCCGGTCATTCCTACCCCCATCCCCCCCCCCCAAAAAAAAAAATCAATTAACACCCCCCCCCCCCCCCCAAAAAAAAAACCCCACACACACACACCTAGCACCTAAATTTTCTCCCGTAAAAAAGGCTTATTTCTTGGAAGGATAGGTATGTATTCCTGATTTTATCAAACGATTTAAGAGATCAGTGATTCCCGGGCGTGAATAATTTAATTAACATCAGTGCAATAGCTATAACTATACCCGCTATCAATCTGCGTGTGCGATCAGATAATCTAAAAAATGTAAAAATTAGAAGTCTACACCACAAATTTAACTGATCATGAAGAAATATAGGTATATTTTGATAATTTTTAAGTTTGCAGTTTAGGGTAATGTATCTATCGACGGAGCTTTGAAATGAATAATTTTTTACCATATACCATATAAATCTGGCATTTTTATGGCCAGTCATTAATTTTTACATTATAAGGAACATATATTTTTGAAAATATTAAAAATCTTGATAATAGCTTTGTTCAGCCTCAATATGCATATAATCAATTAAGATAGACAGTCGCCATGTTAAGTTTGTTCCTAAGACATCGATTTACCTGTCTTAAAGTTAAGACATAACTTAGGAAATTCATAAGATAAGATTGGAATAGTGAAACGGATAAGTAATGAACTTAGGAAAAAGTTCTTTCCTAAGATACAACTTAGTCCTAAGTATGCTTTGTGAAACGGGCCCCAGTTGTCTATATCAACTGTCCATTATTTAGCAAGTATTTTTCGAAACATGCACCTAAGGCGGGTGCAAAAGGCCATATTGGCACTGGCATAAATATCCGACACAGTGTGTATAATTCTCTCAATAATTCGTCATGAAAAAAGATTGGGGGGGGGGGGGGGTGTAAGAAAGCGCAAATCACATTGGCTTTAGTTGTAAAAACAATTTCAAATTCAATTTTTCCCAATTAAATCTATTTGATAATGTTTTATTACAAGTTTGCAAAGACATAATTTCTAACTTCAAATTGTCAATGATGAAACAATCTAACATTTACAATAGGCTTTGAACACAGTTTGGTTTCATAGGCTCAGAAATACACGTAATTAAATTGTTGAACTGGGAGAGAGAGGGAGTTATCTCTCCTTCTGCAGCATGTTGTTATTACATATTATCGGTCAAGATATATCATAAATCAAATATTGCAACAAGATGTGAGGTACCTTGGAAGGAATTATTAATATATTATATATTAGCAAACACAATAAAATATAATATATTCTTTAACATCTCATTCGAGTAGAAGGTCAAGAACTGAATCCTGGGGTACACCAGCTATGGCGCTCCTACCGTGGAACACCATATGGAATGTATACAAAAAATCAAAAAATATGTAACCAAAAAAAATGAAAAAAAGGGGGGGGGGGGGGTAATCAGAATAAATATAAGTTTTTACTGCTTCATAGCTTTTGTTCGCAGTCTATATATATCTCGATGCATCAGTGTGAGGCAAAAGAAGAAATAAAATTTAATGTCACCAGAATTAAAAGAACAATAACTTGTATGATGTAATTTACTAATATTTATAAAGATGATCAAAACGTCAAATTAATCATGCATTTTGACTTTTATCGATTGTTATTGTACATTCCGGTATTCTTATTACGAAGTATACACAGCGTTCAAATTGAGTTCTCTTATCGAAGTCAATGTATACATTTTACAAGAACATTGTACAAGAACATTGTACATGTAAGAATTTCGATGATTTTTTTTCATGCGAACGCTCACTGAAGTGTGTCAACATTTTCTTGTGCAAAGATTAGTCAAAGTTACTGCTTACATTTTGACATATATATAATGTATAAAATTCTTTGGAATACAAAATAGTAACCTGTAGATTCAGTTTATTTAAGATTTAATATTTTAAATTACGTTTTTCAGAGTCCTTGCCTGTGATAACACTACGTATTTATTTTGTACTAAACAGTCCAATAAATTCAAATATTGTATAATTGGGGAGCAATTATGCGCGGTTTGCTTATTTATATTCAAACTAGACTTTGACCTGTGCGTGCACGGGTTGACATTGCATATGATATCAGACATTAATTTTACGAAATAGATACATAGACACACTTACCGTATTGTTGACATCTACATAACCAAGCCCTAAGCCTACGATAGTGCTAATGATTTCACTACACTCTGCTTAATTAGAATAATCTGTGTCTTAAAATATCTCCCATATACCCGTTTTGTAGCAGAAAATGGCAGAATCGCTCCAAAACGATCTTGGAGAAAATTAATGAAGTTGCATTTAAAATAACAGTCAAATTATTCATAACAAACCATTTTGAGGCTGTAAATACTTTTGATCTAAAAATTTATTTCATATTATTGAAGAAGTCAACACTTTTTCACCAACTTTTTTATTCGCTTGAAGTTGACATTCGAAACTCTCGGGACTTTTCTTAGTAAATGCACAGTGTAAGAGCTATCTTCAGTATTTTCTTTGATAGACAGAATATACAGCAAAGATTTCCGATAAAAATATAATATGTCTTATCGTTTCTGAGTTTATTCATTCAAATGTGATTTTGTGGAAACATAAACTAAAGCGTGATTTAGCATGAATGTAATGCGCATGCGCAAAAAAAGCTAGATGATTTCCGGGATTTTTTTGAGGAATTTTCGTTGATTATTTATTAGCGAAGTTTGATTGAGAAAAAATAAAAACAAATTGGTAATCTTTAAGTACCAATGATGTTTGAAATATATAAAACAAAAGACAGTACTCTTCCAATTTTTCGGTATTAAAGCCCAAAAATTCGAGTCTATTATTTTAATATAGTAGTATAGATATTTGATCATACAATGGCTGAAAATTATTTAAACAATAAAATGCTTTCTTTTGGTGATTCATTCGGGATATGAAGGTAGCGACATTACAGAAAATAATATATAACCCGCGTTAACGGGTTATGTGATTTTTTTCTGCAATGATCGCTACCTTCAAAACCCACATGAATCATCAAAGAAAGCATTTTATTGTTTATATTAATGTGAATGTGTGTTTTTTATATTAATATCTTTCTTTTAACTAAAAATTAAACTCATTATGAAAAGTTGGTAAAATTTACTAAAGTACGTTAGCTAAAAGAAACGTCTCTTGTGAGACTTTGAGTCCAACATCATCATGATTACTGTAAGTATTACGTGCAGTCCGTGATTTTTCTTAGGTCGCTGTAGGCTTTGACCAATCGATAAGCAGGGCGTGTCAATTTCAGTCCTGCATTTTCTTGTCAGTTTCAGCCGCTGTAGATTTCGACCAATCGATAAACGGGGTGTGTTGATTTCAGTCTGGCTGTTTCTATAGAGCTATGAATTAACTATAAGTTTCCGTACGAAATAGAGGAAATAATACTTGGTTGATGTAAATATATAAATATAAGTGATAAGGGGAATCATTCTTTGAATATTATGAGGCGATAATTTTGGTCGGGGTAATAAAATCTATCATAATGCCCTTCGGACTTTATTGGATTTGAACACGCCCCGACCAAAGTTATCACAATATTATAATGCAATTCAATAACAATACCAGTAGGAACATAACATACACATATAATTGTGTTATTGATTTTGTTACTTGTTATATGCCAACATTTTTCTTTTCTTCAACCAAAATTCAACTACAAAATACTGTTATTAGTTTAATTTCAGATTCATTATTTAATATAAGTAGAGACCATGCAGATATTCTGTATATGCATGACTGTACAATATACAATGTCATATTATCTTGACAAGTACTTTAAGGTTTAATGAACACTTATGAGTGTAGATACTTGTACACTGTCACTGTGTTGGTGTTACCTTGTCCCACATGGAGATTGTTCTCTTCATCCACACATAAACTAAGGGGAAAACCTGTATTTTCATCCTGTGCAGGTAGTAGCAGAGACAAGAACTGACCGTCCTGATCCAGAAGATGAACTGTGTCACTGATAGCATCAGCCACCATAATGTGACCGAGGAGATCAGTACATATACCATAGGGAAAAATCTTAGACCCCTGACCAGTGTGGGAGAACCTGTGTTGTCCTGATTTATCAACCACCACTACAGCTCGTTTGTTAAAGTCTGATGTACAGATATCACCATTGATGTTTTCTGTGATAAAGTGTGGCTCTTTATACAGTTCCTGTCCTTTATTGTCTTTCTGTATGTTCTGTATTTCTTTCCCTCTCTTGTTGTACCTGGTGACTCTAGCCTCTCCATCTTTTATCATCCCCACCAGTATGTCCCCTTTGATGTGGGAGGAGTATATGCTGAGAGGTGTCCAGTCTCCTGTTTTAATGAATTCAGTTAATGTATTATCCTGTGTTATCCTATTGATGACTTTATTCCTTTTGTCTGTATAGATTAGATCCCCGTCCTGTGTGACTGTGTGGTAGCCTTCAGCTTTTAAGTTATCACTGGTTTGTACCTCCTGTAGCAGATTACTAAGTAGATCTGTTTGGACAACGTTGCCATTCCAATCACTGACCCAGACTCTGTCTGATTTATTGAGTGATATATGATATACATGGTGAACACTTGGTACTGTGTACTCCCTGACCTTGGTGACAGAGGAGGACAGAGACAGTGTTGGTTTCACGTCAGATTTCTTCCAGTTTTCTTTAATCTGTTTCCATGTATGGTCGTCAATATTTAAACCAGATACAAATAAAATGAGCAGTAGCAAAAACCCGATTAAATATAAGGAATAACTATTCATATTATAATACTGTGTAGAGGCAGTCTTCATGGATTTTATTTTTCTGTTCTCTGGTTTAGTGTCTAGAACAGTTACTCTACCCAGTAGTTTGTTGACATCCTCCTTGCTGTGTCGACCAGCAGTAAATACTGGAGGGACTGGTTTTACTGTCTCTGGCATCGGTTTGGTTTTTAGCTGGTCAGCATGAGAGAAAATGAGTGGATTATCATGAAGTTTAGTTGAGGACAGGTAGCCATTTAACTTTTTGACAAGGTCCTCAAGATAGGAGATGTAATCTTGATAAGTTTTGTCTTGACTCTGAAGATTCTCCATAAGTGATTCTTCCATTTTATTGACTTGCTCTATATTATCTGACGTGACTGTTTCCAGCACACATTTTAAAGATTCGGTTTCAGTTTTCATCATATTTCTTACATTATCCATGATTTCTTTTATATTTTTGGCGTTTTCTTTTATATCCCTCTGAACATCTTGTGAATTTGGGATAAAAACCTGATGTATATCCTTGATATTTTCAAGACAAAGAGTGAATTTCTCTGAATAGATTGTCTCTAAATCTTTAAGTGTGTGTTTTTGATGGTTTTGTGTGGCACATTTAGAACAAACTGGAACTTGGCAGTCCTCACAGAGAATGTCTATGTCTTTATTTGGGTGATCCTTGCATTTCTCCACAGGAAGCTGTATTTTGCGTTGTTTGTAAGGGACCACTTCGTGGCTTTTGGTTTCTGTACTCTTCTGATGTTCATCTCTGCATTGTTCACAAATTGGTCGGTGACAAGGGTTGCAGTAAAACTGGCAGTTTTTTTCACAGTCTTTGGTGCCACACATTATGTAGTGTTGGGCAATCACTGGTAGGCCTGAAACAGTTTTTGGAGCATCAGCTAATGCCATCTGAAATGAGTATGTTGAAATATCATTTTGCCAAATCAACCTAAGTTTATATACAATGTATAATTGAATACCAATACCGTTATGTATCGAAATAATGTTCTATTTAGATATTTGCGTACACATGTATGTCTGTTTTGACATGAAAGACATAATTAGGATATAATACATTTCGATATTTCATGACTTACCTTGTTTCTGTTTCGACAAGTTTTTCGGTCAAGTAAAGTCTCGCTTTTTCACATTCTAATACGGCGTGAAACGAGAACTGAAGAGATCTTTAATTCATACTAGGTTGGGTGAACTTGTATAACGATTTGCAAATATCGATTAAGGTACACGGAACCCACATTGAGTCATAATGTAGCATGTTGTGAGAATATTGGCGATGTGATCTATTAAATAAATGTAGATGTAATTTTCCTTTGATTTAAGGATGATGTAAAGGTTTCTAGATTTATAGAAAATTGCATTTTATGCAAAATGTCGGCAAACGAGTACATTGTATTTTAAAGTTATTAATGCAAATTTAAACGTTTTCGATGGTAAAGTCTTCATTTTCCTTCATTCATACAGACTGAAGAATGCAGAATAATTGCTGATGATAATTCGCTTCAACATTCTTCTTAGAACATACATCAAATACAATTTTGATAACGATGTAAATATTTTAGAAATGGATTTAATCCAGTTAACGCTGTATTCTTCCCAAAGAAAGACAACTCCGTTAGAATTTGGAGGATGTCCCAACTCGTCTTTTGTTGTCACAAAACCAAAACTTATCTGAACATAAACTGTACACAATAAAAACCTCATACACTACATGTACTTTCATTTAACCTATTCTTTAAGGGGCATGGTCACGATTTTCGACAATTCTATTTTTCGAACAATTCTATTTTTCTATTTTTATTATTTACAATGCTTTAGAAATGCATTTCTAATGATCAAATGAAATTTGAGAGTCAGTCGTTAAGTTTTAAGCACGATACAGAGCCCAAGGCTAGTGCCCTGTTATTGTTTACATAGGTTCAATATACCAATTAAAAACCTTTTTCAAGCTGATTTTTCTCTCTTCTTATTCATTTTAAGCATAGAAAAACAGTTCCTAACGTTTAACACATTCATTTTAGGTCTAAATTTGAAATGTTCACTAAAACATTCAAAATGTAAACAAAAGCTTTGTTTACATGTCAAAGAATTGTAAGCTCTGTAACTCGCTTATAACTCAACAAATGACACTCAAATTTTGTTTGCCTATTAAGAATGCCTCACTGAAGCATTGTAATTATTCAATTCGGAAAAATAATTTTTGACCGAAATCGTGACCACCCCCTTTTAAATATGCTTCAATCGTTTGCAATGGCTGATGATCTATACATGATTCTGGAAAAAATGAAAAGGTATAAGTATATGTCACAATAAAACAGTTACTGTCTTCCAATATTTGCGTCAAGACTTTGGATAACGTTACAATCCAGACGGTATATTGCTAATGAAACTAAATATATTTGCTATGTTCAAATGTACAATGTATTGTATATGTTACAGGAATTTGTTTCAAATTCTTTTGATTTAAACAATAAACTATGTTAAAACAAGTAATGATTTATGGTAATTAATAACTTAAACCTTGTATTTAAAGTTTCAACCACTTTTGATGAACTCTGTCCAGTATAAAACCCAAATAAATATACGGATGATAGGTATAGACGGAACTCGAGTGTGTGTGTGTGTGTGTGTGTGGAGGGGGGGGGGGGGGGGTGGTGTAAGAAAGCGCAAATCACATTGGCTTTAGTTGTAAAAACAATTTCAAATTTAATTTTTCCCAATTAAATCTATTTGATAATCTTTTATTACAAGTTTGCAAAGACATAATTTCTAACAATATTTTTAGTTTAAAATAAAAATTCTAGTTTAATATACTAGTATAAAGCTTACTAATGTCTGGTGCTCTAACCACTGAGACATTTCAGTCACAACAAACTGCGTTGTTTAAATGGTAGATGTGACTTTTACCACGAATTAACGGACTTATATCATTTTTCTAATTCATTCAATTGTTGGATTACAAAAATTATATTTTTTATGTATAGTGGGTCATTTCAACACGATTTTGCTGAGTGAAATTAGTTTATAAAAGACAAGGCATTGGAGTTCTAACAAATGACACTACTGTGGAATCATTAGAATTCGTGGTGGCTCAAGTATCGTGGTATTCGTGTGTAGCCCTTCCCCACGAATTAACATCCTCAACGAAAAAAATTTAAAAAGAGTTTTCTTTTTTACTAAAAGAGAAAACTGACGCATCCACGAAATTAGATCCCCACGAATAAGTAAAAAACCAAAAATCCACGAAAATTGGCCCCCACGAATTTAAATGATTCCACAGTATTTGGAGGTTTTGACACGCATACGCCAATTTAAATCAGCATATTCCAAATATTGAACATATTTAAGAGTTACATGCTAAATTTATATTCTTTTAAATGATTCTTTGTAAATTTATCAGATTTGTTGATACTTCAACTTTATAGTATCTTATCCTTCCTTCTATAGGCATTTTACCCGCCTTATCCACCCATCTCTTCTTTTCCTTAGACATTTCCTTTTTTGTCACCGAAGTTCAAGTACATGTACTTACGAAATTTTCAAAACATATGCATCATTCATTTGGTAAAAAGTCAATGATGACTTCAAATTGTCAATGATGAAACTAACATTTACAATATGCTTTGAACACAGTTTGGTTTCCTAATTTAGGATAAACAATCAAGCTGGTCGATACAACATGCTACAGAAGGAGAGATAACTCCCTCTCTTTCCCTCTCTCTCTTATATCTTTAAAGATATCGTGTTGATTAAAAAAAACTGCTAACGTTCTTTTATATAATCTATTTTTTAAAGTAGAGTTTTAATACATAAACATACAACAAAAAACCCCAAATTCGTTAAACGAGTGTGAGTGAATTTTAGAAAAAATCGTTTGGTACTATTTTGTGATTTTTATACATTTGTATATAATTTGTTACTTTGAGTCTCTTTAAAAGCCTCTTTCTAAATAAAGTGATTTTCTTAAATTCAATAAATGACGAGTTGGTCTGTATTGATTCTTACTGCGTAAAAAATTGGAATAATATCATCTGATTTTTTATGCCTTTAAAAAATCCATCCATCCTGTCCAGACAACAGAGCAGTTCAACAATTTAAAATACGTAAGAATCTCGGTCAAGATATATCATAAATCAAATATTGCAACAAGATGTGAGGTACCTTGGAAGGAATTATTAATATATTATATATTAGCAAACACAATAAAATATAATATATATTCTTTAACATCTCATTCGAGCAGAAGGTCAAGAACTGAATCCTGAGGTACACCAGCTATGGCGCTCCTACCGTGGAACACCATATTATATCTATACAAAAAATATGTAACAAAATTGAAAAAAAAGGGGGGGGGGGGTAATCAGAATAAATATAAGTTTTTACTGCTTCATAGCTTTTGTTCGCAGTCTATATATATCTCGATGCATCAGTGTGAGGCAAAAGAAGAAATAAAATTTAATGTCACCAGAATTAAAAGAACAATAACTTGTATGATGTAATTTACTAATATTTATAAAGATGATCAAAACGTCAAATTAATCATGCATTTTGACTTTTATCGATTGTTATTGTACATTCCGGTATTCTTATTACGAAGTATACACAGCGTTCAAATTGAGTTCTCTTATCGAAGTCAATGTATACATTTTACAAGAACATTGTACAAGAACATTGTACATGTAAGAATTTCGATGATTTTTTTTCATGCGAACGCTCACTGAAGTGTGTCAACATTTTCTTGTGCAAAGATTAGTCAAAGTTACTGCTTACATTTTGACATATATATAATGTATAAAATTCTTTGGAATACAAAATAGTAACCTGTAGATTCAGTTTATTTAAGATTTAATATTTTAAATTACATTTTTCAGAGTCCTTTCCTGTGATAACACTACGTATTTATTTTGTACTAAACAGTCCAATAAATTCAAATACAGGTAACTCTCGATAGCTCGAAGTCCATGGGACCGAGGAAAAACTTCGAGGTTTCAAGAGTTCGAGTTTTCAAGAGTTCGGAATTTTCCAGGTTGACCGACGGGTTTTAAAATTAGTCTTACCGGATGTTATGATTCAGCCATTTATTTAGTGGTTACCTTACGCACGTGCTTTAACAACGTTTTCTTTTAAGTAAAATATACAGAAATGGATGTTTTTCTTTAAAACTGAATAAAACAACTATTAAATAAATTCATAATAATTATTTATTTTATGCATCATTTTAAGACCAGATTGCTCAGTACTACTGTACTGCGAGACGATCGACATGTCATAAATGTGATAACTGAGTACCACCCATTGTTCCCACTGTACGGGTCCTTCACCAGCAGTAAGAACTTGTTCAGCAATAATCATTATAATGACAATGATGCTGCTAAACATAATTTTTACAGTTTTATAATTTTAAAATTTGACCATGGCTCAATATCATCGTTTCGTCTTAATTAATTTCTCATTTTCATTGCGTCTCCAAATTATCGTAAAACGGTTGGTGTTGATTATAGATAAGGTATCGGTATGGGCAATCATCAAACAATTATCACCTTGCAGGACAAGTGTCGCCTAAATAAACAACCCGTGACACGGGTCCCGCGTCTAACGCCTGGAGCAATTTAAATGACCGAGTAAGTGTTAATTAGGTATAGCGCTTGGAGATACAGGGCGACTTCGAGTTATCGAGAGTAAAAAACTATAGATTATGAATAACGGGACTTCAGTTTGACTTCGAGGGATCAAGGGTTTCGAGAGATCAAGAGTTCGAGAAATCAAGAGTAAATTTGCTTAGTTATATAGGGGAAAAAATCGGGACCCTAGACTCACTTCGAGCGATCAAGAACTTCGAGGGATCGAAGTTCGAGCCATCGAGAGTTACCTGTATTGTATAATTGGGGCGTAATTATGCGCGGTTTGCTTATTTATATTCAAACTAGACTTTGACCTGTGCGTGCACGAGTTGACATTGCATAATTATGATATCGGACATTTACGAAATAGATACATCGACACACTTACCGTATTGTTGACATCTACATAACCAAGCTCTAAGCCTACAATAGTGCTATTGATTTCACTACACTCTGCTTAATTAGAATAATCTGTGTCTTAAAATATCTCCCATATACCCGTTTTGTAGCAGAAAATGGCAGAATCGCTCCAAAACGATCGATCTTGGAGAAAATTAATGAAGTTGCATTTAAAATAACAGTCAAATTATTCATAACAAACCATTTTAAGGCTGTAAATACTTTTGATTAAAAAATTTATTTCATATCATTGAAGAAGTCAACACTTTTTCACCAACTTTTTTATTCGCTTCAAGTTGACATTCGAAACTCTCGGGACTTTTCTTAGTAAATGCACAGTGTAAGAGCTCTCTTCAGTATTTTCTTTGATAAACAGAATATACAGCAAAAATTTCCGATGAAATTATATGTATTTAAGAATTTATTCATTGATTCAAATGTGATATTGTGGAAACATATGGAATGCCATAGCTGCCTTAAGGTCAATTTCATATTATATGAATTGGTATATTTTTTATATGCAATAGTAATATCATTATATGCAGTGCTAACATCATTATATGCAGTGCTAACATCATTATATACTATTATTTCACCATTATATTCAGGGGTAAAATCTTTATATGAAGTGGTAACATTATTACGTTATGTCGTAAGATCATTATGTGCAGTAGTTTATTCATTATATGCTATGAATAAATCTTTATATGATATGATAAACTCATTTCATACAGAGCTAAACTCATAATGAACTATTGTTCAATCGTTATGTTATATGGTACACTCTTTATGTGCAGTTGCAAAATCCTTTTATGCAGTGCAACTTCTTGACATTAGGTGATAAGTTCATTATATGCAGTACTAACATTATGTTATGGTGTACTAAAACCATTATGTATGGTGGTAAAACCTTAATGTATTGTGGTGAAAGCTTTACATGCAATTGTAAATCCTTTATATGATGTGACAATTTTATAATATGCCGTTGTTGAGTCATTATATTTTGAGGTCAGTTCTTTACATGATGTGATCATTTCATTATATGGAGTGGTAACTTCTTTATATGCAGTCGTAACTCTTTATGATGAGGTTGTAAACTGGTTCTCGCTGAAAAGTTTTAATGGGGAAGAGGTCCAGTTTTATTTTTAAAAAGATGCCGGCCGCGTTCGTTGTGACGATGCACATTTCCTGGTCAACTTGTCGTTTGTTTTGAAGAGAGAGAGAGAGAGAGAGAGTTTATCTGTCCTTTAACATCGATATCATAATATCAATCATTGAACCCATTTTGTGTGAAAAATCGAATGTATTATTAGTAGAGTATGCTTTTAATTTAAGAGTAAAAGAAATAAAAAAAAAATGAAGCAAGCGTTTTAAAATCAAAGTCGAAAGACCTTTGTTTCAATGTACCAGGTAGATGCTACTCCTCGCTGATTAATGCCTCCAACACAAAAGGAATAGACAGATTTTTATTCATAGATATATAAAAAAAATTATTTTTCATTTTTCTTAAAATTAATTTGATTTTTAAGAAATAATAAAGAAATTGTTGGTCTTAACCTCTTTTTATGGTTGTTTCATCCACTGTATAAAATTTAAGCTCACCGGGCATGTATTTTTGTATTTTAAATCCTACCAAGAAGGTGTTGCAGTTCCTGTGCTATTTTCCATAAAGCTGTTGCAGATATCTTCATATCATTTTTATAGGACCATTTTAAACGCGGATCAATACAACATTTTCGGGGGGGGGGGGGGTGCGATGAATACTGAAGTTTGCCAAAGGGGTGGGGGGAGGTGGGTCCGAGGCAAATTTTTGGTAATTTCATGGAAATTTTAAGAAATTTTAATTTTTTTGGGGCGGGGTCCTTCCCGCGACCCACCCCACCCCCGTTCAAGACCCCCATGCATTAAACAAATTGTAAAATGGTTTCACTGAAAAATGTGACTGGTTTCATGGCAAATCCGATATTTGTTGCAAAGAGGCATATTTTTAAAAATTAAACTTCGAAAAAAACCCTCCGAAGTTAAAAAACGGTGTTTTAAATCTTAGCAAACTTCATCGTGTCTAGTATAGCCGAGTGGTTACGCAGGATGTCCGAATAATCACCGAGACTAACTGCTTGGTATTTATTAAATTAATTTTTGAAAAGGTAATACCCCTATTCCGACGGTTTTGAAAATAAATGATGTCGGGATAAATAAGTTTCAAAACGCTTGTCATTGTAATATTTTACATGCATGTGTGCTGATTTTTTCAACGTTACCGACTTTGTTCACATTATAAACATTTGAAGCTGCAGATCTGTAGCTCTCTGGTTGAAAAAATTCGGATAGACAAATTGTCTATCCGAATTTTTTCAACCAGAGAGCTACAGATCTGCAGCTAAAACATTTGCTGCTGAACGAGGAAGTAACGCATTAATTGATAAAGTTAATGTATTTATTTTGGTAAAATATGTCGTTTTCAAAATATATATACATATTGTTCGACATCGTTAAAAGCAAGCTGTGCAATAATGTATGAATCAGCAAAATACGGATAAGTTTGTTCCAAGCACCACGGTTTATATGGATGCTATTAAAATTATTTTAAATAACAATCAAGAGCAAAGTAACTCCTCAGTTTAAACGTTTTTGAAGAGACAGAATTAGATTTAATAATTCAAAAAGCTCCAAAGAAATACATACATATTTAAAACACGATAGCAAGTAGAAATCAAATTGTTCTATGTTAATATCAAGATACATAAAGTGATCTTCCTAACTGTATGCGCGGATCTAGAAGCAGATCATTTTTTGAAATTTATTTTACTTTTAAAATTAAACGCGTACTCTACTAAAAATTCATTCGATTTATCACACATCGATGTATCAAGAACAGAGAAAATCTCTCTCTCTCTCTCTCTCTCTCTCTCTCTCTCTCTCTCTCTCTCTCTCTCTTCAAAACAAACGACAAGTTGACCAGGAAATGTGCATCGTCACAACGAACGCGGCATCTTTTTAAAAATAAAACTGGACCTCTTCCCCATTAAAACTTTTCAGCGAGAACCAGTTTACAACCTCATCATAAAGAGTTACGACTGCATATAAAGAAGTTACCACTCCATATAATGAAATGATCACATCATGTAAAGAACTGACCTCAAAATATAATGACTCAACAACGGCATATTATAAAATGTCACATCATATAAAGGATTTACAATTGCATGTAAAGCTTTCACCACAATACATAAAGGTTTTACCACCATACATAATGGTTTTAGTACACCATAACATGATGTTAGTACTGCATATAATGAACTTATCACCTAATGTCAAGAAGTTGCACTGCATAAAAGGATTTTGCAACTGCACATGAAGAGTGTACCATATAACATTATATAAATAGTGCCTGTTTGGGAGGGTAACAGTTGAAATTGACACCCCGAGAAAACCATTGTCAACCGACGCGAAGCGGAGGTTGACAATGGTTTTCGAGGGGTGTCAATTTCAACTGTTATCCTCCCAAACAGGCACTATTTATTTTGTTATACTGAATGTCTTTTTTTAAATTTTTAAGAAAATTTTACTGCTTTTATATACGAATAACGTGAGTTCTACAGCGAACCGTACGCGCATAACTTTCGCGCATGTAACATTTTTTAATGTTACCCGTTGCCAAGTGCGTTGCTAACGCTGAGGGTAATAGTAAATATTATTAACTGCGTCTTAACCAATCAGATTTCAGTATTTAACATGAAAGTATAACAAAACGATTTAACAATAGTTCATTATGAGTTTAGCTCTGTATGAAATGAGTGTATCATATCATATAAAGATTTATTCATAGCATATAATGAATAAACTACTGCACATAATGATCTTACGACATAACGTAATGATGTTACCACTTCATATAAAGATTTTACCCCTGAATATAATGGTGAAATAATAGTATATAATGATGTAAGCACTGCATATAATTATGTTAGCACTGCATATAATGATGTTACCACTGCATGTAATGATGTTATCACTGCATATAATGATATGACTATTGCATATAAATGAAATACCAGTTCATATAATATGAAATTGACCTTAAGGCAGCTATGGCGTTCCATAGAAACATAAACTAAAGCCTCCCGTGATTTAGCATGAATGTAATGTACATGCGCAAAAAAAGCCAGATGATTTCCGGGATTTTTTTTGGGAGGAATTTTCGTTGATTATTAATGAGCGAAGTTTAATTGAGAAAAAATAAAAACAAATTGGTAATCTTCAAGTACCAATGACGTTTAAAATATATAAAACAAAAAACAGTACTCTTCCGATTTCTCGGTATTAATTAAAGCCCACAAATTCGAGTCTATTATTTTAATATAGTAGTATAGATATTTAATCATACAATGGCGGAAAATTATTTAAACAATGAAATGCTTTCTTTGATGATTCATTCGGGATATGAAGGTAGCGACATTACAGAAAAAATACATAACCCGCGTTAACGGGTTAAGATGTGAATTTTTTTCTGCAATGATCGCTACCTTCAAAACCCGCATGAATCATCAAAGAAAGCATTTTATTGTTATATCAACATCTTTCTTTTAACTAAAAATTAAACTCATTATGAAAAGTTACTAAAATTCACTAAAGAACGTTAGCTAAAAGAAACGTCTCTTGTGAGACTTTGAGTCCGACATCATCATGATTACTGTAAGTATTACGTGCAGTCCGTGATTTTTCTTAGGTCGCTGTAGGCTTTGACCAATCGATAAACAGGGCGTGTCAATTTCAGTCCTGTCATTTTCTTGTCAGTTTCAACCGCTGTAGATTTCGACCAATCGATAAACGGGGCGTGTTGATTTCAGTCTGGCTGTTTTTATAGAGCTATGAATTAACAATAAGTTTCCGTACGAAATAGAGGAAATAATACTTGGTAGATGTAAATATATAAATATAAGTGATAAGGAATCATTCTTTGAATATAATGAGGCGATAATTTCGGTCGGGGTAATAAAATCTACCATAATGCCCTTCGGACTTTATTGGATTTGAACACGCCCCAACCAAAGTTATCACCTCACAATATCATTATGCAATTCAATAACAATACCAGTAGGAACATAACATACACATATAATTGTGTTATTGATAAATTTGTTACTTGTTATTTGCCAACATTTTTCTTTTCTCCAACCCAAATTCAACTACAAAATACTGTTATTAGTTTAATTTCAGATTCACTATTTAATATAAGTAGAGACCATGCAGATATTCTGTATATGCATGACTGTACAATATACAATGTCATATATCTAGACAAGTACTTTAAGGTTTAATGAACACTTATGAGTGTAGATACTTGTACACTGTCACTTTGTTGGTGTTACGTTGTCCCACATGGAGATTGTTCTCTTCATCCACACATAAACCACAGGGAGAGCCTGTATTTTCATCGTGTGCAGGTAGTAGTAGAGACAAGAACTGACCGTCCTGATCCAGAAGATGAACTGTGTCACTGAAAGGATCAGCCACCATAATGTGACCGAGGAGATCAGTACATATACCATAAGGAATAAACTTAGACCCTTGACCAGTGTAGGAAAACCTGTGTTGTCCTGATTTATCAACCACCACTACAGCATCTTTGATGAAGTCTGAGGTACAGATATCACCATTGATGTTTTCTGTGATGTAGTGTGGATAATCATACAGTGTCCATCCGTTGATGTCTATCTGTATGTTCTGTATTTCTTCCCCTCTCTTGTTGTACCTGGTGACTTTGGCCTCACCATCCTTTATCATCCCCACCAGTATGTCCCCGTTGATGTGGGAGGAGTATATGCTGAGTGGTTTCCAGTACCCTGTTTTAATGAATTCAGTTAATGTATTATCCTGTGTTATCCTGTTGATGACTTTATTCTCTCTGTCTGTATAGATCAGATCCCCGTCCTGAGTGACTGTGTGGTAGCCTCTAAATCCAAAGTTATCACTGGGTTGTATCTTCTGTAGCAAATTACCAAGTAGATCTGTTTGGACAAGGCTGCAGTTCCAATCACTGCCCCAGACCCTGTCCGATTTATTGAGTGATATATGATGTACATTGTGAACACCTTGTACTGTGTACTCCCTGACCTTGGAGACAGAGGAGGACAGAGACAGTGTTGGTTTCATGTCAGATTTCTTCCAGTTTTCTTTAATCTGTTTCCATGTATGGTCATAAATGTTTAAACCAGATACCAATAAAATGAGCAGAAACAAAAAACCGATTAAATATAAGGAATTACTATTTATAATATTATACTGTGTAGAGGCAGTCTTCATAGGTTTTATTTTTCTGTTCTCTGGTTTAGTGTCTTGAACAGTTACTGTACCCAGTAGTTTGTTGACATCCTCCTTGCTGTGTCGACCAGCAGTAAATACTGGAGGGACTGGTTTTACTGTCTCTGGCATCGGTTTGGTTTTTAGCTGGTCAGCATGAGAGAAAATGAGTGGATTATCATGAAGTTTAGTTGAGGACAGGTAGCCATTTAACTTTTTGACAAGGTCCTCAAGATAGGAGATGTAATCTTGATAAGTTTTGTCTTGAATCTGAAGATTCTCCATAAGTGATTCTTCCATTTTATTGACTTGCTCTATATTATCTAACGTGACTGTTTCCAGCAGACATTTTAAAGATTCAGTTTCAGTTTTCATCATATTTCTTACATTATCCATGGTTTCTTTTATATCTTTGGCGTTTTCTTTAATATCCCTCTGAACATCTTGTGAATTTGGGATAAAAACCTGATGTATATCCTTGATATTTTCAAGACAAAGAGTGAATTTCTCTGAATAGATTGTCTCTAAATCTTTAAGTGTGTGTTTTTGATGGTTTTGTGTGGCACATTTAGAACAAACTGGAACTTGGCAGTCCTCACAGAGAATGTCTATATCTTTATTTGGGTGATCCTTGCATTTCTCCACAGGAAGCTGTATTTTGCGTTGTTTGTAAGGGACCACTTCGTGGCTGTTGGCTTCTGTACTCATCTGATGTTCATCTCTGCATTGTTCACACATTGGTCGGTGACAAGGGTTGCAGTAAAACTGGCAGTTCTTTTCACAGTCTTTGGTGCCACACAATAGGTAGTGTTGTGCAATCACTGGTAGGCCTGAAACAGTTTTTGGGGCATCTGGCTTGGATAATGCCATCTGAAATCAGTATTTTGAAATATCATTTTGCCAAATCGCCCTAATTTTATATGCAATGCACAATTGAATGCCAGTACGTTACGTATCAAAATAATGTTCTATTTAGATATTTGTGTGCAAATACATGTCTCTTTTCACATGGAGGGCCTAATTATGAATAGATTCAATGGATATGGTACATGTAGATATTAATTTTCATGACTTACCTTGTTTCGACAAGTTTTTCGGTCAAGTAAAGTCTCGCGTTTTCACAGTCTAGTACGGAGAGAAGCGAGAACTGAAGAGATCTTTAATTATACTTCCCGATAGACATGTTCGGTTGGGTGAACTTGTATTTTAACGATTTGCAAATATCGATTAAGGTGCATGGAACCCACATTGAGTCATAATGTAGCATTTTGTGAGAATATTGGTGACGTGATCTATTCACATAGATGTAATTTTCCTTTGATTTAACGATGATGTAAAGGTTTCTAGATTTATAGAAAATTGCATTTTATGCAAAATGTCGCAAAACAAGTACCGTATTTCAGTTATTAATGCAAATAAACGTTTTCGATGGTTAAGTCTTTATTTTCCTTCATTCATATAGACTGCAGAATAATTGCTGATGATAATTCGCTTCAATATTCTTCTTAGAACAAACATCACATACAATTTTGATAATGATGTAAATATTTTGGAAATGGATTTAATTCTGTTAACGTTGTTTTCTTCCCCAAGAAAGACAACTCTGTTAGACTTTGGAGGATGTCCCAGCTCTTCATTTGTTAAACTGATCCGAACATAAAAATGGACCTTAAAAAACCTCATACACTGCATGTACATTCATTTGACATACTCTTTAATTATTCTCTTTTGAGAAGTGGACAGGCATATATGGATGTAGGCTATGCCTGTCCGCTTCTCAAAAGAGAATAACTCTTTAATATGCCGGCTTCAATCATTTGCGATGGATGCTCTAGATCAATACATGATTCTGAAAAGAAAAAAAAAGGTACAAGTAATATGTCACTATAAAATAGTTACCGTCTTCCAATATTTGCGTCAAGAGAAGCACTTTACTTAGAAACATGTTGGATAACGTTACAATCCAGAATGAGACTAATGAGCTAAATATATTTGCTATGTTCAAATGTACAATGTATTGTATGTTACAGAAACTTGTTTCAAATTCTTTTGATTTAAACAATTGAATAAGATATGTTCTGAACAAGTAATGATTTATAGTAATTAATAACTTAAACCTTGTATTTAAAGTTTCAACCACTTATGATGAACTCTGTCCAGTATAAAATAAAACCCGAATAAATATACGGATGATAGGTATAGACGGAACGATTCGATCATGTACAGCTATGGCACGCCAAATTCACAAAAATGAACTGATCCTAGTTCCCGATCCCGAGTCAATAAACCAGGTTTATTGGATGTAAACTGTAGTTTATACGGACAGTTAACTATAGTTAACGACATTAATCTACATATCACATCTGTAAATCATAGTTTTTTAGGCGATCATCTATGTTTCAGAAGTGTAAACTATTAATTTCATCGTGAAAAAAATTGCGACTGTAAAACATAGTGTATGTGATAAAAATATTTTCACGATTTGTGAAACTATGATTTACAAGCAAGTTCAAGAAATGTGTACATTTTTATTCTCAAATGTACAAGAAGGCCGCACATCCTCCTTAATTACGAATGTAAATTAAAGTTAACATATATCAGCAAAATACTGGAATATTCTTAACGCTTATTCAGACAGATAAACCTTGATTAGCATTTGTAAAGTATTGTATTCAATCGTTAAATATGGTTTTACAAATGAAAACTATAGTTAACGAATTATTTGATTTTAAATGCATTCTTTAACTTCATGTAAAAAATGGTCAACTTTAATTTTAAAAGCTCGATTGTAAATATTTTTATATATACATCGTATATTCAAATGTTTTTTTTATTTTATTATTTTGGTGTTGAATTTGCGGGGATTAGAAACTAAATCAAGAGCACGAACTCATGCACGGACTGACTTCAGGAATCTAAGTATGTTTGAGAACTGTTCCTTCAGTGTAACGTACGCGTGCTGATGGACAGTGATGATAAATACGTACTTTTACACTCACTTTTTATGAAAAAGTGATTAACATGATTCAGAGATCGATATTTTTTTTTAACTTAAATAGTAAAACGTTTTCTGTTCACATGGTCTTTAAACGGTTACGAGCATGCATACTTGTAAAACACCAAATAGTTTATTAATTTAAAAAACGAAAAAATATTACCGGATTACTTTATTATATCTTCGACATAATAATGTTTAAGTGATATTAGATTACGTAAGTTGTAACTTATTTTACAGAAACGAATACCTGCGTTTGATAGTTTTATGCACGCATTGCATGGTTGAATTAGGGGAAATCGAAAACCTGGATCCACGTTATATCATCAGGAATTGGTATAAGAAATGCAATTGATTTTATTTAATTAAATTACTTATCTAATTTTATTTTATTAAATTACTTATCTGATTTCGCCAAATGAGTTGATCCAATCTCATTTAAAACACATGGCGAGGATTAGAAACTGGGTATAAGAAAAAAATATCAGTTCATTCCGTTTTTTAATATACAGCTACTGTTTTTAAAGAATTTTTTTTTCAATATATACAGTGTATGAAAATCCTATTTTTACAAACAGGGTATGCTCATATCTTTCTTTATTGGGTTTTAGAAGTTCAAGACCAGTAAGGTCTAATTAATTACTTAATTGTATGTTCGAAGCTGCTCGTTGGCCAGAAAGTAGCTATATATAGACGATGTGGATTATTCTGGTTGAAACATACAGGTACATCTGTACCTCACTCTTTACAAATGTGTAACTCCCAAGACATTTAAATTGGGAAACTCTCGTTTACCTATCAGGTTATCTCTCACCTGAGTGACCTTTTTCTGTTGATTGAACACGAAACACATACTCGCTTCGACTGGAGTTTACTGAACAGAAACTTTGTTTACATATGGGATTTAAGTGTGGGTGACCACTTTTTGTGAATTCACGTTGCATCCGTATATCACATCCGGAAATGTTTTCCTTTCAACGACCTTGCTAATCTTGGCCGCGGAAATGAAATATACATGTACATAGGTCTTGGACATCGAAAAGTCCGTGCATTGTGCTTTTGGTGTTGCCTGAATCGTGCTCACAATTTCATTTTTCAATTCATTAGGTAACCCCCCAAAAATATGACTGTGGAACTTGACAGAGTGATCGATGATGCTCGAGCTAAGAGAAGTGGATACAAAAGTTTCGGTGATACTTTGCCTGAAGATAAGTCTGAGCTCCACACACTGCAACACTTTTTATCCACGATCTTGAGTTGGTTCATTTGCTGTGGCAGACGACGCTCAGATGACGAATCTCGGGGACCGGAAGGGGGTCGCGGAGACGAGTCATCGAGGCGCTCACTGGGGACGCTGGAGGGAGTTTTTGCCCCTGTCGCACTCTCGATGTTTAGCACACTGCTATACTTAAGGACAGGTACCGTCAAAAACATATTTAATGTGAAATTTAGATTTCAGTTTAAATTACATTGACCACCATCCGTGCATGCATGCGTGCAAAGTCTGATTTTTGAATTTTTTTTTTTACGAGTATAAATCTTTAATTATGACGTTTGATCATTTGAATCAATATTAAATCACAATTTAAAAGCATGGTTTTTTAAAATCAATTTTCGAAGAACTTATCAATGCATAAATATGTGCGTGGCCTTGGGTACCATATTATTCCTAGTCTCTAAAACGAAGGGGGGTGGGGGGGGGGTCATGGTCATACACTAAATCTGTAACCAGGTATATATGTAACAGTATATATAACGAAATACTGTAAAAGGACATCATGACCCTTTGTCTCTTTTTTGAAATTCGATATTCCCATCATGAACACGTGAATCACACCAATATCAACAATAAGTTCCTAGATTTTGGATAAGCGATTTTCTCCGGCGGAAAATAACTGTTTGCGCATCCAACTCTGCGTTTAGGACGAATCATATGATTTCCGCGTCACGTGAATTGGACTGGCTACAACCGAAAAAACAGCTGATCTGTGATCATAAAAGATAAAGTAAACATGGTGTTATTTGATAGAGTCAAGGCCACAAGGTAATGTCCCATTCGTATTCAATTAACGGAGAGTTGTCACAAGATCAGAGAATGGATTCTACAGCAGACGACGAGCGCTCGCCTCTCATAACTCATTCCGACTCTAGAAGTAGTCCAATTTGGGCACTAACCCGTAGTTTAAGTAGAAATGATGAAGCAAGTTCAAATGGACAGCAACAGCAAACCACAACGCGGACATTGGGCCTGTTCGCCGGAGTATTTTGTCCCGTGGCCTTGTCCATGTTTAGCACCCTACTCTTTCTGAGATCAGGTACAGTCAGTCATTTAGCTGTTTAGGGTAACGTTACTTGTATAATTAATTCTGTTTACCTATTACATCAATACTGAGTTGCAAAATAAGTAAATTAAACATGTTTATATGGGGTTATTTTGGTATACCAGTAAACAGATCTACTTCAATAAGGGTTTTTATCATCGGCATATAGACTTGGGCAAATGCCCACCAGTCCCCTTTTAAGCTTTAGTGCATTAATGGTCACTGGCCTCCAAGTACTGTATTTCGAATAATAGCTGAAAGGACACAAACTTTCTGTTGAAACTATGATCATATAAAACAAATAACTTCATATTATTTCCTTACAGTCTCAAAAAGTACAGAATTTATTGTTCAAGTCTATATGCTTTTGACAGCTGTTTAAACACTGTAAAATTCACTTACAATCCCTGAAAACTTATAAAAATTCTACTTCTATATCGATGCACAGTTTGTCATATTTCATTGATTATTAATTAAGGCAACCACATTGATGAGAAATAATAAACAGTGTTTTCACATATGTCCAATACAGGATAACAACAAGGAAAATAATTAAATCACAAATTAATTTGTTAATGTATGAAATTTCCTGATTAAATTTTGTATATAGACATTTAATATATTCCTTATAATGACAATAAGGTTACTTTTCTTTTGGGGGGAGGGGGGGGGGGGTTATGATACTCATCTTCACTATAGCTTAGGATTTACAACCCGCCTCTCTTGTCTACTAGCAGAGGAGAAATACAGATTGTAAACCCTTGGTAAGGGAAGATGTGTATTGCATGGTAATTGATGCATAAATTTTTTGATAAAACACAAAAGGCTGGGTGGTTATATTACCCCTAATGACTGTATCTAGGTTAGAAGGAAACAGAAATGGTGTGTTTTATTCCTGAAATGTTTGCATGAATACAAAGGATTAATTATGATTAACATAAATGCTAATGTGTGTATTATTATAGAAAAATGATAACTTCCTGAACATTTGGATATCTACGTTACAGTTATTTTTTAAATAATATAAGGTTCTCAGGGCAAATGGCAATAAATGCTGATCACTTAGTACATGTACTAAGCAGAAGAATTTGTTTTTAGAGATACCTTTATTAACAATAACAATTCTAAAGGAAATTATGTGAACAACTACATGCATGTCCATCTAAAAGATACTTTTGATTTAATAAGATTCATAACTAATAAAGATGACTGAAATATATATATATATATACTCAGTATTTGAGAAAAAATATCCTGAATGCATATGCTACGTTGAATGCAAGAAATTTGTTGCTCTCATGTAAACAAGATCATTCAAACTGTTACTCAGGTGGAACCAAAATCTTTAAACGGTGTATTTACATTCCACAATTTTTTTGCATGTATTTAAAAGTGTGGGAAAAGCTGGTACTGCAGTTATAACACTGAAACATGCAAACACAGAATACTGTAAGGTTAAATGATGAGTTTTATGATGAAGATTGCACACTGTTAAAATTTAACTTCAGAAGCGAAAATAAATGTACATGCTTGTGGCTGTTACAGGGGCTCTTCCATTAGTTTAAACTTACCCACAGGATAATACAGTGATTTTGAGGTATATTTCCCATTTGTGAACAAGGCAAGAAGTTAAAAAAAAAATTTTCATTTATATATAAGCATTAAATTCTTATTTTTGGGAGTTGATTTTAATCAACTCTCCTATGCAGTTACTCTGGCAACCAAAACTGAAACAGTGGTTGGACCTAAGCACAAATCATCACCGCTGACAAGAGTTAGTCCTTGAAAATAATTGATAATTCGATGTAATGTACGCTGAAGCATTTTTTTTTAAAGGAAACTTATTTATAAATACCTATTATTGCAGTATTTCTTTAAATTCTGTGTTTTTTGAATTATGTCAAAATCAAATACCTGCAGAGACTAGCAGTTTTGAATATGGTAAAGTTAAGTAAACTTTTCATGACATGTCCTAAATGTTGTGATTTTATTTGAAAATAAAATTATACAAATTCGGACATTGTACCTGGTATATACAACATTTAAAAAATTTTAAATTCCGGTATTTGATAATGTTATATTTTTTCTTTTTTTTTAGGTTTTGTGGTGGGCCAGGCTGGGATTCTGGAGTCAGTGCTTCAGCTTGTTCTAGCTTATTTCATCTTGGTTATGACTGTGCTGTCAATCAGTGCCATTTCAACCAATGGAGCATTAGAAGGAGGAGGGGCCTATTGTATCTTTTTCAAAACATAACACTGTTTTGCATCAATTTTAAAGAATTCGTTTTAGACTCAAAATGAGAAATCCATGGCATGATAATGATATAATCTTGTCAAAAATACAGATTGGGAGTTTTAAAAAAAAAATCTTGTTGTAAGACACTGTACATTGTGATTAAAAAGACAAGGAAAGAAGCAGCAATTATATTAACCAGTAATTATCCTTAACCCTGTGTAAGACATGATCAGCAGAGCCCTGGGTCCAGAGTTTGGAGGTAGTATTGGCTTCCTGTTCTTTGTGGCCAATGTCCTGGCTGTGGGTCTCTACGTTACAGGCTTCGTGGAGGCAATGATAGAGAACTTTGGACCAGGGGGTAAGAGATGCACTTGATTCATTGAAAAATAAAAACGCTACCATGGTAGCTATATATTGCTTGTAAAGTGATTTGATTTCATGTAGTACTTGTACTCTTTTTGATGATACAGGCCTAATGTATGATTTCAGCATTGTTTATTGATAGACTGAACTGAAAACTAAGTTCAATTCTTAAGTAAAATTACGGGTATATACCGAACGTTTTGTATATAATTGAAATGACATATCTAATATTACCGGTATATCATTTAACAGGAAGACAAAATAGTAAAGAAATGATAAGTATATAAAGCTCTTTGATGTTTAAAATATGCTTTACACAATTTGAGTCATGAATATTACACATTGTTGATTGTGTTAAAAATGTCTGCAGACTGAGGAAAATAAGAGAAGAATCTAGTAGTTTATACCTATTTTGACAGGCACCATGGTAGACCATGCATTTTTGAAGGGTGACCATGACTTCTGGTACAAGTACCTGTACTGCTCCATCGTTCTGTTTGTGTGCCTGGGTATCTGCATCGTTGGAGGAGCAGTGTTCGCAAAGACATCCCTAGTCATTTTTTTGGTAAAGTTTTATTTCACAGATATAATTGGCATGTTTTGAGTTGTTTTAGGATGTGTGACTATCTTATATTTCATAATGTATGAAATACATCATGAATTGTAATAGGATATATTTTCACCCAGAGACCTGCAATACTTACTTGAAATTTTCAGTGAATAGAAATTAGAATCCCCGTGACACGGGGATTCGAATTTCTATTTACTGAAAGATTTTTAAATGAAAAATATTGACATTGTATGAAGGATAAGTATCAAGAGAAGGGCCATAAAGTTATTGATATGGCTCTGATACTTTGAATCTTACATATATTTTTATCCACTTTTGCTACATAAAATTACTCATAAAGTATATACGGTACATACGTACATATTGTAATACACTTCATTTAATTTAAAACTTAAACAACTTGAATTTTTTTTTCAAACAATTAATAATACATGTACTTTGATATATGTGTAAATTAAGTCTCATTGCCCAATTTGGACTCCTTAATCCCAAGTAGATCTTTGAATTTCCTTCCTCATTTTCTAAATGAATATTACAGGTTGTGGTTGTCTGTCTTCTCTCGGTGTTTATAAGTGTATTTGCCAAAAACTCCAGGACTGAGATAGAATATGCTCAACAGGCCAAACACACATTTGAGAGGAGGAATATTTCTCTCGAATGTTTTCAAGCAAATGCCAGCGGTTTCGTTCTACAGGATGGAGCCAATTATACAGGTCTAAGGGCAAAGACGTTCAAGGATAATACATTCTGTAAGCCCTTCATACATCTTGTATAATCTAATTTGATACTTCCAAAATTCCATTCTTTTTTGATTAGGAAAAAAGTTAAATGTTGAGTTTTTTTTATTCCAATTTGTTTTTGTGAATTCAAAATAAAAAAAAAATTTGATCTAGTGGGAAGATGAAACTGTTTAAAGATTTCGGATATATTTCATGTTTATCTTATGTTGTACTTTTATTAAGAAATAATAAAAAACAGAATTAGTAGGTTCTAAAATGAGAGTAATTGAAGCTCACTACCAAAAAGTACTTTCATTTGTTAGTTAATTTACTATTAAAGTATTGAAACTTAGAAGTCTTAATTGTGTATATTCTTAGCTGAGTACTTTTAGTGTTAATTTTGTACATTCCTAGCTGAGTACCAGAAGGATTACATCACCAAGGATCTGATGACCTTCGCCACTGTGTTTGCTATCCTTTTCAGCAGTGTGACAGGCATCCTTAATGGAGCCAACATGTCAGGTCTGTACAACCATGGTGACACATCTCAGGCATGGATCCAGAAAAAAAATTCTGTTTGGTTGGGGGGGGGGGGGGGGTTCTGAGGAATAATTTTGTTTGAAGGGGGTCTGTGGCCTACTTTTGGAAATTTTACGAAGTTAATTTCATTTTTAATTTTTTTTTTTTTTTCAAGGGAGTCCCTCCCCATTTTCCCCTCTAGATCAGCGCATGTCATCTTAATGTACAATGTACTTGTAGATTCTATGCTCTTTACAAATCTGCATCCCCAGTTATATTGACAAACAGCTTACCTTTGATGTTAGTACTACTTTGTAACTTTTTTAAAGAAAATAGGCAAGGCAGATATCCACGAGTAATACATCCCATTTATGAAAATTCAACAGTATACAACATACTGTAACATATTGAGACAGCTGCATGGTCTATGTGGCAACAGTCCTCGTGTACAATACCCAAAAGTGCAGATGAAACGTGTTATATAATATTTATAATATATTCTAAATAAAATCATGTGAGAAATGGATAATATGCAAACATGAAAAGCCATCATAACTGTTATCAAATATGCATAGAATATTTTTTAATGCTATTAGCTATATATAATTGTTTTTTTTTTTTAAACTTTATTAAACGTTATTTATTTGTTGTCCATGAATTTTTTTTAATCAACTGAATTGAACTAATGATTGTACATCTGTGTTTAGGGGAGCTGAAGGAGCCAAGTAAAGCCATCCCTAAGGGCACACTGTATGCCGTCATGTTCACGTTCATTTCTTACTTACTGCTAATCATTCTCGTCGGAGGATCGAGTGACAGGTAAATATCGGAGGAAATGACCTACTCTAGATTACAATGTTCATCAATATCCTCACCAGGTAAAGCGTTATAAGGGAAACCCATATATTAAAACAAGTTTTTAAACAATTTCAAGTACCCGTAGTTTTGAAGATACATTTATTTGGTTCAGTAGTTTGTACAGTTCATGAACAGATATGACCTATCATTATTTTCTTTTTGACAGGTGCCTCCTCCTGAACAACTATATTTTCCTTCAGGAGATAAACCTGTGGAAGCCATTTGTCCTGATTGGGATATTTGCTGCTACCCTGTCTGCTGCCCTGGGTAATCTGATAGGAGCCTCGCGGATTCTACAGGCCCTGGCAAATGACCATTTGTTCTGTAAGTCTTATGCTTTACCATGCCCAAATAGTAAAAGTTTGGAGAGCATGAAAGGCTGAAGATAGATAACTCTGTGAATGCCATTGATCATGATTTGGTTAAAAAAAAATAGCCAAGGTCTGTTAATATCTGTGCTTTTAATGTTGCAGGGTTTGTTCTAAATCCTGCCACGATCACTACAAAGTCTGGAAACCCCTATGTGGCTGTACTCATCTCATGGTTCCTTGTTCAAGTAAGATTTTCACATTCATCTTGATTTTTTTATTCTGTACTCAAGGCTTGAAAAACATTGCTGAATAAGTAAATGCATTCTGAATTCAAAGCTTGTTTTTTTACTTCATTTAATACTCAACTCTTTTGTCCACTCTGTACCCTCAATGATAATTCTAAAAAATGGAGTCTGATTATAACAGTAAACTCGGTTTTGTTACAGTAATTACTGTAGAGTTTTGAACATGTCTGTTTACTTGGTAAATTTGAAAAAAAGAGATATGAAAATTGTTTTATAATAATGAAAAAGTATTACAGCATACATGTAAGTCTAAAGAAGAGAGATGAAAATTGTTTTACCATATAATGAAAAAAATATTACAACTCATTTACAAGTATGAATCATTTTGTTGGCTGTATGAATGAAATGTACTAAGGGTTGTGTTCTGTGTTGTTTACAGCTGGTGCTATTGGTGGGCTCTCTGAACGCTATTGCCCCCGCCACCTCCGTATTCTTTCTGATGTCTTACGCCTCCGTTAACCTGGCCTGTCTAGCTCTGGAGCTGGCATCGGCACCTAACTTCAGGTTAGAGGTTAATTCTTATATAATGTTTGAAATTAAAGTGGTTTCTATTTGTTCACCACTGTAAAATAGATTACTTATTGACTGCTGTCAATTTCTACTACCAAAACAAATGTCTGCTTTTAAATTTTATGAGGATTAGTTGTACAGTGTATTAAGCAAATTTGTCAAATGATATTTGAAATCAAACTAGATAGAATGTAGAAAAAACCTATTCATGTTCACAGCTAGATTCGTGCATGAAACGACCCTTCTGTGTACAAAAAAACCAAAAAACAAAACTAAGATATAATACCATGTAGTCTAGTAATTGAATTTTTGGCACCAAGTGCTCATAGTACACATTGCATTTTTTGCTCATCGTAAGTTCTTCATGTTGGTCACAAGATAAAGGTTTGCTTACTTTGACCCTTACAGACCGACCTTCAAGTACTTCACCTGGTACACCTGCACCCTGGGCCTGATCGGCTGTATAGTGATGTGCTTCCTGATCAGCTCCCTCTACTCCTCCATTGCCATCATCGTGATGCTGATCCTGGCCATTATCCTCCACTTCCGCTCCCTGCCCACCCAGTGGGGCTCCATCAGCCAGGCACTCATCTTTCACCAGGTCAGTGGAAAATTTTTTTTCTTGTCTGTTAAACCAAACATCATATATAAAATAGAAAAATGCATAAAATATCATTAGTGATATTTAATTTGTTGATTTTAACATCCAGCCCTCCGATGAAAAAGTTTAAGTTAACATTGGATACTATGTCCCTCTGAATATTATCTGTAAATTGCCATATATTTGAAGGAAGCGGTAACTGTTGTGCTGTTTGATGAATTGATGGGAAAAAAAATGGAATAAAGAAATTGTCCAATTTTCTTTTTGGTGTCATAAACATTTAGGTCATACATGTACATGTATTAGGAATATTTGTAGAGAACTCAATTTAAATAGATTAAAAAAAACTTCATGGTTATCTTTAGGTAAGGAAATACTTGTTGATGTTGGATTCAAGGAAAGCCCATGTCAAGTACTGGCGTCCTCAGATTCTGTTACTGGTGGCCAATCCTCGTCAGTGTTCAGAACTCATCACGTTCATCAACGACATCAAGAAAGGTGGACTGTACGTGATCGGCCACGTCAAGCTGGGATCCCTGGACTCGTATACCACTGACCCAATTTTAGAGGAAAATCCAAAATGGCTGGGACTGATTGATTATCTCAAAGTGAAAGCTTTCGTGGAAGTGACAATGGCAAACACTGTCTCCGAAGGTTTACAACACTTGCTTAGGCTGTCTGGAATGGGGGGTATGAAACCCAATACGGTTTGCTTCGGTTTTGTGGACGACTCCAAACCAAAGGATACTCTGAGTTTCATGAATAATGAGAGGAGGAGGCGTTTTTTCACGCGATTGGAAAGTGGAAAGAAAGTGAGTATTGACAATTTGTTTATGAATGTCAGAGGAGACGGAGACTCAGGACAGCTAAGTCCTCTGGAATATGTGAAGCTGATTTCTGATTCCTTGAAAATGCAGAAGAATGTCTGCCTGTGCCGACATTTTGACCAGCTGAGCAAGCAATCCATCGTCAATTCCAAAAAGACCCTCTTCATTGATGTGTGGCCGGTGAATCTCTTTCGTCCGGACACTGCCAACTTTTTTGACAACACCTGTCTCTTCATGCTCCAGTTAGCATGTATTCTGACCATGGTCCCGGGCTGGAAGTCTAAAACCAGGCTCAGAGTGTTCCTGTGTTTGAATGCGCAGACTGACAACACACTTCAGAAGCAACAAAAACTGGACGCTTTTCTCCATCAGCTCCGGATCGAGGCCTCTGTGAAAATCGTCACCTGGGACCACCTGGTGTCACACCTACCAGTCATGTCGGGGAACAGCAGCGATAAGCTTACCCTAATGGAGAAATTCCACGCAGTTCCGACGGAGTTCATCAGTTCAATCAACCAACTGATTACCTCGTATTCCAGCACTACAGCGCTGAGTTTCATGTATCTCCCCGTCCCCCCCACGGATGTTCGGGAGAGTGAGACCTATCTAAACAGTCTGAGGTTGTTGTCTGACAATCTTCCTCCCACGGTCTTTGTACATGGACTGCATCCAGTAACTTCAACCACACTTTGATGATGTCAGACCTTAACAAATTGTAACATGAATTGTCCATTCCATATTACGTGAAGAAGATTAGGGTTTTTTTCATACAGAAACCATTTAATTTTTTGTTAGTGGTGGCAAAATCTTTATATGCTTTTGTTTGCAATATACATTTATATTAAGCTTGTATGAAGGATCATGACTTAAACAACTGTGATATAATGTGGTTTCATTAATATTTATGGGCATAATTTTTCATGGGTCTGGTTAAATTCACACTTTTGAGGATTCAGTAATTCATAGACAATGATTCTACATGTGCTCTAAAAATTGTGATGTACAGTTTGTTTTAAAACTTAAGGATTGACTTAACATTGAAATCCCCTTAAAACTTAAGGACTGATTTAAAATTGAAGTCCCCAAAAAGTGTTTTTTTTCTTAAATGATGATGATGTCACATATACATTTGTTTAAAAAAAATGTATAAAAAGTACAATAAGTGCAATAGATGGCTTGTTTTCCTGAATAACTTGTAGTTTAGTTTTGACTACTGCAATAACAATCATAGTCTTGACTGCTGCAGGGTTATTGTTGCTGATGTAATTTAAAAAATTATTTTCCATGTTAACTGTATGTTGTGACACTTTTTCAAAAGTTCAACCAAAAATCTGTGCGGGTTTTTTTTGTTTCAAAATGTCCATGAAACCATCCATGATATTCAAATTTCATAGGATCTACTTTTTGAAATGGTAGTATAACGTAGTATTGATATTTTCTTATACATGTTGTGTAGTATTTTTTTTTACCTGTAGGTATTCTTAGTGCAATATAATTGTGCTTCGGGTTTAAAGCCAGTCATCAATATGAAGATATACATGTAGTTTTAGCTTACTATTTCTGTAGCTTTATGGTGTCCTAAAATTTCTTGATGAAATCTGCTATTTTTTATGCACTGTTTTTTGTAATTATGTAATAACAAGAATTATTCAACCAATAAATTCTTTGTTCAGTTATAGTAAAAAAAAAAAAATAGACGCTTGTTGTTATAAAAAATGTAAAATTGGAAAAGGCAATAATATACTAGTACTTTTCTGTACTATTTCAGGTATAAGCGTTTTACAGTTATCAATTGAACAAAATAAATTTTTACAATATTTAACTGTTGTCATGGTTACGTTTTCATTCTTATGAAAGTTTTATGAAACTTGCTGGACACCCCCCCACCCCAAAAAAAAAGAAGAAAAAATTGAAATTGACCATAATGTTTCATAGCAAATGTATCTCGTGGAAAGTGTTGCATTATTCTTTAATCAGATTTATTCCTAATACTAATTTTAAAGAATTTTATCAATTATTATTACTTTCTTTAATATTATGGCAGAAGAAAATAAGAGTATAAATATCTACTATAAAGAAATATTTCACGTGTGTGACTATAATATTTTCTAAGCAAACGAACACTTCTTGGATTTTTTTCACTGGCTCGACGTTAAATCAGCATTTTATACAGACTGTATTTTATTTATACTCTATGATCAAGGCAAGGTACGTATTTTATTTATACTCTATGATCAAGGCAAGGTACATATGTATTTGTATATTTATCATGCTTCCGTTGGTTAAGTTCACAGACCTTTACTGAGACCTATATATACTGGATGTAGACTTTAGAGCACTCGGAGTCCGCTTGAATTCTGACTAATACCACAAGTTTTAGCGGACATTGACCATCTGTGGCTTACTTAATAATAAGGTTGTCGGAAATATTAACTGCATGAGAGCTATCAAAGAATTGTTCATGTGTTGATGTTGAAAAATCTCACGTGTTGATTTTTAAATCTCTCTCTCTCTCTCTCTCTCTCTCTCTCTCAAAATATGAATGGAAAAGCACCGCTATTGACAGACAAGACCACCTCAAAACACCCATCCTTCTCTCTCTCAAAAAATATTTCTAAAAAATTACATAATTTTTCCAAAAATATCAAACTTGAAATGGGTTACATTATGGAATAGCGAATCATTTTTTATATGATCACCTAATGATATTCAAAGAATGATTATCACGTAAATTACAATGTAGCCTACTTCTATTTATATAATTTTTTAGCAATATTAAAATGATTATTGGTGAAATAAATTGGGGTTAACATTACAAAGTGATCCATTGTCACTGATATCAAAGACAAATTAAGACACTGAAAAATGTAAATATATTAAAATGGTGTATTCATTTACATATGTTCAGTTTTAATATTTTAATAGTTTTTATAGCACTCTTTCTTAACAGTCAATGTGACATACCGACTGACAACGATGTACTTTAGTTAAAATACTTACATGGGCACTTTTGCCACCTCCCTGGTGCCAATGTTTATCGCCACCTCCTTGGTGCCACCCTGGGTGGAAATGTTTGTTTACTTGAACCCCCCCCCCCCCCCCCATTTTATTTGACTATATCATTTGTATCAATGGAAATTTTAAATTTCTACTAAACCTAAAATGTTCAAGTGCTTGTCTTAAAAGATAATTTTTATTTGGATTCACTTTTTATTCTATTTCATCTCGTGTCTGATAAACTTTTTCAAATCATCTATTGTTATTAGTAATGAGTGTGACTTGGTTTATGAAGTCCCGAAGAGTGCTCCGTAAAAAATTAGCGAGCCAATAAAATTTCTCGACCCGCGTAAGATCGATGAACTTTCTAGAAACTGCGTTATTCCACGTTATATAAAGAGTGCGAGGACAACGAGGATATAAAGGACGAATTCCTCTCCCTCTCTGCCATTCACTGGAGTCGAAGATCATGGAGTTCTTGCCGATTTACTATCGCCCAATGCCCCCGCAACAACAGACCGCCTCCCCCTTCCGTGATTTGTTGAGGCACATGCTGCACGAGGAATTGAATGCCAACCCAAATCTCCCCCAGGCACCCGCTCTTCAGCAGAGACGCCGAGATGTACCCGAGAAGTGGAGCAAAACATTCCGACTGGACAGCTACCAGCCCGACGATGTGAAAGTAGTGGTTAAGGATGGTTACGTGCGGATCAACGCAAAACACGTGGGCGGAGATGAGGACAACAGTGATATCCGGGAATCCACCCGGACCATCCGGATTCCCGACGGAGTCGATCAAAGTAAGATCCATTGCTTCCAGAGCAGTGAGAACCACTACACGGTGGAAGGACCTATGTTACCTAACGAGGACGAGGAGATGGAAGTGAAACTTGAGAACGTCCCCGCCATAACGGATGGAAGTGACGTCGACATGCAAGTTGCAGAGCAATCGAGACCATATCAAGAAAATTTGGATCTTTCCGTTTTCGATCCCGATCACATTAATATCACACGTAAGAAGAACGTCGTCTCTATTTCCGCCGACCATAACCGCGAGGAGAACGGAATTCGAGTTCAAAGGTCATTCCGGAAAGAATTCACCCTTCCCGACGGCGTTGATTTCAGGCAGGTCAAGGCCGCGCGCGGGGCAGACGGAAAAGTGGCCATCATGGCTCCAAGAATGGAAAGTTAAATCAAAATATATTGTTTAATCGGCTTAGACTTTTGGAGTCTTTGATTGTCACTAGGATGTATTGATAATAGCATCTTTGCTATATATGTTATAGATGTATGTCTACTGTTTACATAATATACAACTATGTACATTGAGTTTTAATGTATATTGCAATGCTTTATAGGAATGCAGTGCTGTCAAATGTGTCTAATTGGAATTTTGTTCAAATGCTGTTGTATATTAATTTTGTGTTTAAGCTGACCTGAATAGTATTCAATGTGTATAAATGTGTATAAAAGGTAATGAGATTAACATTAAACTAAAACACCGAACAATTACGCATTTTATTGTATGTGATGAATCCGTCTGCTATGTAAGCATTTATGTGCACTCGATAGACGTATTGCTTGAACGGTCATTGACCTCATAGATTCAAATCTATTACGTTATGCGCTGATCAGTAAAGCCACGGAGGTCATTGATCCAACACTACGTACAGTGCTGTGTCAGTGGAAAACGGCGGGATGTCAGATCATTGTATGAATCGGGAATGCGTTTACTGAAAATCCTTTATAATTGTTTCCAAAATGAGGAAATGGCGATACATAACTCGTATTTAGTATGTGGATTAAACCTGTATTCTTGATGTATGCTAAATAATAGAATTTTCCCAGTTTCATCAAATTGTCGGAAAATTTTTTCCAATTCCCCAAAAATGTCATTTTCCAACATAGGCTGATAAATCCCTGTATTGCGAAAAATTGGCAAACGGTGGAAGTAAAGAGTGTATTCGTGTTCAAAAATCTCGACCTGTAAACTAAATCCGAATATGCAATTTTGTTGGTGTGTGAGCTGTAGTATGAATGTGGGTAATGCTGATCATACATGTATAAACTACTGTATATAAGTCGGGCATAAGCACCCAGAGTTGATTCCCCATGCCTACGTCATAATTGATTTGATGAATCTTTTCCCGTATTTTATGGCTTTAAAGGAATTATGTAGAAAAAACCCCAATAATTCAAGAGCGCATGATCTGACGAACAAAAAAGTAGGGGAAGGAACACCCAGCCTCTCATTGCCCCCAGATTTTACGTGCCTTTGTAACGCTACGCTTATTCAAGCTCTAGAAAGAAAATATATATATATATATATATACCGGTATATACATTACATGTATATGGCTAATTATGTTGTTTCTTACGACAGAAACTTCGTCACAATGTTCCATACAAAGGAACTTCTTTTTACAATATGAGGTAAAGTTAACCCTTTATGACAAAAACCTCCACCATATATACACATGTACATCTTTGCAAGCCAAGGGCTCTCGGTCCACTTAGCTTCCCATTATGGGGAGCAAAGTGGACCGAAAACCCTTGGCTAGCGAAGATGCACTATATATACTGAGTATGTTGAACAGATGATAAAGAAAGATAACTCAGATGCCATATAACGCGTAAATACATGTAACATTCATCCCTGCCTCTTGGAGCAATATAAAATTATTGAGCGCAATATTATTAAAGCTATACACGCTATAATTTGCGTCAATTTTGAATAACGTGGAAAATGTATGTGTTTGATTACCAATAAAAGTTACCTTTATGCTGTTAATTATAATGCTCAATTCGATCACGTAACAAATATATCAAATATTAAACAATAAAAAATATTTATTTTCCTGCCAGGAAAGTAATGCCTCCTCGTGAATGTCAATCTATCACGTGATATCGACAGCTAAATTTAGCCTATCATACCAAAACTTGTGAAGGGTCAACATCTTCATAATTGTGATAGTTTCACAAAGGAAAGGATATTTTCAGTAAAGCATAAATTTGTCCGATATACGGGTACAAACAAAAGAAAAAATTACAAGCCTGTGAGTAGATATAAATACTGCCTTTAAAAAAATGACGTAGACCTGTGTTTTTCCCCTATGTGCTATTTATAGATACTATAAGTGTTAATGCAGAAGTAAGGGTATCGTGAATGACAAACGTATTTTACTCATTATACATGTATGTATTTCAAATTAACAACTGTTCAGCATATTAAAAATCAAGTTGGATATTTAATTAGGCAAATAATAACGACTACCTAGTTCTCCGCGGACATGCGCAATGAGGTCGGTTTGCTCTTCCTTTATCAATATTCATGAAAAGGTATATGTTCCTGGCAGGAAAATAAACAATTAAAAATCTATATCTTTGTAACGAGATGGAATTCACCATTGTAATTTACAGATTAAGGATAACTTTTATAAATAAACAAACACATGCGTTTTCACTGTCATTCAAAATTGACGTAAATTATAGCGTGTATAGCTTTAATTGGGAGTGTCAAATTATAATATTGATATACATGTATCAATTACATGTACAATCGAGCTCTTAAACTCCAAATAGGGAGAAAGGGTACGTGTGAGAGCGAAAGGTCACCTTGTGATAGACCGGGAGTCTAAAATTTAGAGTACTCATTTTGTAAGGGAAATATAAAAAATGTCAAAGTTGAAGGCAGTTTAACTATTTTGCATTTTATCAGCATGGGTTGATTCTGCCATTAGGTATTTGAAGATTCTGGCTTTTGAAAAAGGACGATGATGTAAAAAATATCATATGGCCCCCACTATCATGACATTCCTCTTTGTAATTGTACACAAATACCTTTTCACACCAGATACGTTTACTCTACATATTTTTTTTTTGAAGTTTTTTAAAGTTCTATTATAATTAAAATTTCCTTCTCTATTTATTTCTTGCATGATATAATAGCAGTCAAGTATATTAAAGTGTGCGATGCTTACATTCAATTCGTTGTGATTTATTGCATATGTCTGCAGTGGTGTTTATAGGCATGTCTAGCCTTGAAGCTTTTTTATACGCTAACTTTCATGTCGACATAAATTATTATAGCAAAGGCATACAGCCAAACCATAATCAAAGTTTCTTGATAAAAGTCTCGGTTTGACAATATCAAATTGCTGAGTCAACTCAATCAAAACTAGATTGATGAGATAAAAATTTTAGTTCTTTATTTAGAAAGAAAAGGCACTTAAAATGCGTTTAATAAGGTCTAAGATTAAAGAAAAGTTGTATTACCTTGATTAAAATTCAATACACACTGAGACTAATCCAGACAAGGATGTTAAGGTTCCTCGACACACCAAAATTTTATTTTATGGATCGATAGAGAATCTTTTTTGAAACATGATTCCACAAAACAGAGATCAATATCGGCTTTCAGTTATTTTATACGAATATTTTGTATTTTTTCAGTGAAATAGGAAAAACTGTTTTGCAGACAAACAGAATATATTAGAGCTTAAAACTTGTTGTCAATTAATGTGTAATATAATTATAAATAAATTCATGCCAAAGATCGTTTGGTCAAGTGTTTAATTTTTTAATTAAAAAAATATTTCTGAAAATCAAAATTGTAATTCTTTAATATCTTTTTAATCTATGGATAAAATTTTAAAAATAACATATAGTCACATAAACTATTTACTAAACAATGATTTTTTACAAAGAAATTGAAATGAAAATGTGAAATTTTGGAAAAATTGCTATTTATCAAATTTGAACCGATCCCGATTGAAAAAAAACTGATCCCGATCAGAATTATTTCAAAATTGAAATTTTACAAATAAACTGCAGTTTTTTTCTAAGTAATTGATATGAATTATAAAGTTAGTAAAAGACGAAACCATTTTACAGCTAAACAACCTGAAATTTTTGCAAAATTCTGATTCATTCTAACTTTATGTGATTTCGTTCGGGATCAGTTTAATTACAATCGGGATCGGTTCAATTTTAAAATTTTCCATTTATACTTTAATTTCACTATTTGGTTTTAATTTCTTGTTGAAATATGATTGTACAGCAATTGTTAAATGCGAGTAACAGTTTATCTGCAGTTTTTATCCATAGATTTAAAAAATATCTACAATCCCTTTTTTCATTTTTATAAATATTTTTTTTACAAAAATATTTCAAAGTTTATCTGGCCGTTTTTGATATGTATTTATAGATAATTGTATTGTGCATTAATTGATAACAAATTTTTAGCTCTAATATATCTTGTTCGCAGCTAAAACGATGTTTCCGGTTTCTATAAAAAAAAAATACAAAAAAATTCATATAAAATAATCAGAGGCCGATATAGGTGTCATTTTTGATAAATCATTTCTCAAAGAGAATTCTTCATCGATCCATCAAATAATGCATTGGTGTGTCGAGCCACCTTAATTAATTAAGATACTAGTGAATGCTTCCATTGTTGGCTGCATAGGTAAAGTGACAGTAGTCGCTAAATATGTGACAATATATGTACGCACTATATATACTAGTATTTGGACCTGTCAAGGAATGGTTTACATGTATGTCAAAGAAGAAAACCTACTTTTTATGTATATATATATTAAATGTAAGTAATTTTTATATTTTATGCTTTCTTAGATACTTGATAGTATGTTTGAAGGTATCGGACGTTGCAGAAAAAAATACTTAGTCTTGTAGATTACTGAATATGCAGTGTATTGCTTGATGTATGCAATGATTTCCAGCACTAATCGATGCCTTCATTGTCTTCATATCAAAACTAATAAGTCTAGCTTTTTTGTCGTATATATCACAGTGTATAGAAACATTTTTGTTTTCGTTAAACTGAAAGTTTTTTGTGGACTCTTTCTTGAGATTAAAGCAAGCAATAATGTAGCCCTGCAATTTTTTTATCTGACGTTTTCTCGAGAGAAGAAATCAGAGAGGGTTACATTTTTGCAGCTTTCTTAAGGTATTAAAATGGATAGTTCTAAGAACAGATAGACCTATGTGCGCTCACCAATTCAAAAAATTCAAATTGTACATTTGACCATGAAATACATTCTAGATCTATAAATCTATTTCATAAAGGTAAAAATTCTAAAAGCCTCATTACTTATACCGGTAGTTAAAAAAAAGATGAGGTTTTTAACTTGCAACAGGCATATGTAGAATCGTTTTCGAAAGTGTGGGCGGGGGGCTCTTCCCCAGTGTTTTGAACAAGCAATCCCTTCCACCATGAATCATTCAATGCTATTCCGCAGGGGAATGGACAAATTAAGAGAGACAGTTATTCCCACGTAGCTAAAATTCTGAAGTTCTTATTCCCACTTAGCTAAAATTGTGATTTTCACACCTGAGTGAGCACTGGGTTTTGTCTGTTTTAGGTGTCAATTCGGTTTGTTCCCGTTTTGCACACATTTGAAAATTAGGTATCGAAAAAATGTGTGCGAAACGGGAATTTTACCAGGTGAGTTAATTGCTTAATTGCTATAGTCTATATCAAAGTTCCAGTGAGGGCAATTGACAATAAAATAAATAAAACATATCTACTCCCAATTGATATTTACATTTATTACATGTTACAATATAACTTGTATAAAAACACATTTACATTTAATTGACATCCATGTTCTTGAATTTAATTTCAGACGTGAATTTGGTCACGAACAATTCATTAATTTATTTAAACAAGAAAGATTACTGCAAAACTTTTGTATATGTAGCGGTTTTGTTTAACTTGCTGCCTATAAGAAGTACATGTACATGTAACAAGTTTGAAGAGAAAGTATATTTTATTGTTCAATTATTGCTTTTGCTGACATAAATGGAGGAAATGTGTCTAGTGAAAACGCTGCTAAATATTTTTCAGTTATGCTACGGCTTGAATAATCGAAGAAAATAGACAAATTGTATGATGATAAATCAGCAGTTTTTTATGCTTCAAAAACTGTAAAGATACTTTCATAAAATCTATCAAATGTAGACCTACATGTAATTCATGCATAGCCAACCTTCTTCAGTTTGAAGTTTAAGAACTACTGTCAAGTTGTAAAAAGAGACACGGAGTACCCCATGACTGTACGTGTAGTTTTCCCATTCGATCATCATTAAATTATACATCATATATAAAATCATCCATTGAATCAGCTTCCAGTTGGCTTGGAACCAGAATTTTCCCTCAATATTCATTTAATTTTATATTTAAGATAAATGGACAAAATGTAAAAGTCAAATCATTATTTTTCTTATCAGTGAGTGGAAATTATTATCAAAACCGATTTGGTTTGACTTTTCCTATAGCGTCACGATCATATCTGTCAGCTACGTCATGCATAAATTATACACGCCGCCGGTGTGAAAACTATATGATTGGTTAACTCCTATTTTTAGGCCGAGTTATCAGTATACGCTTATGCAATGCCAGAGCTGAAGGATTTCTCAGAACAGTTTATTTCCCCCCAATATTATTCATTCAAAATCGACTATCCCGTATGTTTAAATTCTGTGCTAAACTCTCTCTCTCTCTCTCTCTCTCTGTGTAAACGGGCGTTAAACCATAGCCTCAAGCTACGGTCCAGAGTACGGCGTTATAAAAAATTTAATATTTAAAAGTTGCATGTGCTAAGCGTCCATTTCATGTAAATACCGTAAATGTATAATGCACATGTATTACCTACTAACTTGCCAGTCAAAGTGATAGGTATGAATTCCTCGATTTCTACACCTTTCGATCGGCAATCGACAGTCAATAAAAGTATTGAACGATGGTGTGAAAGAACGAGACGGAAGTGGAGAGTGCAAGGAGGTTTGAACATGTGCGTCTTCATTAGGCAAGTGTCCGATTCGTTTCTCTTCTGTTGCCCTATCACTTTCGGTGTAAATATATATACTAAAATATCCACAAACCATTTACTGCAGATTTCTTTATTTTACCTGTCTCTGAACCCCCGATCACCCGCTCCATACATGAACACTGGTTTGTTTACATACATAAAAAATACAGTTCTTGATCCGCTTTCCGAGTACGGTTAAAGGTTGTTTAATAGGAGAAAGTTTGGGGCGGGTAAAGCTACAATTATTAACAGTAGTAAACTAAATGAAGAATTATTTAAATGGATTATTTGCACAAAATGTGGTATGGTATGATGTAAATAATTTTTAAAAGATAGTGTTATTTTTATACGCGGCAAATTGCCGTTAAGTTTTTTTGTACATGTAAGTATTGTATGCACTGTAGCTTTATATTTTCTAACCCAAAATTTATACACAGAGCTACAGCTATATATGTTATGTACCGTATGTATTGTTTTATCACAAGTGTACACTTTCGAAAAATAGCCCAATTTCGACAGTCACGAGTACCCATGTGAATTTTTCATTCTCTGATATGTTGTTGTTCTGTCCGTGCATAATTTAGTCTTAGTTAACCAGCAGCCAATCAGCGATAAGCTGAATCCACCAATAAAAAAAGTTGTGGTTAAGGTGCGGGTATTGTTTATGTATGACGTAGCTGAAAAAGTTGAACGCGACGCGATCGGAAAAGTCAAACCAAATCGGTTTTAGTAATAAAGACTAAAAATATCATAATGATTATCTTTATTTTATCAAATGAAAAAAATGGTGAGTTATTAGTAATCAGACATAAAATACAACAAAATATCTATATTCTTTTTGCTAATTCATTGTAAGGCGCTGATAAAATACAGGTAAAAATCCAGGTAAATTCTTTGATTGAAAGCAGACTATAATTGCTATCACAACACAAATCACACCTATTGTTCTATACCTAATTATCAAATGTGTGCAAAACGGGAACACACCGTCAATTCAATTCAGTTTATTTCACTCAACACCATATAATGGTACAAGAGGTACACAAGAAGACCAAACATATTTACATCTATACAATATAGTTGTAAAGTTATGTGTGAATTACCTGAGTCTATAGAAATCACCTGTGATATATAGTTACATGTATATATTCCCGACAATATGGATCTACAGTGTTTAAAAAATTTAGATTTAAGTTCTATCAATTATTGATAGGTTTATTTTTTATAAATTGAAGAAATAAAATAAAATTTAAGAAAAAATAAAACAATGAAATAAATTCATTAGGCCTAGCAAATAATTGCTTAAATAAACAACACACCGCAGAAATTGATGGCTTAATTAGATCATATGAAACTTCAATCAAACTAATTAAATTTCAGTAAATGCTATACCATTAACTATCTTATACATGTATATTAAATGTTGTTTTATGTTGTGTTCTTCTAGGATGTAATGGTTCCCAGGCCAGTCCATCATATAAACATGATCTAGATGAATTAACTCTACATGTAAGCCCAGTAATAATTCTTGCAGCTTCTACCTGTACCTTTTTGAAGCATAAACGCAAAATAGATTTTTATAAACGAATTTCTATCTATTAAATGTTTCAGTAATCTAAGTACATGTATATCCAGCCTCTTACATGTATTTTCTTGTCTATTTGTTACTAAGTATATGATTAGTCTTAAGTTCCATCAACCTGAAAATGTACTCCTAAATGTACATGGGCATTTGATCAACAACCAAAAATTTGGACCATATCATTTTTATTTTTTCAAGATCCTCAGTAAGGGACATAGAAGGGGTAATAATTTTATTATCAACAATGGAAAACAGGGGTATTGTATCATCAGCAAATAATCTAATGCTAATTTATATGCTATCAGCAATACATTGTATTATTAGTATATATCAAAAAAAAAAAAGGGTCAAGCACTGATACTGACCCTTGTGGTATCCCAGATTCATTTTCAATCTGAAAACCACTTTACAATGGTAAAAAGAAACTTTGAAATACAATTTTTTAATTAAATAGCAATTATCCCAGCATTATCCCAGTTTTTTAAGTACATGTAGATCGAAAACCTTCTAAATTCACTCTTTGTTAATTGTTTATCGGTTAGATAAGCTTCAATCCATCCAAGGATATTTGCACTAAAAAGTGAATTATATCAAACGAACATGCTAAAATATTTATGTACATGTTCAAAAACAGTTATACAATGTAACTACTTAACAGAGTTTGTTGTTGACTATGATTGTACTTGAACTAAACTTTGATGCAACTATGTCTGTTTTCCTTCTCCTCAAAAGAATAAATATTAAGCAATTTTACATAAAATGAAATTTAGCTATGATCAATCATAGAACAAACCCTTATTAATTCTGAAAATTTACTTCTGTTACATATATTTCATTATTTTTCTTTATTTTAAACATTATCTTTAAAAAAAAATTGCCTGTTATTTTTTTTATTTAACTAAACATTTACCTAAGGTCAGTAATTGAACAGACTATAATTCACCTGTAATTAATTTCCTTTGTTCTTTGACACCCTTACCTGTGCACCATTCCCACTTTGCTATAATCAGTCACCCATGAAATATTCAGAATTTTAGCTATGTGGGAAGACACCGTTACCTCAGAGGATCTCTCTTTAATTTTCATCAACATTAAGTTTCCCTTTTTATTTAAAGCACTGTTCCATGAAAGTGGGGGTAGCGGGGGACATTTCGTTTGAATTTTGTTTCTATATATGGGTGTTTTAAAAAATATGTCGGTTTCCAAAAAAAATCATACACATTGTCGGGCTAATTTTATTGTTTCTTTCGATAGAAAAACGTCACAAATTTGGCGGTGCCTCATACACAGACACTTGCTCTTTCCGTGATAAAGTTAACACCATCGTACATGTATAAAAATACTCTGGGGATAAACTATATGACAGAAACCACGTGGTATACCACTTGGTAAACCGAACAAATCGCTGCATGTTCACTGGTGTTAAGCCGATATGCGTACCATTTGGTACGCATATCATAAGATGGCGACGACCTCTGCAGGTTCGTAAGTTTACACAACTCTTTTTATTTATTCAGATCGTATTTCAGCGGGTAAAACATCAGTGTTTGAAGGGCTACCGAGTCTTCACATGTAGCAACCTATAAAGTAATCTAAAACTGCAAATTAATTGATATTTTCTTCATTAATTTAAGTTCCGATGATATGCGTACCTACAAAAACAGATATACGTACCATAAAACAAATAAGAATTTCTGGATATGCGTACCATCGGTAAGATATACGTACCACTTATATACGAATTGATTTGTTTTGGGGGTTTTTCAAGGGAATTATATATTCATAACTTATTTAACTGTATTTCGAAAAAAAATGAAAACAACTTGTTAAATGAAAACTATAAAATGAAAAAAAAATCATCTAAGAAAGAAATACAGGTGATTTAGATTGCCTGATATACATGTATAATCATTAGATTACCAAAATCTCACTTAATTTAAGTCCAAATTCATCATTCAAGTCCGAATGATACAGATATTTAGAGTCCTTCAATTTCTTTATCAGAAAAAAATATTCAAGTATGAAAAATGATTTTGTTTATAAATACAGTCAAACTTCGATATCTCGAACTAGATGGGGCTGTTTATAACTTCGAGATATCGGAGTATTCGAGATTTTGAGGGTACGAATACGATACTTTAAACAAGAGGCCCATGGGACACATCGCTCACCTGAGGAACAATAGGTATGATAAAATCAGCTTAATGGACTCATAATACAAACAATCTGGACAATGTACAATAATACATGTAGATCCTGTATAAATAAAATCCATTTCCCCCCTGCATATTCTTATGTTTATAATCATTAGTCCCTTTTCTAACAGGATGATTTTATAGTCATATCTCATATCACGAAGTTTAACTGTATAAAATTACAAACGAATGAAACAATAGACAAATAAAAGAATATTTTGTTCAAAAATTTACCATTTAATGTTGAATTCTGTTTAAATGATAAAGCATGAAACAATTTAACTCGGCGTATTTATCATTTTAAAACAATTGACATTTAACAGATAGGATAATATCTTGACAACTATTTAAATATTATCTACTTACATGGGATTCATTCATTCTTGTTTCTGAATTCTCTGAAAAAAGTATTGCCAGAATCGAGGTTCAGTATTAAGCGAAACTATAACAAAACTGATTGAAGCGACCGACCGAAAACAAGAGATCAATTAGTATGATATATTGAAAATTTGAATGTTTATTTCCCGCTTCTATAAAGTAATGATATATGTCCAATTTCTCAACATACTGACGCTCTGGGGATAAAGATAATAAAACAATATAACACAAATGCATTCAACGTCTCAAAACCGCAGAGTTCAGTGAAAATAAGAAAACACAAAATATAATAGGAGAGTAGATGGTACCCATATCATCAAAATATGGTACGTATATCCAAAAACATAAACATGCCGTAGGTACGCATATCATCGGGATTTTCATTAACGAAGAAAAATATCAATTAATATGCAGTTTTGGATTATTTTATAGGTTGCTACATGTAAAGACTCGCTAGCCCTTCAAACACTGATGTTTTACCCGCTGAAATACGATCTGAATAAATAAAAAGAGTTGTGTAAACTTACGAACCTGCAGAGGTTGTCGCCATCTTCCGATATGCGTACCAAATGGTACGCATATCGGCTTAACACCAGTGATGTTGGACTATATGTAACTACAAAGAAGGATAACCCCAATTGCCTTATTAGCTATTTATAAATACATTTGTCCCCTTAGAACAATATAAAATATTTATTATTTGAGATAGAGGGTGTCATATAGTAAAATTTATCGATTATAATCGAGTTCTTAACCTTCAAATGATGTTGACTAACCGGGGGGGGGGGGGGGTGATGAGTTCAAGTTCGTGGGTAAATTGAATTTTAGCTAAAAGCTGAATTTAAAAGATAGGTCACCTTGTGATTCTTCAAGTCTAACTAATAATCTGAAAAAGTTTTTTTTTAACGGGAAATCGTCAGAGTAATGGCTATTTTCATCATCAGCGATATATTTTTAAATGGCTATATAGATTCATGTTTCGTTGTAGCACTGAACATTTCAAGAATATTTACTCTCATTCTGGTAGCTGCAGGTCTGTAGGTGCCGGTGTCGTATAATTTAAGGTCCGCCCCGTAAAATGGTCCGGCCGGACCTTAAATGTTAGCATTTAAGGTCCGGCTTTCCCGTATAAGAAAAGGTCCTACCCGTAGTCACTTGTTAAAATTTCTCTTAAAGAAAATGTTCTTTTTGCTCGTGTACTTGTATTTTAAATATGTCTTTGTTTACATAATCCAGTCGTCCATTTGCGTATTACTTTTTGGAATATCAAATATTCATAGCGGATTAGATTTTGACCAATTGTTTAAGAATCTGAAAAAAAGAAAACCAAGAGTATTTTGACAATAATTCGTACACACCATTTAGTCTCTTTGTTTTTTAAATCTCTTCCGGTGTGTATGTATTAGCAGAGGCCCTGCAGGCATTCACACCTGTGTTAATCAGAATACACCCCTTAACTGAGAGAGAGAAAATGTCTCCGCTGTAGTGCTCTACGCAACTAAGATTGACTTTTTAGCTTTTGCTTTGTTTAATTTTCAGTAGATCAGAAACTTATGATAATATACTAATAACTTATACGTCTCTAGGTAGATTTATCACAAGTTTATTAAGATAATTAATGAAAGGTCGCAGATGTGGATTACCGTAACAGAGGATATACGTTGACAATATAGTGTTTACATGTACGTACTGTGGTACAGTATTCGATCACCTCATTATTCTAAAAGACTTATTCCCTCTTTCGTTAATCAAACGCACAATACTTTTATATGTATATAATGATGCATACATGTAATTAAGCAAGGATTTGGAAACAAGTAAACCTTAGTCTTATTATAAGTAAATCCATTTCCATCGATAATGTTTAAATTCTATATCACAAAGCGCTTTAATGCAGAAATATATTTGTAAACTGCCTAAAAAAAATCCTTGTTGATTTAAGAAAAAATTTGTATCTCCATGTAGTAAAATATTGACGTCCTCATCAAAAAGGTTTCAGTGGGTAGGACCCAATAATAAAGTTAAAGAAATGGTCCGCCGCGTTGAAATACTGAATGCAGATAATTAATATTCATATGATAAATATCCGTATAAATACTTGTCTTGATTTATCCCTATAATCTTTTAATTTTGGGCTAGGATCTAATATTATGGCACAGAAAAGGTCCACTTGTTGAAATACCCAATGCAGAAAATTAACATTCATATTGCTTTGATTGACCCCGATGTTCTATTAATTTAGGGATAGGACCTAAATGTAATATTATGGCTCGTTTAGAAAAGGTCCGCCCAATTGGAATACTGTTTTGCAAAAATTCACAGTATTTTGACCTCATGACCCTTCATTTTAGAGGTAGGACCCAACATTATAGTTCAAGAAAAGGTCCGCCTCGTTAAAAGAACTGCATAGTCATGCATGAATGTAGTGAGTTTGTTATAGATTTTTATTGTGATATTTTTCAGTTGAACTACGTAATGTTGGAGTGGACATGAGACTGACTTCAGTGAAGGTTTTAATTTTTAAAATGTACCCAGAGTTGTTACACATTAACTGTAATAATATTTATATAAATAATTTTCATCGTAAAATATTTCAATTAAAGGGGCGAGACCCGATACATGTACATATATATGTACATGCATTGTGTCTTTAAAATTAGTGTAATTTTAAGTAAGAGAAGTAGTAAAACATATTTAAATTGGGTTTTATCCTACGACTTTTAAAAATGTTACAAACGCATGAAATTCGTTCCAAACGATTGTCCGTTTCGTTGAAATAATCTTAAAATATTAAGGTAGGTTTGTCCTTTATGTCTGACGATATTGATTTTCATCTAATGGCAATAAGAAATATGATGGAAAAATAATGAATGCTATAAATGGGGGTAGCAGGCAGGAATCTAGAGTAACATTTTGCCGGAGTGTGAACATTTGGCTTTTTCACACAAATATTTTCCACAGGTGCACGAGGACAACCCCCCCCCTCCCCGGTCTAAACCTTTGGTGAAGTTGACTTGTTTAAGATAGAAATTCTTTTAATTAATGTCATGTACACAACATGTTCCATTTTAAATATCTAAAAATTAACGGAAAATAAACAATTAATGTACCCCCCCCCCCCACCATTGCATATGAAAATGAAAAGATCTTTTATATGCAGGTTGGGGTTGTTTTAAATAAATCAGAGCATGTTGTGTACATGACTTTAAAGGAATTTATACCAAAACAGTGTCAACTACCCCAGGGGTCTAAATTCAAGGGGGGGGGGGTTCTGTCCTCAAGCACCTGTGTTATTTTTTTTCTCAGAAGAAAATCGGATCCCTTTTATTTTTTTGCCAGAAGCATATACAGCCGAAGGAATAAGGCTTTTTACTAATCTTACTTGTATGTCTTTAATTTCATATAAACAAATCCATTCCTTTGGATACTCCCCTTCCTTGATTATTATAGTCCGATCCAAATATAAAGTTTCAAATAGAAAGAGGGATTGAAGAACTGAATAATTTATAATAATTAGCATAACTTTCACTTAATAATATGCCCTAGTCACAGGGGCGTCATATCCCCCCCCCCCCCTCTCTCTCTCTCTCTCTCTCTCTCTCTCTCTCTCTCTCTCTCTCTCTATATATATATATAAATGTATTATTTATATATATATGACATAGAGAGAAGAATGGATACGATGCCCCTGTGCCCTAGTGCAAATAAAAAGTAGCAATGATATCGCTTGCATGTACTGTTGTAATTGAATTGTAAAGAATGTTTGATTTTAAAAATGGTAACGTTTTTAAGCGTGTATCGTATTGGAAAGATGTGCAAAAAGAGGACTTTAAAAATGTCCATTGTTTACATGATTATTTCAAACAGTGAAACACCTGAAGGTGTGAACCCCTCACACCTGCAGGGTGGTGTGTGTATACAACACCTGGTTCAAGCCATTGTTTAATTAATGACACCAATCACTTTCATTTCCTGTTTATATAAGATAGATCGGGAAAACTAAAGTTGAAATGAGAATCCAGTTTTAAACAGTAATAATTTTTGTGATTTATTTGTGTTCACCAAGCTACATGTATAAGTATTTATATTAAAACTCTGTGCTGGATAATTACTGACTCACCTCGGGTAGGTACTCCTTTATAAGAATTACAAAATAATACCACTTACTAAGTATTTTGTAACAAATTAGTCGAAATTGAAAAAATATAAATGAAGAAATATACCCCGGACCTTTAATGTTAGGCGGACCTTTTCTTATACGGGCCGGACCCTTTTAGAGCAAAGGCGGACCCTAAATGTTAACATTAAGGGTCCGCCCGGACCATTTTACGGGGCGGACCTTAAATTATACGACACCGGTCTGAAAAATTTCAAACGAACGACCTGGTCAGTCATCGTTAGTCCGTAATTATTCAGACCTGGAGCTACAGACCCGCAGCTATTATCCTGGCAATAAGATATTTTTGGGGGGATGGGGGGAGGGGGGGGGGTGTAAAAAATCTCCTACGACTCCAACCTCCAGAAAAATAAAATCTCCCTCTAAAATTATTAAACACAATGCCTCTGACTACCATAGATACGCACACTTATCATTTAAATTCTATTTTCTATTCATTACTTGCATGATATATTCGTAATCAGGTATTATAACGATGCCTACATGTACATGTACTTTTAAATTCGTTGTGATTAATTACAACTGTCTGCAGTGGTGTGGAGATGTGTATATATGTGTAACATGTGATTCATTTCATTTAGCCATGTAACTTACTTACACGTTGACATGGGTGCCAACTAGCATGTTGACATAGATTATGGTCAAATGTATAATAAAAAAGTATATATTTTATATATACGATAAGATTCAGAGTAGAGAGTGCTATGAAATGCGTAGAAGATTAAAAAACAAAATTACTACCTTGGTTGAAATTCAATACACACTTAGAGTAATACAAATAAGGGTGCTAAGCCATCTAAGATCAGGGTTCGTCAATTTTTGAATGCACCCATTGTTATAGATAGCTGCATGGGTGCAGTCACTAAATAAGCCACAATAAATGTACGCAGTATATATACTAGTATTTGGACATGTCAGGAAATGTTCTACGTGTATGTTGAAGAAGAAAACTTATTTACCTTTGCATGTGTTTATCTATAAATGTAAGTATATGTAATTTATATTACTGCATATTCTATGCTTTCTTTGATACTTGATGAGATATATGAGGGTAGCGGGCATTGCGGGAAAAATGATATGCTTGGTATATCGCCGATTCACAAAACCAACTTTCTTAACAAATATTACTTAAAATGATAATAATTTTAAGGAATCATTCTTTTAGTAGTATGAGGTCGGGGTTGATTACATCTAATAAAGCCTTTGACCATGCCAGAGGGTATTTGATTACTTATATATTCAAAGAATATATTCAAAGTATATTCAAAGAATGTTTCTTATATTTACATAATATTTAGCAACTGGACGATTGAATATTGAAATAGCCATTGATAACAAGTTTTGAGCCATATATAATTACAAAATCGATTTGTTGTGTTATCAAAGACACTGAAAAATACTGTAAATATTTTTGAATTCCATACACGCTGAGATTACGTAATTCAAATAAGGGTTAAAGATTGGGTCGCCAATTTTCAAATACATCCATTATTAGCTGCATATGTGCAGTCGCTTTGTATGCAACAATAAATGTACCCACTGTACATGTACTTGTATTTGGACCTATCAAGAAAGCGTGCATTTGTATGTATGTGTGTGAAAATGTAAGTAAATTGCACATTTTATGCTTTCTTTTTTACTTGATAGGATGTACGAAGATAACGTGCATTGCAGAAAAAATACAATTCTGCATATGCTGGGCATTGTTTGAAATCTGTAATACTTTCCAGCACTTATAGCTACCTTTATGTTAAAGCCATCAACTCAAGCTTCCTATTGTGTACATCACAGGTACATGACGTTTTAAAAATTAATTTTATAATAAAAGAATTCCTTGTACTCTAATAATAACTCTTATTAGAGTACAGGAAATAATCTTATTATAAAAGAACTATTTTTAACACCAGGCGCCTGTGGTGTGTGTTTTTATCTCTTGAAATATCTCCAAAAGGATTCTTTTGAAATAAGTAGACAATTTTTTATTCTTTTCTTTCTTTCATTCTTTCTTTTCTTTTTCCTTTCTTTCATTCTTTTTTAACATGTATTTTTAATTTTTCGTTCTGTGTTAACATGTTTTGAAAATTTTGGATATTATACACATGTAAACCCACGTGCATGCATTCTCCGGTGTTTTTAAGCTGTCCACAATAAACGTTACGGAGAGGGCACCGCCTTGAACGAATCCACGGTCGGCGATATGTTGCCTCCTTTCTGTAATTGATAGCTACTTTTTTACGTCCACTGTTTTTCACCGGCTCCATCGGGAAATTTATTATATTGGAACGAACCGGCTCCATTATTTTATGCGAATATTCCAGGTATTTTAGAGGCAATGTATGTTTTGTAAACAAACACAAAAAATTAATCTTGTCATTAAAAGTCCCCCTCCTTCTGAAACCACATTCCTATATTTTAAAACGATACCCCCCCCCCAACACAGAGAGAGAGAGAGAGAGAGAGAGAGAGAGAGAGAGAGAGAGAGAGAGAGAGAGAGAGAGAGAGAGAGAGAGAGAGAGAGAGAGAGAGGCTAAGGGGGTACTACAATCGCCGAAACACAATTGACTTAAATTTTAAAGTTTATCGAATATACTGATGCTGAATTGTGCGTGATTTTTTTTAAAGCACCAACAGATATTAATACAGATTTGTGCTGACAGTTCGTGTAAGGGCTTTTTTATTATCATTTTAACTGCAAATTCAAATATGAGCGTATTACAAACACCTGTACAATTAGAAATTACCACAAATTTTTGTTTAAATTTTACGTCAGAGTTTTAACAAGTCTATCAAACTTGAAACATGTGAATTTAAGAAGTGACGTCAAATTTTTTACGACCTATAAAATTCCATTCACGAATTTGCAATAAAATTGTGTTTACATCGGCGTGGCGAGACACATGGAGACGTCTGTGTGGAATTCGTTTTAGTTTAGAGTAATAACTTAATCATGCTTAAAAGCCCATGGTAAATATAAATGTCCTTTTTTTTTATTGTGAGTGTACATTTCATTCATGATATATATACCGATATATGTATACTGCATTTCATGATTTATAGAATTAACCTTGCGGTGAATATGTATATTACATGTATTTTTATTTGTGTCGCCATCTCGTAAACAAATGAGGTCATATTTGAGTGTATAAAAAGATATGTTCGTATCACGTGATTTGAAGTTAGTGCTACATGTACATGTATTTTTGGTTTTAAAATGAATTATGAATAAAATACTTTACACAAAGTACAAAACAATTTTAATTCTTTCAAAATATAACATTGACCCGTAATTGCGACCACATATGTCTTAAATAGTGTATTTTCTAAATCTAAAATTTATTTTAAATCATATTAAAGATAGTTGGTAACGTAAAATTTTCTTGTACGGTGTTTGGCTACTCTCTCTCTCTCTTTCTCTCTCTCTCTCTCTCTCTCTCTCTCTCTCTCTCTCTCTCTCTCTCTCTCTCTCTCCTCTCTCTCTCTGTTTTCATTTTTATAACGTCTTATTTTCGTAATGTATTGTAATGTAATATATTTTGTACGAATACTAGCTAAAATTTATTGCGCACGTATTATCGAAACATTGGATCTAATGGTATTTCTTTAATTTCTTAAAACTCTTCCTCAACAAATAGTAATTAAAAAGTAACTAAGTAATAGGCCTAATGATTACTCTACAATTTCACAGGTCTAAAACACAGGCGCCTGGCGTTAATAAATGTTTTTTTCATAGGAAGATAGTTTTTACTATAGAAAGAAATAGTTTTGGTCAAAAAGCAAAATTTGACTACATGACACCAAATATCCACGTAACAACGCAAAATCCAAGCGTATAATAGCGAAATTTTTGCATTATATTATAATTATTTCGCTGAAATTCGTGGAAGAAATGTCGCAAAAATGGACTAAAAATGCAAAGTCTCGCGTAGTTTTAAATAGTGCGAGCTTTTTTATTTCAAACCATAAAAGTTATGCATTGTTGCACCAAATATTAATGTTTGCTGTATTACAATAAACTTTTGCTTCTATTTAAGCACTTGTATAAAGATAAAAATGCATCAAAAACCGTAACTCGACCGTTTTTTTTCTTTAAGCGCGTTACAACCAGAATTAAATTATTCATTTTTATAGAAAATTCTTATTCTTCATTGAGATCAGTGTCAAATATAATTTCAAGCACCTTTGCCCACAAAAGATCGAACGCAACTTTAATTGGCGAGGTGCACCATCTAATGGTCCGTTCTAAAGGGTTTTGTACGAACTTAACTATTTACATTCATAGTTACAATTCAAATTCCGAGATTGGTCGCCATCTGTATATTGCAACTGCCCCTTAAAGGGCTTTAGTTTTCGTGATTCTGACTCGCTTGTTTTATGGAATGCAATAATCAGCCTTGACCCTGGTATGACTCTTTTTCGTCTGTCAACATTTTAAACATTCATATTTTTAACATAAGACGAACTTTTACCATAAATCTTCGCTGCGCATCATAACTCATTATTTCTATCATATAAACTGTATGAGCATATTTTGATACCGATCCAATTGCAAAAAGTGCAAGCATGCATACTCCATTGATTTCTGGATCATCGTCATGCTTCGTTGAACTCCGAGTTACCAGACATCATCGAATCTTGTTTAGCAATAAATAACATCAAATTCGCAAATTTTATATCTGCCCAAGGGATGTCTCTTTCAAACAGCAGTTTTCTCGTCTGATGATTATTCTCTTCTATACTGGCTACAAAACAATTGCAAAATGGGTTTACTTGCGTAACTCATTACAATTATTGACCACGAGGCATGCAGGTATTTCTAACTAATTTACCTGCGATGACAAAAAAGGCACGACATATTACGTAATATAAGCCATTGGTAATTAGAATTGCTCTTCTGTGAATATAAATGAATGAAAAATTCTTAGAAATCGACAAAATTATTCATAAGACAAATGGATCAGTTGATGGGGCCCAAGACACTGTTATAGTCACTTGGGTGTACATCAAAAGACTTGTCAATCTTGTTTTGCCTCTGGTGGTTGTTAAATTACTGTGCCCTACATGAATAAAAAGGCTGGGGTGCAAAAGTCTTACAACAAAAACAGTTCTTGGAAAAATGAGATGGTCATTCGAATTTCCCACAGCATCTTCATTCTAATGAACTTAAAAAAAAAAACAATGAACCAAACAGTACAGCTTTTTTCTTGGCTCTTAGAAGTCATTGAATTCACGATGAATCAAATCTTTTATTGTTTTATTATATTAAGTAAATTGATCGCCTCATTCAAATTAAAAAATCTCAAGATCGCCATGGTTTTTTGCTTTTTGTGGGGATGGGGGGGGGGTGGTAGTTTGATAACAGTGTCGTCGGAAGCAAATTGAATGTTGGGGGGAGGGGCTAGATTTATCAAAAATCTTGACAAGCAAAAAAAAAAGGTCTTTGGTACGGTTATGTATATGTATAACTTTGTACCCCCCCCCCCCCCCCCCCGGTTCCAACGCCTATGGATAACCTATATTAGAGGGAGAGTCGGGTTTTTTATGTAGCTTTATTTGTTCACTTTTGAAAAGTTCTTATATTTATTTCGTAAAGGATGGAATAAACTTTTTTGAAAAAAGAGAGAAGGTTTATTTAAAGTTCTTATCACGAAAAAAATATCAACCTTTATGTTTCCATAATTTGAATAATTCTTGTAAATCACAAGTTTTGATCGTGTCTCCTTGTTGAAGAAAGAATAATCGAACATTAAAGTTGGGGACTTGCAATAATTAATTGGAATTGAAATGAATTCTATATATATATATGTTAATATACCTTGTCATTTTTATTCATTTTCATTGAAATGAATACTTCAAAGTGAGTTTTTTTTTCTATTTTAGCAAATTATTTATTCAACTGCAAAATTCGTATATTCAGTTTTTATGTGCAGACAATCAATCTTATATAAAAATAACAATGCGTAAACTTATTACTATTTGTATAGTCATTTTTATATAGTGACATATAGGTCCTATGGGGCAGGTGTTTATTCATTGAGTTATTGCATTACATACATGTATCTATAGATCTATTTGTTTATGAAACACATGTAACTATAATAAATAATTTACTTACTTAATACTTACTCAACAGAAATTATAACTGAACAAAAATTACCCCCTCCACTTTTTTTTCCAACCGTTGACCGTCTTGTCATGTGTCTAGTTAACGAGCAATTAATTAACGAAAAAACGACGGAAGCTAATTTGTTTCTAAGTGTTAAAATCATTTCTGACAGAGAGTAGCACACCATAGCTTGTTTACGATGCCACACAAGGGACCAAATGGTCTGGTCATTCATCGTTGACATTAGTGGCCATGAATGAAATATATGGCCCCCCTTCTCCGAGGGAGATGAATTATAGGGAGAGGTCTGAGTGAGAGTTTGTTTTTTGTCTTTTCTGTCTATGGCAATTCGGGTCGTTTTACTTTTGGTATCTGTAACATCCACGTGACAAACAGTACCTAGAATGACTTATTACTCATGGAGAAAATACTGATCAATTTGGGTTGCAGCAAGCAATCATCGGACGCTCTGGCGGAAATTCGGCCAAGCCGGTAAGAAAAGGTTTTGATTTTGAGTGAAAATTCAAATATCTAATTTCATTTTTTCCACTCGATTATACCCTTAAAGTGAAGCACTTATTATCAATAAAAAGATGCAAAAATGTTCATCCCGTATAGATTCTTGCTATTTTACACAAATGCTACGATAACACTCTAAAAAATTCTTGCATGTATTAATATAACAGATATAAACCATTCAATTCATGAAGCACTCCAGATAAAAAAGTCTGCTGAAAATTCAAAGAATTCGTTCAATTTTCCCACCGCTTACCTTGTTCTGTTCAACCCCCACGCCGAGGTGAAATTTCCGTAGTCGATAAAATTAAAATTCTTGAGGATCGTCCTTGATTGTTATAAATATAATTTATCTTTGTAACTTTTTTAAAACGCTAGACTTTTTGAAAGGAAATATTTCTCTTCCTTACAATATCTTACCTTAGACCTGCCCGGATTTAACAGAAAGTATTTTTCGCACTAATTTCAATTTTTTATTCAAAATCTAACCTTTTTATATTCATATTTGAAGTACATGTATTATTGAAATGTCGAGTTTCGCATGTATCGCAGAAATTTGCACTTTTGAAATTACTTATCGAACATTTTATTTTCACTTTGGATATTCTATACATGTACTTTTGAGGGAATTTCTAATCGTGGTGAGAGAGAGAGAGAGAGAGAGAGAGAGAGAGAGAGAGAGAGAGAGAGAGAGAGAGAGAGAGATATTGCCTATATTCAGATGGAATTTTGTTTGGGTCAGTAGTCTATGAAATAAAATAAATTAGAGTAAATTCAAGTGCTTGGAAAGTTTTGAGTGTCAAATTAAAATGCATTTTAGTACATGTAAAATTGAAACGAAAAGATCATACATTATACGTTAAGTTTTGTTCATTAAATTCGGTTAGCTTGGTATGTTTCAATAGATCACTTTCCGCAATCGTCAGAATTTGATTTAGTAGCTTCTTTCTGATTTTAAAACCATCTTTATAACGATCCCTGATAAAACATCTGCTTTAATAGCAGAAGAAAGTTTGCTTTCCCCTACATTATGTAGTTAATATACATGTAGATTCCTATCGACGAAATACCTGAGTGAAAAAGCAGCTGGTTGAATGATGTTGCACATTCCTTTAATAATGTGCAGTTTGACTTTATGGAGTCAGAAGGACGCGAAGTTACAAAAAATGGATTTCCCGACACGTGTCGATATGTGAAGAGTATTCAATGTTTTTACTCTTGGTCTGTCAGGATGTACGTGTGCGCGTGATTCTATAGTACATGCACGCGGATGTGTCAACAAGTAGAGGTATGTACTTTGTTTGCATTAGTTCATGTACTTTGTTTGCATTAGTTCACAACTCCTTCGTAGAAAATACAAATAAAACGTAATGGATTTTTATTTCATTTAACAATTTACCAAAACGAAAAAATGTCAACAAGACTTGATATATTTCACCCCCCCCCTTTAACAATGTTTCAAATTGAATAAATAACTTTGTGATATTATGGACATTAACTCAACGCACCGGTTTTATTTGTTTTATCTAACTTTTATTCAATTTTCAATGATGCTATGTTATAAATTCAATAGATACTTTATTTTACTCAATAAAAAGCCACAAAAATGTTACTAGTACCAAGTTTTTTTTTTTTTGCTTTCATTTTTTTATGTCCATTATACAAATAATAATCTTGTTTTCATTTATAAAAATATCTTAAAATTTGTGCTTTACAAAATTAAAATGCAATTTCGAATTGCCGAAAGCGTTTAACCTCTTTTTCATGAACTCCCATTTAAAAAAAATGCAAAATGCTAGGTTTTTTTCCCACGATAAATTTGTAATCAGTCAATTTTACATGTAATTATTGCAACCTATTTGTCACGTGTTAGGTCCCAAATAAATAAATAAAACCCTCGAAACCTTTTAAATTAATTTGACTTTTCTCATTTATCGTCTGTTTTGACAATGACATAATGGCTAGATTACCACACCGTGATCGTAAGAGTCCATTTACTAGTGATGACTCAATAAACACAATTACATGTACTTGTAACAGCCAAGGAGACCATTAGTTAGTGTTGTGTAAAGTATGATAGTAAAGGAGAAAGCCGTTTCCAGAAATGAAATAAACTTAAACCTTGTTTAACAACTATAGCAGACGATACTTTATATACCATTCAATATACGAATGAATATTATTATAATATTTTCATCAAGATTATTTTGCGATACATACGCGTGCCTGGTCATCAAGCGTCAAAAGGATGCAACGCTTTGGTTTTGAAAATAGATCAGATATCTTTTAATGTTTTACGCTTACTGCTCTTGTATTCATTATCAACATTAACTTCGTTCTACTAGACTAGTGTTGTATATCTGTATTGTACAAGGAATACACATTTATTATGGCATCTGATATCCGGTTTGAATAGGACATATTGTAGGTCTGTAGCTCTGTTTACAGGGAAAGTTCGGGCTGTCATGCCGTAGCATTCTCTCGTAGAGCTACAGACCTACAGCTATACTTGCTGTTCATTAATCCACTGAATACGTTATTTAAGGAATCTTGAGGTGAGTTTAGTCGGGGCGTGATCAAATCCAATAATGTCCGAAGGGCTTTATGATAGATTTGATCACGCTCAAATATTCAAAGAATGATTCCTTATTACTTATATTAAAATAACTTTCAGCATTTGTACGATTGATTATTTAATATAAATAAGCAGACCCCGCTTGCACCCCAATTATACGCCATTTGAATTTATTGGACTGTATAGTACAAAACCGATACGTTGTGTTATCACAGGCAAAGACACTGAAAAATGTAATTATTTATAATATTTTCATTTAAGTTTGTTCATATTTTTTTTTATATAAAGCGAGAGGAAGACAAATCATTTATCACTCTAACACCTAATTCAGTCGTTCAAACAGAAAAAAGGTCGCGAAACTATTTAGGACTTGGTTTCATTAAATTAACTGTGTTGATTGATGCAAGCGTACGTAATTCCCTTTGTAAGTAAAAAACCGAATACATATGTCTATACTTTTGGCCTATTATTTTTTCACACCATGAAAATGTGTGATAAAATATCTCTTGACGTAATTATATGATTTGCAAATTTAAGTCGATTTGACAGGAAATATAGATTACATGTAAGTCATCTATTGCAAAATGCCTTGAAGAAAATATTCCTTGTTATGGAAGTTTAATTTTCTGTCGATTTATATACACGATTTACAATACAGGTAAGGTAAAACAAACACACATACAATGCCAAGGGAAGGTAAACAAAAAAAGTTTATAATTTTTTAATTGGAAAGAGATAACAATAGCCTGCCCTTCCCGTTATTAGTCAGGTCATAAATATATGTACATATCTTCAAGGGGTGTTCTTCCTCTTCAATAAAAGCACGGAAACCGAATTGTTTTCAACAAATATTTTATTGAGCGAAAAATTGTCATTTAATTGCCTGTACCTTAAATCGCCATTGAGTAAGGGGCCAAACCATCCTCAGTTTTAAATCGAGTAGATATTCATCTCTCTTCCCGGGTTATCTTTGTATAAAAACCCCCGTCTCGAGATTTTCCCTGTGCAATATTCATTTTAAACCAACCAGGTAAAAGGTAGGGGATATTTCATTATTCATCCTATCTATAGTTTGATAAATTTTTTTCTTATAAATATTCATAAATGTAATTTTAAAAAAAATGAAATTTAAAAACAAAATCTGTATATTAATCAACCGAACCTTACCATATTTAAGAATATTTTAACGAGTGGATCGATAACATACTTAACACTATTATTAGATATTTAAAAAAACCTACCCCCTTGCGTGTACATATGAATACAATGTTGATGCATGTTTTTAGAAACATATGTAACTTTTGATTTTGTTCCGGGTTCAATTGCGTTAATTTGAGGCACTCAAGAAATTAACGTAAACTAAAATCACGCAAATCTTATTAACACCCACAACGCAGGGAAAACAATTGTTACGAATGCAACTTATGATGTCAGCTGACAACTGAAAACTATTTAAAATAGAAAATACTGGGGGTTCATTTCAAACTGGAGAGCGCATAGCTGTTGAATGCAGGTAAATTGCATGAAGCGACGGGGAGAATATTTAGTAAAAAGAATGTTAGGAGAGAAAATTTGATGAATGAAAAATTGTAAGTTAAATGCAGATAAAAAAGCTTGTGATCATCTTGAAGAAAAACAGTTTTCATTTTTTTTTATAGTCTTGTGGAATTTCAGATATTGGATTATTTTTGTTACTGATTCAGATAACTGTCTGGATCAAATATTTTATTTACAAACACTTCTAAAAACTAACAAATATATATATAAGAAAACAAATTCAATAAATCTTTCCGGTCACCACAATGCGGAAGTTATTTAATGACAATCCTTCTAATTCAGGAAGTAAAAGTTGTATTTGTGATTTGACTATCTTTATTTACAAATCACATTACCGAAAGGTCACATCAACAGCACTGATTCTGTTAAAAGCAACACCTCATTTAAAAATATAGCTGTAATCCTTTTGACATTAAGAAAGAATTCTAATTGCAAAATATATGTATATAATTATATTGGAGTGACGAAAAAAACTTCTGAGGGTAAAGTTTTGTTTCTGATGTTTTTATCTACTTAATCTTTGTTTTTCAGGATGGTTGATCCGGGACATTTTCATTTTCAATACAACGACTGTCTCAAGATGCGGTATGAAAGAAAACTGGGACCTCTAGAAACCATGTACCATGTTTATTACATTCGTGGTGTAGACATCTATGCCCAAATGGCTACCCTGATGTGCGAAAAATTCGTCACCAAAGAGGAAGTGACAGAGGCGATGGTTTGTTTGTTAAAAAGACATCCAATGTTGAGGATGACAATCAAAGAAACAGACAAGAAATACCCCGAGTTTAAATTCGTCGAAATGAACCCTGTCAAACTTGACATTCAAGTATCTTCTTCTTGTGACAAAGAAACTCTATTACACGACGAATCGTGCAAATCCTTTGCTGTAAAAGACGGTCCGTTATGGAGACTGACGATCGTGAGAAATACGAATGGAGAACCAATTGGACCAAGAGCAAACGGCCACGAGTTTTCTTTCGTGTTCTGTTTCCATCACAGTTTAGCTGATGGAATTTACCTTCGGACTCTCTTTGCCGATTTCATTGAATTCTTGGACATGGTTCAAAGAGAGACGATAGACGCGAGTTCTGTGAAAGAAATCGAGATTCTTCCCGCCATTGAGTACCTCCTTCCCTTATTAAACCCAAATCGCAGGGTAGTCTCTTTGGACTGTAACAGCGGAGATCCTTCAAAATTCATCGATGCTCTTCCAGCGTATGAGGCACACTTCTATGATGAAATCGAACAGTTACGGAACCAAAAACAATCGACAAAGTCCATTCGATCCCATTTACAGTCAACGAAGTCTAAGAAATTCCTACTGCAATGCAAGCAAAACAGTGTGACAGTTACGGGTGCCTGCATTGCGGCGTCTTGCATTGCGTTTGGACAGTTGATCAAATCGTCAATAGCAGACGATGTTAAAGTCTTAATGATTCCAGTGGAGATTATGGTAAATATGAGGCGTTATACGCAGCAAAACAGCTTGTATCAAGCCTACCCAGGGGTTGCTGCCGTACACCTTCCGTTAACAGTCAAACTTCCGCTCGTTGAGAACCCGCGGGAACATTTCTGGTACCTTGCAAAACAGTGCACTGACGATATTAATAACAAGATCATATCCGGTTATCCCCTGGAATATATGTCCACCGAGGTAGCCCAAGAAATTCACTCCACGCCCAACACGGGAAAATCTCCCTACGTCCTGTGCATAACCAATATGTCGACAGTTGATGGCATCGTGAAGCCAAACCAGAGGGCGCGGTTCCAGTTGAAGGAGTTTCCCGCCATGACGCAAATCGGAATCGACGACATGCCGATTTTCTATGTCGGGATTTTATCCATGGCGCAGGAACTTCATTTGGATATCGGACACTGTCAACGATATACGTCACAATCTACGGCGGCCAAATTCTCGTGGAATGTGATGTCCATGTTACAGAATTATAGTAATTTGTAAACAACGACAATATACATGTACTAGTAATTCAACTGCATTACCTTGTGTGGAGAACAACTGATCGTCATTTACCAATGCATATTACGTATTGCCATAGAGGTGATTTTGTTCAGGCGTATATATACTTATTCGCAATATTTTTTCGATTATGAAATTGCCAAAGACTTTTAATTTGTACATGATACTGTGTGTATTTTTATATTAAAGATATATAATCATTTACCTTTGTACAAGAAGTTATCAATGACATTGATTGACCTTGCTATTGGCTGTTAAATATTTAATTTATATATCATTTTAAAGCCTGTGTTTAATATCAGATGTATACAACAAAAATATTCCTTAGTCCCAGTTGCATTCTTATCAACTTGATTCTTGGGAATTGAAATTAAAAAAAAATTACTTAGTTAATTATTCTATTATTTCAGATATTTTTCTAATCACTTGACTTTTCGCATGTTGTCAACTATGCAATTTATAATTTGTAAAATGTCAATAACTTTTTAACACCTTGTAGCAAAGTCCCGATTAGATTAAGATTCCAATTGAAAAAAACAAAACAACTAAACTAGATAAATCTTCAAGGATCGTCAAAACAGTCAGTCAAAACCACAATCGGTTTACTTCAAAAGCCTGGCCGCGGAAAGAATTTTACAGATTGTTTAAGGAAAGTCCCAGAAACCTAAACAATTAAATGCGCCACCTACATGTACATATCGGTATGTTTATATATCTTTGTCTGTATATGGGGGGAATGTATGGCAATCAGTCACTCCCATAAAACCAAAATAACTCAAAAAAGCTTCTGGTCTCCTTTTTTAAGTTTGTCCTTCACCATTTTGTATTTTCCTTTGCCGTAAAAGCCGAGAAAGTTAACGGCGACATCGCCCCTGGTTCAGACAAAGCGTCTTAATAAAGGACGTTAAAAAGCGTTGAGAAGACCCAGCTGTTGTCTCTCTTTCGTAAGGTAAGGACCTGAGCGATCGAGTGTCCTTGGGGGTCGTCGGGTCGTCTGTACTGATATTATCCAGCTTCCATTAACCGCTGCATAGTTTTATGAGATAATAAAGGTAAATTGTTACCGCGACCAGGATACACAGTCTTTACAGGACCTTGTAGATCTGAATAGACTATACACGGCATTTTTACAATTAACTCTAGTAAAAACCTATTTAAAAAGTTTTGTAATTTTGATATGCTTAGTTCACCATTTCGACCTCCTCGCCATATGCTTGAGGAGGTTACCGTTTATGGAACAGGCGCCCTGTGATGATCATATATGAGTTATTTAAGAAATGAAGTACGAGTTTTCGTGAATGTTGCAGAATAACTCCGAGGTCGAGAAATGTTGCTTTGAAATATAAAAGCCGAGGCGTTAGCCGAGGCTTTTATATTTCAAACAACATTTCGAGACTGAGGACTCCGAGGTTATCCTGCAACATTCACGATATCTATTCTACTAACACCCAGTATTTCTACAGATCGTTTCTCCTATAGAGAGACGATCTAGGTCATTTTGACAGCTGTTCCGTGTAACCCCAACGGTTTAGTTAATAATGTTTACACGTGTATCGATCAAAGGAATCGCTTGCAGACGACATAATTTTTCTTTGGATTTTTAATACTCTTCACTTTTTTATAAAATATCTTTGAATCATATTCCTAATATTTTATGCAATTTAATACGATTATTACTACTACACGTTATATATTTTATGTAAAAACACGCAGTGAAAATGTGCTAGGATGTCTGTCCTAGGAACAGCCGCATTGATCTCTTAAAAATAAACATTTGAGGCAATACACATCGTTTTGACTGGAACTAACACGTGAAATTGACATGGTTTTAAAACTGTTTACGGTTTGAAGTTGTACTTTCATGATCAGTGCGAGACAAATAGGTATTTCTGATCTGATAATTTACTGATGACGTTCGTGGTATATTGGGAAATAATGTACGCGGTATCTCTTTGATCTCGGCAATAATTACCTTATACTTTTGCTTGAATGCTTAATATAACTCATATATTTCGAAGGAGTTTTTTGTATGTGCCCTTATCGTTTGAGGAGCAGGGCTGAGTTTTACAAAAGAACTTACGACCAAATTAATGAATGATAATTGATCACGAACTAACCAATGTTTTATTCTAATGGTTGTGAAATATGATCATGGCAGTCAAAATAGTTGTAAATAAAAGAGTTTACATATATTTTTTTCCGTTTAAGATCAATCCATGAGACGGATAATATTTACAACTTTGTCGTAAGTTCTTTTGTAAAATGCAGCCCAGGTTTCATATCCAGTTAGCTAGTAGTCCTAACTATTTAAATTCGCATGGTTGTGTTACTATGTTTAGGGAGGAAAAGGCTACATGTATCTTTGAATATAGAGCTTTATTTCGATTATCCTATCTTGAACAAGTTAAAACCTTTGGAGCAGCTCAAAGTGGATATTTATGAGTCTTGGAGCTGATTACATGTCAGGCACGTAGCATCAAAATCATGAATATCCTAATCCGGGGGGGGGGGGGGGCAAAGCATAGCTTACCTATAACTTAAAAAAACATCAATTTCACTGTTAATTTTCTCCTTTTAAAGCAATTTCAAATCAATACATGCTCCAAAAAAAGGGGGCAACTCCATGTAAATTTACTTTTTTTCTCTTTTTATATGTAAAATGTTTGCTGCGAGAAAAAGTGGATTGGGAGCGCCCCCCCCCCCCATGCTATGTGCCTGCATATTGGAGTAAATAATGGCCCTCCCTTCATCAGACATGCATGGTAATACAACTCTTACAGAGAGCTTAAGATACAGTCTGATCTCGATTTTTGGGATATTAGTAATTACGAAAGATTAACCCCTTGGAAGCAGATCAAAACAGGTTTTGGTGTTGAGATGGCTTTTAATTACTTTTCTTAAGGTAGTCCATCCATAACTGAGGTGAATTTAACAATTTTGATTGATATGAATTACATTGTGTAAATTGAATATATATTTTAAAATTATTATGAGGCCGACATATACCAAACTTGGGAATATGCATGCAGTTCATTAAATGAACCTTTTGCATTTGGAACTTTTTTAAAGAGTTGTCTGCCCCTTGCAAAAATTAAAAGTAATCATTTATTAAAAATATGTACGGTAAATAATGAAATTTTTAGCATTGTCAAAGAAAAGGAAAGATTTTGCAACTTTTTACCAAGAGATTTGTGAGAAAATTATTTGTACTTAAAAGATATTTAAAAATGCATTTTTTCCCATAGACTTCAATGTTAACTTCAAGATTGGATTATTTGTTAATATTCAAATTTTTAAAATGTTTTAAAGATGAATTTTTATTATTAAAAAAAATCCTTAAAACCACACTAAGATTTTAGTATTCAAACTTGCAATCTATTAGATATGAAATATGACAGTTATGGATGGACTACCTTAACCTTTGTCTCACAACATATGGCTAGCTTGAGCCTGATATCTGTTAAATAAATATGAAGATGTTAAAATACTTGTTTTGATTGTGCCACTGGCGTCGGAAGCAAATTGAAAGTGGGGGGGGGGGGGGGGGGCTAGACTGATCCTCAGAAATATTGAAAGAAAGAAACCTAATTCCCAAAATCATATTCAGTGGGGTGGGTGGGGGGTAGGGGGGGTGGGGGTGGGGGGGGGGGGGGGGGTAATCCTATACTTCCAAAACAAAAAATCTTTCCGGCCATAACATTTTCTCCCCCAAATCATGGAAACCTAATCCGTAAGGGGGGGGGGGGAGTATACCTATACTTCCAATAAAAAAAATCTTACCTACCACATTTTCCTTTTTTCAGAAATAACGAAATTCCTAATCCATGGGGGTGGGGGGGGGGGGGGGGGGGGGGGCTAGTATGCCTTTGACTCCAACTTTGACTCAATCTTTCAAACGTACATTACGGAACAATAATGTTTCCTGCGAAAAAAAGTGTGTGTGTGTGTGGGGGGGGGGGGGTTGAATCCTCTATTCTGCTATGTGCCTAATGGTTAGGTATAACTTAGCAAAAAAAGGGGGGAGGCTAACCCCCTAGCCCCCCCCCCCCCCTCCGGTTCCGACGCTTATGTGTGGATACATTTGTCTTTTACTAATTAACAATTTTTTGATTGTCAATGAGTCCATTACTAATAAGTCATTGACTCATTGACAATTTATAAGTATTAATTAGTAAAAGACACGTGTATATAATACGGCATGTGATGCCAATTGGCATGATACTGTATCAACGTAAATGTCTTATTTAACATTTGATATTCACATCACGCGATATTTCATATGATACATGTATATAATTGCTTCCTAATAAATAAATAAAAGGAAACTGATTTGTGATACGATACCATATGGTAAAAATAGTATCCATCGTCGCAAACCACGGTTTTGAGTCCACAAGTTTCCTCAAGTGATGGAGAGAATCGATGTGAATCACACGTGGGTCACCGACGATGAATAGTATCATACTATATAGTAGTACAACTATATGATACAATAGTACCATTTTATTGTATGCGAATTTTAATTGGCTTATCTCGGCATATTAAACTCTAGTTTTGTTATAATAAGATATATAGCCCCATTTAGACAATGCATCGTCTAGGTGAGTTATGTAAATCTTGAATAACCTCTGTTTAATCATTAAAAAAGGTATACTTCCTAATCTTTGAAAATGGAAAAAAATACTTGATCTGATATTTTTTCACACGACTAAACAAAATTCGACTATTTAGAATCTTAATGTTTGAAGTGGATTGTAAACATACTCAGTCACGATCCTTTAGAGTGGGGCCTCCAGCAGTTTCTCTGACATTACATAATCAACAGGTACAAGATCAGATTGACATAAGATCATCCAGATAATCCCTCACCCACATTTTCTCTCACCAGCGCTTCACCCCCACCCCCTTCCCGTTATTCACATATTACGTAAGGATCATTTAATTTGATGTAAACAGTTGTGGAATGTTATCAAAATGGCAAATAACACACCTTGTTGATTCAACTTTGACAAAGAGATTCTTTTTAACCTGCATGATTCTGAAAAACTTAAATAAAAGTATATTCAAATCTAATACTAAACACTGTGCCGGATAATTATGCCAGTGCCAAGGTGGCATTTTTGCACCCGCTTCAGCTGCATATATCGAAAAATTCAAATATATGCCATATGATAGAACATTGCTTAAAGAGTTAACAACCACCTTTGTTATTAGTTTCCTATAGGAAAATAATTTTTCCCATAGGAAAAGAAATATATTCCTAAAGGTAATTTGAAATTTCCTATCGGAATACCAGAACTTCCTATAAGAATTTCAATTCCGATAGGATTTGATAAAATCCGATAGGAAAACTTAATATCCTATAGGAAAACTACATGTCTGAATCAAATTCCTACAGGAATAACCATTCTCCTATAGGAAATATAATTCCTACAGGACTTTTAAAAAATCCTATAGGATTGTCAATATTTCCTGTAGGAGAGTCAATTCTCCTATGGGAATTATCATTTTCCGATGGGATATTAATTTTTAAAGGTAAATATCTCACCTGTCAGGTGAAACACACTAAAAACAAAAGTGGTTATATACTCTCTAGACAATGGTCTATCATTTGGTATACATGGATTTTTCCGAAACTGCATCATAAGCGGGTGCAAAAATGCCACCTTGGCACTGGCATAATTATCCGGCACAGTGTTACTAATATTGCTAATTTGATCAGTTTAATTATAGGGCATATACAGTCTAGATATATGTTTGCTCAGTTTGTTAAAGGTACATGTGGCACACTCATTCGTAATCTAATGAGCAAAGAGCAGCACCCTAAAATAAAAATAAAATGAAAACAACTTATGAATCAACTCTCTGTCCGGGTCAGATTAGTATCAACTTAAAGATTACGTTTACTCAGGCTTTGAGATTTCAAAAAATATTTTTACAAAGTTCAATATCTAAAGTTGTTTGAAAAACACAAAATAACAACGTTATTAACAGTTATCGATATTAATATCCATGATTTGTTTATATGTATTTGCAAAAGTTAAGTTTCTATGTGTTTTTTCATATCATCTGCCCGGCACGCAATGGAAAAATCTTTAAAATACATAAAATCGATTCAAGATAAAATATCTCGAAATTTTGATCATTGACCTTATATAATGTCAATGTCAACATAATACAGACATTAAAAACAGTTTTAGGCTTTTTGGAGCTCCTATTGGTCAGTTTTTTGTAAAACTCGATCAAAAATGGGTACAATTTTGGAAATTGATAGAGGAAATTCGGACTAAATTAAACTTAAAATATGAGCTTAAAACGATTCATTCAGGTGGCAGGGGACAGTTTTTTTTTTATACAATTCATTGTAGCCAAGGGATTGTACGTCTTCCGAACTCTGTAACTAGAATTTCCTCAGGTCCCATTCAGCACAAATACCTTTAATTCACTCTTTATAAGGCCAATCACAAATTTCTGAAGAAAATTACTAGTCAAAACCTGTAAAATTCTCTACCTACTGGTTTTTATGAGATTTTGACCCTTTCATATTTTACTAATTTTTTAAAATAATTTTTCAGCTTTTTAGACCTTCCCCAGCTAATCCCTGCAGATGGTTGACCTTCCGTACCGCGTGCATGTTGCACCATCACATGTCAGAAACTTACCGGTGTATAGTTTACAATGTCCCATCCACCTACTTTTCGTGTTATTTTACCTCCCGTCTGTAACTTGCAATTTCACTGTGTAAAGTCAACACAACAGTCATAGCCGCAGGTTTTGCATTTTACTTCTGATTCTCATGTACCTAACATATGGGGCCTACATATTGCATATCAATTTCAACAAGAGACACCCATCTAACTAATTATAATTATTAATTATTTATTTCATGAATTTTAGCAACACTCATAAGCCTTCAAGTACAGCAACTCCCAATTTTACAAAAATATTGAGAACTAGAGCAGAGCTCGTGGCAAAGCCCCGAGTAGGTCTTCCGTTGTTGCTGCGAGTTGAAAATATATGTTACGATTATAATGACTATACTTTCAGCTCTGCTTTTGTTATAAAAATGTGTTGTAATTGAAAGTCTGTATATAAAACGTGTTTTGAAAAAAGAAAGAAAGAAAATATTTTAGGAAAACTATTTGTCGAGCAGAGTTTCGGACATCGGGCGAGACCTGCACCTGGCTGAACCTGTCAATCAAACTCTGTGTATTTGTTTTCATTGGATGGTCAGGCGTCTCTCTTTTGTCAAAAGCCAATGGAAAATTAATGAATTCAAGGTAATCGGAATCAGAATTTGATAAAGCACACAATTTAAATGATAGAAAATTTATTAATTATTTGAACAAAATTAAATGTAAACATTGAAAGGAAATAAAAAAAATTAATTATTATGGGAATCTATACGCATGGTACTCAATTAAAATAGATTATATTATGATTTTATTATTTTATGTAGTAAAATCACCCTTCCAACTGTTACTCAATTACATAACAATTGATGACCTGGGGCTATGAATGTTCTGAGCTGTGTGCGCTGAAGCGGCACAAGATTCTCGATCGCATGCGGCAATTGAATTAACACAGACTGGCCGAATAAACAAAGGGGTGGGAAAGTGAAACACAATGTTACACATAAGAAGAAACCACCAAAAATGTTTTTCGACAGATTTTGATATCTTTTCTCCAATTAAAAAAAAATCCAGCGCGAGCACCTGTCAGCGGGGCGGGAGGAGTGGGGGGGGGGGGGCAGCAATGAGTTCGCTTCCACAATGAAACTACAGAAGTGATTAATATGTGACCGATAGAATCTAATCTAAAGTTGTTTAAACTCATGTGAATATTTTCTAAAATAATCATCGAATGCCTCAATTCAGGGCATTCCTTTATCGTGCTAGCACCTACCGCAAACATGTAACATGGAACTTTGATTATAATTTGATTTGATTTTTAAACTACCTTGTACGCTATCGTATAAATCAATGCTTAATCAACTGTAAAAGTAAAATAACTTTATCTTAAACCAATATAATAGTTGAAAACATAATAAAATAAAGTTGTGTCCGTGCAAAATATGAAACATAAACGCGTCATAAGGTACATGTAGAAGAACACGAACCGACCGCGGATCACTTAACCACTCGCGCCGGATCTCCTCAGCCATGTGCGAGGGATGATCATTATTTAAAGGTTTAATATTTGAGGGGGTTGGGGTGGGGGGTGTTGATTTAAAACATTAATTGTACAGTTTTTAAAGTAGTTTACATAAACCAACCAACCATTAGTTTATGTCTAACGATTTTTCCGATATGGAGTAACATCGTTCATTAATATTCATTTACACTCAAATATTTAATTAAATATATACAAGTAGGACAAACCTTTATAACATAAAATTAAAACAGTTCTTGTATATACGGCTATATTAACTCAAACACGTTCATATGCATGCAAGTGTAAGTCGCGGTGTGCGAATCTTGTGTATTAAATAACCGCTTACCGCTAGGTAATGCAGCCGTGGCTGATCTCCTCGGCCGTGGGCGAAGGATAGATTACGTAAAGGTACAACGCACAGAAACGCACAGCTCAGAACCAAGGAAGATTTGAAAAGTTTGCAGTATAATGACCTTACTCTATCAAATAGAAGTTCTTTATTTTAAACTAAAAACCCACAATTGATCTATGTCTATTATTGCTTTAGAGAATGACATTGCTTTTATTAATTAAATGAACTACATGTATTTCTTACTTGACATCCAATCGTTTAATCCACAAAAGATTTTGTGTAATCAAAACTAAAACAATTCTTGAGTTCGCGGCTAAATAAATTCATATATGAGAGACGCAACTCTCGTGTATTAGATAACCACTGACCGCTAGGTAGTCCAGCCGCGACCACGGTGACCGACTTTCTCGGCCGCGGGCGAGGGAGAGCTTACGTAATGGTACACACACAGCTCTGATTCAAGGTAGATTTTGAATGCATGATGTTTATATTAAAAAGGTAATGCATATATTTTTTCATTCCATATTTTGTGTTTTACTAGAAAAGAAAAAGAATGTTTTGTTTTCCAATTCCCGTTTTTAAGGATTGTGCACTATAAGAACTTAACAACGACTTAAACTCCTAAAAAAAAGCATGTATTCTAAAAAAAAAAATTCTTATGAATTAATGCCTCCTGTATAAACCAGCATACTTTCTGCGGTTACTTCATGCCAGTTGTACGCACAAAGTCTTTCGTTAACTTGTCAAATAAAAACAGGTACATGCTAACATGTAAAGCTTTTTACACTCATACTACACAAACCACTTACAAAATAACATTGAAACGACCTTCATGAGATCCCAACAAACAACTTTTCCAGCGACAGCCATATCAAAATCCTAACCGTTTTTGAGTTATTAAGCAAAATTTTTTAGGGGCCATTGGCCCTTAATTTAAGGGGCCAGCCCCTTTTTATTGGTGTCAAATGAAAGCCCTTGTTATTTTGCACAACTTTTATTCTACATGTCTTTACAAAATTTTTTTCGTTCAAAAGATATAAAGGAAAACATGTCTAAATTTTTGCACTTTTTTGAATCCTGTTTTTTGACCCCCTACCTTTTCCTAAATAAAAAATGTAATCTAAAAACATAAACAGATGTGCACAACTACAATGTCTCTGTTATTCAAATTCGTTGGATTCCCATTCCCTGCTATCATAGTCTCGGAGCCTTTGTCTGGAAACAAAAGGCCCTAAAAAAATTTAAAAGGGGAATAACTCTTTAACGGAAAGGGAATTCTACATTTTATGAATTGCTTAAGATAGTGTTTTGTAAAGTACATTAGCCCTGAAAATTTGAGCAAAAACCGTTTAGAAATGAGCAAGATATGAAGCCTCAAAGTTCGCGTCTAGGAAACAAAAAAAAAAAGAAGAAAAATAAGAATAATCTTAATTTTTTTCCCGCACAATAATAGAAAGGTCTTCCGTTGGAAACGGAAGACCTTAATAACTTTATCCGAAACTGTCCCTTGCTACCTCAAATATAAAATTAGTAAAGCTATTCGTATTTTATCATCTCCCAACTTACAAATTGTTTTATTATTTCTAATAATTACAAAATAAAGGTAAACCTTGAAAATGGTGGACAATTTTGACGATTTTTTCAAAAAACATTCAGATGTCACTAGCATAAAAAGTAGGCCATTGACCTAGTTATTTGAAAGTGAAAAATAGCACCACAATAGCACAATAGTGGGGCTACAATGAACAATAAGTACTTTTATGTTCCTATTTGTGGATTTGTTTTGCTCCTGAGTAAACGTAATCCTTAAAGAGGTGTGTTCTTCTGTTTTTGGGCAGCCATTTTGGGTTACCTCTATTCTGGAATTTATGCATCATATATTGATTCTACTCATAAAGTCATATTTTATAATGCCAATTAAACTATATTAAATAAGAGTTAAGGAATAACAATTCCATATTTACAGAGTTTACTATGGGACTATATTTTGTGGCGGAAGGTTTTTAAGAAGAAAATGAACATTTTTCATAACTCGGTTGTTTTAGAGTACTGTCACTTTAGCTTCAAACAAAATTTCCAGATAGTTTGTGCATTAAGATATCTTCATTTTGTTAAAAAAACATATTTTTACAATTTTTCAATATTGCCTACGTTATAGTAAGACTAAACGTTACGTTTGAATTTTGTACAATTTGATGTCATTTTATAGATCAAATAACTGTTTTTATCAACAATTGATAGCAAAAAAATTAAATTACAAGGAATGATTTCAATAGTTATTAGTTTAATACGATATAAAATGGTTTGGGACAGGTTATGCTTTATAAACTGATGATTAGTTTTATACGATATAAAATGGTTTGGACCAGTTTACGGTTTTTTATAAACTGCTTCGCATATATCGTATGAAACTAATAAATATTGAATTCATTCCTTAAATAAAAAAATGTAGTACTACAATAACAGTTAATCAGTTTTTGTTGCTATTCGTCGATCATATGATATGTAAAGTATAGCTAGAATAGCTCAAAGAATGCCCCCCCCCCAAAAAAAAGGGAACTTTCGGAGGCTTTGCCCCCTGCCCCCCCCCCCCCCCAAGGGCTTTTGCTCGCTTGACACGTACACTTGGGGCCTCAAGGCAACCCTCAGACCCCCGGCCTTTTGGGTCCCCCTTTCAACAAATCCCGAATCCGTCACTGCTTTACTACAGAACAATGCTAAAGTTAGTGATATTGTAACTGTGAAAATTGAAATCGTTTGCCAACAGCTTTCCAAGCAAAAAAAAAATGAAATGTAAAGCAACTATTTGCGTGCAGGTTTGCGCGAACATGAATATGTGTAGACGCCAATATTAATAAAATGGATGTGAAATAAATAAAAGGTTGCTACATAAATTTACATGTATTTCTATTTAAGGATTTTAAAATAAAAATTGCAAAAAAAAAAAGCCCGATTCCTTATACCTTAAATTACTGAATCTTTATGTTTACATGCAGGAATATTTTGTAACTCATTGAATTTAAAAATATTTCGCTAATAATCAGAAAACAAACAGAGAACGAGTTTTGATTCAAAATTTGTTACAATTTTCTTTTATTTGCTATCTTTTGCCAAATTCATATATAGATACTAATATGCATTTAAATTTCAGTATTCTCAAAAATGATCTCAAAATCTCTCTTTTTCTCCAATTGCTTTCATCGTGATATTAATTAAGGAATGAATTCAATATTTTTTTGTTTTATACGATATAAAATGGTTTGGGACAGTTTACGCTTTATAAACCGCGAAGCGGTTTATAAAAAAGCGTAAACTGTTTCAAACCATTTTATATCGTATAAAACTAATAAATATTGAATTCATTGCTTATAATTTAATTTTTTTACTCTTCATTGTAGATAAAAACGGTCATTTGACCTTTAAAATGACGTAAATTTGTACAGAATTCAAACGTAACGTCAGGCGTATTGATACGTTTTTTACGTTAGTCTTACTATGACGTAGGCAACATTCTTTATACGATATAAAATAATTTTTTAGCCAATCAGAAAGCGCGTTACAACCAGAATTAAATTATTGAAATATAAAAACAAACAATAAATAAATATGAAAAAAGATTGCATCTAAATGGATAATGAATTCAAATACCGATAAATTACAAGAGACGACGAAAAAAATCAGATAAATCACCAATACAGGGAACTTATTATTTCAAAACAAATATAAGCCTTTAGCAGGAGTTGAAAAAAGCGGAATCCAAAGAATCTGACGAATCGTCGGCCAATCGATAATCTTTTGTTTTCCTTGGGAGGAGCCTAAAATAAATAAAAAATACGGTTTTATAAATAAAACATTCCACATTTAAATCTAAAACATAAGAGTTCAATTCAGTAATACAATAAATAAAATAGTGTTTGACATCAAATACCTCGCTTTTTTCAACATCAACCATCAGAGATGTTTTGGTAGAGCCGGTGTAATGAAGAATAATGACCCCCGTAGAATAATGACCGGGGGTCATTTTTCGACGTAGAATAATGACCCCCCGGTCATTATTCTACGCAGAAAAATGACCCCCCGGTCATTATTCTACGTAGAAAAATGACCCCTTTGCCTGAAGAATAAGTGTCATTTTCATAAAAATGAGCACACTCCACATGAAGAAAAGTGACCCCTGTAGAATAATGACCCCCTTGTAGATTAAAGTTTTTCAGTATATTTTTTAGTATTTGTGAAATAGTCTTTACACTGTTGTAATTTTTACTGCTGCAGTTTACAGAAGTAACAGAAATTATAATTCATATTCAAATAAACTTAAAGTGAAAGAAGGGGTATAGCTTAGAAAATAAAAATTCTTCAGTTATAACAAGACATTGATGTATTGCATCGGGGTATGGTTGTCATCTTAAAGGGGCATGGTCACGATTTTAGTCCAAAAAATAGTTTCCGATCTTAATGTTCACAATGCTTTAGTAAGGCATTTTTAATAGGCAATCAAAATTTGAGTGTCATTCGTTACATTTTGAACGTTGAAGTGAAAATTCTAATTTTAGACCTAATGAATGTGTTAAACGTAAGGAACTGTTTATTTATGCTTAAAATGAATAAGAAGATAGACAAATCAGCTTGAAAAAGATTTTTTACTGGTATATTGAACCTATGTAAACAACAACAGGGCACGAGCCTTGTTTACATGACAAAGAATTGTGAGCCCTGTATCTTGCTTATAACTTTACAACTGACCCTCAAATTTCATTTGATCAGTAGAGATGCTTTCCTTAAGCATTGTAAATAATGAGAACAGAAAAATAGAATTTGACCAAAATCGTGACCATGCCCCTTTAACAATTACATTTACATATATCTGTGGTGTTCCGATAGGGCCACTCCGACCTTAATATAGGGCGAAGATGCGAAGTTGTAAAGGCGATAGTGCGAAGGCGAAGGAGCAAATTAAAAGTGCGAAGATGCAACGACGAAGCGCGAAGATGTGATGGCTAAAGTGCGAAGGCGAAAGACGATACTACTATCGCTCCTTCCCAACTTCGCACTCTGGCCTTCGCATCTTCGCCCTCGCCTTTTTTGATTGCATTCAGCAAGTCTCGGTCGATTACATTGAATTTAATGCAGGCACCATACTCGCCAAGGTTTTTCGATTAATCAAGGCTATTATTGGTACGCATGCGCTAGGCCATGGCGCTTACTATGAATGTTTATAAATATTTAAATGTGTACATGTGACATATATGTTTACCAGTGCTGGCTATGCCTAATCATTATATACTCCACACAAAATTTACTGTCCACCATAATGTGTACATACATGTATTCACTTCCAGACTCCTATCACTTACCAGCCGTCTGTTTACCGTGGACCAAACACAGTAACATTCTAATTTCATTATGCAACACTCCTTGCTCATGCATGGATCTAGAGGGGGGAGAGGGGGTCCGTCCCCTAGGAAAAATTCAATATTAATAATTTCAAGCAGTAAAAGGGGAGAGGGGGTCCGGACAGTGTCCCCCTGAATAATTTAATTTTATTAATTTTATAAAAATAAAATTTCCAAAACATGCTTCGGAACCCTTAAACGATAGAGAGCTCCGCAATTAAAAAACATAGGTAATCACAGATTACAAACCGAGTCATCTGTTAAAAAATTGTATGATAATCATATGATCATATGTTAATCAATACAATAATATAAAATTAAAAATTGCATCCTAAATACTTACAATATATATCATATAATACCATAAAATACCGTACAAAAATTGTGAGATATGATATTGTAACGTATGATATGACATTGCATTCTGTTATACATTATTGTATTTGATCAAATAATACAATATCATAAAACATAATACAATATAGTATTATATGAAACAATATCATATTGCAATAAAATATCATAACATTGAAACAAGTGTTATTATATTGTATAATATAGTATGATATTTAATACAACATTGTATTATATCCAATGATACAATGTCATGGGATAAAATAAAATATTATATAATACAATTATATTATACATATTGTATCATATGATACAGTAATATATTTTACAACATCATAGATACAAGTTCATGTAATATGACAATATATCATTTAAACCAATATCATATTATACAAATATCGTATGATACGATATTTTATAATATTACAATATCATATATATAATTTCATTTGATATAATTCTATATTACAGAAACCAATATCATATTATACAATACTGTATGATACAATATCATAGAATATACAATATTATATCATAGGATGCAATATTATATTTTGCAATATCAAATGTAATAGTATAATGTGATTAAATAATTAATTAATAAAACAATATAATATTATACAATATTGTATCATAATATACAATACTATACAGAACAATATCATGATACATGTACAATATCATATCATAAAATATAAAAAAAATGATACAATATTGTATCGTATCATATAACGTTTTACAATATAACATATGGTATTGTATTGTATCCTTTTAAACAATAGTGTTTCATATCATACAATACTATATCATAGGAATCATGTTATATCATTTAACAACAACTACATCTATCTATCAAGCAGATTTGAGTGAGGTAGGAGATTTCTTTAGCATCCTTGATAATGGAGATCAGGCTCTGCATCTGAAGCAACCTCTGCGTTTCATTTATAATATAGTTAAATCAACTATGCAAGCTATCATCTATAAAACATGTGACCTGTTCCGAAAATCCTCATCAAGCATCATAAACCTATGGCTCAGATTCAGCATTCAAGCCTGTCAGGTGAATCAGTATCATAAGACGCACCATCCATGCAAGTTTGGTGAAGTTAGGACCAGTAATACATGTAACTAAGATATCATCATCAGAGGGCACCAGCAATTAAAACCTTTACCTTCTCAAGCATCCCCAACCTATGGCTCTGATTCAGCATCCATGCCTGTCAGGTGCATCTGTATCATAAGACTTACCATCCTTTCACGTTAGGTGAAGTAGCAATAGCTTAGATACAGGACTTGCACCAAAAACTTTAACCAGCTCCGGGCGCCAACGCCGGGAGTATAGCATAAGCTCCCCTTGACTTCGTCTCAGTGAGCTAAAAAGGCGAAAGCGCAAAGATTCGAAGGCGAGAGTGCGAAGTTGCAAAGGCAAAGAAGCGATAGTAGTATCACTTCTTCGCCTTCGCAACTTGGCACTTTCGTCTTCGCATCTTCGCGCTTCGCCGTCGCATCTTTTATATTTTTCCTATTGTTCATGAATTATACTTGCATTGAGGATTTCAACTATTACAAACTACTGGGTATGCAAGTGCATCACGCGGAATTAATGATGAAACCAAAATTATGAAAAGTTTACTCCACTGTTAGGCATTAAAACCAAGCTAAAGTTAGTAGGCACTGACAGCAGCCATTACGCCAGTAGAGGTTAACAGCCAATAAGGAAAATCGTCAAAGTACTGAGAAAATATATTTTACCTTATCGTCGGCATACTTTAGTAAGTTTAGTATATATCAAGATGATTAATACAACAATAGTTTGTATGAGCATTGGTAACTTTGGATACAATAAAGATCGTGTGATCAAAATCAAGGGGGATATAAACCCCTAGCATGGGCCCTAACCTCTTTTGAACAATTTTAGAAACAATCTTTTCTTATCATAATCGATCAGTGTTTATTATGAATTAAGATTTACAATAGTCAGGTACTCTTCACACATTTGCTCTAAAAGAATAAAGTCTATTCATGATCACAAATACAACATTACAACAAATGTTTAGAATATTGATGTTCATGTATCACGTAGAAGAAAACAAAACTAACGCAAAATGATTTTTTAGAAATCACTTTCCTCAAGAAATGTAAATAAGAAGAATTCATATTCCTACGTTACTTGTCCCCTTAGTCTTTTTCCGTAAAGATATATACATGTATCATTCTAAGATTGACAATTCATTCACCAGTGAATATTGCTTATATTATTACAACAATTATTCTTTCATGATTATTGTTCGTTAATTATCACACAATATCCTCATTGTGTATGAGTCTGTCTTTATTTGCGTCATTTCCCGCCGTATGTCAATGAGAGAAGTGACGTAACTGTTAACAATCTATTTAATCGTGGCAATAAAAGAGTGTTTTGTGTGTGCCTGCTACGGATATGAAAAACTATAAACAGCGATTTATTTACAAATTCGATGTTTATAAATTCAAAAGCAGTTGAACAGAGTGAAAAATTAAGTAAATTTCAAAGTCATATCTTGGATACGGTGTAACCAATTTCTATTCATGTTTACGGGGGAGGGGGGGAGGTCATTTTTCTATGGGGGTCATTTTTCTTCATGTTTAACATGAAGAAAAATAACCCCTGGGTCTTTTTTCTTCAGAAATATCCAATTATTCTTCAGCTAGGGGGGTCATTATTCTACGTCGAAAAATGACCCCCGGTCATTATTCTACGGGGGTCATTATTCTTCATTACACCGGGTACATCTACAATGGTATCTGTGGCAACTGGTTGTGGCACTTCAATTTGTAACTATAGTCTGTCCCAAGTTTTTGCTTCCATCGCTTTTTGATGATTTTTAATAAAATTACACATACCTGTGAAAGAAATACAGTTGAAATCGTTAAAAGGGAATATATCCAAGATACAGTAGGGGGACAAAAGTCTTGAGAAAAAAAAGGCGTCACGTTTCCAACACAAGAGGGACAACTCGTATAAAAAACCGTTTTGACAGTTGATTTGCCTACTATGAATAAAACAACTCACCTTAGTATTTAGTTAAGTGTCCCTTCAAACGGATGACCTGTTGGATTCTTCGGGGAAGGGATTCATAAAGATTTCTAACATAATTTAAATTAATACCCTGCCAAATTTGCAATGTTTGTTGAAAAAGTTCGTCCGGTGAATTGATCATGTGTATTCGTGATTAAAGATTTCTTTTAATATATAACCAAACATTTTCTATAATATTTAAGTCCGGAGACTGTGCAGCCCTGCTCATGGTTTTAATTCGATTTCTGGCGACGAATTCCTGAGTCAAACGGGACCGATGCACTGGGGCGTTGTCGTCTTGGAAAAGGTAACTCCCATCTGGAAAATGGCGAGCTATAACAGGCCATAGGTTTGTGTCCAAGATCTCTGAATTTATATTCCCTTCAACTCGACACAAAGTCCAAACACCGTTAAAACACAGGCAGCCCCAGACCATAATACTGAACTTGCGGCCATTTTGTCGCGCTGCTAGATCAGGTCTCCAACCCTCTCCGGATTTTTTCCACACATAGACACGGTTATTTTCACCGATACATATTTGGGGACAACTGCACTTTACCGGTACGTACAAAATATATGGAAATAGCACGTGCTCTTCCTATATAGTAGAGTCACGCGTTAGCGTGACGATTTCGTTAAAACGGCTTTAAAATGCAAAACTAACCTGTTTTTGAACTCCTCGTTGGTTTTTTAATTAATAAACTTCGTTTTATTGACGAAGTATATTAACGAGAATTAGCAGGATAACGTAAATAAATACTGATACTGTCAATTTCTAGACTGCATTCCGAATACATGACGTTGCTAGTCACGTGACACTGTCTTTATATCCGATTGGATAACAGGTAAGTGACGTCTGCATAAGTTTTAAACACAGCTGATTTTGACAGTAGCATGCCATTCGTTTTCGACGATATCTATGAATTTTGTAAAAATAGGTGATTTTTAATTGATTGGTTACAAACAAAAGGTTTGTTGGGGAATTTTAACGGTTTATGTGACCATTGTTCGGAGGGATCGCTACATTTAGTAGAGGATAAATCGTACAGTAAAGACGGTGTAGTGTGGCGTTGCACGAATAGAAAATGCAACAAAAAAGCGTCCGTTAGAGAAGGATCCTGGTTTTCAGGGAGCCACCTACTTTTGGAACAAATTGTAAAACTCACTTACTATTGGGTCTACGATCTTCCCAACGACTTTATCTCCAGGGAATTGCGCATAGGAAGTGATCACACTGTTGTTGACTGGAAGAACTTTTCAAGGGAAGTGTGTTTATCAATTTTGAAATTAAATAACGAAAAAAACCGGGGGACCCGGTCGAACAGTGGAGATCGATGAGAGTAAATTTGGGAAACGTAAATACCACCGAGGTAAGAGAGTTGACGGTGTGTGGGTTTTTGGAGGAATAGAGAGGGAAACTAAAAAGTGTTTCTTTGAAGTTGTGGAAGACAGGAGCGCCAACACGTTAATTCCTAATATGTATTACGGTGCGACCGTTGGGGCGAGCGCAGCATGTGATCAAATAATGAATTATGATAAATCAATAAAAATGAAAGTATCGACGTAATGTAAATGAATTTTCATTATTCATAATTTATAAGATTGTTTATTTATTTAAATAGAATTTATCTCAGATACAATGTTGTTGAATAATAAAGATTTTAACATAATGTTTATTGCAGTTTATTTCCTCTTTTCTTGCAGCAGACATTTTTCTTAAACTTACATATAAAAAATTGACTTATCATAGGTTCCCCCCCCCCCCCCCCGCCCCCCCCGTTTAAAAAAAATATAATTTACGTATAAAAAAAAAATTGCTGATCATATAAGAAAAACGGTTTTGGACCCCCCCCCCCCCCCCCGGGAGGATGTAATAAATGTGAAAATTAAGATACCATTGAGCAGTTAAAGAGCTAAATGCACACTACGCACTCACCATTCCTCACCCGGATTAGAATTTCCCTGATTTTGAGAATTTCTTTTTCATTTGCATGTAAATATTTTTTGAATGATGCTGCCGCGCCCCCTTTTAAAAATAACGTTCCTGGAAATTACTGTAAATATATAGTGAATAAAATAAATGTGAGCATTCATCCAAATGAGAGCAGGTTACAACTGTTTCCTATTTAAAAAAAAAAGATGTCCCCATTCGTTAGCTTTGCAAGATTTTGAGAAGATTTTGGTATTTATATTTCAGCAGATTAACAATAACTACTTAGAGTAATATCATTTAATATTTATTCGTTTGATGAGATATCGGCGCCTCTGATTGGTCGAAAAATTTCTTTGATACCTGCATCAATAAAATTTAGCCGGATCTACTTTTCTCAACTGTTCTGATCTAACACTATTTATAGAACGGTGATTTCCAAAATAAACACTGTCAACAAAGTGTAAAGTTGTGTCTGTTTTATTGTCAGCAAACAAAATACAACTTTATAAACATAAAAACTTGAAAGTTTAACCTTCAAAAATAAACACAACACAATATCTTATTCACGAAATAGAAAATTAAGCGTCTTCTCACGATTTCGTCTGCTTGAGATCAATCAACAATACTGCGAGGCTGGCTGTTCCTTTTCCACTATAATTATAACGAACATATAGGCCCATACACTTTCACGGTAACACTGCTGTTCAAATTTGGTAACGATGATTTTTAAATTTACACAGTACCCTACATGGTCGGTCATCAGAAATTCAGAATAAGAATCGTTATGAGTACAATGCATCAACTCCTTCCTTCGGCGCATTCCAAGCGGCAGATATACCATTTAAGTACATCACTGGCTATATAGTTACCACAACGTTTACAAAAGTCGCTTATACATACTATTCTTTGTCGACATATCAACTATTTTCGTCCACGATCGCCTCTCCTTGGATGGTTATGTCCAGTTGAATATTTCAGCGATCTCACATGTTTATTACGAATTTTTTTGCACAGTGAATAATATCACGATATCACAAGCCATCGCATGCATTTTCTAATCGTTTTCAATTCAGTCGGTTCAGATTTTAACTCACTATTTGTGTTTAATCCATTAAATTCAGTTCAATAGCTCTACATCAGCTGAATCCATTTTGAATATTGTTGCTGTTGTTGTTTTTTGTATTCATACGCACCGCTTCATTTACATTATTTACATTTTTGATCAATGACACTTCACTTTTTTTGATTTGAAAATGTTATATTAAATGATAAGAAATGAAGATAATAATTTTTCTATTGATCGACGTATCAAAGAAAAAATTGACCGCAAAACTTTTTCATCAATGCGCTTCGCGCATTGATGAAGTTTTCCGGTCAATTTTTTCTTTGATACGTCGATCAATAGAAAAATTATTATCTTCATTTCTTAAGTCCCCTTATTGTGACGTCAAAGTTCACATCGTCAAGTGTCGTCTGTCTCTTTAAAAAAAAACTAAGTGAAATATACTGTTTTGTTTACTTAAAAAGCATGATATTCTTGAAATTACACAATTTATCTGTTTCTCAAAAGTTTTACTTTAATTCTCGCGAGAAGGAATCAAGTCTAGTGAGATCGTCCGACATTGATAAATTGCATTGTGGGTCGAAATTTACTGACGCCGAAAAATTCTTTGGGATCAATGTGCAAGAAATCCATTGTGACGTCACTCAAAGGAACGACAACTCTGTTAGTTTTATGTAATGGAATTATTTTATTTACAATGCATGATGTACATAGTCTTTATCTTGTTCTCGTGAGAGTGTGAAATGGGAAACCATATTTACAGGGAATTACTGGGACGATTAAAACAAGGCATTACTGGTCCGATTTACTGACGCCAAAAAAATCCGTTGAATGAATGTGCAACTAGTCCAAATTTTCTATTCACACACGCCTTGCCGGTAGAGCTCGCTTCGCGCCGGCGCTGCGCTCGCTTTTAGAAATCAAAATCCTAGCTCGCTATTATAAAGAAATACATACTACCAGGTACAACCATTCTATCGAACTGTTGGAAGGCCTATTCGTCTATTGAAAGTGAGGGATACAAACACCTTACAGTCAACCATTCCATCGAATTCAAAAACAAAGAAACTGGCGCATGTACAAATACTATAGAATCAACTTGGAATGCAGTCAAGAAATCCCTACCCAAAACTGGAACTGTGAAATCTCTATATGACTCATACTTAATAGAATACTGTATAAGAAAGAAATACCTACAAAATACCGACGATAAATTTACAACCTTTTTGGACCTTGTTAAACGCGTTTTCCCCTGTAAAAAAAGAACCCCTCTAACGGAAGTACAACTAAATCAACCCACCTCATTGTCTCAAGAAACGTTAAATGGAAGCCTTGACTTATTTGATTGAAGGTAAGTTAAACATCTTTATAAAATAGATGTAGTTACGGTCAATTTTATTTTATCGGGGGCTACCGCCCCCAAACCCCCGCTTTAATAAATCTCAAACGCCGCTTGGCTTTCTAAATTATTTGTTATTTCCGTTATTATGGTGGCTGCTGCCCCCATAGCCCCGCTTAAATTCTCATAAAATGTCTATTATGGCTTAAACATTCGCCGGCTTTCACATTCTCGCCTCACCAACAATCAAAATGGCGGTGCCCATAATTGTTGATTCGTTGCTAAGTTAGAAGGCCGCCCCATCTCACGCGCGGATCTAAATCAAAATGGCGGCCGTACCGGTAAAGTGCATTCTACCCCATATTTGAGATTCGTCGCTAAATATTACTTTTGACTACTGATTTCTTACAGTCCACCACCTCTTTTCTCTACACCACGAAAGGCGTTTCTTTCTGTTGACAGTTTTGATCACAACTTTTTTCCTGTATACACCTCTATAAAATCCATTTTCTTTCAATCGCCGTTTGATAGTCTTTTTAGATACGGACGTTGGTTTATTTTCGTTAAATCGTGCTGTTATTTCTCCTAGTGGAGCCAGGCGATCCCTGTTAACGATCCTCTGTAGCCTCCGATATTCCCGATCGCCAATGGAACGGGTTCGGCCCGATCTCGGCCGGTTTTCAAGTGACCCGGTTCTTTGAAATTTACCAATAACTCGGTAAACAGAAGCTAAAGATATGTTGACACTTCGTGCAATGTCTGACACTTTTTCTCCATTTGAATAAAGCTCTATGATGACTTGTTTCATGGGTCGTGAAATTTCTCGACGTCTCGCCTCCATTTTGTTTACACCGATAGAAAGGCAAAATTACTTTGAGCAGACGAAAAAAAATACGTCACAGGCACGTGACACATACTAAGCTATTAATACTTCACGGGGATTTCCAAAGTTTAAAACAGCTGCGGCGTAAACAAAATTTATTTTGCAAGATTTTGCGATATGTTATAGCGACGCCATTTTTTTCACAAGACTTTTGTCCCCCTACTGTACATGTATCTTCATTGAACAATTATCCCTTTCCACTCAGAAAAATTCACAGGAACGAAAACAGATTCCTTACGAAGATTTATAATGGGGAATGTTTACATCTTTTCTCCATTCGGAATACACTCGGAATACATCGCGCAATTTTTTAACGTTATCATCCGGGCTTATTAATGGCTGTTGCAATGCAAAATCTCCGTAAACTTTCAATTTTTCGGGATGTGTATTGAAACGACAACCAAACCTCGAGTCCCTAGCAAAAAACGTTCAAGGTATGTGCATAAAACAAACTCCTATTAAGTCTTTAATGCATGTATAAAATCAAAATTTAACCATCAAATTCGAAAACATTGTTTATTGTACATTACATCATGTGACGTGTATCATTGTGTGCCAGCTACAGGAATTTCTAAATTCAAAAGATGGTACAGATTGAAAAAAATATATTTATTAATTATTTTTTAACATTACGTGCTGATACTTCAACATTACATGCTGATACTTTAACATTACATGATGGTACTTTAACATTACATGCTGATACTGGTGTTCCTGATGGTTTGTCGAGCAAAGATGGGTTATTTAATGATGTTGTCATGTGGATGGAGAAGAGAAATTTACTATTTCTGAATGCAGATGTGGAAGGAAAATACTTTGCTCAGGTAAAGATGCATGTATAGATAAATATATAAGTTACAAAAAAATTGATGATAAGAGTTTTTCTTTTTTATAAACTTTAATGGTTGAATATTTTCAGTGAGAATCCAGCAAGTCAGTTACAGTCAAATATATACAGTGGTGTATGAATTACCTTAATATTAAATTATAAATCATCTATGCATATAGTTCTCTTTGCTTAAAAATGTGACACTGACTCTGGGTGGTATAGCTTTTAGTACACACAATTTCCTTTCACCTTTAATATCACTTTAATATAAACCTATTCCTGCCTTCATATAAAGAATTGTCTGCTTGCACGTTATAAAAATAGTAGTATCACCATAAATCATTCTATATTTCACTCTGTCGCTGTAGCATTCACAGCATTAATACTTGGTATTGTGTGATTGTGTTATATTTTTCTAATATTAAAGAGAAACAAAAATTGACTCCAAAGATGATGTTTTGAAGTTGAATATGTCAAATATCTTTATAAAATATGTCTGGCATATGCTGAAATATGGTGCTTTTCGTATTAACTCTTGTTTATTCTAAAATCGGTGTGTTACCCTTTTTTTCAATTGTTGCATGCTACAGCAAAGATACAAGAGAGTAAAAAAATCATAATTTATTTAGGTCTTGACAAATGCCTTGTGGTACATAACAAACCAACATGACACCATAAATGACAGAGCCAGAAGGGAGAAAGAAGTATTGGGAGTCCCACCAGAATTTGACAAGTTCAAGAACTACAATGACCTAAAGAAAAAGAGACAGAAACTTGGAACCCATGAAGCTACACAGATGAAGACACACTCAGAAATTTAATTGACTTTGTGTAGTAAGCCTTATATGAGAAGTTCACCTGCATGGGAACATGACATAAAACATTTGTCAGAGTGTATATTATCTTACAACACATACTTGAAAAAACAGAATGAGAAAGTTCAGTTTAATCAAAATTTAGACCATCCAGTTCGTTAGGTATCAGAAGATGTTAGTGTCGGGTGTATTTTGAAAAACTTTATTGGAATCCGTGAAGAATACAAGCGTATTGACAAAGTTGTTTCCTTAGCAGATTTTAATGAGCCAGTATTTTTTGTTGAAAGAGAACATTTATCAAGTCCTTTTCAAAGTTCAATGCAGACTTTTGAAAACTTACAGTTATCTGTCAATTTGACATGTACAAATACAGTCCTGGTGGAAGCATTGCTACAGTATACTGTTTGATTAAAGTTCAAAGTAACAGAATTGAGAGTGACAAATGTTCACAGATTGCATCTAACCTTCTGAAAATTAAGCCAAGATTTCCTGAATACCACACCAGAGAAATGAAATGAAATTTTAAGGCAAGGGTGAGGAATGTTGCTTGTGTCCAACCAGGTCTGTTAGATACCATATATAAAGAACTCACACTAGATGCATCCAAAGAAGCACACCCAATTACCCTGCAGAGAATTCGCATGATATTTTTGGGAGAAACTGGACTTTTACCTGATCTCAGAAAACTCAACCCAGGAAAACCATCAGGGCAGTATGATTTATTCTTTGAAAAGCTGGGAGAAATTATTGAGGAGTACACAGCGGCAGATGATAGGAGACACAACACCTCTCACATGTCAGAGATTTTGACCATTAAAGATTTAATTAATCAGACCGAAGAACGATGCCCTCATGACACACTAATCCCATCTGCTGCACTGGTACGTTTACAGTTCTGCCCAAGAAATCCTTACTCTCATGCTGCCGTGACCTTCACATAAAAAATTCCAGTTCAATATAAAATTCAAAGACGTCAATTACGTATTTCTCACCCTGACGACCATTACTGCAATGCTTTATTTAAATATGAAAGATCATTAGCAGTGGAGCTTGGAAAGGACTGTGTGCTTTTTTTTTGTGATGACAAAGCCAAAGTACAAATAGGAGAACCTGATGTTCCTATGTCAACTGGGGTACGTGGGAAGAAATCAGTAGCATTAAGTAATACTACACTTGCTGCTACTGACCATGATTTGCACCACAAAGGCAGCTTAACACCTTCTGTATATATGCAATGCGATGTGCCAGGAAGCAGTGATAAACCTTTTTACAGAGGAAAAGTCACTGTGGTAGTCAACGATTCAGTGTTTCAGTCATCAAACCCAATGAGACATGCTACAACCCTACTTAAACAAATTCAGAAACTACAGGACAAACCAAAGGTTGTTCTTAAATTCAGTGATGGTGGAACAGATCATCGAACCAACTTAGGACATGTTATAGTATCAGCTATCTGCCTGTTTAAAGAACTGGACTTGGATTTGTATGTAGCAGCCAGGTGTGCTCCTGGTCAATCCTGGATAAATCCTGCAGAAAGGGTCATGTCTATATTGAATATAGGACTTCAGAACTGTGCTTTGTCAAGAGAGAAAGGGTCAACAGAACTGGAAAAACACTTTCTAAATGCACATCAATGGAGAGCATCAGATCCAAACATCAGGAATTTGGAGAAGAATGGGAAGCTTCTATAGAGCCCGTACGAAGAACAATAAAGAATCGATTCAGAAAACTAGCGTTAAAGGATCAACCTTTCCAGATCATGTGCCCAATGCAGGAAAATGAAATTGACTATTTGTCAAGGCACATTGATGTCATGGTTCCCAACATGGACAAGAAAAAGCTTGTAAAAAGTCACACAAGTAAAGTTAAGGAATATAACGAGTGGGTGGCTGTTCACTGTAGACTGAGACACTACAGTTTCCAGATCAGAAAGTGTGATGACATTGAGTGGTGTTCCCCATCACAGGCGAATTGTAGTTGGCTACATATTCCAGTTCCTGATGTCAATGGTAATCACTACAAAAGCTTTGAAAAAAAAATGGAGTGGTGGAGACAACAGAGGATGACAGACCTGCACTGATTAAAAAACCAGAAGAAGCAGGACCAGCCCTACCAGGAAAAAGGATCAAAAGAAAGATAAAGGAACAGACGTAATTACGAATTTAGTACCAGAGGACCCACTTTTACAGGGTGAAACAAGTGTTTTTACAGCACAAAATGCTAGATATACAACGATGTGTATCGAGTGCGACAAACCTAGATTTATATATGGCAAAAGTAAATTAACAGAGCGACAAAAAGTACAACTTGCTCTTCTTTTGTCTAGTTATGATTTCACATGTTGAAGTCCATTGACACCACCACAGCATACCTTGCATGGTAAACTTGTAACAAAAATGAACATCAACTGCGGAAGCGCAATGGAGATTGCATACTATAGATCTTTAACTGGCAGAAGAGACATCTGTTATTACTGTGGCGCCACTGAAGCAGAGACAAACATGGAGCTAAAAAAAGAATTTAAAACAGTCCTACCACTATGTCAAACTTGCAAGGACATGGGACGACAAGTCACTACCTTACGACCCTATGGCAAAAAATAAAAAAAAATAAAAACATTATTAGCTTATTTTTGCAAGCGATAGATAATATTTTGTAGAAAGAACAATTGTGACATATTTCATATAAATGTTAATTTTATTTCAAATGATTCAAGACATTGAAGTACATGTACTTTAAAAAAAAACCCAGAGATATGTTGAAATTGAATGTTTTTATATGTTAACACATGTTTTCATATATATAAAAATATAAAGGATTTGATATTGTGAATTTATGACACTGTCTAAATTTCAAGGAAGGATTTAAAAAAAGAAGAAGGATTTAAATTCTGAATGTCACATATTGTTAAAGAACTTTTGATTTGTAATGTTTGTATCTGCCTTGTCATCTTCATAAGAACTTTGGAATATTACCATTATTTATATCAATAACTCTTTTGGAAAATAGATCACTGTTTCTGTGATATAGAGATCTTTTGACATTGCTGAAAATGAGAGAAATGAAAAATTACAACAATATAAAACAATGTTAATTTTGTTGTCTGCTGTTTTTAAAATCCAAAAAAATGGGATTAAATATGACACAAACATTCTTATGATTTTATATTTGTGTATGTGTTCTCGCGCATAAAAAAAATATGATAAAACAAAAAAAATCCCTACCTACCTAACCTAATTTTCTCATCAGTGTTACCCTAAACACGCAATTTTTTTTAGGCCTTAGTATAAAACAAAATCTGAAAAATTTAATCCGAATTTCCATTGTTTTGCATTTCAATAATAAAGTAAAAATATCAAATGTCATGTCAATAACAATTCATTTCATAAATATGTTTTGTGTTTAAAACAAAATTACTAATGATATTGAACTTTAAAAGAATCCGAATTTGAGAACTCAAACCCTGAGTAAACGACGTTCTTAAAGACGTATTTTCTCTCTCCATTATCCATAATGACGACTGGAAGCTACGACGAATAAACCAAAAAAGTTTAAACACATTTTCAAACATAGGTCTATCTTTCAAAAAGTTTGGATGTTCAGGCCCTTGTTGTTTCTGAGATCTCGAGGGAATAAGGTTTTTTGTCGCGGGACAGGAAACGGACAACCACAAAAGATATTTGAAAAATGAATAAAACGCCAGGAGATATTATCATGGATCTATTATTCTTAAAATTTTCAGGAATTATATCCAGTCATCTTGGAGTTATTCTGCCGACAAAAAAGGGGGAAAATAGGATGAAAGAAAAAACAGTACACTCACTTTAAGGTCTTCCGTTGGAAACGAAAAACCTTAATAAGAAAGAAAGAAGGAAATGAAAGAAAGAAAAAAACGATACAATCACTATAAGGTCTTCCGGTCGAAACAGAAGTTTAAATAGAAAGAAAAAACACTACAATCACTATAATGTCTTCTGTTGGAATCGGAAAACCTTATAATACATAATTAATAAAATTTCGAATAATTTTAACAATTGATGATTATGTATATACATATCATATTGAGTCAATTGAATCATATGCGGTATTTCTGTAACAAACAAAGATCAAATTGTCCATTTTTACTTACTTTAATTTTTGTTGAACCAAGTCATCTATCCATATTGGCAACAATCTAAAAACAGGTTTACATTTTATAGAAAAACAGGTAAGTAAATTGATTAGTAAAGCAATGCCATTTTATGCTACGTTTTTAGAATGACGATTATAATTTATTTGTTGATTCAAAATAATTGCAGTTCTGTATTTTGTTGCATTCTGTATTTTGTGGTACGGTCTCTGTCTCAGTGATAGTTGATAAGACTGTAACGCCCCGTGTAGGTCCCCCACAACGTGCTGACAGATCCCCAGTATCTGCCACGAGATGTCTCCGTCATCTATGGGTACGTATCTCCCATCATCATAAAGGAGCAGTTTCTGTAGGTCTGTCAGTGACTGTAGACACTGGGACCGGTTACCTAGTCTGTGGTTACATAACACTCTTAACATGTCAGTCACTACATAGGGTGTAATATACAATGTCGGGTTACCATTTTCTACGCTTAATTTCTGTTCTAAAACAAGTTCCTGTACATAATGAATATCCCCATTAAGACACACGTTGTTTACCCAAGCCTTCTTCATGCGTTTAGACATAGACCAATCAGCCACAGATTCATTGTACCTTTCTCGGTTCACTGTGTAACACATGGTATAGGGCTGAGAAAGTCTTGATATAACCAGAGCTGTAACATGGAGCGCCTTTCTATAACTACATTTTCTGTAGTAGTACATCGCAAGATACAACAAACAAGACACATTACCAACTCTACATGCCAGCTTTAACAAGTTACCAATTAGTCTGTCTGATCTGTAGACTCTCTTATTTATACTGTCTGTTGAACTATTGAGATATAAGAATGCTGACTGAACTAAAACATCAGCTGTGCATTTTTGTAATGTTAACATCTTATATTCTGTAAGTGATTGGTTTGACAAAATTAATATAAACCTAAGGATACGAAAAAATTTTCCTATGTCGTTTGATGAAATATCCATTACGCTATATATTTCCTTTCTGATACAAACATCTGTATCTGCAGCACTCTTGATATGTACCAGCAGCGGGACAAGGTTGTTACATATAACTGGTTCAATAATATTTCGGACCGTCGGACTTAGTAGCAAACAGGTTGCGCCTATTTCGTAGTACCCGTTTAGTTGTTCTAAGAGACAATCTCGTTTGCGTGTACCTTCAACTGTGGACAATTTGCTGGTAAACATGTTGTTTTGTGGAATGAAAAAATTTGGCAACACACCTCGATGGACGCAATGTAACAGATATTTGAAGCATTTCCAGAAACAATCCAGTAGGTAATTTGGACACCATGTGATATTTCCTATTTGTATTAGCCAGAACATTGTTGTTTTCATGAAATATGAACACAGGAATGGTTCCTCTATGTCGCGATTGACGACTTCCGTTAGAAACAGTTTTAAAAGTCCGTAACAAAGAAATTGTGTGTGATTCATGGAATAAACTAGTTTTTGTTCTGCCTGAGAAAAGGATAACCTCCAATCAAGTTCGTTTTCATCGGCTGCTATTTTATTTCCGACAGGCACAAAATGGCAACCCTTTGTTAGAATATCATTAAACACGTGGTTTGGGGGCCAGTTATGCAGAGTACATCTTTTTTTCCAATAACACGTTAACCGTGACCAGTAGGAACTATGAAAACAAAGAACATAATCATTTTCTTTATCACCAATGAAACCGTTTGCACAAGGACCATGTCTTTTTGTATTATTGAAAGATTTATGGCCACTAATCATAGTCAACATGATTTGTCTCCACCTTAAACTTGATAAGTACATCCCGTCACTGGACTGAACAATTACGAATTCAATACCGCTACCCCGTGCTGACGTCAGAAGTTGTAGTCTGACAAACCCCGGTGGTGTACCAGTGTCCTCCATGAGAATAATAGTATGTTTTGATAAATCGTACACACTGGACTGTGATAAGTCGGCTATCACTTTATGATTGGTAGACCAGAGCATCGTGTCTCTATCAGAAGAGTTAAACCTAAAACCTTCCCTATAACTACCACTGGTCATATCTCTCATACCTGTATGTCTATGTGCAGCCTTTTGCATCATTTCCTCCATATCCACCACCTCCCTCCTAACGGTCACTTCTGTCGGTGACCCTATGTAACCACACAGACCCACATATAGGGCCTCGGACATTCGGCAATAGTCAGACATCTCGTGAATTACACTTTTTTCTCCTTTTTAAACATCCTAAACGAGCGAAGCAACGAACCTTTTATATTTGTTAGGTTCTCAAGTGTTCTATACTTTTTTACAAACTCGCAGTGACATTGTTTTCAGACTTGAATCGTTTCTTTGTAACTAAAATTTCTAGCCTAATAATAAACATGGAAAATCTGGCCTGTTTTCCGTGAATGTCTATTGTTGCTTTCAATGCATTGAAAGAGATGTCGTCAAGAAAGATTTTTTGTTTCCTTATAGTACGTGTACCTAGGGACGTCTATACGTCTTTGATGTAAAATAAAGACAGATTTTCGTCACTATAACAGGAGAGAATTGTTTATACAAAATTTATATAATCTTTTTAGTAACAATTTTATAATAAAGTTGTATGATCATTATCTTTAAGTTTAAGCGTAATGATTATAAGATATAAACTTTGGAAACAATAACCAAAGCACATTGTTAAAGAAATCTATGCAAGTAAAAGTAAGTTGTAAATTAAGGCAATCATAAAACTGCACTAACTTTATTAACTCTGGGATGATACTTAAGGCACTATCAATGCATAAATTTACATTGAATTACCGAGTTAAAGACTTGTCCTTTTTTTCTTCTTTTTTTTGGAAGAAAATTTTTACGCCATGTTATAACAGATAACTTAAAGGAATGCAATTTGATATGCCTCGGGTTATAATGCTCAACATTCTTTTAGCACAGCGAAAAATCTCTTTCTACATGAGTTTTTGTATTTTAAAAAAACTGTCATATTTAGGCCCTTAAACCCCCAAAGTTGCCCCCACGGATCATAATTTGAATATTGTACTCTTCTATCTAAACTAAAAACCGAAAAGAAGTCCAATATTTCTAAAACGATAGGAGATGGAAAGAAGTTGGCGCTTACAATTTTGTATTATCATTACATGAAGATTTTATTTCCTAAATGGCTTAGTTTATAATAAAAAAAAATTAATAAAGATACAAGGGCCCTTTTGATAATTAATATTTGTATTTAGCTTGTATAAGCCGGAAGTAAAAAATCAGAAAGTTCAAAAGAGCTCGAGGACATACATGTACGGGAGATCTACACGAATGCGATAAATATTTAATTTGATCTTAATACATATGTTTTTTGAATTTATTCATCAGTTTTCAAAATAATATCCTTGACGAAACTTTGGCGAGAATAATAAAATATAAAGACCGGACTCTTGTTTTTATAGAAACTAAAAGGTCTTCCGTTTCTTACGTATTGCATGTATCTGTAAAATATTGCATTTCTCCTGTAAAAGGAAAATGGATACAATATATTTTGTAAAGGAATTTTCCAGTAGTTATTTCTTTAAATACAATAAGTCAGGTTTTTTTTTTTTTTACATCCTTTGACGACCGGAAGTTACGCCGATCAAACAGAACATGGTTAACATAATATCTTCACTTATTGTTCTGTCTTTCCTCAGAGTTTGGCTGTTCAAGTTTTTGTAAGTTTTGAGAACTCGTTGAGAATAGGTTTTTGTCTCGGGACTGGGAACGGGAAAAAGGAAGTTATTAAATAAAAAGATTTTTTAGTATATTTGTTATTTAGTATATTTGTTCATCAGACTGAATGAAATGTGTAAAGAAAAAACTAAGCGTATTGAAAACTTCATTTGTTTGAACGCTTCCGGAAAAAACGGAAGTAAAAGACGACACAATGAAACCCGTTTAACACATCTCTAATCAAATTTAAAGAAAGCTACCTTAGATATTTGAGATGTCACGTCGGAAGTAGAATTCTTCTACTTAATTAACCAAGTGTAGATGATCTAATGTATTTTCATAACCGAAATGTTACTTCCATTCTTAATAACAAAATATCTAAAAATTAGTTCTTAGAGTACTTCCTGTGACGACCGAAATCAACCAAAATAGTTTAAACACATTTACACAGTCTAAGAGATCTAATATGTTTTACGGTGCGACCGTTGGGGCGAGCGCAGCATGTGATCAAACAATGAATTATGATAAATTAATAAAAATAAAATTAAAAACGTAAATGAATTTGATTGCAATATAAAATAAAACATACCTATTTTTTCAGTAAATTTACATTATTCATAGTTCATATGTATTTATTTATTTATAAGTAGAACAATAGTTCAATCTCAGATACAATGTTGTTAAATAATAAAGATTTTAATATAAATGTTCATTGCACTCTATGTCCTATGTTACAGTTATTGAACGTACATCAGTTCATCCCCCTTTTTGCAGTATACATTTTTTCTTAAACTGAAAATAAAGAACTGAACTGCTAAAGAGCTGAAGGATTAGAATTTTCATGGTTTTGAGAAATATCCTTTTTTTCTTTTTGCTTGTAAAGATTTTTTGGATGAGGCTGCCATCCACCCACCCACCCCCCTTTAAAAAAACCGATGCTACGTGTATGTTCCTGGAAATTAACGTTACCGTAATTATAGTGAATCTGAAGAAATGTCCGCATTCTAAAGCTTTCCAAGATTTTGAGAGAATTTTCAACAGATTTACAATAACTTCAGGATCCACCGCCATAAAACATTTTTAAGTCTGAGAATGTTCTCAAGTCTGAGAGTATTCTCAACTCCTCAATTCTCAGACTCAGTCGCCGCCATAAAAAAGTTGAGAAAAATAAAAATTCTCAAAATCTGTTTTATTCTCAAATATTTGAGTATACAAAAAAGTAGACTTAAGAATTTTCTCAAGCAAACAAAATGGCTGCCGTACACAGGCGATTAGAAAGAAATCGCAGACGACGTTATGCTTTAGTTCGACCAAGGGTTTTTTGAGATCGAAGTAATCCCTTGGAGTCGTTGGATGACTTTGAAATCTACCAGCGCTATAGATTTCGCCCTGACACCATTCACTTCCTTGTGAATGGTGTTTTCGACCAACTCGTAACAGCGACCCAGAGGAACAGTCCGGTGCCTCCACTTTTGCAAGTGTTGCTGTTTCGACGGTTTGTAGCAACTGGGGCCCATCTTCGGCTGATTGGAGACAGCCTCGGGATTTCCGAATCCTCAGTAGGAAGATCGGCCAAGGCTGTCGCTGCTGCCATCATTGCTGTTTTTGCGCAAGCTACACTCGTCTTCCCTGTTGGAGAAATTGCAACGAAAGTGAAGGAGGACTTCAGACGAGTTGCAGGTGCGAGCACAAACATTGCAAACAGTTATATCTTACTTTCAAATAAAATTCCTTGTCTCTTACACTGTACCGCCACATGTTACATGCAATTTTTCCGAAGACCAAACTCATATAGTCTGGTACCCTTCCCACAATTCCGTTCGCGCACTCTCTACATTGAGGTCAGGCACCGGTTAATTTGAACACATGTAATTGCGCAATTCAAAATGGCGGACAAAGTAAGCGTTTGACTCGCATAAAGAACATGTCTCTTCTCTCTAGTGAAATGGTTTTAGTATTATTTATTTGCCTTATTGTATTCCTATGTTGATTTTATTATGTTTCCTTTTATTATTTTGCCGTGTCATGCATCTAGAATCGCCGAAACCCCTAGAATTCATAATGTAAACAAATGGAGTGTACCAACGGTGGTAAACTTTGGCAGTTATTATTCTTTAACCCAGAGACCGACATCTAAATTGTGGTACAGCATCAGTTACAAGAGGGATCAAACTTTTCGTTGACGCATGGGTCACTTATTGTCGCGTTGTTCTTAATCCATTAATTTGCTCTGATTGTAGGTAATCATTCCTCTACTGTATGCATCGCTTTTTTCTTTATAAAAATACATTTTAATCCCTTAAACATATGAATGTAAATGTAAAAACGTAGTGTCACTCAATTCTTTGAATCTGTTTTACTCAGGAGACTTGTGGGTTCGAATCCCACACTGGTTAGATATAATTTAAAGCAGTTATAATGGTTTAGTCTCCTTTTCTTCCCTCGGCTCTCACATCAGACAATATTTTTGTTCACTTAGCAGTATTAAATGATAATTTGTGATAGAGTGTTTAATAGACTCAGTACTGCCATGTTCCTGACTACAGATAAATGTATAATGGACCCAGGTTCGAATCCTAGTCTGGTTCTTTTAAGTGATTTATTCCACGCTATTACATTATGTGCCATGACTAATCCCTGAGAATGACTACTTAACACCTGCCAGTGGAAAGATTATAGGTCTTGGAATGTTTATCTTGGAGAGTACAGGAATGTTTTGATAGCCAGGACCAGATAGCTCTGCCAGTAGAGCACCTAAATAGTAATTCAGGGTGTTCACGTTCAAATCCTGGTTTGGTAAATCATTAAATCTCCCATCTTGTTCCTTCATACTAAATGCTATGTTGGTTATTAAATAAGCCGTCTTTTAATTTCATGTGTCCTCTTTATTTTGATTTTGATTTTCATGCGTCTTTTTTATTTATGACTGAGTTATCATGTGTCCTCTCTGGGTTTTCATGTGTCTTTTTGATTTGTAATTGTTTTTTCATTTTTCTCTCTTTATAGATATTGAAAATATTAGTATACCGCATTCTGCTATAACCAATGTATTTAGCACCACATTCTCGTACAAATTGTGTAGATTAAATTTAAATATATTTCTATAAACGTGTCAAGAGTCACAACTTCTCATTAATTTTGCATTTTGTTTTGTATTTGATAATGAATTGTTTCATTTTAAAAGTAAGTTCCCCTTTATATTGTGACGTCAAAGTTAACGTTGGTTAAGTGTCGTCTGACTCTTAAAACTCCCCTGAGAAATAAAAGTACGCGAAGTATACTGTTTTATTTACTTAAAAGCACGATGTTCTCAAAATTACACATCTTATATGCTTCTCAAAAGTTTTACTTTGATTCTCGCGAGAACGTGAGGTTGAAAACCATTAGTACTATGAATTGTGGGTCAAAATTTACTGACGCCGAAAAAATCTACCGGATCAATGTGTAAACCTTTGTGACGTCACTGGATTATTTTTGATTGAGTGTGTACTGAGGTGAACTTTAGAGGTAACATTGATTGTATGTCGTATACATCGTTATTGTTTTTATTGTCTTGCTGGCTCTCATGAGAGTGTGAAGTGATAAAAATTGCCATGATTACAGGGAACTACTGGGACGATTAAAACAATGCATTACTGGTCCGATTTACCGACGCCAAAAAAATCCATTGAATGAATGTGCAACTAGTCCGAATTTTCTATTCACACACGCCTTGTCGGTAGAGCTCGCTTCGCGCCAGCGCTGCGCGTCCGCGAGCTGCGCTCGCTAGCACCCCATAAAGTTTAGATGTCTAGGGGTTTTCAGTTCGAGATCTCATGGGAACAAAAAAGAATTGTCTCGGAACCGGAAACCAACGAACGGAAGGTTTTAACGAAAATAAAAGTTTGTAATTCTTGTACATTTACCAAGTATATATTATTTTTTATCAGGCTAACTAAACAATCAAAGGACAAACAGCTTATCTAAGACTTAAATTTGTTTAAACGCTTCCAGTGAAAACCGGAAGTGACGTTTAACAAAATGTAACTTAACACATGTTCAACCAAATGTCTATCAACCCCAAAAGTCTTAATCACTTACATTTTCTGGGATCTCGCAGGAAAAATATTTGAAAAAAAGAAACCTACCTAAGATATCTGATATATATCCAGAAGTTATTATTTTTCTGTTCATATAACATTTTGTAGATGACATAATTATACATGTAAGGTTAAATAATGATATATTCATTTCACGTAGAATAGAAAACTTAAGAAAATGGAATTTTTGACGTACATCCACTGAGAACCGGAAGTAACGACGAATCAAACAAAATTTTAAACACATTTACATACACAGTCTATCATTCCACAAAGTTTGAATGTTCAAGTGTTTACGTTTCTTTGGTCTCGATGGAACAAATTTTTTCCGTTGGTACAGGATACGGACAACCGGATATAAATTGTGACAAGTATCTCAAGATAGTATTATTCTCTATCCCTGAAATTTTTTTTACCGTTTTATGAGATGTCGAAGGAACAAGGATTTTTATCTCGAGACCGGAAGCGGATGAACGGAAGTGTTCAATGAAAACTAAATGTTGCATTTTGTAAACATTTGCCGTTAGTACTTGTTTGTGTATCAGTTGGAGTAAAACAGTAAAAAAATATTTAAACTTATCTGATTTGTTTGAACCCTTTCATTGCGGACCGGAGGTGGCGGTCGACAAAATGAAATAAGTTAAACCAATCTTCAATTAAATGTATCATACACAACAGTTTTTGGTCTTGATCTGTTATAGTTTCTGTGGTCTCGCCGGAACAAAATTTGATAAAAGAAACCAATCTAAGATAATTGAGATATCTCATTTTTTCTTAAATTATTCGATAGCTATAAATAAATCTGGGTTCAGACGATGTTCATTCAATAATATGAAAAAATTCCAAGATTTCTAAGAGTAAAAAGTTTACGGGGATTTCCATTGATAAGGAGATAATGCAGCCCGGATGATAACGTTGAAAAATTATGCGAGGTATTCCGAGTGACTTCCTAATGGAGAAAAGATGTCAACATTCCCAATTATAAATCTCTGTAGGAAATCTGTTTTCGTTCTTGTGAATTTTAACGAGGGAAAAATGATAATGTGTGAATGAAGTTATCCCTTTCATCGATTTCATTTGCATTTTTTTCAGTCAGGTATGTGTATTTTTATTAAAATTCTTCCAAATGTGCAGCATAAATATCTAAAAAGAGACTATTATAGTGGATGAACATAATTTGATCACAAAGGAATCAAAATTTCAAGCGAAAAGTGGTGGAAGCAAAAACTCGGGACGAGGTATCGTCGGTGGTCCTAAATTCGTTACGATCCGAGAGTCGTGTCCCTTTTGTTTTCTTCGCGTATCTCGCGAGATTTGATTCGAGGCTGTGCATTCCGTAAGAAAAAATTTACTACGATATGTGACGTCACTTCTTTTTTATTTTGATTTTTATCTTCCACTTTTTGGCAAAATTACTTATTCCCAAGTAAAGTTACAAATAAAAATGATCAAATACACGTCTAAACCTAAGAATATAACAGCGGTTGTCTCCTTTGTTGACATCCAGTCAATGAAAGTCATGTGATCTGATTGGAATGTTCAAGGCCAAACAAGGATGATTTTAAGTTACGAAAAGTAAAGTTCCTTATAGCATTTTAATTTTGTCATTGTTGGGCTAATCTCGTATCCAAAAAGAAGCAATACAGATTTTATTTCCCAACAGATATCACAATACCGGTATATACAAAATGGTTAAGGAACATAAAGTTTAAGTGAAAAGGGCATCAATGATATTTAAAGTACTAGATAATACTCTTAAAGAGAGAATTTTGCAAAAGGTTGACCCAGAGACTGCAGTTTTAGGAAAGAGTCCAGTGTTATATTGTTTTACTGTTTATTATATTGTTCAATTTGTTATTATATTTTTTTTTTCAAAATAAGCTATATTGTGCAATTCATTAATTTTAGCACTATTGTCCATTATAAACGAATGTTTAGATTGCTTTGGCCTTATAGTTTTGTTTATATCTGACGTCAGGACTCTAGGACCAGGTTTCAAAATAGCCGACTCTGCTGGTGCTTAAACTGCTCACTTATCTATTTATTAAATATATAATAACGAATAGTCTAAATGGCCTCGTACGAAGAACTAGATGTACTTTAGGTATGTTATAAATAATTTAGTATCACAATTTTCTATAAGTGATTAAAGTGGCAGATATTCTTAGGGTAACGACTCATGGACCTCCGAGGATATAATATGCATGAAACCTTTTGTTCAAAATTGTGAAGTTCATGGTTTTAGGTCTGGGGCTTAGGCCCTTTGGCAAGGCCAATATGGCCATCCATTTTGAAAATGTATTAAATGCTAGAAAGATCTACGTCTATGTGAGGAAAAAAGCGTAAAACAAATTAAACATTTTTAATTTCGTGATTCTTTAGTCAGAAATTTATGTCTTAGGCCGAGGACAATACATGTATGTCCATAAAGTGAAAATGCATTAAACGTTAGAAAATCTTTTTTTTTAAACCCCCCCCCCCCCAATCTACATTTTAGAAAAAAATGCAGTTTTGATGTAAAACGTTATGAGGCCCTCTACCAAAACTGATACTCATGATTCCTTTTCTAGGGGTTTAGGCCCTAGAGCAGGGTCAATATTGCCATATAGTGAAAATATATAAAATACTATACAAATGCATCTCTATAGTCTCTGACTCTCATATATTTTAGGAAAATATTTTAAGTGGAGACCATGTATATCCTATAAACCCCTTCACGGTAACAGCGGGACTGCTCTTTAGCAGGGCAAAATGACATAATTGGGTGAAATATGACGTAACGTCAATTGTTTCAATTACGGCATTTAATTATCTACTTACTAAAATTTCGGTAAAGTATATCAATTTGCCCTGCAAGAGAGCAGTACCGCAGTTACCGTGAAGGGGTCTATACACAGTCAGGACGAAATATATCTCTTCTTGAGCAATATGACGTCATTCAAAGAGTATTATGACGTCAGATTTCGGACTGAAATTGTTATAAAAGCTTGATTTTCCTTGGGTTTTTTTCTTTTTATCGTTATGACAAAGACAGTCGGTGAGATATAATCGTTACATGGTTTGTAGTCGGCCTAGAACGGTTTAAACAGGGTCTGTAAATCCTATTCCACATGTATATTATTATTAGTGTGACATAATCCCTGATGCCCCTTCCATCGTGTTGTCCTTGATACGGTACCTGCAGGCTGATGAGGCTAAATGTCCTCTTGATCTGGTTTCTCCTCCTTTTCTGGCTCACCAAGAGAAATACATATGTTGTGCAAAACAGCACAAGCAACAACAATCCTGTACACTCTATACGGTGTCATGCATACCTAACTTAAAACAAAGAATATATATATAATCTTTATATAATTGGGGTTTTTTTTCAGCTACAAGGTACAGAGTTTATAATAAATGAATCCATGTACATATATTTTGAATTACATTTACTGCCACAATATAAAAAGCATAAGTAATTTTCATTTAATTAGACAGCATATCTATTTAATCTATATGCATGCTTTAAATCCTTAATCAAATATATAATTCGAAGGATAATTATTTCTGAGTGTAGAACATGGAACCTTCTTTTGAGACGCCCAATGCTCTTTTGATCTAGCTTTTTGTTTGTCCATAGGCACTATTGAACCTCTCCTGTGAATCATCCACAGGATATTCCCACAAAGGAGCTGCAATCTTTATACATCTTCACAATGTCTGTAACACACTGTGATAGGGGTAAAGGCGGCGCCCCACCCCGCCCCCTCCCCCCTTCTGGTCCCTTTGCTTCTCTCCGATCCTCTGCAAAATTTTTCATGGCATCCCTACACATAGTTCTTCATTTTTCCCTCAATTGTTCTCTATGTGTTACCAACAGCATTTACCTTTTCAATAATATCCAGGCAAATAGTTTGTTTCTTTTGATTGGTAAAGGTATTTGAAAACTAACTCTCTAAAACAGAGTTGGCTTTTACCTCATTATGGATGATATTCATTTCCATAATGCTGAAATTTTGACTTCTTGCCCATTTGGACTTAGAGCAGACGTCTGAGGCCTCAATTTTTACATAGGAAGTAGCAATGCATTATAGGTAAGCAAGTGATTATCAAGTGGTTAACTTAGTTAATACAATGTTAGCTAACCATTGCGTTAATTTGCATTTAACCACTGCGTTACCTAATCAATTGATTAGGATTTAAGAAGGCGTTATCCTAAATACTGTATTAATTTCACAACCTTTTGAAAAACAGGGCCCTGAACTATGCATTTTTTTCTCAAATAGGGGGGTAGAGAAGATTTTCTAACATTAAATACATTTTCACTTGATGGCCACATTGGCCTTACCCTAGGACTTGAATTTCTGACAAAGGAACCAACTTTATTGGAGAGCTTCATAGACATCATAACTTTCTTAAATATAAGGACCAGGCAAAATTTATCACAACTATGGGACCGGTTCAAACAGGCAAATATGGGACAATGATTTTTTTCATAAAGGAAAAGCATGGAACAAAAACTTTTTAGTATTATAATTAAGTACCCAGGCCATGGAACGAACACTGTTTTAAAATGAGTTACAGATCGCAACCAAAGATAAATATTTATTATTTTTAAAATAACTTTTATTCTCCCCTTGTTATCCGGAGCTGTCCCTAGGTACCTTGAAAATTAGAAAGCTTAATATGCAATTCTGGAAAAAGTAATGCCAATTCCATTGATATTTAAGAAAAATATGGCCATTTAAGTGAACCCACCATTTCCAGTTTCCTCTATTAAACACAGAACCATAGGGTTCTCCTTCAGTAAAAAATATTTACTTTATCTTTATTAGGTCAATTGCTGATCAACCTCTTTTAATAAGAAACCTTATTCAATACTATTCAATATATACATGATATTATCATTATAAAAGCATCACATCGCTTTGAAATATCATTATATGTATACCCTTCCCCTACTTTTTGATTTAAAAAAAAACATTGGTTTGAAATATTTGAAACTTGTAACAATTTGTGCTTTTTTCGTAATTTGGATTATTTGTAGCATTTTTATTAGACAATCCGTCCTGCATATGGTTTGTTGTTTCCATGGAAAAGCTAACAATCATTGTGTGAATATCTTGTCTATTCTGGTTTCTAGTCTCTTTTTTCCAACCATGCTAAAACAGTAAGACCTACAAGTGTAATGCCTGCCTTAAATTAAAATAAAATTCAAACACATCAAGGTAGCTGGAGACGGATAAGAATTTCAAGAAAATTTTAAACGTGTTTCTAACATTGTTGATGCAAATTCTAGTATACAATATTAAGGTAAAAGTATGTTGATTCGTGTAATCATAGCAGATGTTATGTTTACATTTGCACATCGATCCTACATTTGAAGACAATTTGAAAACAGGGGGATGGGTTATTTTTCAACCTCGTGTATGTTAATGCATCTAAATTATCACTTTTAGACAGGAGGGAGCATTAACTTGGATATTTAGAGATTTTGTATACTTTCTAGTACTATATATATTTTCACCGTATTGCAATATTGACCCTGCACTAGGGCCTGAGTTCCTGATAAAGGAACCATGACTTTCACAATTTTGGTAGAGGGATTCATATCTATGCATTTTTTTCTCCAATGTATATTACGGGAAAAGAAAAAGATTTTTTTACATTTATACACTTTCGCGTTATGGGCATATTGGCCCCGGTCAAGGACTTGACGTTCTGACCAAGGCACCGTGAAGTTCACAATTGGAAAGGGGCTTCAGTTTGATATTTTTTTTCCAGAAGGCCACACCAATATAAATTCTTGTTCGTCGGACCGCGCGCGTTCGAGTTAAAATTGAACGATTCAAAATATATGATATTATAATTAATCTTCTGTATCAGGCAAATTTTCTGTTCTATTCCCGCTCTATTTTTTGCATTTTAAATAGTTTTCTTTTATAAATCAGAAACAAGTAAAAAAAATATAACCATCTGTACAGATGTATTTATGTACCACCCAAAATATTTGGCTACAAAAAATAATAATTTCATTATTTAATCGTTCGCCCGCTCGTTCCTTTTATTGTTGATGTCCGACAAACAAGAAATTACATTGGTGTGGCCTAAATAGATACAGTCACACTTCGTTATCTCGATCTTTAAATGGGACTTAATTAGTTCAAGATATCTGAGTATATTAAGGGTGAACTACTTTTAAAAAAGTTGTTGGGACTTACAGATCACTTCGATATATCCATAATTGTATACGAGATATTATGTTTTACGGTGTAACCGTTTGGAGGGCGAAGCAAGTATATATAAATGGGACCCTTTTATATTATTTACTGTTGACTTAAACAGTTACAAACATATTATACTATATGATAGAACTAGAAGTTGCAATACTCAACACAAGGACACTCGTCTTCAATGTAGATAACAGGATAAGGTACTGTAACATCTGGAAATTTTGAATCCTTGTCTGGAATTGGAGTAAATATTGTTCTTAGAGTACTGTAAGAGTAAAGTCCAAGAAATGTTTTTTTAAGTTGATATATTTGAACTATAATTGAAAATCTTACCTTGCTTCGTCAAGTTTTCATATTTACTTGATATTGATATTGATAAGAAAGTTACGAATGATAGGATACAAATTTAACTTTGATGCTAGACTCTATTGTGTTCAAAAATATTACATATTAGTATCTTACTCTGGTTTCATTGGCATTGCAGGAAATGGTAATGCACAAACTCCAATCAGAGACATAAATAATTATTATGTTATTTATGTCTCTGCTCAAATAAAATGAAGTACAAATTTATATATACATAACAAATTTAATTACATTTGAATTTTAATTGCATTTGAATTAGCAGAAGAAGACAAACTTAGACACATAAAATGGAACCATTTGTCTGACAATTCAGAATCTGGATGTACTCCATCATATAAGTGCTTAAAAGACAATTTTACAATTTTTTGTAGACATGTTTATGTTCCTTCCTGATTTTTTCCTTTTACAAATCAAAATATCCCTGTCCCACCGAACTGGGAAGGTGAATTGGAATAATGATGTATTAATTTCTTTTACAGCTTCCTCTAAGTATTTTTGTTGCATTTGCCTTTCTCCTGGTGTAAAAATGGAATAAAAGAGATTCCCTTTTGAATTATTGAATGTTAAATACTTTTCTATGCATGCACATGGAATACATGCTATTTTAATAAATAGACTGGAAATAGTTGAAGAAATCCCTTAATTGTAAAATAACAGACTGTACATTTTGATCGGATCGAATGTACTGGATTTCAGTACCACCAGACTGGGTTAGTTTACTTGTTAAATTACATATTCCTCCTGCAAGAAAAATCCATATTGTAATTAATTTATCTATTCTCATGATGCTATCTACTTTGGTTTTGACCAATTTCTGAAAGTTTGCCACCAGGACGAACAATCACAATATTGTCACTATGAAAGTCAAATGGTTCTTCTTTCTCCAAATAACTTTTTCAGTTTCGAACCTCTTGAGTCAGTTGCAAAAACTAAGTGACGCATTTTCTGCAAAAAGAAAATATCAAAAGAGAACGAAAGTTGATATAATTTTATCACAAATTCTCCAGTTTTTACCTTCCCCAAAAAACACTGAATTTGATATGGATTAACCATCTTTAATTAATTGCTGTAAAGTATCCTGCTCCATACATGCATATGCATGTATGCCTTTATATGGAGATTATTGTAAACTTAACAAACCAAACTGTCTCTACAATGCATTGATTTTTTAGAGAAATATAGTGGTAAGGGTATCATTACTTATGGTAATGTCCGAATAATCCGGATTGTTGTTTTTTTAACCACCATAAAGCATTTTGGACTATGTATCTTCTAACACGATATTCTTTGGAACTATCATTTTTTCCCTTTCTTTTGACTTTTAGAATATTGATTTCAGAGGGTAGTTTGGGCAAATCTGTGGCAGGTTCATTAATTTGTTGAGGGAATGTAACACAATGTCCACTAGACGCTATTCCCCCATGTTTTAGCATATGGATATTGATGGCAGGAGAAATTCTACTTATCAGTTGTTGTTCAACTATGGTCGGGTCTTGTAATTCAGAGGGAACAGATTTTGGGTCCATGTTATTATCAGAGGAGAATATTTTTATGGATGTTTTCTCTTTTGCACATCTAAAACACATTTCTTTGGGTGCCATTTTCATTTCTAATCGTCTTTCACGACAGATGCTACACAAATTGAATTTGTATGCAATTTCTTTGAGTTCAAAAGAGCGTTTTGCATCCATGGCAGAATTGAAATGGGGATTTTCATGCAAGGGGGGTGGAGGAGGAATATCATCAACTTTTAATAGCCATTTTAAGTTGGTTCAAGTATTTCTTTTTTCTATGATTTTTGGAGGCATTGGGCTCATTAGTTGGTCCAGGCTCATAATGAATTCCCAGTTTTCGACATTTTATTTGTAAATCTTCTGTGACAATGCTTGATTGTGAAATAAATAATTATGTAGAATTTGAAGGATGTAAACTTGATATGTTTAAATTGTTGGAGAAAAATAACATGAAATATTTTCATTTGTCTCATCCATACCAAAGTCTGATTCAACTATCTCTGTGTCGTTGTTCTGTGGGTGGTTTTAAAAGCTTTCATTTTAGTAACCTTTTGAATAGATTTTTGTCTCTTTTTTGAAGCTGTACATTATTATAACTGACTGATTTTCACAGGATTTGAATTTGCAATGTTTCTGTTTTCATTTAAATAACCATGAGAAACCCCTTCTGTATTTTTTGACATGTCATTTCTGTTTTTGTGTAATGACAAAAAATGGTTGTTATGCAACTGAAGATGGTTTGATTTCTTTCAGCAGGCTCCAAGGGGCTGAATATCTCTTTACTTGAATTTTGTCTTGAAATGACTAATGGAAGATGAAAGGAATGCAAGAGATAGACATGCAGGTCAATGTTAAATAGAATTGCTGCTATCTGAACTTCAATACTAGTAGCTGTAGCTAAACCATTATGAACAACCATTTTTTGAAAATACTTTTCTGGTGTATTTGTACCGTTGTCATGCATTAACATAATCATTTCCTGGAACATTTCCCAGTTTTCGTACACATATGTACAAAAAGTGTTTCTGAAATTCTCTGTATTGTTGATATGACCATGGAATGCTAGACTCAACTGAAACAATGAAAAAAGCAGTTGCCAGCACCAGGGACATTGAATAAATTGAAATTTGTATTTTCAATGAAAATGTTTCCATTTGATCTATTTAAGAGAGTGTCAAGATCAAACAGTTGAGACTGTTCATGGGAATCTGAAGCATTGACCTGATTGGGTGACTCAATGGAGATATCGGGTTGGCAATAATCATGATCAACATGTACCGCAGTAGGCAAAGAAGGGGAGTGCTCGTCATTTACAACATCATTCATAACAACTTGATCTCTGTTTAATATGTAGCAATGGTCAAGACTGATAGAATTATTTTTGCATACATTTTTACCCAAATTTTTTGTGTAATTATGCTCACTGATGTAATACTTAGCATCATTACTTGATTCTGATGAGCAAGTTGGGACATTCATTGTTCACTATTAAGCATAAAATATGAATAACAGGTACTTTTCTTATTACATTTGACGTGGTAGAAGTTATTTTTTCTGTCCTTGTGAAAATATATTACGAGACAACAGAGATTATATTGGGTGTATTTATTGCTTATTTTACAACAAAAACAATTATCGCCCAACGTGAAGTTAGTACGAGATTCAAATTCAACATGGATGCCGGTGATGTCACTGTGCGTGAAGTTGTTCTTTTTTCCTCCATTTTGGAAAAGTTTTTCAACTTACTAGGTATAGAGTGTCATTTCTATTTTTAGACATATATACACGTGTTGTCTATAGGGAGAGCTTCGCCCTCTATCAGTGTTCGAGATATCGAAGTTAACTGTGTAAGAACCACGAATTTCACAATTTTGGAAAAGGTCTTTATTATATATTAGAACATCTTCGCTTGGCTAGCCAAGATGATATTAGAATTATGCATTTATTTTTATCTTTTCTCAAATAAATATTGGGGGAGAAAAAGATTTCTACCATTTTATACAATTTCACTATATAGTCATATTGGCCTTTCCCTAAGGCTTGAATATTTGACAAAGAAAAGACAAATTTCACAATTTTATTGGAAGGCTTCATAGACATCTTAACTATATGTATTTTCCTATAATATTTATGGGAGTAGAGAATAAGATTTTTTTTTAATAATTTGTACAATTCCCTATATGGCCATGTAGGTCCTGTCCTAGGGTCTGAACCCCTGATCAGGGAACCATGCATTTCACAATTTTTGGTAGAGAGCTTCATATACATCATAACTATATATATATATATATATATATATATATATATATATATATATATATATATATATATAGTCACACTCTGCCGTTTAATTTATTTTCACCTATACTGGGGCCCAGCACTATGATCTGAACCTGACTTAGGGGTCATAAACTTCATTATATAGAGAAAGAACTTCGTTAATTTCTGAACTTCATTATAACTATGCATTATTTGTTCTTAAATATAAATGGAAGTAAAGAAAAAGATTTTTCAACATTTAAAGGGGCATGGTCACGATTTTGGTAAAAAATTATTTTTTTGATTATAATGCTTACAATGCCTCAGTAAGGCATTTTTTAACCAGCAACTAAAATTTGAGTGTCATTTGTTGAGTTATAAGCGAGGTACAGAGCTTAAAATTCTTCGCTATGTAAACAAAGCTTTTGTTTACATTCTGAATGTTGAAGTGAAAATTCCAGTTTTAGACTTAAAATGCATTCGTTAATCGCTAGGAACTGTTTATTTATGCTTAAAATGAATAAGAAGATAGACAAATCAGCTTGAAAAAGATTTTTACTGGTATATTGAACCTATGTAAACAAAAACAGGGCACGAGCCTTGTTTACATGACGAAGAATTGTGAGCCCTGTATCTTGCTTAAAACTCATCGACTGGCACCCAAATTGCATTTGATCATTAAAAATACATTCCTTAAGCATTGTAAATAATAAAAACAGAAAAATAAAACTTGACCAAAATCGTGACCCCCTTTAAGACATTTTCACTTATGGCCATGTTGGCCCCGACCTAGGGCCTGGCTTCAGGATCATGAAGCAGTCCTAGACTTACGTAACATTTTGTACACTGTCTTTTCGTGATTTGATTGAATATTTAAAAAAATGGAATGGTATTAAAACATGTCTCAATATGACGGTGATATTTAAAAATTTTGGGCGTAATTCTACAATCCATTGTATTTTTATGAATTATTGAAATTTTGACTTAAGTCTAAAAAGTCTTCATGATCCCAAGGCCTGAACCTTGGATTCAAGGGTCATTTTCAGAATTTTGGTAGAGAGTTTCAGGGGCACCATAACTAGGCATTTAGGTTTTTTTTCACTTGTGTTGGAGGATAGAAATTTTTTTGAATGTTTAGTCTTTTGTTGCACATTTGTCGATGAGGCCATAGGTGTGGTATAGTCATGCATTTCACTATTAGACGCGCGAGCAATTTGATTTGATTAACTATCATGACTCTATAACTTGTTGAATACATGAAGAATAATCATACATTTTACACAACTTAAAGATCAAGTTTGATAGTTATTTGCTCAGAATTTATAAGTTACTTACTGGTTCCTGCGGTGAAAATTGAGTCCTCGGGCTAATAAGGGATTTTTAAAAAGTACAGAAATAAACACATTATGAGTTAAATAAAATAAAAGTTTGTTTAAAATAAAATCTTTACCATTCCTATTTCTGCAGGAAAGTACTGGTGAGGTGGAACATAGTAACTAATGTCCAAGTACGCCTGCAATTTAAGACTTTACTATTTCTATTTCTGCAGGCGAGTACTGATGCGGGGGGACGTAATAACTGATGTCCAAGTATGCCTACAATTTAAGACTTTCCCATCTCTATATCTGCAGGCGAGTACTGATGCAGGGGGAACAAAATAACTTATGTCCAAGTATGTCTACAATTTAAGGCTTTACTATTTCTATTTTTGCAGGCGAGTACTGGTGGGGAGGGGGGGGGGGGACGCAATAACTTATGTCAATGACTTTAATTGAGGACTTTACTATCTCTATTTTAGCAGGCGAGTACTGATGCGGGGGGTCATAATAACTGATGTCCACGTTTGTCTGCAATTTAAGTCTTTCCCATCTCTATATCTGCAGGCGAGTACTGAGACAGGGGGGACAAAATAACTTATGTCCAAGTATGTCTACAATTTAAGGCTTTACTATTTCTATTTCTGCAGGCGAGTACTGGTGGGGGGTTTGGGGGACGTAATAACTGATGTCTAAGTATGTCTACAATTTAAGACTTTACTATTTCTATTTCTGCAGGCGAGTACTGGTGAGGAGAGACATCATAATTGATGTCCAAGTATGTCTACAAATTAAGTCTTTCCTATCTCTATATCTACAGACGAGTACTGGTGAGGGGGAACATGAGAACTAACGTCCAAGTATGTCTACAAAGGTAAGACATCGCATTTAAACTTGCCTGTATATTAAGGTATAATACGTTAAGATATTCAGATGTACGTAAAATATTTGTAAACTAAAATTCAGAGTATACATCTATATGCCTGATCATAGTCATGATCTTGGATCCTGCTGAAATCTGAATCTACTAGCTTTTTCAAGCATTTCTTTATACTATGATACACATAATATTGTAGTACTGTACAGAAAAGTTAAGCTCACAATGTCAGCTACAATGTCGTATAGAAAGATTGAAATGCATCAAGTAGTCTTTTTTTAGGGATAGCAGAAACCGGCAAGTGAATGAAATATGACGCAAGAATATAACAAGAAAAAGAAACTGCACAGTTTCTATTTCACAAGGCTTTTAGCGCTTTCTGGATTTAAACATCCGTCTTCAGGTGAACATACATAAAGTTTACTGGTCAAACTGATCTGTCTATTTTCTTATTTATTTAAAGCATATATAAACAGTTCCTTACGTTTAACACATTTCTTTTAGGTCTAAAACTAATATTTGAGATATAACAACAGCTGTTGTTTACATAGCAGAGAATTGTAAGCTCTGTAGCTTGCTTATAGCTCAATGAATGACACTTGAAATGTTGGTTGCATATTAAAATTGCCTTATTAAAGCATTGTAAACATTTAAATCGGAAAATAATTTTTGACCAAAATCGGGACCATGTCCCTTTTTATTGACCGACTGCATCTTCTTCGAAGGGAGTGCTGGGAATCTGGATCGGGACAAGATAGGGATCTTTCCCATCTTCCATCTCGATGTATATCTCTACTCCTGAAGCCACTGGTCTGTGTGGTTGCACAACAACACGTAGGCGGTAAAAGTTATTTGGTGTTCTTCGGGGAGATTTTTCTTGGCTTCTGGAGTTGGAGGTCTGTCTAGCAATGGAGTTAAACCGTGCTGTAGCATATTCTTTAAGCGTCTTGGTTAGATCTTGTATAACCTTGATAATTAAATAATAATGATACCTACTTGGATTACAGCAGGGATGGCTCTAGCTGCTTCTGTTGGTAGGCCTTTAGATATCGTCTTTTACCAAATCAACAATTCGCTTAGGTACCTTCTTAGAAGTCGGTGCCTTTCGATAACATCTCTGTCATTGAGATAATTTAAAGGATTGTTTCTTACCGAAAAACTCTAACTTCTTTCTTTTTCTCTTTTGTTTAGTACATCAAAAATGAACAATGCCGCCATTTTTAATAATTTTATTATCCGTAGGTATAGTAACAAAGATATTTTCAGTGATTTATAAATTTAAAAAATTTAACCTTAAGATGGCCTTTGGGTATTGTAGACTTACGGCCGAATTTCGTCGTAAGCTGCAAGTCCCAAATCTTTGTAAAACGGCCTTAAATCGTAGGTTTGGTCTAAAGACCAAATCCATGACTTACGACCTTTTGTTACCAAAATTGTGAAATTCATGACCCCTGTGTCAGGGATTCTGGCATTAGGGTGGGACCACATAGTAAAAATGTATTAAATTTTAAAAAATCTTTTTTACTCCCACATATGTGGGCAAAAAACTGAATACATGTTATGAATTCCACTCTACCAAATTTGTGAAATTCTCGGCCCCTGGGTCAGGGGTCCAGGACATAGGGGGGGGGGGGCAATATAGAGTTAATGCATATAATGTTTAAAAATCTTCTCGTATATTCTCACACACTGTATGATAACCTGACTTCATAATTATGTTTACCAGGAAGTCCTCTACTAAAATTTTAAATTTCATGTCCCCTGGAGTATAGGTGTTGACTGTAGGGCAGGGCCAAAATATATGTATAGGTATTAATGCATATAATGTTTTAAAAATTATCTTCTTTACTCCCACACTTGGAAGGAAAACATGAATTCATGATTTTGTAGACCAGATCTTTAAGTTCTAGTTCTTTTTGTAAGATTTTAGGCAGGGAGGTGGTCGTCATTACAAATTTATAATTTTTAACCGGGTTTTCCAACGGAAAAATCCGGTTATTAAAATGGTGAAAATGGCGGGCGGGCGGGCGGGCGGCTGCCAAAAGGGTACCCTCATTGTACGGATAACTCCTCCTACAGTTTTCAAGATAGGAAGTTGTTCTTTTGCAGATCAATTGTACATATATCAGAGGTGTGCATATTGCAAGGATTTTGATTTCCGATAATTTATCCAAAAAATACCAGGTTTTGAACTTAGTCATTTTTTGGCAAAATATTGCATATAGGGTACCCTCATTGTACGGATAAATCCTCCTACAGTTCTCAAGATAGGAAGTTGTTCTTTTGCAGATCAATTGTACATATATTAGAGGTGTGCATATTGCTAGGATTTTGATTTCTGATTATTTATGAAAAAAATACCAGCTTTTGAACTTAGTCATTTTTTGGCAAAATATTGCATATAGGGTACCCTCATTGTACGGATAACTCCTCCTACAGTTCTCAAGATAGGAAGTTGTTCTTTTGCAGATCAATTGTTCATATATCAGAGGTGTGCATATTGCTAGGATTTTGATTTCTGATAATTTATAAAAAAAAATTCCAGCTTTTGAACTTAGTCATTTTTTGGCAAAATGTTGCATATAGGGTACCCTCATTGTACGGATTAATCCTCCTACAGTTCTCAAGATAGGAAGTTGTTCTTTTGCAGATCAATTGTACATATATCAGAGGTGTGCATATTGCTAGGATTTTGATTTCTGATAATTTATGAAAAAAATACCAGATTTTGAACTTAGTCATTTTTTGGCAAAATGTTGCATATAGGGTACCCTCATTGTACGGATAACTCCTCCTACAGTTCTCAAGATAGGAAGTTGTTCTTTTGCAGATCAATTGTTCATATATCAGAGGTGTGCATATTGCTAGGATTTTGATTTCTGATAATTTATGAAAAAAATACCAGCTTTTGAACTTAGTCATTTTTTGGCAAAATGTTGCATATAGGGTACCCTCATTGTACGGATAAATCCTCCTACAGTTCTCAAGATAGGAAGTTGTTCTTTTGCAGATCAATTGTACATATATCAGAGGTGTGCATATTGCTAGGATTTTGATTTCTGATAATTTATGAAAAAAATACCAGATTTTGAACTTAGTCATTTTTTGGCAAAATATTGCATATAGGGTACCCTCATTGTACGGATAACTCCTCCTACAGTTCTCAAGATAGGAAGTTGTTCTTTTGCAGATCAATTGTTCATATATCAGAGGTGTGCATATTGCTAGGATTTTGATTTCTGATAATTTATGAAAAAAATACCAGATTTTGAACTTAGTCATTTTTTGGCAAAATATTGCATATAGGGTACCCTCATTGTACGGATAACTCCTCCTACAGTTTTTAAGATAGGAAGTTGTTCTTTTGCAGATCAATTGTTCATATATCAGAGGTGTGCATATTGCTAGGATTTTGATTTCTGATAATTTATGAAAAAAATACCAGCTTTTGAACTTAGTCATTTTTTGGCAAAATGTTGCATATAGGGTACTCCATTTCACTGGATACGTGTTGATAGGATTATGGATACAGTTCACATAAAAGAAAACCCGGTTTGCTGTCACATTGACAGCTTTTCTCTTGTTCTACTTTAGAATGAAACCTGTATAAATGCATATAAATGTATGAGACTCCTCGACAAGTTTGTGTATTGGTTATATGCTACTCAGGTGACCGTTAAGGTCATTTGGCCTCTTGTTAACTAGACGGTGTGAAAGATACACAGAAAAATTATAGATATAGTGTATGGGGAATTGGTTCAGAAATCAGTTTCAAACTGGACTAGTAACTTTAATTAACTGTTCCAATCACCATGCATACGTAGTGTATAAATATTAATAACATATGGATTGATGTCTAGTTCATGTTAATTGAACACTCAAAACACAGAAAATGCAACATCACTTACTATGAGTGAGCAAGATAGAATATCCAACGGGTGTAACGGACAGATAGATACTGTTAGATAGGGAAGATACTCACTTCCAATCAATGATTTCCGTTATAACTCTGCTAATGATGACATGAGGGGATCTGGAGATGTCACAATAATCAGACTGCAAAGCTACATTTTTGTATCCGAATTCCAGTCAACATTTAGTAAACGAAAACTTAAGTACAGTATTAGAAGATATGAAGAGAGTTTTGAACACAATTCAATCAAACATGTTTGTACAGTCAAAAAATCTTTAAAAACAGTCAGACAGATGCCATCCTGCCAAAACCTCAGGTTAGACAAAAATGCAATAGAAGAGCAAAGCTACACAAAAAAATGAGAAACGCGCAAGACACAAAGAGACAGATTCCCACTCACTAATGACTCGAGCAGTATCGGCATCTTACCCTCTGCTGATGAAGAAAGTATATCTAGCTACTTCTAGTTAGTAAAGCATAATGGAACTTCAAAGAAAATATACTCAAAAGTTGCTTACATTTAATGTTCAGGAAAAAGAAAAATGGATTGTATGGAAAGGAAGATTTGAAGAAGTAGCAGACAAATGAAACTAGTCAGATAATAAGAGATTTGATAAACTATTACTCAGAATGCAAGACGGGGCAGGATAATTTGTCATTGAGCAGCTCACTAAGGATAATAAATCCGACTACAAAAAGATTATTTAACCAGACAACAGATACAGAGAAGTAGCAATTAAAAAGTCTCATAGAAGCTAAGTTTAGTAACAGAAGACAAAACCCTAATGAGCCTTTAGAAGTATATGCAGCAGAACTGAAGAAAATGTATGCAAAAGCATACCCTAGTCGAGATGAAAACACAAAAAGAGAAAATCTACTCAGAAAATTCTTTGAAGGTCTAAATGATGAGAGAATCCAATATTCCAAGTTGAATATATCACCATATTGGACTCCACTTGAATACAGAGTATATCTACACCTTGTAGTTTAAAATCTATTTGTTTGTTTTGTTAAACATCCACCCCCAAAAGACAATTGCTGTCTATTTTAGCAACAGTATAATGATAATTGAAAGTAAATTCTGCTTCAAATTCATGCCACAAGCATTTAAAACACCAAAGGTATCTCCAACTTTAGGTCTATTCTTGTTTTGTTTATAGAATATATTTGACATGAAAGTTCTTGAAGCACCCGTGTCATTTGTAAAAGCAACAGAGACATTATCGACTTTGACTTTGATTCCATCACATGTTTAAAAATTTCTTACATTATCTTTAGGTAAACTGCTGAGATCCGTTCCAGTCTTATTGTTGGGCTGGGATCTGGACATATGAAATGGAGTTCTGAAATGTTGTTGATCTTTGTTTGGCCGGTCAGTGAGTAGATAAATCCTTTATTAAAGTGGAGTAAAATAATAAATGCAAATGAGTTACAGCTGCAGATGACTATACTATTCCTATTGTAAAAAAAAATCATGGAAACCTTTGTAGAGAGAGTGGATACCTATGGATTTTATTACAGAACCAAATGAATTTTCGTTCGAGATATGAGTTATTAATGCAAACACTTTCCTGGATACAGCCAAAACTGGATCAATATTTTTACGAAAACTTAACTCGACTTGTGACGAAATAAATTCCTCTGTGAAACTGTTCTCAATGACGATGGACAGAATGACATGTCCGTCATGTTAGTCAAATGTACTGCTGAAGAAGTAAGCAGAGAAAACGTTAATAAATACCTGAACATTTAGCAGAAATGCATGACAATTTATTGAAGGACTGATTTAGATCAGACTTCTCAGATTTCTTGACTTGCTATTGGAATATCAATTTAATTCCTGTACATGAGCGTATCATAGATACTAGTAATGCTATACCAATGAAGTTTTCTCTAAGAAGGGCTGCATTTGATTTTGAAGCAAACTCCCAATCACCTGGGTCCGCCAAAGCGTGTCCACTACCTTTCTTTAATTTTTGCTAATTCGGGCTGGTTTATCGAAAATGATAGTAGGTTTTAATTGAATTCACAATTAATATTCATCAGGTAAAATTTAATTATAGTGTACGGGCATCATCTCACACGTGTTGAAATGCCAAATGTGTAAGCAGTTACTCTGTTGCAGGCATTTTGTTGTTAATTGGCAACATGTTTTAGTTTATAAGTATAGATACCGTCCAGGATAAAGCAAAGAAGTGCAGTTGTATTATCTCGATGTCCAAACCCCAAAGACTGTCAATGTTCCAACTTTGATTGTCTAGAACAATGAAATTGTCGACTATGTAAATAAAGAATGTATAAAACGCACTGAAGATACCCCTTAGAGAAAGATGGATAAAAACATCCGTGGAAGTAAGTGCAGTCAACAAGAATCAACTAAAAGCTGTTCAAGTTTCTATGAGGGATGACATTTATATTCCTGTCAACATGGAACATGTACAAAAGAGTGACCCGGATCCAAAATGTTTTAACTTGCACCAACTCTAGTTATGTCTCCCCCTTTGAAAGGGGAGACATTGTTTTTGTCGATTTTCTTATTCTTCTTTGTCTAATTTCTTTCAAATAGAGTGAAGTATAAAGCTTTAATATTTTCATTATTCTATGTGGGTCATGTGGGGAATCGACTTGGCGGAAAATATGTAAGAAGAGTGGCAATATTCTAATTCAATGAGTTTTTGTGTACTCATCACCGTCAAACAGCCTGGATACGGATGTGCCCAAGGACAAAATAATCTGTAGGCTAACCCCTACTACAGATTACGGAAAATATATATTATGGGATAATTAAAAAGGGTTAGTCTTGAGAGGGTAAGTTATAAATATACAATATAGTGTACTTTGTGACCTTTAGGCTAAGCACCCTTTTTTGTACTAGGTTGACATACTTATCGTAACTTTTTAGTTGATCTCGAATCCTCTACAGCCATCTCTCTTTCCACTTGTAATTTTTCTGGTGGTGTTGCAAAAACGGCACAATAGTGTAAACACGCTTGCCAATCCATACAGTTTTTTGGAAATTATGTCTCGGATATGAAGCAGTGTTCCAGACTGTTGACATACCATTTGGTCAGCCATATGCTGAATTTCAACGACACGACGGCCCAATGTGCATTCATTATTGTCGGGTTTTTTTTTTGTTTCCTAGTTGGCCACCAGAAAGTCCTCATAAATTTCCTCTTCGTTTTCTAATTATGTCTCCCCTTTCAAAGGGGAGACATATTGTTTTTGTCGACTTTCTTATTAAGGTCTTCCGTTTCCAACGGAAGACCTTCTTGTTATTCTTCGGTTTCTTTTTCCCTATTCTTATTATTATTATTTTTTCCCCTTTTTTTGTGCACGCGATTTCTCAGAAACGGCTTGGCCGATCTCAATCAAATTTTAGGATGTGATAGATAGTGGTCTGAACTTGATTGGAAATTTTTTGGATTGATGACGTCACATCCGTTTTTGAGATATTGAGATTTTTCTATTTTTTATATGGGTATTTTGTCTTCTGTTGTTCTCCTAAATTATAAGAGATATTAAACTCAAATTTTTACGGTAGGTAAAGGAAAGATTGAAGTTTTGCATGATTGTTGTTTTGTATGTTTAGCACTTCTGGCGCCAAAGCTCGCTATGGCTCGAAAATTGACATTAAAAAAGCGTCGTGAATTTTTGTGTTTTTCTCTCTTTATCTCTTTTCTGAAAAATATTTTGTTAAAACATGTAATGTAAAAAAGGTTTATATTTACCAGACCTTTCTGCTGATATCAAGAAAAAGGGGCTGGCCCCTCAAATAAGGGACCTAAAGGGCTCTAAACTATTTTACCCATAACTCTTTACCGAGGGATAATTTGTAATAAATTATATAAGCAAATATGTTTATCTTACAGATATGAAGCCAAGCAGTATAACGATTTTCTCATATGTTACGTAATTAGGGATTTTTAGGGGTCAGAAGTCCAAAACTTTGACCACCTATATCTCAAAACGGAAACATATTTTGAAATGCAGTATAAAAGAAAAGATGCTCAAAATGATGTACTTAACACCATGCAACCTATAAAATTTGGTTCAGCGGCCCCAATAAGGATATAAGGGACCGGCCCCTAAAACATTCTTTCTCAGATATCTCAAGAATGGTAACGAATTTCTGAACACTTGTTGAACAAAATGTCTTTATAATTAACTGACCTTTCATTTGATACCAAGAAAAAGGGGCTGGCCCCTAATATTAGGGACCTAGAGGGCTCTAAAGTCTTTTTACTATAGTTCTTTACTGAGGGATATTTTGTAATAAATTATAGAAGCAAATATGTTTATCTTACAGTTATGAAGCCAAGCAGTATAACGATTTTCTCATATGTTACGTAATTAGGGATTTTTAGGGGTCAGAAGTCTAAAACTTTGACAACCTATATCTCAAAACGGAAAAATATTTTGAAATGCAGTATAAAAGAAAAGATGCTCAAAATGATGTCCTTAACACCATGCAGCCTAAAAAAATTGGTTCAGCGGCCCCAATAAGGAGATAAGGGACCGGCCCCTAAAATATTCTTTCTGAGGTATCTCAAGAATGGTAACGGATTTCTGAACACTTGTTGAACAAAATGTCTTTATAATCAAATGACCTTTCATTTGATACCATGAAAAAGGGGCTAGCCCCTAATATTAGGGACCTAGAGGGCTCTAAAGTCTTTTTCCTATAGTTCTTTACCGAGGGGTATTTCGTAATAGATTATAGAGGCAAATATGTCTATCTAACAGTTGTGTAGCCTAACATAATAATGATTTTTCTCATGTGTTACGTAATTAAGGATTTTTAGAGGTCAAAAGTCCAAAAATGTGATAAACTATATCTCAAAAAGAAAAAATATTTTGAAATGCAGTATTAAAGAAAAGTTGCTCAAAATAATATACCTAATAACATGCAACCTTACAATTTTTGTTCAGCGGCCCCAATAAGGAGATAAGGTCCGGCCCCTAAAATATTCTTTCTGAGATATCTCAAGAACGGCGACGAATTTCTAAACACTTGTTGAACAAAACTCTTACACCTGAAACAAAATAGTATCAGGCACTTTAAATGAAGATCCTCTTTTCCTGGTTAAATCATGTATAGCTGTGAAATAGCAAAATCAAGATCGAACATAAATCTCAATTTCTAAAATCAGACGGAAGACCTCCTCGTTGCTCGCAACGAGATCGTGTCTAGTTCTTCTTCTTATTCTTCTTATTAAGGTCTTCCGTTTCCAACGGAAGACCTTATTGTTATTCTTCGGTTTCTTTTTCCCTATTATTAAGGTCTTCCGTTTCCAACGGAAGACCTTATTGTTTTCGTTCGGTTTCTTTTTCCCTATTATTAAGGTCTTCCGTTTCCAACGGAAGACCTTATTGTTATTCTTCGGTTTCTTTTTCCCTATTATTAAGGTCTTCCGTTTTCTAACGGAAGACCTTATTGTTTTCGTTCGGTTTCTTTTTCCCTATTATTATTTTTTTTCTTCTTACAAAATTTGTGCAGGCGATTTCTCGTAAATGGCTCATCCGATTTTCATGAAACTTTCAGATCTAATAGATATTAATCCGAACTTAATATACATTTTTTTATTTTGATGACGTCATTTCCGTTCTTGAGAAAATGACGTTTTAACGATTTTCAGAGGGTCGGCTTGTCCAGGGATCTCCTCCTAAACGGTAAAAGATATTGAGTTCAAACTTTCAGGGATTGTAGACAAGAGATTGTAGATGTGCTATTTGGCATTCATATTTGTCATGCTCAAAAGGCGTTAAAGCTCGCCTGGTCCCAAAAATTGAGACTAAAAAAACGTCGTAATTTTTCATGGTTTTCTTAGTTTATCTCTTTTCTGAAAAATATTTTGTTAACACATGTAATGCAAAAAAAGTTTATATTTACAAGACCTTTCATTTGATATCAATAAAAAGGGGCTGGCCCTCCAATTTAGGGACCAAAGGGCTCTAAAGTCTTTCATCTGTAGCCCTTTACTGAGGGATATTTTGTGAACAGTTATAGAAGCAAATATGTTTATCTTACAGTTATGCATCCACGCAATGTAATGATTTTATCATGTGTTACGTAATTAGGGGTTTTTAGGGGCCAAAATTCCAGAATTCTGATCACCAATATCTCAAAAAGGAAACATATTTTGAAATGCAGTATAAAAGAAAAGATGCTTAGAATGATGTATTAAATCATATGCAAGTTTCCAAATTTTGTTAAACGGCCCCTATAAGGAGTTAAGGGATCGGCCCCTAAAATGTTCTTTCCCATATATCTAAAGAACGGTAACGAATTTCTAAACACTTGTTGAACAAAATGTCTTTATAATGAAATGATCTTTCATTTGATACTAAGAAAAAGGGACTGGTCCCTAATGTTAGGGACCTAGAGGGCTCTAAAGTCTTTTTCCTATAGTTCTTTACCGAGGGATATTTCGTAATAGATTATAGAAGCAAATATGTTTATCTAACAGTTATGTAGCTTAACAGTATAGTGATTTTCTCATGTGCTACGTAATTAGGGATTTTTGGGGGTCAAAAGTCCAAAACTTTGCTCACCTATATCTCAAAAAGGAAAAATATTTTGAAATGCAGTATAAAAGAAAAGAAGCTCAAAATGATGTACTTAACAACATGCAACCTTAAAATTTTGGTTCAGCGGCCCCAATAAGGAGATAGGGTCCGGCCCCTAAAATATTCTTTCTCAGATATCTCAAGAATAGTAACGAATTTCTAAACAATTGTTAAGCAAATTGTCTATGAAATCAAATGACCTTTCATCTGATACCAAGAAAAAGGGGCTGGCCCCTAAATGTAGGGACCTTGAGGGCTCTAAAGTCCTTTTCCTATAGCTCTTTACCGAGGGATATTTTGTAATAGACCAAAAAAGCAAATATGTTTATCTTACATTTAAGTAGCCTAATAATAGATTGATTTTCTCATGTGCTACGTAATTAGGGATTTTTGGGGGTCAAAAGTCCAAAACTTTGATCATCTATATCTCAAAAAGGATGAATATTTTGAAATGCAGTGTAAAAGAAAAGATGCTCAAAATGATGTACTTAACAACATGCAACCTTTAAAATTTGGTTCAGTGGCCCCAATTAGGAGATAAGGGACCGACCCCTTAAACCTTTTTCACAGATATCTCAAGAACGGTGACGAATTTCTAAACACTTGTTGAACAAAGCTCTTACACCTGAAAAAAAATAGTATCTGGCCCTTAAAATATAGACCCTCTTTTCCTGTTTAAAATCATGTTTAGCTGTTAAATAGCAAAATCAAGATCCAACATAAATCTCAATTTCTTAAATCAGACGGAAGACCTCCTCGTTGCTCGCAACGAGATCGTGTCTAGTTTTTATTCTTTTTTTTTCTTCCCATTTTTGTGCACGCGATTTCTCATAAACGGCTCAACCGATCTCCATTAAATTTTCAGATGTGATAGATAGTGGTCTGAAGTTGATAGCAAATTTTTTGCACTGATGACGTCACATCCGTTTTGGAGATATTGAGATTTTTCTATTTTTTATATGGGTATTTTGTCTGCGGCCGTTCTCCTAAACTATAAGAGATGTTGAGCTCAAATTTCTACGGTTGGTAAACGAAAGATTGAAGTTTTGCATGATTGTTGTTTTGTATGTTTAGCACTACTGGCGCCAAAGCTCGCTATGGCTCGAAAATTGACATTAAAAAGCGTCGTAATTTTTTGTGCTTTTCTCTCTTTATCTCTTTTCTTGAAAATATTTTGTTAAAACATGTAATGTAAAAAAAGTTTATATTTACAAGACCTTTCTGCTGATATCAGGACAAAGGGGCTGGCCCCTCAAATAAGGGACCTAAAGGGCTCTAAAGTCTTTTACCCATAACTCTTTACCGAGGGATATTTTGTAATAAATTATAGAAGCAAATATGTTTATCTTACAAATATGAAGCCAAGCAGTGTAACGATTTTCTCATATTTTACGTAATTAGGGGTTTTTAGGGGTCAGAAGTCCAAAACTTTGACCACCTATATCTCAAAACGGAAAAATATTTTGAAATGCAGTATAAAAGAAAAGATGCTCAAAATGATGTACTTAACACCATGCAACCTAAAAAATTAGGTTCAGCGGCCCCAATAAGGAGATAAGGGACCGGCCCCTAAAACATTCTTTCTCAGATATCTCAAGAATGGTAACGAATTTCTGAACACTTGTTGAACAAAATGTCTTTATAATCAAATGACCTTTCATTTGATACCGAGAAAAAGGGGCTGGCCCCTAATATTAGGGACCTAGAGGGCTCTAAAGTCTTTTTACTATAGTTCTTTACTGAGGGATATTTGGTAATAAATTATAGAAGCAAATATGTTTATCTTACAGTTATGAAGCCAAGCAGTATAACGATTTTCTCATGTGTTACGTAATTAAGGATTTTTAGGGGTCAAAAGTCCAAAACTTTGCTCACCTATATCTCAAAAAGAAAAAATATTTTGAAATGCAGTATAAAAGAAAAGATGCTCAAAATGATGTCCTTAACAACATGCAGCCTAAAAAAATTAGGTTCAGCGGCCCCAATAAGGAGATAAGGGACCTGCCCCTAAAACATTCTTTCTCAGATATCTCAAGAATGGTAACGGATTTCTGAACACTTGTTGAACAAAATGTCTTTATAATCAAATGACCTTTCATTTGATACCATGAAAAAGGGGCTGGCCCCTAATATAAGGGACCTAGAGGGCTCTAAAGTCTTTTTCTTATAGTTCTTTACCGAGGGGTATTTCGTAATAGATTATAGAAGCAAATATGTTTATCTAACAGTTATGTAGCCTAACATTATAATGATTTTTCTCATGTGTTACGTAATTAAGGATTTTTAGGGGCAAAAGTCCAAAAATTTGATAACCTATATCTCAAAAAGAAAAAAGTATTTTGAAATGCAGTATAAAAGAAAAGATGCTCAAAATAATGTACCTAATAACATGCAACCTTACAATTTTTGTTCAGCGGCCCCAATAAGGAGATAAGGTCCGGCCCCTAAAATATTCTTTCTGAAATATCTCAAGAACGGTGACGAATTTCTAAACACCTGAAACAAAATAGTATCAGGCACTTAAAATGAAGATCCTCTTTTCCTGTTTTAAATCATGTATAGCTGTTAAATAGCAAAATCAAGATCGAACATAAATCTCCATTTCTAAAATCAGACGGAAGACCTCCTCGTTGCTCGCAACGAGATCGTGTCTAGTTATTATTATTATTTTTCTTTTTTTTTCTTACAAATTTTGTGCACGCGATTGCTCAGAAACGACTCGACCGATTTTCATGAAACTTTTAGATATAATAGATAGTGATCGGAACCTTATAGGTTTTTTATTATATTGATGACGTCACTTCCGTTTTCGAGATATTGACGTATTAGCGATTTTTAGAGGGGTGGCTTGTTCCTCTAACTTCTCCTAAACTATAAAAGATATTGAGTTCAAACTTTCAGGGATAGTAGACAAAAGAGTGTAGATTTGCAATTTTATTTTCATTTTGATCTGGATTGAAAGGCACCGAAGCTCGCCTGGAACCAAAAATTGAGTTTTAAAAAAATGTCGTATTTTTGTGGTTTTCTTTGTTTATCTCTTTTCTGAAAAAAAATTTGTTAAGACATGTAATGTAAAAAAGGTTTATATTTACAGGACCTTTCATTTGATATCAAGAAAAAGGGGCTGGCCCCTCAAATTAGGGGACCAAATGGCTCTAAAGTCTTTTATCTGTAGCCCTTTACTGAAAGATATTTTGTGAAAGGCTATAGAAGCAAATGTGTTTATCTTACAGTTATGTATCTAAGTAATGTAATGATTTTATCATGTGTCACGTGATTAAGGGTTTTTAGGGGCCAAAAGTCTAAAATTTTGATCACCCATATCTCCGAAAGGAAAAATATTTTGAAATGCGGTACAGAAGAAAAGTTGTTCAAAATCATGTTCTCAACAAAATGCAACCTTCAAAATTTCGTTAAACGGCCCCTATAAGGAGATTAGGGATCGGCCCCTAAAACCTTCATTCTCATATATCTCTAGAATGGTAACAAATTTCTAAACACTTGTTGAACAAAATTTGTTTAGAATTAAATAGCCTTTCATTTGAAATCAAGAAAAAGGGGCTGGCCCCTCCAATTAGGGGACCAAAGGGCTCTAAAGTCTTTAATCTGTAGCCCTTTACTGAGAGATATTATGTGAAAGGTTATAGAAGCAAATATGTTTATCTTACAGTTATGTATCCAAGTAATGTAATGATTTTATCATGTGTTATGTAATTAGGGGTTTTTAGGGGCCGAAAGTCTCAAAATTTGATCACCCATATCTCAGAAAGGAAAAATATTTTGTAGGTCAGCACAGGAAAAAAGTTGTTTAAAATGATGTTCTTAACGATATGCATTCTTCAAAATTTCGTTAAACAGCCCCTTTAAGGAGATTAGGGATCGGCCCCTAAAACCTTCTTTCTCATATATCTCTAGAACGGTAACGAATTTCTAAACACTTGTTGAACAAAATTTGTTTAGAATTAAATGGCCTTTCATTTGATATCACGAAAAAGGGGCTGGTCCCTTAAATTAGGGGATCAAAGGGCTCTAAAGTCTTTTATCTATAGCCCTGTAATAAGAGCCATTTTGTAAATGGTTATTAAAGCTAGATTAGGTATAATACGTTTATATATCCTAACAATATAATGATTTCCTCTTGTGTTACCCAATAAGGATTTTTAGGGACCAGAGGTAAACAAGATTAATTTTTTTCATCTTAATTGGAAGAAATGCAAGTATTTAAAAGAGCAATGTAAGGGAACTAATAAAAAGCGATACAATAAAGCATTAGTACTTCTCTCCTTTTTCAATATCATGTTTTGTTGTCAAAAATTAAAGTCGATGATGTCATATTTCCATCTAAAAATCAGACGGAAGACCTCCTCGTTGCTCGCAACGAGATCGTGTCTAGTTTTTATTCTTTTTTTTTCTTCCCATTTTTGTGCACGCGATTTCTCAGAAACGGCTCAACTGATCTCCATCAAATTTTCAGATGTGATAGATAGTGGTCTGAAGTTGATAGCAAATTTTTTGCACTGATGACGTCACATCCGTTTTGGAGATATTGAGATTTTTCTATTTTTTATATGGGTATTTTGTCTGCGGCCGTTCTCCTAAACTATAAGAGATTTTGAGCTCAAATTTCTACGGTTGGTAAACGAAAGATTGAAGTTTTGCATGATTGTTGTTTTGTATGTTTAACACTACTGGCGCCAAAGCTCGCTATGGCTCGAAAATTGACATTAAAAAAGCGTCGTAATTTTTTGTGCTTTTCTCTCTTTATCTCTTTTCTGGAAAATATTTTGTTAAAACATGTAATGTAAAAAAAGTTTATATTTACAAGACCTTTCTGCTGATATCAGGAAAAAGGGGCTGGCCCCTCAAATAAGGGACCTAAAGGGCTCTAAAGTCTTTTACCCATAACTCTTTACCGAGGGATATTTTGTAATAAATTATATAAGCAAATATGTTTATCTTACAAATATGAAGCCAAGCAGTGTGACGATTTTCTCATATGTTACGTAATTAGGGGTTTTTAGGGGTCAGAAGTCCAAAACTTTGACCACCTATATCTCAAAACGGAAAAATATTTTGAAATGCAGTATAAAAGAAAAGATGCTCAAAATGATGTACTTAACACCATGCAACCTAAAAAATTAGGTTCAGCGGCCCCAATAAGGAGATAAGGGACCGGCCCCTAAAACATTCTTTCTCAGATATCTCAAGAATGGTAACGAATTTCTGAACACTTGTTGAACAAAATGTCTTTATAATCAAATGACCTTTCATTTGATACCAAGAAAAAGGGGCTGGCCCCTAAAATTAGGGACCTAGAGGGCTCTAAAGTCTTTCTACTATAGTTCTTTACTGAGGGATATTTTGTAATAAATTATAGAAGCAAATATGTTTATCTTACAGTTATGAAGCCAAGCAGTATAACGATTTTCTCATGTGTTACGTAATTAAGGATTTTTAGGGGTCAAAAGTCCAAAACTTTGCTCACCTATATCTCAAAAAGAAAAAATATTTTGAAATCGGTATAAAAGAAAAGATGCTCAAAATGATGTCCTTAACAACATGCAGCCTAAAAAATTTGGTTCAGCGGCCCCAATAAGGAGATAAGGGACCGGCCCCTAAAATATTCTTTCTGAGATATCTCAAGAATGGTAACGGATTTCTGAACACTTGTTGAACAAAATGTCTTTATAATCAAATGACCTTTCATTTGATACCATGAAAAAGGGGCTGGCCCCTAATATTAGGGACCTAGAGGGCTCTAAAGTCTTTTTACTATAGTTCTTTACCGAGGGGTATTTCGTAATAAATTATAGAAGCAAAAATGTTTATCTAACAGTTATGTAGCCTAACATTATAATGATTTTTCTCATGTGTTACGTAATTAAGGATTTTTAGGGGTCAAAAGTCTAAAACTTTGCTCACCTATATCTCAAAAAGAAAAAATATTTTGAAATCGGTATAAAAGAAAAGATGCTCAAAATGATGTCCTTAACAACATGCAGCCTAAAAAATTTGGTTCAGCGGCCCCAATAAGGAGATAAGGGACCGGCCCCTAAAATATTCTTTCTGAGATATCTCAAGAATGGTAACGGATTTCTGAACACTTGTTGAACAAAATGTCTTTATAATCAAATGACCTTTCATTTGATACCATGAAAAAGGGGCTGGCCCCTAATATTAGGGACCTAGAGGGCTCTAAAGTCTTTTTACTATAGTTCTTTACCGAGGGGTATTTCGTAATAGATTATAGAAGCAAAAATGTTTATCTAACAGTTATGTAGCCTAACATTATAATGATTTTTCTCATGTGTTACGTAATTAAGGATTTTTAGGGGCAAAAGTCCAAAAATTTGCTCACCTATATCTCAAAAAGAAAAAATATTTTGAAATGCAGTATAAAAGAAAAGATGCTCAAAATAATGTACCTAATAACATGCAACCTTACAATTTTTGTTCAGCGGCCCCAATAAGGAGATAAGGTCCGGCCCCTAAAATATTCTTTCTGAAATATCTCAAGAACGGTGACGAATTTCTGAACACCTGAAACAAAATAGTATCAGGCACTTAAAATGAAGATCCTCTTTTCCTGTTTTAAATCATGTATAGCTGTTAAATAGCAAAATCAAGATCGAACATAAATCTCAATTTCTAAAATCAGACGGAAGACCTCCTCGTTGCTCGCAACGAGATCGTGTCTAGTTCTTCTTATTCTTCTTATTCTTCTTCATCCAAATTTGTCCAAGCCGTAACTTAAATACCCTTTGACATTAAGACTTCAAACTTAGAACATAGGTAGATGGTATTGAGAAGGAGTGCACGCCACCAAAATTTTTGACCTTGACCTATTTTCTTTTTCAAGGTCAAGCGTTTTATAAAAAATAGAGTTTGGACTATAACACAAGATTCCTTAAACATACAAACTTTTAACTTGTATCATAGATAGATGGTATATAGTCCAGTTCAACCTTACCAAAATGTTTGACCTTGACCTTAAAATTTTATTTCAAGGTCAAATCAGAAAAAACTTCATTGTTCACCTCCTAAATATTCATTGACAGAAGGACTTCAAACTTTACACAAAGAACAATTATAATACACTGAGGTGTACTATTGATAAATATTTGACCTTGACCTTGTTTTACTCAAGGTCAACTAGAGAAAAATAATTAAATTTTGTCTTGGTGGTACCTTAGATACCTTTTGACATTAAGACTTCAAACTTGGAACATAGGTAGATGGTATTAAGAAGAAGTGCACGCCATCAAAATTTTTGACCTTGACTTATTATCTTCAAGGTCAAGCGTTTTATAAAATATATAGTCCGGACCATAACACAAGACTCCTTAATCATACAATCTTTTAACTTGTATCATACATAGATGGTATATAGTCCAGTTCAACCTTACCAAAATTTTTGACCTTGACCTAAAAATTATATTTCAAGGTCAAATTAGAAAAAACTTCATTGTTCACCTCCTAAATATTCTTTGACAGAAAGACTTCAAACTTTACACAAAGATTAATTATAATACACTGAGGTGTACTATTGATTAATCCTTGACCTTGTTTTACTCAAGGTCAAATTAAAAATAATTAAATTTTGTCTGGGTGGTAACTTGGATAGCTTTTGACATTAAGGCTTCAAACTTGGAACATAGGTAGATGGTATTGAGAAGGAGTGCACGCCTCCATAATTTTTGACCTTGACCAATCTTGTGTCTCAAGTTAATTCATTTTCTAAACTGTATCATATATGGATGATATCTAACATATAGCTGACTTCATTCTTTTTCACTTATTAAATTTGCCCCATATTACAATCCTTTGGGAGAAGGGGAGACATGTGTTTTTTTGTATAAAAAAACAATACCCACTAGTTTATCTACGTAATTTGAATAACTGTGATCAGTTATTTCTTCTTTTTCCTGATTATTAACCTTAAATGAATAAAATTTATGAGAGTCTTGAAGTTTCTTGGCCTTTTCCTTAGAAATGAGTTTATCGTTTTTGTCACGGTGGGTGACGTCTGCCATTACTGTAGGCGTTTGGCACGGACTGACTTAATAACGTGACGCATGAATACCGTTAGGCAGCGTTATTTCGCGTGGTATGGATCATTACCTTAAATACCCATTGACATTAAGACTTCAAACTTATAACATAGGTACATGTAGATGGTATTGAGAAGGAGTGCACGCAACCAAAGCTTTTAACATTGACCTATTTTGTTCTTCAAGGTCAAGCGTTTTATAAAAAAAAATATATTCCGGACCATAACACAAGACTCCTTCAATATACAGACTTTTAACTTGTATCGTAGATAGATGGTATATAACCTATCTGAATTCTACCAAATTTTGGACCTTGACCAAAAATTTTATTTCAAGGTCAAATTAGAATAAACTTCGTTGTTCATCTCTTGAACATATTTTACGGAAGAACTTTAAACTTTAAACAAAAAACAATAAAAGTACATTGAGATGTACTATTGATTAATATTTGACCTTGACCTTTTTTTTAATCAAAGTAACATTTAGAAAAAATGATAAAATTTTGTCTGGGTCGTAACTTAAATACCCTAAGTTCAAGGGCCATAACTCTGTCGAAAATTACTCTATCATACCCAAAATCAAATTTGACCTAGATATTATTAGATAAATCTGTATATCAAATTTCATATCCATATGTCTGCGAAGAAAATGAGCAGAAACTGCAAATACATGTAACTGGAATGTTTCTATGTCCAAGAGGCATAACTCTGCCGAAAATTGCTCGATCGTACCCAATATCGAACTTGACCTAGATATTATCATAATAAACCTGTATACCAAATTTAATTTCAATATTTTTATTCTCTGCAAAGAAAGTGAGCGGAAACTGCAAATAACTGGAATTTTTCTACGTCCAAGGGCCATAACTCTGTCGAAAATTGCTCGATCGTACCCAATATCGAACTTGACCTAGATATTATCATGATAAACCTGTATATTAAATATTAATATGTTTTACGGTGCGACCGTTGGGGCGAGCGCAGCATTTGATCAAATAATGAATTATGATACATCAATAAAAATAAAAGTATCAACGTAACGTAAATGAATTTGAATGCAAAATAAAATATAAACATGCCTATTTTTTCTTGTAAATTTTCATAATTCATAATTTATAAGATTGTTTATTTATTTAAATAGAATTCCCAGTTTTTACAATGTTGTTGAATAATAACGATTTTAACATAATGTTTATTGCAGTTTATTTCCTCTTTTCTTGCAGCAGACATTTTTCTTAAACTTACATATAAAAAATTGACTTATCATAGAGCCCCCCCCCCCCCCCGTTTAAAAAAAAATATAATTTACGTATTAAACAAAATAATTGCTGATCATATCGGTTTTGGACCCCCCCCCCCCCGGGAGGATGTAATAAATGTGAAAATAAAGATACCATTGAGCAGTTAAAGAGCTAAATGCATACTACGCACTCATCATTCCTCACCCGGATTAGAATTTCATTTTACTTGTAAATATTTTTTGAATGATGCTGCCGCGCCCCCTTTTAAAAAACGTTCCTGGAAATTAATTACTGTAAATATATAGTGAATAAAATAAATGTGAGCATTCATCCAAATGAGAGCAAGTTACAACTGTTTCCTATTAAAAAAAAAAAAAAGATGTCCCAATTCTTTAGCTTTGCAAGATTTTGAGAAGATTTTGGTATTTATGTTCCAGCAGATTTACAATAACTACTTAGAGTAATTTCCCCTTATTGTGACATCAAAGTTGACGTCGGTCAAGTGTCATCTGTCTCTTTGAAAAACCCTGGAAAAAAAACTAAGTGAAATATACTGTTTTGTTTACTTAAAAAGCATGATATTCATGAAATTACACAATTGATCTGTTTCTCTAATGTTTTACTTTGATTCTCGCGAGAAGGAATCAAGTCTAGTGAGATCGTCCGACATTGATAAATTGCATTGTGGGTCGAAATTTACTGACTCCGAAAAATTCTGTGGGATCAATGTGCAAAAAATCCATTGTGACGTCACTCGAAGGAACGACAACTCTGTTAGTCTTATGTAATGGAATTATTTTATTTACAATGCATGATGTACATAGTCTTTTATCTTGTTCTCGTGAGAGTGTGAAATGGGAAACCATATTTACAGGGAATTACTGGGACGATTAAAACAAGGCATTACTGGTCCGATTTACTGACGCCAAAAAAATCCGTTGAATGAATGTGCAACTAGTCCGAATTTTCTATTCACACACGCCTTGCCGGTAGAGCTCGCTTCGCGCCGGCGAGCTGCGCTCGCTATTACAATATGTTCATCCTCTGCGAAGAAATTGAGCGGAAACTGTTGGTGGACCGACCGACCGACAGACAGCAGCAAAGCAATATGCCCTCCTTTCTTGGAAGGGGGGCATTAAAATATTGTACGAATCATAACATGAGATTCCTTAAACATACAGACTTTAAACTTGTAACACAGATAGATTGTAAGTAACCTAGATTGAACTTACCAAAATTTTTAACCTAGGCCTAATATTCTTTTCAAGGTACGGAAGCGTATTAGTGCCACATATACACTTCACATTTTTTTATTTTCTACACTTTAAAGTGTAAATTTTACACTTTAATCTGTAAAATTTACACTTTAATCTGTAAAATTTACACTTTAAAGTGTAATATTCACACTTTAATCTGTAAAATTTACACTTTAATCTGTAAAATTCACACTTTAATCTGTAAAATTTACACTTCAATCTGTAAATTTTACACTTTAATCTGTAAATTTTACACTTTAATCTGTAAAATTCTCACATTAATCTGTAAAATTCACACTTTAATCTGTAAAATTTACACTTTAAAGTGTAAAATTCACACTTTAATCTGTAAAATTAACACTTTAATCTGTAAATTTTACACTTTAATCTGTAAAATTTACACTTTAATCTTTAAAATTAACACTTTAATCTGTAAAATTCACACATTAATCTGTAAAATTCACACTTTAAAGTGTAAAATTCACACTTTAATCTGTAAAATTCACACTTTAATCTGTAAAATTCACACTTTAATCTGTAAATTTTACACTTTAATCTGTAAAATTCACACTTTAATCTGTAAGATTTACACTTTAATCTGTAAAATTCACACTTTAAAGTGTAAAATTCACACTTTAATCTGTAAATTTTACACTTTAATCTGTAAAAATCACACCTTAAAGTGTAAAATTCACACTTTCATCTGTAAATTTAACACTTTAATCTGTAAATTTTACACTTTAATCTGTAAAAATCACACTTTAAAGTGTAAAATTCACACTTTAATCTGTAAATTTAACACTTTAATCTGTAAAAATCACACTTTAAAGTATAAAATTCACACTTTAAAGTGTAAAATTCACACTTTATTCTGTAAATTTTACACTTTAATCTGTAAATTTCACACCTTAATCTGTAAATTTTACACATATATCTGTAAAAATCACACATTAATCTGTAAAATACTATGTCTACACTACATGGTTGTTATAATTAAATGTCCAACATTTCTTTGATCTTGCTTTAATAATAAACATTGCAATCGAGAAATGAGTTCTCATTAACAGTATTCAATTTTTCAAAAACTGAAAAAGTTATAATTTAATTCTCTTAGACAAAATGTATCAGTGTCACATGGCCCAAAAAATGTTCAACGCTAAGGGCTTTTTATAATGCAAGCTGTTTCCCTCGTCTTTTTCAATCAGATTAAAAGTTTCGCAAAAACTGAAAAAAGTGATAATTCAATGGACTAAAAATAGCGATCACCACTAATTTATCTGACGGCCAGCCGGCCACCACATAATTATATTTATATGGTGGCCGCAACATAAAATGTAGAATTATCTGTAACAATGTTTTGGGGTTTTGACTTTTTGTTCACTTTTATGCAAATACACAGTCTTCAAGCCTGCTAAATGTATACAAGACTTTTACTAGTTTAAAGCATCAATTTTATTCATTTGTATACAGTGCAATTTTATTTATTCAAGTTTTTGTAGTACGTACACAACTCAAAGTACTGAACGTACATATGCTAAATCGAGGTTTAGACAGAATGCTACATAATGTATATTCTTTGAATGATCAGTAATTCAACACTTTTTGTTATTTTTATTGTAAAATCATCATTAAAAAGTGTGGAAGAAAGCCGAGGCATAAAACCACTGATATCTATTTGAAAAATCCACGGTTTTTTTAAATATCACTGTGTAATGATGTCACTGGATTAAAGACAAAGTTTGAAATATTTGCTAATTAAAATATTTCAGTCCATAATGCTTCGATCAAACCATTGGAAATGATAAATACTCTCCAATGTATGTGTATATATGAGCCAATTTTACAAGATAGTGTGTAAATTTAACACTTAAAAGTGTGAATTTTACACTTTAAAGTGTAAAATTTACAGATTGAAGTGTAAAATTTACAGATTAAAGTGTGAATTATACACATTAAAGTGTGAATTTTACACTTTAAAGTGTGAATTTTACAGATTAAAGTGTAAAATTTACAGATTAAAGTGTGAATTTTACACTTTAAAGTGTGAATTTTACAGATTAAAGTGTAAAATTTACAGATTAAAGTGTGAATTTTACACTTTAAAGTGTAAATTTTACAGATTAAAGTGTGAATTTTACAGATTTAAGTGTAAAATTTACAGATTAAAGTGTGAATTTTACACTTTAATCTGTAAAATTTACAGATTAAAGTGTTAAATTTACAGATTAAAGTGTGAATTTTACACTTTAAAGTGTGAATTTTACAGATTTTAAGCGTAAAATTTTCAGATTAAAGTGTGAATTTTACAGAATAAATTGTGAATTTTACAGATTAAAGTGTAAAATTTACAGATTAAAGTGTGAATTTTACACTTTCAAGTGTGAATTTTACACTTTCAAGTGTGAATTTTACAGATTAAAGTGTGAATTTTACACTTTAAAGTGTGAATTTTACAGATTAAAGTGTGAATTTTACAGATTAAAGTGTAAAATTTACAGATTAAAGTGTAAATTTTACACTTTAATGTGTGAATTTTACAGATTAAAGTGTAAAATTTACAGATTAAAGTGTAAAATTTACACTTTAAAGTGTAGAAAATAAAAAAATGTGAAGTGTATATGTGGCACTAATACGCTTCCGTATCAAGGTCAAATTAGAAAAAACAGTCTCGTCTTTATTTAGATATACTTAGACAGAAGGACTTCAAACTGTACACAAAGAACAAAAATACCGTGAGACATACTGTTGTTAATTTTTTTTACCTTGACCCTTTTCCTGACTCATGGCCAAATTTAAAAAAATATTCATTTTTTCCAGACCATAGCTTTAAAATTCTTTGACAGAGAAACTTTTAACTTAAAATTCTTTGTCAGAGAACTTTTAACTTAAAATTCTTTGACAGAGAGTCTTTTAACTTAAAACATAGTTTGATGATCTAGCGAAAAAGTGAACAAACCCAACTTTTTTACCTTGACCTATTTGGATCTTGGGGTCAATTATCATGAAAATATTCCTTACAATAATGACTTGTATCATATATGGTTGATATATTAATAACATATAGCTGACATCATTCTCTTTCATTTATTCAAGGACTATATATGGTATGGGCCTAAAATGGCCCCCTAGAAGGAATATCATTATTTTACTGTAATTCTTTGTTTTCTTTGTACAGATGTATATGTGATGTTTTAACTTAATGTTCATTTTGATTCAAGTGCCCACAATTTAGAAATACGGCATTGTAAAGACAGCCTTTCCCCGCCATTTTTGCATTTTAGCATAAAAAATCTTGTTTTCAAGAAGTTTTTCTTTCAGGAAACATAGAGCGCATGCTTGAACCAACAAAATATTTTAATCAGAGATGTATCTAGCCAAGCCTAATAAGTGACAAAAAATTTGTCCTGGTTTAAGCATGCGCTCTATATTTCCCTTTCGTAAAAAGATGAGAAAAATGTCAATTTCGACTGATTTTGATTGAATTTTTGAAATAGCGTCACTTCTGACGTCATATACTGCAAGTGAGTGCAAATAAATCAAACAAATATGTGAAAAATATATTTTATATGAACTCTTCTGGATTAGAGCATTACATTTTATTGTAACCGAAACACTTTTAAAAATGGTGAATTATGGGGGCCAAATTTAACTCTTATCATATATAGTTCTTTGTCCCATATTACAATCCTCGGGGAGAAGGGGAGACGTGTTTTTTTGTATAAAAAAAACCCAATACCCACTAGTTTAATATTTGCGAAGTTTCAAGAAAGTCTACCATCTGGTTCATTTAATGGGGCCATCTCAAAATACAGGTACATTTGCTAAAGGAATATCTTAAAGTTGTTTTTTTCGCACTTCGAAGCAAATTCTAAAAAATACAATAGCGATTTTCTTGAAATTGCAACATGTGATTGGTAATATCATTTTCTACCTTATCTGTAAGAAATACTAAATTCTATCGTCTTGTTTTTAGTGGATACCATCTCAAACCATCGAAATGCAGCAATTTTTGCTATGTTTTTGGAGTTTTACAAATATAGATAGCAATGTTAAAAAATTAAATACAGTAACCCCAAGGAAAGCATTTAATTTGTGTATAAAATTTCAAAGGCATACGATTTTAATTTTTATGTTATAAAGTCATTAAAGCACAATTACAACGCTCGTCTATCGTACAACTGAAAAAACACATCGTTTAAAATATAAAATTTTCTTTTAAGAAATTAAAAAAATGTAATCTGTATTTGGCTTTATATTGTGTTCAAGTTAATGAATGGTATTGAAAAAAAATCATAAAAGATATGAATACATTGTATTTTACTTGAATGTGCAAAGACAGAACGGTGTAAACCAAGAACGCAGGTTGACTATTAATTTGTGTTTTATTTAGCGTGTTGGCAAAAAGTGTAGGACGAGTTCATCGTGCATCGCGAGCAGATACCTGGGATCGGACATCTTTGGTTAATACAAAAAGGTGAATAAATGGAATGGAACAATATGATGCGATTTTAGTTTTGATGGGAATAACTATCCGGAATGGAGTGCCCAGGAACGCGGTTTAACTATAATTTAACGTCATGGCGGAAAGGTAGGACGAATTTAATCAGATGCTTTGGCTCTGGCAGCTTTTGCTTAAAATGTGCAAATAAATATATTTACATCTACCAAGTATTATTTCCTCTATTTCTTACGGAAACTTATAGCTCATTCATAGCTCTATAGAAACAGCCAGACTGAATTCTACACGCACCGTTTATCGATTGGTCGAAATCTACAGCGGCTGAAACTGACAGGACTGAAATTGACACGCCCTTTTTATTGATTGGTCGAAACCTACAGAGACCTAAGAAAAATTACGGACTGCACGAAATAATCATGATGATGTCAGACTCAAAGTCTCACATGAGACGATTTGACTGTTTCTTTTACCTAGCTAACGTACTTATTTATATAAATTTAGCGAATTTTACTGACTTTTCATAATCAATTTGTTCGTTAGTTAAAAGAAAAATGTTAATATGCTTCTTATGATGATTCATGCGGGTTATGAAAGTAGCGATTACTGCAGAAAAAGAGCTTTACATAACCCGCTAACGTGGGTTATATGTATTTTTTCTGCAATGATCGCCACCTTCATATCCCGAATGAACTATCAAAGAAAGCATTTTATTGTTAAATGAATACACTAGCGCTTTTTAATTTCAAAAATTTACATTTTTATACCACGACTGATTGGGTATAGTAAACCTTAGGCATTAATTTGTAAAAATGAATGTATATTAATTGTGCCCTGCGTCTATATATGAGTAAATGGTGTATTAATGTATGTGTAACAATTTTGATTTTCCTGAAGATATATTTGCTTTAATTTAACCCTAACTTCATTTCTATTACATACCGTTTAGTCTGTATTACCGTTTAAGTCCTGTAAGCTTTATATTTCGATGTTTGACCATGGTCCTGTAATATTCCCTATTTATTTTGATTTCACCGCCATGTTGTCATTCTTCCCGAACGTATTATATTACCTGCAATTTCATTGGTCGAGACCGATAATCTCAGCTTATAGGATTATAGAATTAATTATAGAGTTTTATTGGTCCGCTAGGTATATATATAGGGCCACCCGGCAGATTTGAGTTCACTCTGCTAGGGTCAAGAACTTAGGTTCGTTTCCTTTTCTCTCTTCTCAAGAACCTCGTGTTCGTTTCCTATAGTATAGGCTAGGGCATTCTTTAACTATGTAATTATATTTGATAATGTAGCCTTAGTAGAGTCACTTGGTTGATTCAGGGTCGAATTAGATATCCCTTACATATAGATAATCTGATCCTGTTACTATTTTTATACTTGGTAATCCCCGTGCTCATTATTGACCTTTGTCCTTCTCTAAAAAGTATGGCCACCCACTAGTGCAATAAATACATATTTTCATTCCTCCCTCATAAATTATCTCTATTATTAAATTTTTGCAATATAATTTATTTTCATATTTCTAGTAATTTATTTTGAGAATATTTACACTCCTCCTGTTATATTTGTGGAAAATATACTTGTTATTTGTTATCAATTATTTAAAGTCACATTTTCTTTGGTGATAATAAATTATTGAAACTTTTCAATTCTTTTAATTTATATAACAAGGTGTTGAACATAATCTGGAAATCAATACAGAACCTGGGAAAACCTTTAAACAGTAGAATTTGGGGCGTTATTATTATTTCTTTATATAAGAATTATTGAGAACTGTATCAGTTGATAAAATTTGAACTTAGAAGAATATAGAGTTCTTTAACAGTCCCATAATCCTCTGTTTCCGGTTACATTTTTGGTGCCGTGACCAGGATTTCCAGACAGAAATCATGTCTTCACCATTACCTTTCTTTTATGCCTCTACACCCATAGATAGTGGTGCTAGGCCGAAAACTAATGTCAAAGGTGACCATAAGCAAACAGTAGATGACAGTGTTCACTCTAATTTTGTTGCCCTTAAGAAAGAGGAAGATAGTGTGAATGAAAGAGAAATTGACAGAGAGTTTCAAGATCTAACTGCATGTTTTGAGAGAGTGAAGAGTGAATATGAAAAGAGAAAGTTAGCAAGTCAGATAAAGTGTGCTAATTCAGTTGATGTTTCTGTTGATCAAGGTGCTAAGGTTGACAAGAAGGTCAGTTTTATGGACTCAACTCAAAGTTCTCCTGTAGGTGAAGGTGTATTCCCACGTGAGAGGGAATCTGATTTAGAGAAGTTACAGAGACAGATTAAGGAGTTAGAGAAACAAGAATTGGAGTTGTCTATAGCACTACAAAGATCACAGTTAGACACATACAAGCACTTGACCAATACACCTACTCAAATAGGTACATCACAGACTGCTATGACCATTCCTACACAGTTAGGTACACAAAATGCTCTTCAATCTGAAAGGTCTGATAGATCAATAGACACATCTCGGGTAAATAGTTCAAACAATAGTCACCCTATCAGAAAAGAAAAAGAACCAGATAAGTTTGATGGAAGATCTGTAGAGTGGAAAGATTTTATAGTACATTTTGAACAAGTCTCTTCATGGAATAGGTGGACTTATGATGAACAAGGTCAACAACTGGTTATGTGTTTGAGAGGAGAGGCTCAGAAGTTGTTAGGTGATCTTGCCATTGAGCAGAGATCTGATTATGACTCACTTAAATCAATTCTGACAAAAAGGTTCAATCCTCAAGAGTTAGTGATAGCTCATAGGTGTGAATTCAGGTCACGTAGAAGGAAGTCTGGTGAGAGTCCTTCAGACTATGGCTATTCTCTAAGGAGACTAGGGTGTTTGGCATTTCCCGACATGACATATAAGGATAGAGAGATCAATGTTCTCGAACAGTTTATCAATGGGATAGGCAACTCTGCTATTCATGACCATGTTATTTTCCATCATCCACAATCATTAGAAGCTGCTATATCATTAGCTACTGAATTTGAGGCAGTTAAGGGTTCTCAGTTACATGTGTCAAAACCTGTTAGAGTGGAAGATGTAAATTTGGTTCAATCTAAGTCAGAGTGTGGTTCTAAAAATGCAGATTCCTTACATGTTGAACACCAACAAGACTCTCCCTCAGAGTCGAAGAGTTTGAGTGAACTGTTTAAGACATTAGAATGTTGTGTAGATAAATTGTCCAAATCAATTAACAGAGTAAATAGAGGAGGAAGGAGACATTCTGGAAAAATGTCATCTGTTGAATGTTACAATTGTCATCAGTTTGGACACATAGCTAGAGATTGTCCTGAACCATGTCAAAGGGGTTTAAGTAATTCTAGAAATACAAAGACAGACAAACAGACAAACCAGGAAAACATTTAGGGGTTGCTCTAGATGCCCATAGTGTGGCCCAGCCTTGTGATGTGAAAGAGGGCAAAAATATTATGATCAATGTGTTGAGAAAGTCTTGCTTATTGGCCAATTGTTCTGTTGAAAATGTTGTACATAAGTTTTTAGTTGACACAGGTTCAGTTGCCAGTATTTTATCTAAAAATGTTTTTATGACTTTGAAAAATAGACCAGTATTAGTAGAAACAGACTCGAGTCTCACTGCAGCAGATGGTGGTAGGTTGAACATATTAGGGACAGTTGATCTTCATTTCAACCTCGGGAATTATAGTTTTTGTCATGAATTTATTGTTGCAGAGATTGATGACCTCAATGGGATTTTGGGAATGGATTTTCTCGAGCAGCATGATGTGAAAATTCATATTGCACAAGGCATTCTGATGTTTGCCGATCAGCAACAGGTTCAGTTAGATAAAGACTATTCTCCAGTGTGTGCTAGAGTCAAGTTGTCCAGAAGAGTTGTAATTCCACCTGATAGTGAAGTCATAATACCAGGTTATGCTGTAGGTGTCAAGGACACATCTGTAAATAATATTGTTGAACCATTTCAGTTTCTACAAGAGAAAGGTCTATTAGTGGCAAGAACTTTGGTCAATTCAGAAAATATACAATTTTCTGTAGCAAATATTTCCAACAAGCCAGTTAGATTTGAAAAACATACAACTGTTGCTACATTGCAACCTGTAAATATTGTACAGTCAAATCCCAAGTGTGAGTCAGTTGCAGATGATTTACCTGAATTACCCGAACATTTACAATCTTTGTTTGATAGAACATCCAAATGTTTAACTCAAGAACAAAAATCAACTTTGTTCGATTTGTTACTTTCCTACAAGGACATTTTTGTTGGTCCGGACGGGAAATTTGGTAGAACCAAGATAGTTAAACATAAGATAGATACAGGAGATAATAAACCCATCAAAATTCCCCCTCGTAGATTACCTTATGCACAGAGGGAAATAGTTGAAAAAGAAATACAGAAAATGTTAGATAACAGCATCATAGAGCCCAGTGAGAGTCCATGGTCTGCCCCTTTACTATTAGTGGAAAAGAAAGATAAAACTTGGAGATTCTGTGTAGATTACAGACAATTAAACAAGATCACTAAAAAGGATGCTTATCCTTTACCTAGAATAGACGAGTCTCTAGATGCTTTGGCAGGTGCTTCATGGTTCAGTACTTTAGACCTTGTCTCAGGTTATTGGCAGTGTGAAATGGAAGAGGAAGATAAACCTAAGACTGCATTCATTTCACATATGGGTCTATTTCAATTTCAAGTTTTACCCTTTGGAATTTCAAATGCCCCTAGTTGTTATGAAAGACTAATGGAATTAGTTTTACGAGGTCTTAGATGGGAGAAATGTCTTTGTTATCTTGATGACATCATTGTTTTTGGATCCAGTTTTGAACAAGCAGTTGAAAATCTGAAAATAGTTTTTGACAAATTGAGATCAGCAAATCTAACACTTAAACCATCTAAATGTGACTTGTTTCAGCGAAAGGTTTCTTTCTTAGGCCATGTTGTTTCGGCACAAGGGATTCAATGTGATCCCGATAAAATTAGCAGTATTGAATCTTGGCCAGTTCCTTGTAATGCTACAGAGGTTCGTAGTTTCTTAGGTCTTGCAGGCTACTATAGGCGGTTCATTCCAGATTTTTCAACTATTGCTAGTCCACTTACATATTTGACTAGAAAAAGAATACAATTTTTGTGGACTCCTATACATCAAACAGCTTTTGACAAACTAAAAGAACTTCTCATTTCAGCTCCCATTTTGGCATATCCAGATAATCAGTCTGAATTCATTTTAGATACTGATGCCAGTAACACTGGTATAGGTGCCGTCTTGTCTCAAATACAAAATGGGGAAGAAAGAGTAGTAGCATATGCTAGTCGTACCTTAAATAAGCACCAAGTTAAGTACTGTACAACATACAAAGAACTTCTAGCTGTGATAACATTTATCAGACAGTACAGACATTTTCTGTGGGGTAGGCACTTTACTGTTAGGACTGACCATGCGTCCTTAGTCTGGTTGAAAAATTTTAAAAACCCTGAAGGAATGTTAGCACGATGGCTCTCCATATTAGAAACATATGATTTCAGTATAGTACACAGACCAGGGAGGTTACATTGCAATGCAGACAGTTTATCACGTAGACCTGCTAGCTACTGCAAGCGACATGATTGTCCTGACTGTCATGTAGAGAATCATACTTGTGAAGGGGCACTATCAACAAACAAGGATCCTCATGTTGAATCCGATACAGTGAGAGTGGCTCCTCTAAGGACTTCTAATGAGTCCGTCAGTTCAGATTCTGATCATGATGACACAGCAAATTGGTTGCATACTTGGTCCCATGACGAATTAGAAAAAATGCAGCAGTCTGAATCTGCGATTAAACAAATGGTTAGACTTAAACAAACATTCAATGCAAAACCACCCCGTCATATTGTACTAAATGCATCTCAAGAACTAAAGACATTATGGGGACTATGGGAGTCTTTGATACTAATAGACAACTTATTGTACTATAAGTGGAATACATCACATAATGAAGTCTTACTGTTAGTAGCTCCCAGAGAAGTCAGATCTGTAATATTTCAGCAATTACATGAAAATAGAACAGCAGGACATTTAGGTAGAGAACGTACCCTTAGATCTATCAAACGCAGAGTTTATTGGCCAGGCATGTCATCAGACGTCAGACGATGGTGTAAGGAGTGTGACATATGTGCTAGGGCTAAAACAGGTCCAGGGTTAGGTAGATCTTCTCTTTGCCAGTCTGTCACAGGTGCACCATTGGATAGAATAGGAATTGACATAGTAGGACCTCTCCCAGTAACAAATGATGGCAATGAGTATATCATAGTTTTGTGTGACTACTTTACAAAGTGGGTTGAGGCTTATGCAGTTCCTGATCACCAGGCATTAACAGTAGGTGACAAAGTTGTCAATGAATTCATTTGTACGTTTGGCGTACCTAAGCAAATTCATACCGACCAAGGTCGCGAGTTTGAATCAGAGCTGTTTTCTGTTTTATGTAAAAAGCTAGGAATAGAGAAAACAAGGACTACGCCTTACAGGCCACAGTCCGACGGACTAGTCGAAAGATTTAACAGAACTTTACAACAAATGTTGACCAGCTATGCCAATGACAATAGAAATAATTGGGATGAAAATTTACCATTTGTTCTTATGGCTTATAGGTCTTCAATTCAAGACAGTACTGGGTGTTCTCCCAATTTACTAATGTTTGGTAGAGAAAATAATAGTCCCATTGATCTTATCATAGGTAATCCTCCAGGTACCCCTAATCCCATCTGTCCTGTAGAGTATGTAGAATGGTTAAGGAATACGTTAGAAAATACACATGAGTTTGTCCAAGAAAATCTCAAACAGGCAGCGACAAAACAGAAAAAGTACTATGACAGGGGTTTAAAACCTAGAACTTTTAAAGAAGGTGACTTTGTGTGGAGGTGGTATCCCCCTACAGCAGGTATTAAATTAGGATTAGGGTGGATAGGTCCCTACAAAGTTATTACAAAAATCACAGATGTGACCTATAGAATTAAGAAAACACCTGAAAGTTCATGCATTACAGTACATGTAGATCATTTAAGACTATATGAAGGAGTTGTACCACCATTAAGTTGGGTACCAGAGGTTATCCCCCTTGAAGAATCAATGTCAGATAATGGTATTGCCCCAGTAGAAACTGAATCCAGTGAGGATGAAGAAGTTTTATCACATTTTAATGTAGAACCCAGCCCAGTTATAAAAAGGTCCAGAGCTGGAAGGACAATTAAGCCCAGGGATATCTATTCACCCTGAATCAATCTCTTTTATTTTTTTATTTTATCATTTTATATACTTTGATATGTAGTAAACATTTGTGGATGTGAATTCTGATATGATTGATAACGATTAATGACTCAGTTTTCTAGATTTATGTGGAAGTAAAATACTTTATATTCAGTTAAAATTATCTTCTTTACTTCTTAAAATTTAATGCTTCTCTTGAGCTCCATTTTGTTTTAAGTTTCAAACCTTATAGCTGATTCTAACTTTTGAGGATATAGTCGATGAGAGTTGTTTTATTTTTTTAAAACACCGTAGTTGACCATAAGAGAAATATCTATAAGTTAGAACAGTACATTCTGTCTTTTAATTTTATCTAACTTCAGATTTAGAGATAATTATTCATTGATAGAAACTACATGGTATTTGTGGTTCAGTAGATGAACATATTATGAATTATCTTTTCTGAGTTAGATTTTCATATAATAAATTTGATATTTTGTTGATGTTTAATGAGAAAGAGATTAAATACTGGCCATATTTAAATCTCAGTATATAGAGACTATCAGTTTAGATTAACGGTAGTCATGGAGTTAAAATCACATATATCTAATTTATATACATAAATATCTTTAAACAGCCTAATAAATTAATAACTTGTAGCATATGGAGTTAAGGGAAATGCATAAAATATGAATATAAACAATTTATTTAATTTTTGTCTTTTAAATTATTTTGGTAGCTTTCAGCCATGGAGGACGTTTTGGATCTAGAGGTCTCAGAGAAAGAAATGCAATTTCTTGATGAGGAGGGAGATGAGTTCCCGGAAGAAGGGATGATTTGTCCCGTTCCGGCCTGTACCAACGGGAAACACCTCTTTAAGAAGTACAATAATTACATTGCTCACTTCGACAGGTTTCATAAGAAGAATATCTTCATCTATAGTTGTCCTATTTGTAAGGTGAAGGACGCGAGGAAATCAGAAATAACCAGACATTTCAAACGTATCCATCCTACTCATGAAACACCTGCATTAATCGGGAAACTGACGAACAACATTAAATTCATAGATCCAGGAACGTTTAAGAAGCCCAGGAAGAGGATCCACCGAGAAGAGCGGGAACGAGCTCAGCAATTAAGGAGACAAAACTTGCCATCGCAGCCTTTGTTTGAATTGTCGGACAATTATAACCCTAGGGACCAAAGATATCCAAAAGGCGGATTCCTTCATAAATGAACTGTGAAATTTATAATATGTCTCAAAATTGTCTTTTGTTATATTTTGTGTACAAAAATTATAATTTTTGTTTTTAAGGAGGGAGGAATGTAACAATTTTGATTTTCCTGAAGATATATTTGCTTTAATTTAACCCTAACTTCATTTCTATTACATACCGTTTAGTCTGTATTACCGTTTAAGTCCTGTAAGCTTTATATTTCGATGTTTGACCATGGTCCTGTAATATTCCCTATTTATTTTGATTTCACCGCCATGTTGTCATTCTTCCCGAACGTATTATATTACCTGCAATTTCATTGGTCGAGACCGATAATCTCAGCTTATAGGATTATAGAATTAATTATAGAGTTTTATTGGTCCGCTAGGTATATATATAGGGCCACCCGGCAGATTTGAGTTCACTCTGCTAGGGTCAAGAACTTAGGTTCGTTTCCTTTTCTCTCTTCTCAAGAACCTCGTGTTCGTTTCCTATAGTATAGGCTAGGGCATTCTTTAACTATGTAATTATATTTGATAATGTAGCCTTAGTAGAGTCACTTGGTTGATTCAGGGTCGAATTAGATATCCCTTACATATAGATAATCTGATCCTGTTACTATTTTTATACTTGGTAATCCCCGTGCTCATTATTGACCTTTGTCCTTCTCTAAAAAGTATGGCCACCCACTAGTGCAATAAATACATATTTTCATTCCTCCCTCATAAATTATCTCTATTATTAAATTTTTGCAATATAATTTATTTTCATATTTCTAGTAATTTATTTTGAGAATATTTACACTCCTCCTGTTATATTTGTGGAAAATATACTTGTTATTTGTTATCAATTATTTAAAGTCACATTTTCTTTGGTGATAATAAATTATTGAAACTTTTCAATTCTTTTAATTTATATAACAAGGTGTTGAACATAATCTGGAAATCAATACAGAACCTGGGAAAACCTTTAAACAGTAGAATTTGGGGCGTTATTATTATTTCTTTATATAAGAATTATTGAGAACTGTATCAGTTGATAAAATTTGAACTTAGAAGAATATAGAGTTCTTTAACAGTCCCATAATCCTCTGTTTCCGGTTACATATGTATACATAAACAGTGATGTGGAATGGGGGCTGACAACCTTTTTAAAAACAGTTTTTTATCTTTAAATCTTTAACATTTTTTGGAACTAATTACCAACTCACTGGTTTGAAATAAAACAGTTTAATATTCTTTTTTCCAGTCATTTGCAACCAAAAAAATCAGGTCACGTACCATCGTCGGAAACCCACGGCCAGTCTCGCATACGCTTCAGTAGCGTATGCGAGACTGGCCGTGGGTTTCCGACGATGGTCACCCACGGCCAGTCTCGCATACGCTTCAGTAGCGTATGCGAGACTGGCCGTGGGTTTCCGACGATGGTCACGTACATGTATCATCCATTTCAGGTTAGATTTTTCAACTCTGTCCGCTCCTCTAAATGTCAAGCTATGCAGTTGGATGTTGTTTTTTATGTTAAGAAGGCAATAGGAAATTTTCGGACAAAGTACATGTACATACAAAAATTAACAAAAAATTGAAAAGTTTAAAAAAAAAATAGAAATCAAATTATCTAAGAAAAGACAAACAATTCTTTCTACATAATTCTTTCAATATACATGTGCATGTATATATGCCGGCCTCTCCGAATTCTTCAGTAATATATGACGTTTTCTGGAGAGAGAGAAGAAGTTAATAGAGCTCTACAGGTATGTTATATTGCAGCAACCATTTAACGATTTTAAAGAGGGCATTTTCCACGTGCCAGTTTTAAAGTGATGTATAAACAACTGCATTCATTTTTTTAAATTATTTTATTTTCGCGAATTTTCCCCAGAAAATGTTCAAAAAAATTAATGATTGAAATCGTGAACGACTTATCTCTCTTTCGACCATGCCTACTTTCGATTTATACGTACAAGCTAACAAGTTAAAAAAACAAGATGGAGGAAGTTCGGAAAGCTGCGGAGGAAAAAAGACGGGAATTGGTGATTAGTGGCCAAACGGCCAGTAAATTCATTGAGGAGAATGGATTAGACGATGAACTTTATCACTTGACTTGTCTAAATTATCTGAGTATATCAAAGACATGTTTAAGACAACTGTCGCCAAAATTAGGAAACCTGGTAAATTTGACCAACTTGGTATTGCACAACAACCAACTTACGGCACTACCTGGGGAGATACAGGCCCTGTCAAAGCTAAAGTTCTTTGATGTATCTAACAACCAAATAGAAGAGATGCCAGAATCTATCAGTAATCTCTCAGAATTGGAGTCTCTAAATGTTAGTGTGAATAAGCTTAGTTCTTTTCCACCTGTTGGGAACTTGAACTCTCTCCATATATTTAATGTTGCTCACAACAGTTTAACAGAATTACCAGAGGGAATATTCAATCCTAAACTTGTTCATCTTAGTCAGATTATTGCAGGAAATAATGAAATTGAATTGTTGTCCCCAAATGTAACGGAATTGCCACATTTAAATATGTTGGATATGTCTAACAATAAACTAAAAGAAGTTCCCGCTGAGCTTAGTGAGTGTCCCAAGCTCAAAGAACTCAATTTAAAAGGAAACAAATTCTCGGATCGGAGATTTGGAAAGCTGGTCGAGCAATGTGCCACCAAGTCTGTCATGGAATACCTAAGTAATAATTTGAAGAAAGAGAGAGCAAAGAATCCCGACAAGAAAGGCAAAGGAAAGAGTAAAGAGAAGAAAAAGAAAGGACAGAAGGCCGACGATGATGACGTAGAATTCTTGACGGACTCCATAGATGTTTTGCACTTTGATGACGACGATGGCTTGGTTGTATCAATTACCCCTGCAGTTCTGTCTGTTAGACCATACATTGTGTGCTGTATCGTCAAAAATCTAGACTTGCAGAAAACGGCCAATAGTTTCAAGCAATTCATCACATTGCAGGTTTAAAAACCATTTTGCTACTATTTCTCTTTTTCTTTATTTGCCATTTATGTTTATGTTAATACTATATGATTGTTTATTAATGTTTATTTTATTTTTTTTGCAGACCAAGCTTCATGACACTCTTTGTAATAAAAGACAAGCAGCGACCATTGCTACGCATGATTTGAGCAGCGTGAAGGGTCCATTGAAGTTTGATGCCCAATTCCCTCCTCTTCTGATGGTATGTACATTGAACGTTGATCAGTTGTTCGATCTAGTCCTTGAAAAATATGCCTCAACCAACTTATTTATTAATCAAAAGCATCAAATTATAAAGAATTCAATACTCGGAGATAAACAATGAGCAGAATCAGAGGTAGAAAAACATTGAGACAGAATCAAAATACTAACAATGTCTTACAACTAGGCAGTCCCAAACCTTTAGATTGTTTTGCACTGAAAAATATTGAATGCTTGGTATCAGGCCTATTGTATACATACATTTATAAAAACATTTTTACAATCAGCTTATGTTAAATAGACAACGATTGAAAAGCCTAAGATATTGGTTCTAGAAGGAATGTAGCATGTATAGATTAATTACTTAGGGTGCAGATGAACTTTAAATCTCGTTCTCATTATAATCCTGTATTGATTGCTAGACAAATTTATTACCAATAAATCAACCATGAATGGGTTAAGGTCCTTGAATATTGCCTTTACGCTTCAAAATAATGATGCCTTTTAGAGAGATCAGAAGCTACCAGTATATGCTGCTATCAATTTTTTTCATAAAAGACCTCTTAAATGGATCCAAAAAACATATTGTTATCTTGATAAAGTGTACATTATAAAGAATTAAAAAATTATTTTTACTTTCATGTTTTCATTAAAGTAATGTCATGAAATAATTTTTTTCTTTCAATGGTTTACTCAGTTGAATCAAGGCATTGGTGCTCTCTTTCAAGCATTCTTTGAATTGGATGATAATTTGATATTAAAAGTGTAATAATTTAAAAGTATGGTAAGATAGGCTCTTATCAATAGTTGCAATTAGAAGATGAATTGATAATCAATTGTAATCACAAACAGTTATTTACTTTCATGCCTTAGAATTGTATTTACCTGTATCTATCATACGAGCATTTAAGTTTTGATTACTTATCAAGCTGGAAGTAATTGAACTGATAATTACAGGTTAAGTTATGTAGGCATCTCAAAATTAGTCTGTATTGTAATAAGATAAGCACTTTATAATATGAACCTTTAGATTTTATTTGGCATCATAAACAGTAAAATCATTGATTAGTTAGACACTAGTGTGATTTTTGTACTACTCAGATTGTACCACTGTCCAAACAAAAGGAGGTATCAGGAGAAACACTTGTGGACGATCTGATGAAAGAGGCAGAGCAGATACGCAGGGAGAAGAAACGGAACGCTGTATCAGGGATACACAAGTAAGTCCATGCCTCAACCCCGCCAACTCAGGCAGGAACTTAAATTAATTATCACTTCTGTTTAGGGAAAATACCTATCTCGCTAGAGATTTGGCTTGGCTGGATATTTGAACTAACACTTTTGCTTTAACCGATACAATCAACTGAAGATTGGGCTGAGTGTCCAGACAGATTTGTGATCCAGAAAGACTGTCCTAAGATTCGGTGAAGGGTTCTGTCCAAATATCAAGCCAGGCTGAGTCTCTGTTGAGAAAAATACGATGTGCCAGTGACATAATTCTCAAACCTTTAGAATATCAATACACAAAACTTCAAATTTTATATTTAATTTCAATTGTTTGTTTTATATACATGACATTTTATAATATTATCTATTTTGATGAATATCAAGTAAAATTTAAATAAATTCAATACTTGGACACTGTGTTTGTATTAAATACAAAGTCTTTCCAGTGGACAGTGTTGATGCAAGGATTTACCACACACTTTGCAATTAAGTGTTCATTTAATGCATATAAACACACCAGTGTATTAAAGACATACTAAAGTGTAAAATGATGCATTAGTCTGAGATGAAATAAACTTAAGATAAATAGATAAGAATTCCAAATGATATGCCAGCCGGACCAGTGGTCTGCCTGACACATGTGGCCCCTAAACAAATTTATTGGCCCCTTTTCTTATATGAATTTTATATAGCACATGTCAAGTGCTAACATGAAAAGTGTTGCATGAAAAATACAATTGCAATGATATTCTTTCTTATTTTAGTTTCAAGAATCAAACATTTAATTCTATTGAAAAAATTTGTAAAAAAGTTAAGGTTAAAACACAATAAAAAATATTTTTCAATATATTACAAATGTGTGACTTTGAAAGTATGTACAATTCCACCAGACTTCCTGATATTTTATTTTCACTGACATGGCCTTGTTGCTGGCTTCTGTTTTCAGACCACTGAGTTTTCATGAAGACTGTGAAATGTTTTATTTCTATAGATATCTCGACTTGCTGAAGGACAAGACACAGTACCCCTGCCTGATAGACTCAGCAGGAACTGTTATTTCTTTCCCACCCATAACCAACAGCAATAACACCAAGGTACTAATTATATCAGATCAACCATACAGGGAGATAACTAACAATGGAGAGAGAGAGAGAGAGAGAGAGAGAGAGAGAGAGAGAGAGAGAGATTCTAATCAATATTAAACTCAAATCCACTTCTCTATTACATACTTTACAATTCTAAAGCATAGTGGAGTGAAGCTAATTTAAAAGTCTTATTTTTTTTTTTTTTGGGGGGGGGGGGGGGAGAAAGTGGGAGGAGGAAGGGGTTGTGAATTTGATTTAATTTTAAACTTTGTTACATTTGTACCTTTAATTCCTAAATCCCTTAAATTTTTCTATTTTTTTCCAGATATCCAAGGAAACTAGTTCCATCTTGATTGAGGTGACCAGTTCTACTAGTCTAGATGTCTGCAAGAAGGTTTGTGATGAACTCCTGGTGAAAATGCTGGAGATGGGTCTAGGCAAAGATTCAGCAGGTATATAGAAAGAAGCCTTAAAAAAATAAATGGAGAAAAAACCTTCTCAAATAGAGTTAAAATTACTCTGTAAAAGTTGAAAGTTGAAAATCAATAATGGAATCCTGTCCGTTCAAAAGATGTATAAATATTAAAGATAACAGATTTGAGAGAGACAGCTGTTGCATTTTGAAACAATTTTGTACAAAAAAAAACTGAGGGGGAAAAACTGTCAAATTTTAATATACATGTATGTGATATTTTGAACCTATAGATGAGGCGTCACCATCTGCTGGACAGAAGACCTTGACTGTGGAACAGGTCAAGGTCACAGATGAGGAGGGAAATCTCAGAGTTGTCTACCCTTCAAGAACCGACCTGTCTGCAGTGAGCAATCCTGGAATAACTGTCAACAGAAATTATGAATAACATTAAATTGTTAGGAACTTTCTCTTTTTAAATTATGAAGACGTGTATTAGATATTTTGGTCTCAGTGTTTTGGTTTTTTTTAATTGTACAATAGTAGAAGATACTGAGAGTTTCAACATAACATGTGAATAGACAACAAAAGGGACAAACTTACAACGTCACAGTTTATAAAACTAACACTATCCCAAATCCCTTTGTTCATGTATTCTATAAACTTGGATGCTATCAATGTGATTATTTTGATTGAACCTAAACATCGTTTTAGGGCCGTTTTACTGTATTGGTGTATAACAGTAATAAGGTATTTTTTTTAAGAACTGAAGATAAGTAAGTGTAAATTCGAGGAGTGTTCCAAAATAATGTCATTTTACCTTCGCGTAAAGATCGTGTAAATATCTTACTGAAACCACTTTGACACGATTGATTGCTGACCCATAGCCAAAGAAAATGTCATATTCACAATTTCACTGAGCTAAAGTATACATTGCTTTATAGCGCAATATTGACATTTTTTTTTCAGTGTCTTTGTGATAACACTACGAATCGATTTTGTAATGTACAGTCCAATAAATTCAAATAATGTATGGTTGGTGTGCAAGAGAGGTTTGCATAATTAAAAGAACCGAAAATCACATAAATATTTCATTATTCTAATAATTACTATGATACACTGAAAATTATATAAGTAATAAGAAATCATTCATTGAATATAATGAGATGACAATTTCGGTCGGGGCGTGATCAAATCTATCATTAAGTAAGCCCTTCGGGCTTTATTGAATTTGACCACGCCCCCACCAAAATTATCACCTTACAATACTCAAAGAATGATTCTTTAATCCTTTACTCCAAACACCTCAAAGATGCTGTTCGCCAAGGTTGCCCTGCAACAGTTGCAACCAAAAATAGCATCGTAAAAATTCACCAAATCTGACAGAATGACGCAAAACATGCCCTGAGACAATTGGCTTTGATGACAACTTTGTTGTTAGCAAGCGTTCTTAATATTTTGTTCAAAAAAGAAAAAAAGAAAAAAAAAACTTAAGCTTAGAAAGATAAACGTGGAGAGGTGGATGCTTTATTTGCTTAGCGGTGAATAAAAGAGAGTCGGTGTTTCAAAGAAACTTTACTAAAAAATTAAAATTGTATCCAAAATATACCAAAGAGACTTGATATTTTATTACTGGCGATGAGACCTGGGTACTAGTATACTATATTGAGCCAAAACGCTCTAACAGGAATCTGGGTGTCAAAGAATGCAAAACGTCTTTGCATTGCTAAAAGTTTACAAACCATGGAATAGGTTTGATAATTTTATGATATGCTATTTTTCTTTGGCAATCAAGACTCTGTCATGCAAATTCCTGTGCCAAAGGGCAAAACTTCTATAAAATGTTATTATTAGAAAACTGAAGATACATGTATATTACGAAAGCCGTCGCCCCAAAACAGGTATGAAGTACCCCCCATACCTTGTTTTCTCCAGATTTAAGCCCCGTGCGACTTCATTGTGTTCCCCCCAAACTTAAATTCCACTTATCTGAAAAAAAAAATACAAATTGCGAAATGCCCTTGAGTCTGCAATTTAACAGAATATGATGGATGTCCCTAATGAGTATTGAGGATACGAATAATGTTTCCAGAAGTGGATTGATCGTCTAAAACATATTATCCAGGCCAATGGTGGGTACTTTGAAGGACAGGGACGAATAAAAGGATCAAATTATGATGAATGTGGGTGACAACAGGCAAGTGTCATTATTTTTGTTACATTCCTCGTATATCAGTGATAGCAGCAAAAAGCATTCCATTATTGATTGGACATATTGGGTACACTCTTTTACTGTTTGGTACTAGTATTCCATACCATCTCTTAGTCCCTACAAATATGATTTGAAGTATGAAATTTTTAAATTTTATAATTTTTTTTTGTAAATTTAGGGGATAAATTGTGTTATATTTATTATAAACGCGCCCGTATTTAGTTTGCTTTTTTTTTTTACTGTTGATTAAATATTCAGTTCATATGGTTGACAAATTTGTTTCATGATCGCACATTATATTGAAAAGAATATATGGAATATTTTTTTCAAACTCGTGCACATTTAGCAACTGCCATAAATCAGGAAATTTTGCAGCAAACTATGCATATTTCATCCCTTTGGCTGAATGCGAAAACTTCAAGGAAAGGAAAGCATTATTCACTTCTGATCCAGGAAACAGGAAAACATGTTGCATAATCATTTAAAAAAGTGATCAAAAGACAATTAATAAATATGCTGTATTTAATTGATTTTGTTTAATTCATATAAATATCATACATTTGTCACTAAAAGTTCCCTTTAAAAAAGTTCCCTTTAAAAACTTGAATCGTGATGCACTTTCAATTAAACATGTAACATGGGTGAGTATTTAATTGTATGTCCAAAAACTTTTTTTTACTCTTTCGTAATGATCAAATCGATAATAAAATTCTAGTACAGGTATGATTTCTTTGCCCTGCACAATTCATCTCGAACGGAGTCAGTTGGGTGCAAATGAAAACTCTGCAACGTATAACTAAAAAATGAAAATTCTAACCGCACAATCATATTAAACTAAGCGTAGATAATGTAAATTTGGTTATTATCGCCTCGAATTTATTTCGCCATCATGTCAACTATTTAGCCTCCTATTAATTTCGCACAGACCAAGTTATGAGGTTTGTTCACCGACAAAGATGACTCTTTCAGTGTATCAATAAATGGAATGAATGCTAAATGTAAATACGGGTATTTCCAAGTGTACATTAGAGTATGGACAACGATTTGGTGACCAATTCAATATTTGAAATGCCCCAGCAAACTTACATAATGCATATGATGCAACAGTAGTACATGTTTTCGAGTCCATGTATATAATGTATAATATTATGATACAATGCACTTATGAATAGCAAAATACCCATCAAACTAATGATATCTGACAACCTTACTAAAAATAGCTTACACCAATACGCATAATTATCAAACAAGAATTTGACAATCAAATAACGCACGTGAGTGCCACTTTATTGATAGCCATGGGGGTGGACTGACATTAAAAGAGCACGACTCGCCCTCACCCTCACAACAAGACAGCCAAGCACACAGACTCGGTAGCACCGAGCATCGTGAACGCGGAAGCGCATTCTTGGCAGGATCTAAGAGCGCCTGGTATGCAACTGTTTATTGGATGCGCACAGAGATCTGTTGAAAGTTTTCTTTTTTTTATATTATTAATAAGCTATTGATTTAATGAAGAACTTTATATATGTGTATAGACCATCTTGAAAAACCCCGACTTCAAGCTGTGGCATTGAAAAATCGTTCTGGTAAGTTATCTTGTTTATGTTTTTTTGATTTTCGTAAATAAAGGTATAAATATTATTTTTCACTCAAAGTCTAGAACCATTTAATAAAAAATTAATAATGAAATGACAATATTAAAAATAGAAATCAGCATTGAAACTTGCATTTTTTGATAAAATTATTGTTTCAGACCTCATGCAGGAGTAAAAATTTTGTTATTTCAATGTAACATATGTATTGCTTCACATGTTATTCATCTACGACAGATGTACATGTATACTAATTTATAAATGATCATTAAGAACGTCAACATGGTCTGGGTTCAAGGATTTATAAAATTACAGCGCTGTACGAATTGGCCTCCAATTAGAATAATGTTGAAACTTTTCATATGCAGAACAGTTATTACGTGACAGCAATGGCTTTGTTCATCAATGGCAGTTTCCCTACATTTAATTATGAAACATTAAGGCATCGATATTTTGTTTCACAGAAGTATATTGTAACAAATATGTTCGACAATTACAGGTATTTGCAATGTTTGTAGTATGATGAGAATGATGATGATTGTGGTGCTATTGATGATGATGATGATGATGATGATGATGATGATTATTATTATTATTATTATTATTATTATTGTGGTGGTGGTATTGGTGATGATGATGATGATGATCGTCGTGATCATAATCGTCGTCGTCATCAGCATCATCGCACTGTTGGGGTTTTCTTAATGGCTGTTGATAGGTCAATACTGATTCTGATGATGATGATAATGATCACATGTTTGCTCTCCCAAACCAGACAAAACTGGAATAGAACAGTGAAATATTATATGACCCGAACATTTAACTTATGTAAACAACAAGGAAAACAACATACATAATGGAGAATGATTTAAAATGATCAATTGGCATGATGGTAATACACGAAATTGCAAAAGGTCATTTACTTGTCTCGATCAGAGTTTGGTTACTGTTGCTCGAACTAATATTATATGTTGTCTTTCGTCAGACCATCGAACGAAATCTTTCTCAAACTTCTATCTTGCCAAAAAATAACCTACCATGATATACATGTATATGCATGTACTTGTAATTTTGAAGTAATTATTTAAAATTTAAGGGCAACAAAGCAAGTTTTGAAACCATATCATCTGATAAACTTCTTAGGTTTGCTAAAATTCAAACTTATTGTAAATATCAAATATCCTTTTGCGCACCATCCCAAAAATGCCATCTGTTCGATCCACATTGCGAATATTAATTACCACGCCAGCTTCCTATTGAGATGACATTTTTGCATCACAAGGGTGCTAGAATATTGCAAGTTTATGCCGCTCGCACAGACACAAGTAAATTGATGAGACAATAGCACGTGATTTGATAATCCAACATTAGAGTACAAAAATTGATGAGATAATGAGGGGTGAAATTATAGAGGATCATCCCTGATGACCTCCAGAGAATGCCGCGGAGTGCGTTTTTATTACGTTATAAAAAAATATGACTCCCATTAGGAAACGTAATCTAAATTTCATTACTCCATTTTAAAAGCTTTGTCCATTTTTATTTTCGCCCCCTTAAATTTTCCTTTCAGACGAAAATAAGCGAATTTCGCTGACTTAGAACAGCACCAATTTTCTAACATTTTCTTTCCAAATGTTTACATGCCTATTCATTTTATATAAATTTCGCGCATTATTCATTATAGTTGTTTAAAGACATTTCAAGATAAGTTATCGGTTATGCCTGCATGTTAGAAACCCAGAATAATGGAGACTGCATAAATCAAAGTTAATGGTACAAAAATTGGAAAAAGAATATTAAAAATGAGAAAATGTGTTATTTTAAAAGAAATAAGTACACTCTCATTTATTATGCAAAACTTTGGCAAAATATATAGCTGTTCTGGGATTTTCAATGACGTAACAGGGTGTATATTACATTGTATTACCGTTTCCTGCATTCTAGTAATTTGGATGTCGTAATATGTGGAAATGTTCTGTAACCAGAAAACAGCGATCATTTACTGTATCATTTTTGACCCGATTTTTTCTGCAAATTTTGTAGATCATGTTTTTTTTTCTCCGGAATGTCGAGGGGAAAAATCGGTCACTCAACGTGCGGAAATAGCTAAACTTATTCACCATTATAAACAACAAAGAACCCATTACAAATGTCCTGTCCTTGGCAATACGAATTAATTCAAATGAATTTTTTATCTCTTAGCTTTGTGCTATCCTGATCTATAGGAAATGAACCCTCTTTTTTTTTGTCAAGGGGTTAAGTTTGGAATTCACATTGCAAACCATTATTATCCACACCGACCGCAAGACGAGGGGAGAGGGCTTCTTCAAATTTATTTTGGGGGTTTTCGCCAGTGTTTATCTTTGTGAAGGAGATTTTCCACACCACGGCCAATTACTCAAAAACAAAAACCTGTAAAAGTGTTTCATCCATCGATCAGCGCACGATAAAACCAGACAGAACAGTGTCTAATTATAAAAGGACCTGTCCCGCCATCTTAAAGAGCAGACCAACCTGCAAAGTTAGCAAAACGTATTGGATGTTTCTTTTGATAAGCAGAAAGGAGATAAATTTATTCAACATGCAATTACCCCATCATCATCATCATATCAACGTGTATTTCTTTGTCATCATTTTCATTATTCTGTTATTGGTTTAGTTATAATCTTTATCAGAAAAAAAATCCTAGCTGTAGATGTTATTGTCATTACGTCGCCGTCTTCTTCATGTCATTAACATTACGTCGCGGTCTTCTTCATGTCATTAACATTACATTGCAGTCTTCTTTATGTCATTAACATTACGTCGCCGTCTTCTTCATGTCATTTACATTACGTCGCCGTATTTTTCATGTCATAAACATAACGTCGCCGTCTTCTTCCTGTCATTAACATTACGATGCCTTGTCATCTTCATTATTTTGAAAATTTCCTCCTCCTCGTCGTTTTAGTTGTTATCGTCACCGTATTCATCATCATTTTCTTTACTAGTTTTCATTATCATCATCTCCACTAGCATCATCATCTTCATCATCATCATCATCATCATCATCAACGTCATCATCATCATTTCTTCTTCTTATACCGCCCGCCCTATCCTATTCCAGTTTCAGATAATTATCTGACCATCTTATCAAGTAGAAGTGCTAACCCGTGTCCACAGATATTACCCACATTCTTTGGGAATCGCCATAAGACGATAGTTATGTCTGCACATTGCCTTCCTATCTGGTCTAAAATAAATCAGCAATTTTCATCATTACAGATGGTCCGCGTTTGAATCAATGAAATTGCTTTGATTTACATCTACGCAGTATATTTCCCCAAGAAAGAAAATAAATAAGCCTACCAAATTGTGTCTGTTTTTAGAAAATGTGGTAGGTAAATTAAATACACGTAGACTTGTATTTCCCACTTTCTGATTTATTAGATTATCTGTTACTGTATTATGAGAGGAATATTTCTGAAACTTATCCTATCGAACAACATGTATGGGTCTTTGATATTTTCGTACAAGTACCAATTCAATGGATAATGATCTCACTTTGCTATAATCTAGATAACAATAATTTCGTACAGTTCACGTTTCAATTTCGAGTATTACCTCAATGAATATAGGACAGCAAATGAAGTGCCCATTTGAGCTCAATTCAACTATTATTTCATATGGGCTACTCATCTATCGAATTCTAATGAAGTAAAACTTCATGTACACAGAACCAAAAAAATGTCAAATTTTCTGACAGTGAAAGGGCGCAAAGAATTCTTGTCCAACTTTTATTTCAGTTGGAAAGTTATTTTAATTGGTCACAAAGATTTAAGAACCGTAGAATTTTTAAAAAAAATCATGCGGTCCAATCAGAAATTGCTCTTGTATGGTAGGTTTGGCTTTCAGCAACAGCCTTTTTAAAGCAGTAAATAATCCGTTTTAACAATTCACACTCCAAAAGTCTATTATATTTCGTGCAGCAAGCTGGTCTTTTTCATTGCAGGTTATAAATATTGTTATTAGCAAGAGAGGCGCGAACCGCACTTTTCTGCATTCCATTCAACAGTCAACAAACAATGTTTCTTAATCGTGCTTCATCAAGCCGTCTTATAGAAATAATCACATAATTGCATTTATTCGCCATTATTGTCAGTTCGTAGATTATTTTATAGAAAGTGATTCATGCACATCCTCTTCTATCCATTAATCTCCTTGTTCTCGCTGCTGTTTCTACTGCCGATGGCTGGTATTCGTTGTTTGTGCTTTTTCCAATTGCCCATGTCATCCTCGTCCTTTATTTTTTTTTCTCTCTCTCTCAATCTCCCTTATTTATCTTTATCATCAATAGTCTAAATGACTATATATACTACCATCTGCACCCAATGTAACTGAATTCAAAGTAGACTGAAGTCTTTAAAGTTAAATACGTATAGAATCGGTAAATCATAAAAGAATGTCATTGGCAATTCACAATTTTATAAAAAGAAGCAATGATATTCGGATAAGTGGTATGAAGACAGAATTAGTAATCATTTGCATTTTATTTATTTATTTTTTGTGTAATATTAGATTCATTATTTTTCTCGCTGTAATTCAGACACCGTATGTTTGATCAATGATGTACATTTAAATAATTGTGAATTTGCATAACAATACACATCCTGTTTTCAAAGGTACCTACAAGTCAACTCTGGACGCATCTGGAAAGCAAGGTTAAATTTGCCCTGTATACAAAATACAAATTTATATCATAGATGCGTTTTCTTGCAACTGGATTTATTACAAACACAAATATAAACATTATGGTCTTATTATTTGTCTCATATTTGAGAACATTTTATGTATTCATTTGAAAAGATTAATGTCCTTAAAATTGCATCATATATTGTTGTCGTCCCAGATTTTTATACATCTTATTAATGCAAGCGGTAAGAATGTGTTCGTCATTTTTTTTTTTTTAGAAATATGTGTCAATGAGTCATAACTATTTAGTTTAGGCATAAACTCGACCTTTTCAAAAAATACTTAGTATTATATTTCGAATATCTTTGCGTCGCGCTCCACTGAAATAGAACGTTAGGCGGCATTCGCAAACATTCAGATGCAGGTTATAAATGAATATCTTGTCAAATTCCCCGAAACCAAACACTCTAAATATAATTCTATTTATATAATAAACATATTTATTTTCCCGTAAACATTTTATAACCGGTTACTGAAGGGGTTCTTCTTTTAAAAATTGGCTAAGTGAGAAGTTTATCAAAAAAATCTTGGCTGATTAAAACGTTAAGATAAAGTTGAATACAGGAAATTATAAAAAAAAAACCACCAACCAGACTTGCGGTAGATTTGACGGAACCGGACAAATTTCTCACCACATGTGGGTCACCTGATAAATAAAACAGAACCCCATTTATATCCAAAGTTTTAATTTTATGACCCTCTATCAGGTATCCGATTACCTAAAATTAGATAAACTTACTTTTTCTCGATTTACTAGTTTTTACCTATATATTTGGCGGAAGCTCAGTCTATATGTAGTGATAAAAATAACTTGATAAAAATTGATCGAGTAATTTTTAAACTGCAACGACGGTGAGAAAATCTTGATTGTGATGAGTAAATTGGCAAGATTATGACGGTACACATCAATGCACTGTAAGAGTTGGAGGAGGGCGAACTCTTTTAGTGATTATAATTAATTTTTCCTATCGGCATTATTGTTTAATCGTTCAGACAGGTAAGTGGGCAAAATTATATTTATGCATCGAAGAAATGCAGGTATTCGTGCACCGTGAGATGGAATTTTCGATTCGATTGTATTGCGGTCTTTCGGTGCCCTCCTTTATACACCAAATGGGTTGTTTATAAAACTTATATGATGTAACAAAAACTAACAAAAACATTATGCACAGAGAAATGCCCTGCTTGCACTATTGCAACGAGCGAATTTTGCAAGAAAATCAAACTATTTTGTTTACTGATAAGTTTCTATAAAGAAACCCTCAATCTTAAACTTAATTTTCCACCATCTTTGCAATTATCTTCTTTTTAAGATATATTTTGTTTCTTGCTCTTGTAAGAAATGAAAAATGAGTCAAGGTAATGATAATGTCATAATTTTAAACCCTGCGTAATGGAAATAGCCGTTTCTCCAGACAAGGGTCTCACCCGGGTGTGTCGTCAAAATAAATTTGAATATTTTTAGATATTGGTTGTAAGTTTATTGCTTTGCACTACTTGATTAACTTTTGGCAAATGCAAATGATATTTACACCCCTCAACGCAGATTTCTATATCGGTTGTATATCGAGAGCAAGAATGCTGTAATAATCTAAAAAAGTTAAGTCATAAAGCTGCACTGTTTTATACCATATGTCTGTTCTTTTGAAGCAGGGAAATGAATATATTCTAATTAAATAAGGCATTTTTTCTTTTATCGAATATATCTTTTTTATCTTACCAAAAGAAATAAATGCTAGCATTTGATTTGATTTTTATTTGATCGGAAGAATAATTTATATGTAAACATCATAAAGATGATTGTGGCTGTTTGAATTTCAAGTATCGTTCGCTTAATTAGTCAGTTAATTGACAACCAGAGGATAGACAACAAAACAATTCTCTTGGGTGTCTGCAAGGAAAGACTCATCCAGCGAGAGGACGGATGCCCCTGCTATTTGATACCTTTTTCTGTTTCCTTTCTCAGCATTTCTTGAAGGGGGGTCTTGAAATACTACGCTCACTGGCGCTGCAGGTTGCTCGCATACAGTTTAAACACCCGGCGAAGATGTGATGGATACACTTCATGTATTCAACTTGAAGTAATTCGGTAAGCAGAGTTGCTAAAACAATCGTGAGTCACCTTTAGCAAGCGGAGAATTCCCAATAATAACAAGACTTCCAGGAACTGGCCGAAATTAAATTTTGCAGAAACTTTCTCCATCGACTATATATAGGAGGGCTCCTAAATAGAAAGTGTCAGTAGAATGTAGTAACGCGTACTGCAGTAGAGTGTTGGGGCTTACTCTTGGATGGAATGACCATTGAGAAACAAGAGATTGCGTGAATAATATTTTGAATACTAGTAATGTTTGGTCATAATTGAATTGAAATCTTAATCGACCGAAAGGGCTGAACATTCTGTCATGTTGTAAATTTTGAATTTACCGGGTGGCAGTAAATACAAAATTTACAATATGACAACTTGTCATGTTGTAAATTTTGTATTTACTGCCACCCGGTAGTATTTACTGCCACCCGGTAAATTCAAAACATACAACAAGACAATTCTTAAGTAATTTACGTTAGATAGCATAGAGCATTTAAGATATAAAATCAATCAATGTTAATCATAATGAGAGAGAGATATATATTACTGTAGTACAGTGTGTAAGGTTACAAACATAGATTAGTGTTCTCTATATTTAATTCAATTGGCTAAGCGTAATATAGTGCATAATGTGCCCAGTTTTTATGTGTAATTTTGTATCATATACTGTTCAATATTCATTAAAATTTTCTTCGTTTTTTTTCTTAAGAAAATCCAATCTGATTAAAATCAGTCGTTCTGATACGCTACCGCTCTCGTAGAGTGGTGGCGTATCAAAACGGCAGATAGAAGAAAATCAGTTGTCGTTTATAATAGCCATAATATATATCAGTAAAACTGGTACCATACGACTGAACTTGAGTTCTCTGCAAATTCAAAATAAATAGCAAAATTAAGTTGATGTGTTATATTGTGTCCATAGTCTTAACGAGAGAGAGAGAGAGAGAGAGAGAGAGAGAGAGAGAGAGAGAGAGAGAGAGAGAGAGAGAGAGAGAGAGAGAGAGAGAGATTTCTGTTGAGAAAAAGTATACGAATTAAACTTCACAAACACAGTATATCAATCTTTAAATTAAACATCACAAACAGTGTATAATACTTTATTGTAAAGAATGCTTCCTTTCTCTTTACTTGAAATCAAACATCACAAACGGTGTAGAATACATGTACTTCATTGTTAGACATACTTTTTTTCTCTTTGCTAGAAATCAAAACATCGCAAACAGTGTATAATACTTTATTGATAGGCGTGCTTCCTTTCTCTTTACTTGAAATCAAACATCACAAACAGTGTAGAATACATGTACTTCATTGTTAGACATACTTTTTTTCTCTTTACTAGAAATCAAAGCATCACAAACAGTGTAGAATACTTTATTGTTAGGCATACTTCAGTTTTCCTTACTTGAAATGAAAACTTAGAACGAAACTTTTTTCCCTTATCTTGGAAGGAACACGTGGTGCACCTCGCGCGTTGATTTGATACACAGGAGTAACACGTGGACTTGGACTGTAACTGCATGCAGGATTCAATCACAATGTACTATATTCTTTTGTGGATACTAATTTTATGAATATATAATAATACGTAAAATTACGCCTAAAACGCGCGCTCTCTCTCTCTCTCTCTCTCTCTCTCTCTCTCTCTCTCTCTCTCTCTCTCTCTCCGATCATATAAAGAGAATATCTGGATCGACGACACTCATTAATAAAGAAACCCCTTCTGCAAGATAGAAAAGGAAGGGGGGGTGTTGTACAGTTAGACAAAGTAGTTTGCAATTTAGAGGTTATCTTTTGTCTTGAACAGGTGTGGAAACCTCTTGGATATGCCGTTTTCTACCTTGGGTTTGCAAATCACTATACACAGGAAATAATATCAACTTAAACTAAATATACACAAGAAAAGAAATGTGTAAATAGTTTGCATTGTATTTTTCGAGTTCGAGTTGTATGCATTTAATAACATGTACAGTTTCCCATGTTGTTTTGTTGTGCAAAATAATTTCCTCCTTCCTTTTTTGTAAAGAATAAACATATTTAAGTAGTAATATATCAACAAGCTTACAAGGTTAAGATTAGAGAACAACACTAATTATTTTAATATTATCTACCTAATTCTGATGTTAACCTGAAAAATATCCTCGCGACCTTAAATTGCCATAATACTAAACCGCTTCACGAAATGATGCTTCCGTCTATCAGTACTTTCAGTATTTTGATTAAAAGTATCATTAACGATACGGAGTGCACGAAATGACACCAAAGAGTTTAAGTTTAGTTGATGTAAATTCGATATGGAAGAAATTGCTCGAGATCTTCTTTCCATTTAACGTACCGATCTGCAATGTCGAAAATTAAAGAACATTTACTTAGTTTATAATGCTGTCCACAAAACCCACCAAATACTTATTTCATAATGCTGCCAAGTTAATGATTCAAGCAAAGAAAATATTTTATTGCTGAATTAACGGGACAGAAATGTGCTCATATATGATTTTCCATTTTCTAAGAACGTTTATATCCAAAAATATCACTTTATAATAGTATTTCTTATAGAGCAGCATGTATTTATTCTGTATGGTAGGAGTATACAAGCATCGCAGTAAAAAAAAACCACCTTAGGCATATGAAGTTTTAATGGATGTTCAGAATGACAAACAATATTCAGAGTTTGTTAAAAAAGGGCGTAACTGACATTTGAATATAATTATTCAGTTGGAACATGGTATTGCAAGTATACACTATGTTCGTTATTCATGCAATTAAAAGCATTCCGTTGTTCAGACTGAATAATCAGGCTCTGCTTCAATGAAAGCCATCTATGGTTTGAATCATTTTCGGATTTTTTTTTCCATAAAAATACGGGACAGCTTTTGAAGTTCGAAATATTAAGTGAAAATGTTTTCTATTCGTAAGGAAATATCTGATTTGAATGATTAGCCATTAATTGATTTTTCAGAGTGACGAATTCACTCTAATTCACTGGGAATTCAAAGAGTTTGCGAAGGATTTATCTGTTTTCTATGGGCATCTTTTTGTCCTTAATGCAAGTTGTTTTCTACAGCATCAAAACGTATACATATTAACAAGCAAATTAACCTAAAAATCTAGCGTATTTGAAATACGTCGGGTTTTATCAACTTAATTGAAGTTAAAAACACTACATGAAAAATAAATATCGGAAAAGAATTCGCTAAAACATGTCCAAATCTTATATTTTGATCTCTTAATAAGCAAGCTGCTTTTAGAGGCTGTTATATAATTACGTCATATGCGCAGAGGTCTTATTTTTAGAAAGAAACAGAAGGTACATCTTTGTTCTCTTTTCTTTCCTCCGTCCAAACAATCGTTTTTTCCTCCAACTGTTTGAAAAATATAATTCTTTTCCTCCGTCATTTATCTCTCGTCATGCAATATTTGTATGCAGTTTAGCTTGATACAGATGCTTAAAGTTCATGCATACCGATAATTTACCTAATCTAGATAGATGAACGGCTTAGTATAACAAACAAACATAACGTGATGACGCACGTTACGTTGGTGTCAAATGGTGATTGTTTTCAGTATGATGCCTAATCACGAGATCGTCTGCTTCTGTGATCAAACGTAAAGATGGCGCGAAAGTGTCGCCGTTGCAAAGAGTTCGCGAACGTTCAACTTTTTGTACAAATTCCCATGGTGCCCCACTAATACTGAGCCTTTTTCCTTTTTCTTTCATTCCATTCTTTCTCTTTTATTTTTCAATTACTATGTGATCGATATGTATGCAGATAATGATCGAGTGTAATGCATGATCGACGGAAATGATGATGATGAAATACAGTGTGAATTATAAATGATGAATTTATTAGGGTCATGCATTCGCTAACATCGTAAAATATGTATTTTATTACAGAACTAAAATATTTGTTTATATACTGTTTACAGTTTCTGAACAATTGAATTTTCCATAAGAATTCACGTCGTTTGAATTTTGACAATATTCTGTGAAATATGATATCCCGGTGTTTTGTTTTGATAGTGATAAAACATAATGTAGAATTGTTTTTGCTCAAAGTGCGTAACACACATCCTCTTATTACTACAGAAGCGTTGCTTTTTATGCGTGGTATAAAGTATCATATGAAGCCAATAGAGGAAAAACTTCAAAAGTTACAGAGATAATAAAGACAAGAGATGTGTAAATATTTCATATTTATATTGAATTTCAGAAGGTTGCATGGTGTGATAACACTGCCTATCTTTTCATTCGAAATCATAAATTGTTCTTTATTATCGTCAGAATAGGACACAAGCATGTATATGAAGCAGATCAATATGTGATGAAAACTGAAATAACGAGATGTTAACGTTACGCGAGAGGTTTTCAAACTCTCATGCAACGTTATTCAATTAAGGTATCTTTCATGTTTAGAATGTATGAACTACTGCGATTTAATTGATACCGCTCAACAGTGATCAGGTCAGTTTTATTGGCGATTGGCAAGAGAAGTCAAATCACATAAAACTTCGTTCTTGCTGTCGGAATTTGAAAAGATGGCGAAGGTGTTTGTTTAAAAAAAATGTTAATCTATAAACCGATTGAGAGCTAGCCAAACAATTAAGTAATTAATGAGTGTTCGTTGACTTGTTGTCCCACAGAGATTGAACCTAGCTCTTTGAGATTGTAGTGTTTTACTTTAATGATCGAGTTCCTGGCTGGGTTCTATAGACCGTGAAGGCTTGGTTACACCGTATAGCCTGTATACGGCTTCGATCTGTAGATCACTGTTGTCTCTTGTTTACATCGAAACGCTTCTAAACTCAATAAATGCAACAACAAAAATTATTGCAGAAATACTTTAGATTAAATTCAGTCCTTGGCCAACGCTTTTCAAATTGCTGCTATACATGTAATATGAATATTTGAGCATTTTTACCATATATACATGTACATGTTTGTCCCAGCGATCTTCTGTGTTGCAATTTACTCTTTTCTTTGTGCCCCAACTCAAGAATACTATCCATATAAAACTATACATTTCTTTTCAAAGTAATGATTATTTTTTTTTGGGGGGGGGGTGAGGGTGACTTCATTTAATTGGCATAGAATACGTAATATTAATAAGTAGATTCGAAGTCAAACAATTCTATCGTATTCAACTTTAAACACTTCTTCAATTTATATGTGTGTAGGGTACGTAGTAATTATATAAAATGAATGGGTAGCCGAAATAAAGGAATTACACACATTGTGCCACCTCCTTCATAACCCCTGCGAAATATGTACGTTAATTGATATAACACTGTTCCTGTCCCATATTCATTAAACTTACTGGAACCTATAACTGCATTTCTCATTTATTAATATTGCATGTTAATCTGGTGCTGTCTGTCATCAAAACCGATTTTGTTTATTGTGTCTGTGAATAATAGATAAAAAATTCCTTTAATTACTGCACAATTAAGCATTCAATCAGTCATATAGGCATGTAATGTATCTATACATTAATGACGCAAGCATCTGCTGGGGCTAATGAGCCATGTGCCTAAATAATTTGTACGATATACTTTAAGTCCTCTGATCATGCCAATAAAATTGATGGATTTTCGTCAGAAAATGCATTAGATAAACAATCTACAATGATTAAGCCCTTAAATATATAATCCCATTCTGCTAACTGTGTATTCATATAAATAAAAATACATGCCTCCGAAGTTGATCGCATTTCGTTCATGGGAGGCATTTTATGAAGAAAATAAACTATGACCATTACTCATAATTCAACGACATTCTAGATCTGTAATTGACCATACGTCGTAAATATTATCATTATTTTCTTGTTTTGCATCTCTGGATTTCAATATTTTATTGCTATCAATAAAATGTCTACTTAACTTTTATTTCCATCTCTCACATTTTTCAGATATCTATCTGAGGGGCTCGGGGATATGCAGGCACATGCTTGTGAACATCCATCAGTGTATTTACCACGCTCAGCACCATCAGTCCATTTCAACGATAAAAACTTTTTAACTTCTACTAAAGCTCAAGGCAATCTTCTGCTTTAACTTACTCATAAATCAGTTGGCTTAATTGGCGGTGCTATTTAAGCGCGCATCCCATGTCATGAGCGGGTTAAAGTTCCTTACTCCATTCTTCAGTGTCGGAGGGAATTAAAGATTACTCTTCAAGAAGTAGTGGTCGAGGCGGCGAGGATCTGAAACTATCGGAACGACCCGTACAGTCAGTTATTGGAGGTTTATTGAAATAGGTTTCATTACTGGTATATTTACCGAGTACTGGGCCACCATCGATCATCCGAGGTACGGAATTCAAATAAAGTAGTTGTCACAATTACAATAAATGGTTAATTGGAAATGAAAATGAAAGGTTCTACTGATGTCTGAACAGTGTTACACTCGGATCATGCGGGGATTTTGGCTCCAGGAAGTGCCGTGTGTATAGTTTGAGTTTAGTGTATCGACGAGATTTTTGGTGTGGCCCCGCGGTGGGAAGTATGGCGGGAACCAGCGATGAGAACGAGCAAAGACTGTCAGCAGACGAAGAGGAAGAGAAAGAAGTGGGAGAGGAGGAGGAGGATGACAACTCAGACGACATTGTCGATGACGTCGAATCAGTGAAATTTAACAATGGTGGGAGATATTCTATTGGCGGGGAAGCCGAAATAATTCTGGTGGGTGATCATGATGAAAAGACGAACAATGAAGAAAAAACTAAGAGACGTCGTCGCCCCAATTGTCATTGTTGTCTGTTTTGCTATAACTGTTGCAGATGTAAGAAAGGAAAAGATGGTAACGATAAAAGCAAAAAGTCGAAGAATGACAAGAAAGTTAAAAAACAGCCTTCACAAGTCCGAAATATGTCCAAAAGCCAGCGGCGGAAGGAATTGTGCTGGATGTGTTGCAAGAAGTTCACGGCTTTCCTCTTCTCCCATATCGGACTCTGTGGACTTGTGATCGCCTATTCCATCATGGGTGGCTTCATTTTCATGTCTTTGGAATCAAGTCAGGAAATGCTGGAACGAAAGAGTGTGGATCTCTCTCGAAAACTGCAGCTAGAAAGAATGTGGAACATTACCGTGGACACTCTAATTCTTGGAAAGCAAAACTGGACTTACGAAATGGAGCGAGTTTTGAAAGAGTTCCAGACAGAGATTTATGAGGCGACCAAACTGAGAGGTTGGGACGGGCAAAGCGACACTGCTGAGGCTCAGTGGTCATTCCCCAATTCCCTTCTGTATTCCATCACCGTCATTACCACTATAGGTAAGCCGTTTTCATGATCTAGTTTTTTTCTATAAAGAATCTTTTTTTTTTTTTTGGTTTCTTTCAATCAATCAACTCTAAGCATAATAAAATATCATCTATATTTGAATACTTATAATGCGTTTTTTCTAAAGTAAAAAAAAATATTTGTGGCTTTATTTGTTTCATCCGAAAGTTTTATGTCTTGGACGATGTGCATGTACATGTATTCGACTAGGTTTCTTGTGCGTTATGTATCATTCTGCAAGTGTACTGTATATAAAGACACGTGTTAGCTATAAAGTAAGACATGCATTAATCTTTGTAAAAATTTGACAATATAATTAGCGATTCAAGCCTTCAAAAGCTGTTTGTTATCAGTGACCCATTCCATGTGTTCTAATCCAGTTAGAGATCAATCTGTCAGTAGCATCACGATCGGGAGTTAATGTCTAAGGCGAGGAGGAACCATTTCAAAGAACGCTTTTACTTCACGTAACGGTTTTTAAAAAGAAATCTAAAATGAAATTGACACACCTAATTTTCTGCTTAGCACGAGGGAAAAATTATCGTGGGTAGAAATCAGTTTTGTTTACATTAGAAAATAATTACGTGTATATCTGAAGAGTGGCTTATCTTTCGAATTTCCTCTGTAACTGATATATCTGATAGCTTGTCAAAAATGGCACACAGTCTTCTTGGTTCAAATAGTGTACGAGTTAGGTATAGGTATAAGGAACAAAGGAGGAGTATAAGAAAATCATTCTTCTAAGAGATCGCCCTGGCTGCATTATCGTGGAAAGAAAATCAAGTGGTGATTGGCAAGTTGTAATTAACAGATAATTATCGCTCTTGTCAGACCAGGGATCACACGTTAAAATCATTTAAACAATGTTGTAACCGAAGTTATAAAATCCTTGTTACAATCAACGTTTCAGACAAGGATGGAACATTTTTAATTAAAACCTAACCACCGTGCTCACTTTTAATTAAAAATGAAAACTTTTTTTCTGAAAATATTTCTTTGAAAAAAATAAAAGAACACAGGACTTTTTGAAGTGTGTAGAACAAATATGAAAAAGAAAGTCATAATACAATATGTTATGCCTAATCCATTGTTATGCTCATGACCTAAATTTCAATTTAGAATCGAATTGTAGAAATAAAGTTAACCCTCGTAATTATGAGAAACGTTCAAAGAATTTCTATTTTTTTCTACAGGACGAGGTTACCTTTGTCAATGTATTTGGAGAGTTTAAATGCGTTTCCACTTCGATTGAAATGCACATCAATCAAGATTTTCATTGTCAATAATGGAATATGCCAAGAAAAACAGTATCTGAGGCTTCTTAATTTTTTTTAAAGTTCCCAAGCTTAGATATTCTTTCCCTATGAGCTAGAGAACAAGTTCATATTTCCAGACGATTTACACCGATATTAGGTCAGTTAAAGATCTTTCTAGTTAAGATATCCCCCCGCCATATTTATTAAGAAACGTTAACCTGATTGTGTTCATACAGCAAAAAACGAATCAGGAGAGGATAATTTATTAATAAGTAAATCTTTTCGCTTGAATTCCTTCAAACGCAATGCTGTTTTAATAGTGACAACGGTTGTTGGGTAGGCTTATGATATGTTTGTTGTTGTAACTTTACTTCTACGGAAGAATGTCATTTCAAAATTATTACAACAATTACAACAACGTAGTGATAACAGTTATAACATAGTTACATGTATCAAAATAACAGCAAATATTGCATGATAGTAATTCCATGTTCAATAACAACATTGGCTATAACAATAAAGTAGTTACAACAACAACACTGTTATAACACTATAGTAACAGCTACAATGACTAGATCAAAGAACATCAACGATCAATAAAAAAATAGAGAAGAACAACGATTGTTTCAAGACAGCTTTAATGACCACTTTTTCAACAAAATACTAATTTCAACTACAACATTAATTGCGTAAAAGTAGCAATTTCAATAAAAACTCCGTTTATTATAATCTAGTGAAAAGAACAACGTAACAACAGCAATTACTAGGAATTATAACAACATTGTTAACAAGAGATATAACAAATACATGTACATTGACAATTACAATTGCAACAGCGGTTATAAATTATTAATAATGATTACAATAACATGATTACAATAACAACAACCATTTTAACAACTACAATAACAATTTTAACAATGAAATAATAACAAACTCAAACAATTGCAAGAATTATGAATTATGAATTATTATGAATTTTTAACATCGCACGGGTCTTATTCATTCGCATGTGGCGAATTATTGCCGAGCTTGATGATACTCAATTGTGTTACGAATGATGAAAAGTTCAAAGAAACTGATACTTATTTAATATTCAACAAGTTATTTGATGCTTTCTGTATATTTTACACAAATTTTCAATGAAGCGAATCAAGCGATCAGTGAATGATTTTTTTTTCTTTTTTCACTTTGCTCTACAAGACTTCTCACCATTTGCAAAAACAATGTCACTTGCTTCAAAATTAGGATATACAGAAGTGTTATCCTTGATTTTTATGCTTAAAATCTTACCCTAATGTGTGCTTCTTTATAATTATTTACAGGGGTTTTTTCACTCTCTCCATTTACAAAAAATATCAATAAATAGATATAAAATTGGACCATTTCAATATAATATAATTATATATAGCGTTTTTTATAATTTAGTATATCTGTCAGTGTTTAAAATTTAGCACGAAGCTTTTAAAGTGAAACTTGCTCGTACAATATAGTACATATATGTAAGACCATCTACAAAAGTTCCACCTCACGTTATTGCGTTAACTCGATATGTTGTACAAACATCGCTTCATCAGCTAGATCTTTATCTTCCTATCTCCAGACTTTTACAGAGTACGAACCCCCAAAGATCTCAATTTCAGGAAGCGTCTTGGGATTTTTTTTTTGCCGAAGCGAGCTAACATTGATAAATGAGTTGGGGGGTCTCTGACATTGGGTTATGGACTAAAGGGATTTCTGGATAATTCAAGTCATCACCAATTATCGCCGGGAGCGCTGACTTGTTGAAGCAATTTCTCTTGCATTTTCTTAAATTTCAAAACCGTACTTATTTGCTGTATCAAATCTCAAGTTTTTAATTGAGGAAATTCTCATGTAGATCTTGGTCGTAAATCATTAGATTTTTTTTATATTTGAGTATTTCCAAGTGTTTTGGCTAGCCATATTCTTTTGAGGAAATTATTGTAAAATGTTGTTTTACATTTAAAACCCTATTTCATGGATTACGTATTGCAGACTTAGTACATGTAGGTGAAACTGAAGCGTTGATTTTTGACTTTCATACTAAAACATATGTATATGGAAATTGTTTTGATATTTTTAAGTCCGACACGATGTACCAGTCAGTCGCGAAAATAGTCCATTAAGTGTAAACATTACTGAGTATTTTTACTTGAAAAAAAAACATTTAGCAATTCGTATTAACTTAATGATAGTTTTGTGAAGTATTATTAAGAGTTGTGTTTACTAGCATTCATATTTGACCAAATAAATTCAAATACTTCATAGTTAAAATGTTTTTTTATTACAGCTACATATGTATAAAAAAAATTAATAAGATATATATACAGTGTTGTCATGTTGTAAATTTTGTATTTACACTCACCCTTTAAATTCATAGTTTAAAAAATGACAATGATATTCCTTTTCGTGTATGTAGTAAAACTCGTTTAGTATGGACACAGCAATTATAAAATAACGAATATAGCAAAATTATCGAAGTAAGTAAAAGTTCTCTTTCATAATCAACTCGAATATCACTAATTCCTATCATTTTGTGTCCCAAGGATAACAGGAAAGGTTTTTTTTTTATAATTAGAAATATGAAATTAACATCAATATTCACTTGTACATGTACCAGTGCTTCTAATTGTTCATACAATTCATTTCATTCATACATGTATGTATACAGGTCAAACATTGCGATATTAATGTAGCCCACCCTTTAAAGTGTTTTTAAAGTTAGCAACTATTTAATGTGATTTTTTTTATAATCGTCAGGATATGGTCACATCGCCCCGAAGACCGACCAAGGAAAATTTGTAACGATAGTCTACGCTCTGGTGGGAATTCCAATAACACTGCTGTGTCTGACAAATCTCGGGGGTTTTCTCGGAGACTGTTTCCGGTGGTTTTACAAACACGTCTGCCTGTTGACGATATGGCTGTGTTGTCCGTCGCAGGCAAAATGGACGTCGGAAAGAAAGCGCATGAGCCGAACTTTGACCAAAGGTTCTCACCTTCCCCAAACACTACCAAAAAAGGGAAAAAATGACGAGAGTTTGGAGAAAGGAGAGCTGACAGGAAGCCATGAGGACATAACAATGGCTATGAACGCCAAACTTCCCAAAGAACAAGTGCGTGTTCCGATTTTTGTCAGTTTAATGCTGATCGCACTGTATATTTTCGGAGGCGCCATTTTGTTCTCGGAATGGGAGAATTGGCCATGGTTGGATGGCGCCTATTTCTGCTTTATTACACTCAGTACGATCGGGTTCGGAGATCTGGTTCCAGGAATGAGGTCCGATTCCGTGGCAAATCAAGAAAAACTTATCCTATGCTCATTTTACTTGATCTTTGGACTTGCTATTATCGCCATGTGTTTTGACTTGATGCAGGAGGAGGTACGAGCCAAATTCAGGTGGTTAGGTCAAAAACTTGGTCTGATCGAATCCAGAAAGTAATTCCAAATCTACACGAACATGTACTTGAATTTTATAAATATTAGTTCATCAAATATCGATTTGTCGTTTTACTATCAATGTGTCTGACAATACTCATCAACGCTTTAGAAATAAGAGATTTTTTTTAGACTGTGCACATTATTAAATGAATGTTATTGTCACTGGCACTTGGTATATCTCAGAAAAGAAGAGAGGTCATGAACTTTTACAATCATTTTTATGATATTGTAATATCACTGCACAATTACCACTACATTTATTTATTTATCATAATAGTTGTACCTATTGTCTCACTGATAAAAAAGATTACATGTTTTATCCAATGTTCAATAAATTCCAACATAGAGATTACTTCCATTCTGTTCCCGGCATCGTGTGTATTGACGTTTTCTTCAATATTTTACACTATATACACCCTACATGGTACATTGGATTACCTGGACATATGTCTATCAGTTTTATAACGTTTTCATTTTTATAGAAGTCTCGATTCATTAGGAATACTAGTAATAAAAAAGCACAGATGTATTTTTGTTCAAATGGGAATGTATTTGATATAGCAAAAACATTGCTTCAAAAAAGTGGAACACGTGACACTGATTCGAATTTTACGACTGACTATATGTAATTTACACGGGAGCGGTAGTGCTCGTCATTATATTCCCTCCTCTTGGTCACATATCTTACCGTGCATACGTGCATGTTGGATGGTTTGTGTAGTTTTATAGAATGAATTTAGAAATGAAATACCAGCATATCAATTTATATATACATCTACCGAGTATGATTCCCTCTATTTCTAACGGAAACCTATCGTTAATTCATTTAAACAATAAAATGCTTTCTATGGTGATTCATTCGGGATATGAAGAGACATTGCAGAAAAAAATACATAACCCGCGTTAGCGGATTACTAGTATGTAAATTTTTTCTGCAATGATCGTTACGTTCATAACCCGCATGAATCATCAAAGAAAGCATTTTATTGTTTATATTAACATCTTTCTTTTAACTAATAAATAAATTGATTACGAAAAGTAAGTAAAATTCACTAAATTACTGTTGATGTACATAAGTACGTTAGCTAAAAAAAACAGCCAAATCGTCTCCTGTGAGACTTTGAGTCTGACATCATCATGATTATTTCGTGCAGTGCGTGATATTTCTTAGGTCGCTGTAGGTTTTGATCAATCGATAAACAGGGCGTGTCAATTTCAGTCCTGTTAGTTTCTCGTCAATTTCAACCGCTGTAAGATTTCGACCAATTGATAAACGGGGCGTGTAGATATACGTCTGGCTGTATAGAGCTATGAATTGACTATAAGTTTCCGTAAGAAATAGAGGGAATTATACTTAGTAGATGTAAATATAGCTCTATAGAAGCCTGCAGGACTGAAATCTACACGCCCCGTTTATCGATTGGTCAAAACCTACAGCGGCCTAAGAAAAATGACGAACTGCACGAAATAATCATAATGATTTCATACTCAAATTCTGGCCTATAGGAGACGATTTGGCTGATTCTAATAGCTAACGTACTGGTGTACATTGACAGCAATCTAAGTTGGTGAATATTACTTACTTTTTAGAATTAATTTATTAATTTCTTATTAGAAAAGTGTAAATATAAACAATAAAATGATTTCTTTGATGATTTATGCGGGTAATGAAGGAAGCGATCATTGCAGGAAAAAAATACATAACCCGCTTATGCAGATTGTGTATTTTTTTCTGCAATGTCGCTACCTTCATAACCTGCATGAATCACCAAAGAAAGCATTTTATTGATTAAATATTTATATTTATCGGGTATTTTCTATACTTGTTAAAAAAACGATTCTGATTCAAAGCTTTATAGAAAATCTACACGATCTTGTTTCAACCAGTTTATCGATCGGTTGAAACTTTATAGCTACATACAAAATCAAGGAATGCACGAAATGACGTCAGACACAAATTCCCATAGATGAAGAGTTCGGTATTTCTTTTATCTAACGTACCGACATTAACATTAATCTAGTTACATTTACTTACTCTCTATGATTAATTCAATAATTCATAAATAAAAGGAAAAATGTAATTTAAACATAACACAGGTTATGTTTTTTTTTCTCTCTGAAATGCCTTCATACCCAATGAATAACCAAAGAAAGTATTATTTTTAATTAAGTACCCTAATGAAGCAGTGGTAATTAATGCACTGTTTATGCTTATCTTCTTGATTTTTTTTCCTAAAGCAGATTAGTAATATATATATAGATATTTTTTCAATAAACAATGAAAGTCATATATATAAGAGAAAAAAAGAGAGAGAGAGAGAGAGAGAGAGAGAGAGAGAGAAAATTTGTGTTTAGATCCATCTATATGTATTTGCCAACTCAAAAAATTTATGTATGGTAATATAAATGGCTCCAAGTCCACTAGATGTGAGTCCTTAAAAATTGATGACAAATTAATTCACAGAGTCAAATTGAAGACGACTTCACTTTGAACTGGGAAAACTCAACAAAAATCCAGGTCTTCAAAAAGGATTTGAAACTAAAATATACTTGAATTGCGTAAAATCAAAATAAAAATATACCTGAATTGCGTAAAATCAACAAAACTTCTCAGAAAGGAATGAAAAAATTGGATTGGAGAAAATTAATTGCATCTGGAAAGTCTTTGCCAACTCTGCGCAAAATCAACCGTCTTTAGGCCATCATGACTTTCAATGGCTTCATTAAGTAAGACAAAATGAATTGATACTTCAAATCAAGCTTACCATAAATCAACCGATGAATAGTTTGTTAAGGAAGCCCTGCCAAGTGTTCGAATGAATCGATATCGATGTTTTTGTAATGATGGCTTATAGACAGATATAAATGGGTCAACATGAGCAATATATTGCTATTATTTTCGATTTAGAAATATATTGCTTTTCGATTGAGAAAAATGATAACAATCAATATGTCCATAAACATTCTTCCAATCCATGCGGCCAATCAGTGCTAGTTGTACAACTAATGTTGTTTGGGGTAATATGTTTGATGCTTTATACTTGTATTTAGTGATTTGGAAGAGGTTGTTAAGTTCAGTATCATATAAAATTGGGAGGGTAAACAAGTGATAGATTTGAAATAGGCGCGGGTCTGGAAAGGGGAGTTAAAAGAGGATAAGGGGTGGTGGGGGGGGGGGGGGTAGTAAGTACTATCAACGGTAAACTTAAAATGATACAATGTGAATTTACAACTATGTGTGGCAATTGCAATTATGTTTTTAATTCATTAACAATTTTTAATTGTCAATATGTTCCTAAACTCAGTGGAAACCGTAAATTAGTAAACGAGAGTTATGACATTAAGGTGGCTGAATGGTCGTGGCTACTTTAGTAAATTGATTTCATTGAGAAGAGGAGCTCTGTAATAAAATGTAGAATATTTTTCAAATTTTACAGCAAAAATATATAAAATTTTCTTTCTTAAATGAAAGTAAATGGCCAAAATATCGTGTTTAAAGGTTGAAGGGGGCAAAGGTGGTCAATTTGTTGACCATCCAGCATCCTTAAGGGGGATGTGCGGTCATCTTGTACATTTGAAGATAAAAATGTAAACAGTTCTTGATCTGGCTTGTGTCTGCCCACAAACAGCCAAAACTGTTGTCATAAACCAATAAATATAAGGTTCTACGTGTTGTTTTGTATGCAAATTACGCATACAAGAACAGAACAACGCCTTTTTAATCACTTAGACCAGCTGTGGAAATGCGCATGCATATGCAGACTTAATCTGAAAAAAAATAATAAAAGGCTTGGTCCGATTTTATATTAAATTTTGTATACGCTTTTGAACAATGATTATGCTAAGTATGTGTATAATAATAGACATTGCAGTAGTTCATACACTTTATATAAAGAGAATAATCAATGAAACGCGCCATTTCAAATAGATCTTATCTCGTAATAACGAGAAAATTAACTCGTTGTAACGAGAAAAGATCTCGTTATTTTGAGACATTTTCTTGCAATTACGAGATATTTTCTCGTTATTACGAGATCTTTTCTCGTAATTACGACATAAGAAACTCGTAATAATGAGATCTTTTCTCGTAATTACGAGATCTTTTCTCGTATTTACGAGATCTTTTCTCGTAATTACGGTATCTTTTCTCGTATTTACGAGATCTTTTCTCGTAATTACGAGATACTTAACTCGTAGTAACGAGATCTTTTTTTCGTAATTACGAGATAATTAACTCGTAATAACGAGATCTTTTTTCGTAATTACGAGATACTTAACTCATAACCTTCTAACCTTTTTTTTTGCTTATCAAGATTTTTTGGATGAGTCTGCCCCCCCCCCTCCCCTCCCCCTTTTTCAAAAACGATGCTACGTGCCTGATGTAGATCGCCATATTTATTGCATTTTTATCCTTTGACAACAGTATTAGTTAGTTTTGGGCAGAAACAAGCTAGTTCAAGAAATGTTGACATTTTCATTCTAAAATGTACAAGATGGCCGCACACCCCCTTAACTAAGATTACTTGCCTCTAAACCATTGAGCAGAGTGGTATAATTGTTTACTATTTATCAATAAATTCACAGGGGTTTTATCGCATACATAGAGGAGGTACTCAATAATTTTTAGATAGTACAATAATTCAAATCTCATAAGTCATTGAAATATTCAGTGTAGTAGATAGGGTATGGTTTTTGTACTTTGAGCTGAGAGAAAGTTAAGTCTCAGCGAAAGGTCTTATGAATTAAGTTTATTTTATTTTGATTTCTGATAATTATCACACAAGATTTGTTAAACCAACTTTAAATGAACCATTTCAGTCTCACTTTTACAAAAGGAATTTATAATGGCTGAAAAGTGAGTAAGCTCGTCTAACTTTTATGGCAGCGTGGCCAGGCTGTACCCTCAAGTACATTTTGTAATCAGAGGTATTTCCACAATTTTACCAAGTCAAATATATGGTTGAATAGTAAATCACTATCTTATCCAACTGTTCTGCACAGTACATAATTTGCATGATATGGCAAGAGGCGAAAAAAACTAAAGTTACATTCATACATTTTTATCAATACCCTCCCATTGAAATATTCCAATTATATTAACATTATTACATTACATAAATTTGTGAGACTCATCCTAACTATCTAAAACTGCTCATTAGTCGCACATTTTATCATTTATAGAACGCCCCGAATATTCTACAGATTAAACTGACAAGTATCCTTCATACCGGAAGTTAGATGCATGTCAACATTCTAACACGTCGTCAGGATGTGACTTGCCGATAAATGCTCCTCTGTAAAGAAACCAGCGCATAATGGTTTGTTTCTCGTGCAAAAATATAAAATACAACTACTCTACTCGCTGAATTGTCAGACCAAAACAGTAAATTGTCATTATAAATTTTCAACATCGAAATGTGTAAAAGCCCATATTCACGAGTGAATAAACAGGATACACATATATTGAATATTTATAATTATCATTAGATATAATGTTCTCTGTATATATGAATTTTATGTTTTGATTTATGGAAAACAAATCGCAAGTGTTGTTGCAGTTCGAATGTCCTCGATTGTGTTGAAGGCATTGCAAAACTGCATTTTGAATACCTACTTGCTTCAAGTGATGCAACCGATCCTTACTTACAGCTGAAAAATCAGTTGTTCATATTGTCATGATTTTAAGTGCTTTGTCATTTGAAGAGTTTTGGGCTTGAAAAATCCTGGTTATTTGTACCATCATAAAAATATGAAATGTGATATGTACTGAGGAATAGCAGTTCTTTATTTTTCCATGAAATTTCATTTTCAGTTGTGGATGGCCTTGGATACAGAGGAAAAATTATCTGATCTTAGATGGAGCCCTTCGATCTCACCCTCCATCAAGTAACCTACGAAGAAGGTTCTGATTCGCCTGATGAATTGGATTCGTTCGGCACTGTTGTCAACTACGACTCTCACTTCAGTCAAGTAGACACTGTGCCCACAACTTGCTCAACCCCGCTTACGTTTACTGCAGCTACTGAAAACAGAGGTATAATTTGATTAAATTCAACCATTTCAGACACAGATGTTATGGGATGTTTCAACTACAATTTAACAAGCTTGATGTAGAATTTAAAACATTTTTTTTCTTTCCCAATTTTCCCCTAGTTATGGTATTTGACTTTACAGCATGTAAACTCTGAAGTTTGCTTTCTCTACAGAGACTGGTTGATAACAAATGGTAAATGGTGTGTGTGACATTTACTATATATGTGTATCTGTATTGTGTACTATTTTTCAAACACTGTGTAGGCTCTATTACCTAGAAAAATTAACATCTTATATAAATGCCCAGGGGAACATTTCTTATCTCAATTTCTCAATAATTACGGATAGACTTAGTACTTTAATTTTAGGTTTCTTTTAAATTAAGATTTTACATTATTTGAGTCTAATTAACAATTGTATGTATCCAGTCATATTTTGTGACACATATAGGTAGTTATAGAGAAAATGAAAACTAGTAACATTATTTGCTTACTTATGTTTCAATGTTTTTTGTTATTTTCTTTCATTCAATTATTTTTATGTATAATACTCTTGAATTGATTTTTTTTTTTTGCAACTTTATACGACAAATCACCATTTTAAGATTTTTTCAATACCTTATTCATTATACATACTAACCTGAAAAGGGAGAGGGTCTCAGCACCATGCAAATATATGTACTTGATACATGCAATGTACATATCTACATGTTCAAGTTCCCTTCCCATGTACTAGTATGTGAAGGTGAAAGTTATTTTGAAACTGTGCCTAGAAATGACCAAAATGCAAACTAACAGAAACAGTTTTGCTTCCTAGTAATGCTTCAAATATAATCACATGTAAATAGTAGTAGAGTTAAAAATCATAATATGTGAACCATGTGTATGAGTTTTTATGCAGGGATTTTTATTTTCACATCTTTAAGTACAAAATTTAAGAGTATACAGAATTGTGACCAGAAATTAGAAAATATAGTAACTGGCATGCAGAGACAATATCAAACTGAAAGAATTATTATAATAGATATCTAGAAAATTCAGAATAATTTTTGTTAGAAGAATTCAGATATGATAAGTTTTAACAAAATGTTTGCCAGATAATGGTTTTGTGAGAAGAAATTTCCAATATTTAAATATTTTTTTAACCATTTTTGTATCTAGAACTCTAAAAAAAAAACGATTCCCTTGTTTTTTTTCTCAGTTAAACCAAGAAAACTAAGGAAACTACCACAGGGATTTGCCCAGCCTAGCCGTCTGAAATCCACACAGATCTATTCCAAATCTATCTCTTCTGTATCTCCTCCAAAGGGTCAATTGGAGTCTGGATCTTTTGCATACAGCACTCCTCAAGACTCACTCATCAACCCGCAATATAGCCTTATTGAATCACAAAGTTTCTTCACTCGCCGAGAACCTGTGCACATCTCCCAAACAGACATACGCACACTTTTTCAGGTAAGGGTGTATGGTGTTTATATATATCTATAAGATCTTACAGACTTCAGGAGAGAAATTAAAAGCTTGTTTGATAAAAATCATATCCCATCAAAAACCAAGGAAAGCGAAATTTAGTAATATGTATAATAGTTTTTCTGTGCCTCCTTATTGTACTGATACATTTATTTATCCATATTTTGAAAAATTTAAATTTGTTTGTTATACGTTTACTTTCAATGATTCTGTTTTTTGATGATTTGTGTCAAAGGGTAACAAAATAAAGATTATTAAAATTTTAGAGAATTTAATGTGTAAAAAAAATTTGGCATTTGTGTTTGTCAGGTTACCTCTAACAGTTCTTCCGCTAAGAAGTTTCCCAGAAAACCAACCATGTCTGAACAACAGAAACCTGATAAAGTGGATGGAGCTTTAGCATTTCAAACAATGGCTGATGCACTTCATCTTCAGAAGTCCGTCATTGGTAAGAAAGTACTGAAAAAAATAGATTTTTTTGCTTTTTCCTATAAACATTTACCATTTTAATCATTTGTCATAACTTGTGGTAATGTAATCATAAGGATTTAAAATGAAATAAAGTTTAATGTGACCATTTTATTCATATGTAAATTGAAAAAACAATTTTTATTTGATAAGACAATCATTTCAAATCTTCCACATATCGTGGAGACCATGCCATTGTCAGTATACATATGTATATGTAGTTTAGAGATCTTTATTAGAAAAGTTATAAAGGGACATTAATCTGTTTTAGGTGAGAAAAAAATAACACCAGCCTCACCAGAGGAGGTTGCTCGGATTATAGCAGAGACTCAAAAGAAAATGAGTCAATCCTCTGCCAGTGAAGGTTCACAAATGGTTCCTATGGCATCGCCAGAGGCAATAGCAAAAGCCATAGCAGAGACTCAGAAGAAGATGCAGAGCCAGACCACAAGCACTTCTGCTAGTTATCTTCCCAGTGAATTCACAGTGCCTATGGCAAGTCCTGAGGAAATCAATCAAGTGATTGCAGCAACACAAAGAAAGTTAAAAGAACAATCGATGAAGGTGATTATGTTACATGAATTACATGTAATTCTATGTCGTTGGTCCCTATGAATTAATGATATTGAATGCAGAAGTTATTGATACTTTTCTCAGTTTATGTACAGCAGATAACCGGTAATTGAAATTAAGAAATTGATATAATATAGATCAGCAGTTCATTCTCTACGTTAATTAAATTTTGGAGGGATTTGTAAGAACTTGTAAAAAAATAAATAAAGGAAGATTAAGGTGGCTCGACACACCAATGCATTATTTGATGGATCGATGAAGAATTCTCTTTGAGAAATGATTATTCAAAAATGACACCTATATCGGCCTCTGATTATTTTATATGATTTTTTTTGTATTTTTTTATGGAAACCGGAAACATCGTTTTAGCTGCGAACAAGATATATTAGAGCTAAAAATTTGTTATCAATTAATGCACAATACAATTATCTATAAATACATATCAAAAACGGCCAGATAAACTTTGAAATATTTTTGAAAAAAAAATATTTATGAAAATGAAAAAAAAGGATTGTAGATATTTTTTAAATCTATGGATAAAAACTGCAGATAAACTGTTACTCGCATTTAACAATTGCTGTACAATCATATTTCAACAAGAAATTGAAACCAAATAGTGAAATTAAAGTATAAATGGAAAATTTTAAAATCGAACCGATCCCGATTGTAATTAAACTGATCCCGAACGAAATCACATAAAGTTAGAATGAATCAGAATTTTGCAAAAATTTCAGGTTGTTTAGCTGTAAAATGGTTTCGTCATTTAGTAACTTCATAATTTATATCAATTACTTAGAAAAAAATGCAGTTTATTTGTAAAATTTCAATTTTAAAATAATTCTGATCGGGATCAGTTTTTTTTCAATCGGGATCGGTTCAAATTTGATAAATAGCAATTTTTCCAAAATTTCGCATTTTCATTTCAATTTCTTTGTAAAATATCATTGTTTAGTAAATAGTTTATGTGACTATATGTTATTTTTAAAATTTTATCCATAGATTAAAAAGATATTAAAGAATTACAATTTTGATTTTCAGAAATATTTTTTTAATTAAAAAATTAAACACTTGACCAAACGATCTTTGGCATGAATTCATTTATAATTATATTACACATTAATTGACAACAAGTTTTAAGCTCTAATATATTCTATTTGTCTGCAAAACAGTTTTTCCTATTTCACTGAAAAAATACAAAAAAATTTGTATAAAATAACTGAAAGCCGATATTGATCTCTGTTTTGTGGAATCATGTTTCAAAAAAGATTCTCTATCGATCCATAAAATAAAATTTTGGTGCGTCGAGGAACCTTAAGTAGAAGAAAGTATGGATGTTGAAACTCATATTTGAAATGGACTTTGCAACAGATTCTTGTATGCAGGTGTTGGTTCATAAGCAAGTTTATATGTAAATATAATTGAGTACAATTTTAAGCTAAAGGAAGAAATAAGCTGGTCGTTTTACTTTTTTCATGCAATAAATAAGAAATTTAATCAATTGCTGATATTTTATTTTTTGACAGAGTCCAGATTCTGCCTCAGATAGTTCCCTCAATGTCTCAGACCCCAGCAGTGTTCATCATCTGGCCCACACACAGGACATGTCCGCGAGAGAACTAGTCAGGATTCCCGCAGCAGATCTCCAAACTGCCAGGGAAAAATCAACATCCTGGTTCAAAGGTCAATCAGCTCCTGACCTAGAGTTATCTGCCCCTGACTTGAACAAATCGGAGAGTGTGGTTAGTGAGGCTACTACAGCCAGCGACACAGCTTCTGTAGCGTCCACAGACTCATTCTCACAGTCGGACATGGACAAATTTCTCAGTACATTGCCGCCATCCAAGACCATCGACATCAGTGAGGTTATACCGAAAACGTCCAGTAATTATTCAGGTTTCATGGCAGCCAAGAGAGACACATCATATAAACCAATTCTGGATCAGTTCATACCTTTCCGAAGTATTGAGAGTGAGAGGCCAGTAGTAGAGAGGCAGACTAATTCTCTGCCGCAGATGGCTGATTCAGGTATTAGTGTAGATTTTGAAAATTCCAAGCCACAAATGTTGTCCCCAGAGCGATCAAGCACACCCAAGTCTTATTTACCAGCAGAGATGAGGGCATCACAAGCAACCAACATACACATACCAAGTAAAGCTGCCTCTGATATGCAATTTAATTCAGCACAGAAGTTGAACGAAGCACTGAGAGAGAAGGCAAAATTGGAAGGGCAGTTAGAAATGTTGACTTATGAGGCCAAAAACTCTTTGACCGAAAGAAGTGAACTACAGTCCCAGATTGCAACGTTAAAACAGAAATTGAAATCACAGCGTGACCAAGCAAATGATGCAGAGAAAGTTGAGTTGAAGTCAGAGGTGGAGAAAATGCAGCGCAATCGCTCAGTACTAGAGAAATCCTTAGTGTCTTCAGGGAAAATTGTAGAGGAGAAGCTAGCAGAAGTGAAGGCCATTGAGGCAGATTTACAGCTTACACAGGAGGAGAACACCAAGCTACAAATCCGCCTGAAGGAGATCCGGGATGACACAAGAACAAAAGACATGACAATACAAGCTCTGAAGAACAAGATTGCAGAACTGTATGTGGAAGTTCAGACTCAGATGCAGGCCAAGATAGATTCTGATAATGAGCACCGAGCAGCTAAAACAGACATGTCTTCTTTGATCAGTGCCAAGCAGTGGTACCAGCAGCAGTTGAGGCTGGCAAACGACAGCAAGTTACAGTTGCAGCAGGAATTGACCACTCTCCAGGGTCAGGCCTTGTCCCAGGGGGAAATCATCGAGAGGATGAAGACTGAGAGCAACAAACTCCGGCATCAGATGAAGGAAATCCAGCAAAAGGCTCTGAGAGACAAGGAGCAGCTAGCCCGGCAGTTGGAGAGAATCGAGAAAGACATGATGGATAGGGAAGTCGCATTCCAGGAGGTTCAAAGGGAGAGAACTCTGTTGGAGGGGACTTTTGATTCAAAGCTTCAGTCAGTTGAAGATGAGAGGGAGAGATACCAGTCTCTTGTGAGAATTACCAATGACCTGGAGTCTCGCCTTGATAAAGCTCATGGTGATTTACAGAAAAAGCAATCTCAGATTATTCTTTTAGAAAATGAGCAAATCGAGCTCAACAAGCAACTTGCTCTTTCTCAGGAGATGGTTATAGAAAAGGATCAAGTGGTCGAGGAACTGCAGCAAAAGTTATTAAGCGTGGAGGCAGAACTGAAACAGTTCCAGAAGAGAGTGTCGCAAATGGATTCAGAAATCTGGAAATTGAAAGAAGAAAAGGCAGCCACTGAAATATCTTTACAATCTGCCATGGAAGAGAAGAAGTGTGTTGATTCTGCTTTAGACAATCTCAAGAGGAACATGGGGAAAGTAGAGAAGACATTCAAACAAATGAAGCAAGATCTGACTAGCAAGTCGTCTGAATGTAACCAAGCACTGCAGGAGAAGTCTGAATTACAGGACAGGCTGGAGAAATGTATCACAGAGTTTGAAAAGGAGAAACGAGAAATGTTAATCACTGGGGTTCAGTCTGATGAAAAACAACAGATAATTGATGAGCTTCAGCAGGCAAAGGTCAAATTGGAGTCCGAAGTCAAGTGTTTGCAAAACGAAATAGCAGTTCTTGGTTCAACTAACAGTTCAACTGTAAAAGAAAACCAAGAACTGCAGCAGCAGTTAACAGAGTTGAAATCTAAGTTGAATGAGGTTGAGACCAAACTTAGTGAGGCAAAGGTTCAGGTTCAAGAAGTGCACCAACAAACTGCAGCAGTTCCACAGGAAACAGGTGAAAGTGAAATCAGAGAGGAAAATGAAAACCTGAAGGTGAAAATCTCTTCCATGGAGAAACAGCATCAGAAAGATTTGATGAAGCAGAAGGCTAGAGCTACAAAGCTGAGTTCTGATGTGAAGGTTCTACAGGGTGAGTTAACCGAGAGACAGACTACTTTTGATTCCAATGTGGAGTTACTGACCAATAAGATTAGAGAGATTTCTGATGAGAAGACTCGTTTGGAGACTGAGCTGGATTCAGCACAGAGAAAGTTTGAAGTTGGAGTGGTTGAACAACAGGACCAAATGAAAACCATGCTTCAGGTAAGGAAACTACCTTAATGACAATGGTATAGTGTAAAATCTTATTAAATTTTTCTATATATCAGGTAGGATTTTTTTTATGGTATAGTGTAAAATCTTATTAAATTTTTCTATATATCAGGTAGGATTTTTTTTATCAATTGAATGATTTTATTAAAACAAAACGAACATTTGGTCGAAAGATTTTTTTTTTAATGCTTAAAAATGAGACTTTAAAGGTGAAAGATACATGGAAGATAAAGTCTTTTTCTCATTGTTGACAGCAAATGATTGATGAAGTGGAGGCACTTAAGATGGAGAAGCAAGCCCTGGAGAGCCAGCTTCATCATTTACAACATGAAAAGGATCTTGAGATACAGGAGTACCAGCAGAGGTTGTCTGCCCTTGATTTACAGATCGGCCAGCTCCTAGAAGTTGCTGCTCTAGCAGAGCAAAGGGAAGAAGTCAACCAACAACTGGCCTTGGAATTGGAAAAAGAGAAAGGAAAAGTTGAAGGTCAATACCTGCAAGAAAATTAAAGTCGTGCAAAGCAAGAAATTACCATTATATATGTATCGTTACATTGAATTTGCACTTGAATACATGTATATTACCAGTAAGCTTAATTTCATCAAAGTTATAAAGCAGTTACTGTTTCATTTGTAGCATATGATATAAATTGTTGTAATCATAATACATGTAGATATTGCTAAATCTTTTTAGATATATTCTTCAGTTACACAATTAAGTCCCTTCATCAGAATTCTGCCATAGAAGTCAGTGAATATCATCATGAAGTCAAACAATATAAGCTATATATACACAGTATATTCAAAGGACATGGAATTTTTAATTTGTAAAATGTCTTCATGAATATTTGTGAAAAGTATGCTGTTATTACAGGACTGATTCAGACCAACAGTTCCCTGAAGAATCATGTTCAACAACTGGAGGGATCATTGGCCGAGAAGGAAACGAGCCTGGAGGATGTGGAGTCAGAGATGGATAGCCTGAAGAGAGAATCTGGGGAGAAGGAGAGGGAGTATGTAGTCAAGATTCAACAGCTGGAGGAGGAGCAGACGACAGAAAAAGATGCTCAAAGAGAGCTCAGAAAACAGGTCAGTCATGGGGTACCTCTCAAAAGCTTAAAAATATATATAGGTTCTCAACTCTGATATAATGTAAGAATTATTTTTCATTAATGATTTATCTTTTACTATGAAGTTCATATGAAATATAAGGAAGTTTAACAGTAGTAGACAATGTAACTAGTGTGTGCGTCTGTACATAAAGGAAACAGAAGGTACAATGTACATGTACAATATACATGTAGGTGTACATAAAACTTACCATTGCATAAACACTGTATTAGCTACAGTATGTTATGTGTCCATAATTGGTGTTCTAATGAGATACAAGATTGGGTTGATTAATATGATTTTTTTTAAAAATTTCAGATTGGATTAAAAATCACAGAAAACAAAAAGCTGAAGAGAAACCTTGATTCTTTGAAAAATGAGAAGGAGCTGCTACAGCAAGACTTGGAGCACAAAACTCGGGAATCTGAGGACATCCAGTCCAAGCTAGACAGCAGCAACAACCTCCAGCTCGCCAAGTCCAACCAGATCAACCAGCTGGAAGCAGAAAACAGAAACCTCCACCGGGATCTGGAAAAAGCCAAACTAGAACTTGCCGACAATCTTGCCAAAGAACCAATTCTTCAAGAGCAAATTCAGGTAAAGTTGAAAAGGTTGCCCAAATCCACATTTTCCATTGGTGATTAGGCCTTGCAGCTCCAAATTTTATTAATAAGATCATTGTCCATGAAGTGTTTTTAACCTCAGATCATTGATTTTTACTAAATCTATGAAAACTAATGCCAAAGAATATTAATGAAACCAAAAGCTGTGTAATTTCACCTTTTCTGTCCAACAGATTTTTTTAAAATAAAAGGAAATATTCCAGTTATCTTATTAAACATCTTTGATTTTAAAAGAAAAGATTGCCTTATTATATTTTGTAAGTCTTTTGCCATGATAGATCAAACCCAGATAACAGAACCTACATATTCCAGATGAATTTTTATGATTTTTTTTTCTCTGATAAAATGACTATTTCCATTTGTAGAGTTTACAGTGGCAGATCGGCCAAAAGAATAAAGAAGTGGCAGCCATTCAACAGAAGATGGAGCTATCAGAACAGAGACAGCAAGGCGAGATTGATGATTTAAAGAGGACAATCGAAGAAAACCAGGCGGAGCTAGAGGGTCTGAGGGAGGAACTTAGAACAGCCCTCAAGGAGAAGGCGGAACAGCAGACACAGGTCACAGAACTCAGGACCACACTAAAAGCCTCAGTACAGCATCACAAGGTAACAACTAATGAATATTCAAACTACCGGTAATTAGCATAATGTGAAATCTTATAGATGCTCAGTACAGCATCACTTTAAGGTAAAAACGTGCTAATTCGAAACACGTATTTGAATTCGCAAGTTAACTTATAAACATTAAACGGAACAAAGTTTACAGAAATTACTCAAGTTAATGAGAGGGAATAGTTTTAACTCATACATCTATCCAAAATATCACTATATGGGGATTTTTTTTCAGTGGATACTGTCCCTTTCATGGTTTTAACACCCCTGGTACTTAATATTTTATTGGATACATGTACAGTTATACAATGTATATCAATTTACCAGAATGCTGTTCTCTTGCAGCTAACAAAGAGAATCAATGAAAATTCTGATCCCACAAAGGATACTGGAACGCAAGTTGAGAACCGTGACATCATTATCCCACCTTTGCCCTTTGACCTTGAAGCAGTAGAGAGGCTCCTTCAGGAAACATCGGCGAGAGCTTTAGCTAGCAAGTAAGTGCCAATTCTTTATTTGATCAAATGAATGCTATCAATTTTAAAATCTAGCTGTCAGTTATGAAACTTCTTTTAACAAGTGTTATTCAGTGCAATTAAATAAGTTTCACCCTCTTTTAAACTCTGATAAAATGTTAACCAATTTATTTGGAGGAAGTTTGAATCCTGTTGCATCTGTTGCATTCCAGTTCAATTTGATAAATTGGTATTTGTCTTTCAGGCCATTAGACAATCTACAAAACTGTTTAAGTTCACTGAGGTCGGAGATCAGCGGTCTCCAGAAACAGATAGAGATCCACACCACCACAGTGGCTGAATCAGCACAGAACTGGGGGTAAGAGAGAGAGAGAGAGAGAGAGAGAGAGAGAGAGAGAGAGAGAGAGAGAGAGAGAGAGAGAGAGAGAGAGAGAGATTGCTAAAATAGGTAAAACTACCACAAAACTACCGGTATGTGTACTAAGTAACATCTCGTAATAATACTTTATACATGTACATGTACCTGGTATGTGTGATACTCTTGCTGAAATAATGTCACTTTCTTCTTTTCCTTGTTTGATTGTTTGCAAAACAGTGACTTCATGGTGGGCCAATGATCGAAGAATCAGGTCATGGCCACACTTAGCAAGGTTAAGAACAAATCTAGGCTTTTGAAAGAAAATGTTTACAATTTATTTGTACATGTAAATGTGTAAATGTACACAGTTTACATGTACACAGTATTTACACTGTGCTACATATTGAATCTGCAGGCAGTCAGATGCTAATTTTTGTAAATAACAATTTTATTGCTTCTATGTGTGTGAATTTTAAATAGAGGTGGAATGGCTGTTTTCTTTAAATTTACGTTTCTTAATTAACAGCTCAGTGGAGGTGACAGTTAATGAGGTCCTACGTGCAGTCAAAACAATGAGCTCCACTCAGAATGGATCTGTGGGCATCAACTCCATTTCTGCAGCTGGGGTCATGGACATTTAAACCCAAGAACCGATTATATGCAATCTCCTCGACCTTCATCAAGGACAATAACTATAATTCAATGATGCCTTCATCATTGGCCATGGACATTTCTACAGTGATATCATGCAACCATTAAGAATTTTATAACACGTTATAAAAATCCAAGATGTGATGTGAACACTTTGATTTATTTATGCTACATGTATATCCTTCAAAAGGATATTAACATTGTCTTGAATTTGCTAGTCTTTCATCTAGTGTGGTAAAATGGGTGTCAAACCTAATGAGAAGTTTTTGCATCTTTTATTTTTGTTTGTGGAACACTTTATTTATAATTTTCCTAATACATACATGTAAATGAATTTTGTTGCATTTTTTCTTAGCGGTCAAATTAGGAGTGATGCAATATCAAATAAATGATATGTTTGTGTGCTTGCTTGTGATTTACAAAACTGCTATTTTTCTAAATGCCTGTTTTATATTACTGATGACAAAAAAAAATCCTTTTTCTTACTTGTACTACATGTTTAAGTATCAGCGTTTGTGTTCCAATTCATTGCCATAAATTATCAGATCTGATGGACAAGTTTACATGATGATCTTATTGTAAATTTTAAGTATTAACATATACCCTGGCTCTCGTTATAATTGAGAGTATGTGTACGACACGTAATACTGCTGTCTCAGTTAACATGTAGTACATGTATACACTTGTTAGACATTTTAAAAGAGTACTCCAAATATTTTACCTAATTAAGTTTCAGTTCGGATGATCTTGCGTCATCCTCACAGTGTCAGGGTTCCTGAGTCTGCTCATGGCCGAGGGACATTGTGAGAATCATTCTATGTGTGATTTTAAGTTTTAAGTTGTGCAATATCAATGAAGACAAATAATATTTTGTTTAAACATACCCTTCATATCATTCATGGTGAATTTGTCATGATGTTTTGGATAAATTAATGCTTTGAATGAATATCATTTTATTCTGTCATAATAATTTTAATGTAGCTGAACTATTTATTTATTTGCTGTATTGACAGTACTCTGTAATATTAAGTATTAATTCTTCTGTTGTTGGTTTTCAATGTACATGTCAGAAAGGCAATCAACTATGAATTACAAATAAACCAGACTTACACTTGTTAAATATCACTTTGTTCGATGGTTACTCTAAGGCTTATATATCTGTTTAAATAATTACCGGACAGGTATACAATATTCAGCGTCAATAAACTCTTAAATATCACTTGGCTAGTTTCTGATAAGTATAAAATATTTCATCTACCATCTATTATGACACCAATGCAACATTCTAGAATGTCTTTTACAATGTACTTAATACTGAAAGTGACATGGTAACTAACAAAAAAAAGGTTTACTTTTTGATAATTACAAAAAAAATAAGAAGGAAAATAAGAAATTTGATCATGTGAGAGGTTTCACTCATTGTAAGTCATTACCCATCAGTTTACAAGTCATTACAACTCATCCAGAATTACACATGTAAACAAACTGAGTTATTGTAGAAGTACATTAATTTGAGTGTCCTGGAGTTGCGATTGCTGTCTAAAAATAGTTACATTGGGATTGAAGCACCGAGAAAAGAATTGGATTTCAAAGTTATTTTATGTCTGCATTAGTAGAAAATATTCATTCACAAAGAGTGCATCTTGATATATATACAAATTATTCTGGATCTTGGAGACATCTGGTTTTACTGAGAGGCCGCTTGCTCATGATACACTATTATGCCATGCTGCAGAATATACGTTCTCCTGTGCTTGTGTGGCAATGAAGCAGAAGGAAAACAAATCATGGGTTTGTATTGGTAAATCATGGGTTTGTATGTCTCCATCAATTCTCAAAGGGCTATGTATACGTAATAGATTTGTATTTAGCTTTAAGTACACTGCAATAGAATTTTCAAAAATCATTAGAGAAAAAACAAAAAAATAAACGCAAGTTAAAATTCATAAAATGATTTAGATTTTATTCACTCTTTTAAATGTCATATAAATAGCAATAAATGTACCTTGTACAAATATTTATCACATTCACTGTATTCAATGTTCATCTGAATTCCTAGAATGAAATACATATATATGCATGGTTCAGTTATATTGCACTATGTCTGTTTAAAAATTAGCTGAGATCCAGATTGTCCATTTGAGTTCTTAATTCTGCTTCTGGCTGCTGCTTCTTTCTTTTGTGGGGTGGTTTGATTGTGACCTAAAACAGTAAAAAATTAAGAAGGTTCAATGTCTATTACATGTACACATAGTTTCAGACTAATCCTTAAATAAGTACTGTAAGTAAGATACAGTAACATATTACATGTACAGTCATGTACATGTGTACATGTACTTCATATTTTTGTCTTTTCATCTGTACAACTAATACTGTATATAAGGTCAATATTCTTTTATTCATCCACTTGCACTTTCCACTGTTACATAAAAGTCAGTTTTGAAATACATCTGTGTTATGAATTTACCCAGTTTCAAATTCTACCTCGGAGGGTAAAGGGAAATGGAGCAAACCAATCCAAATTGCATGTGTAGGGTAAGTTCATATTCTCAAAGACTTAAGTTTCACGGAAAAGTAATATTTATTGTTTTAGGGATTTATTATTATAGACTTGCCATGCACTGTACCGTAGTTTAAAAATTAATAAAGACTTTTACACCTCTTTAGTCAAGTATCTTCTGTAGGGCTATCTGTAACTGTTATAAACTTAAGACCTACAGCTGTGAAAATCTCTTGTAGGCCAAATATCTATAGACTTTACCATCCACTGAAGTGGAAGCTCTCGTAGGCCTAATACCTATAGGCTAACTACTGTAGTGTAGATCTTGTGTAAGCCTAATACCTATAGACTTACCATCCACTTAAGTGGGAGCTTGTAGGCCTAATATCTACAGACTAACAACTGGAGTGTAGATCTCTTCTAAGCTTAATACCTATGGACTTACCATCCACTGAAGTGGAAGCTCTCTTAGGCCTAATACCTATAGACTAACTATTCACAGTAGTGTAGATCTCTTGTGAACCTTATACCTATAGACTTACCATCCACTGTATCTATAGACTAACTATTGACTATAGTGTAGATCTCTTGTAAGCCTAATACTTATAGACTTACCATCCACTGTAGTGGGAGTTCCCCTGCTGCCATCACACAGTCCACCAGAGAGAAAATGGTGACCTGTTCCTGTACACTTTCCCCTCCCTCCTTCTCCGGATTCCAGATTAAGGTCAACACTGACTCCTTCTGTTCTTTTAAAAAGGTTTTGTCCTTTATGTCCAGTTTCTGAAGGGGAGAAAAAGGATATAGCCATTATGGCATGTTTGTCTTGCATTTTTCATTTCAGTCTTGGGTGTGAAAGAGTGAAATTGTAAAACTAAGCTTCCACAGTGTATTTCTAGATCATTTTTCAAACATACACGTACATGTGAAGTTGCTTATTATGCATAAAAATGCAAATAGAAGCATTTTCCATCAATTGGTTCCAGAATCAAGTTAATGGTTGTATATCAAATTGATATGCATATACATACATGTATGTATGTAAATGTGAAACCATGTAGCAAGACAAGTGCATATTTGAATAAAAACTTACATCAGTGTAAACTCTTTTACTGACTCCAAATTTCAGAATGAAGATGTCAAATGACTTGTCATATACACCCATCACCATAGCTCTCTCTTCAAAGGGACCAGCTTCCTGCAACAGTGATTCAAATTATTCACTCAAAAACATAATATTCTTTGGATTCATAAACCTCTCAATTCTTCACCACAGTGTAAAAATCCATATTACATGGTTTACCTTAATGACACATTTGGATTGAAAAGAATTACCTTGACAAACACAGAGAAGTAGAGGTCCACAGACATTTCTTGGACTCGCTTGGAGTTGGTCTTTTTCTCGTTACACTGAAGGGCCTGTTTGTTTATCTCTACTGGAGAAAGCTTGATTTCTGGAGTATACCCTGCAAACACACAAAAAAGCCCTGTTGAGCTTTTACATTCAGTACTGGGGTACATGTACATGTATAACGTGTAAGTATAGTATGTAAATGCTGGAATAATTACTGATCAGTACACTATCATACGATGCATTACATTTACTTCCAAATGTGGTCTGGCAAGTTGTGTGTTTACATGGTCATATACAGTTTGTTTTTGAATTTTGGTGGGGTTTTTTTTACTTTTGACTCCCATGAAATTTTAATGTAAGCTTATATTTGTAAAATATAGACAGAATACAAATTCATGTTCAGATTTGAGAAAAAGATATTTTATTAGCTAACCTCTACTACAACAATTAAAAATGCACCCAGTACCTAGGACAGCTGATAGTGTTCTGTGTACCAGGACATCGGCGTATCGTCGGATGGGGCTGGTGAAGTGGGTGTACAGAGGGACGTTCAGGGCATAATGTCTGTATAGTTCCTCATCCTCCAGGCAACCGGTGCAGAAATACAGAGCGTTCTGAAACAGACACACCCTCTTATCTCTGTTTTACTGATAAGCATATTAAACAAAAGTAACTGACCAAGTGTCATCTCAATCATATAATAAATTTTTTTGTTATACTTTCATGTTAAATACTGAAATCTGATTGGTTAAGACGCAGTTCATAATCCTTTCTATTACACTCAGCATTAGCAACGCACTTAGCAACGGGTAACATTAAAAATTGTTACATGCGCGAAAATTATGCGCGTACGGTTCGCTGTAGAATTCACGTTATTCCTATATAAAAGCAGTAAAATTTTCTTAAAAATTAAGACATTCAGTATAACAAAATAAATAGTGCCTGTTTGGGAGGATAACAGTTGAAATTGACACCCCTCGAAAACCATTGTCAACCTCCACTTCGCGTCAGTTGACAATGGTTTTCTCGGGGTGTCAATTTCAACTGTTACCCTCCCAAACAGGCACTATTTATATACTGTCAGTAAGATTTGAAATTCAGTAAACTTATCCAAATGTCTTACCTGCATTGGTTTGGAGCACATACTGACAAGCACCTGCATCCTGGCCTCTGAGAATTCATCATCCCCTAAGTAACTCCATAAAGACCTCTGTCAATATTGAAACAACAATGAATAAATACATGTACATGTACATGCAAAATGTCATTATCTGTCTAACATATGATACATGTACAATGTGTAAATACATATTATCAGATGAACAAAAGATTTCAATTGTTTTACCTGAAGAGTCTGTGAGCTGGTGATGTCAATGGGGACCCCAAGGCATTTACAAAGGTCTCTCTACAAGAAATGCAATTATAGTTCAAGCAAAGTATTTCCGAAGAAGTTTAGTCGAGAACGATACAGATGCCTGTTCAGCAGAGCAGGTACTTGAAAGCACTTGCCAAAATTTTATATTTCTGTTACACAAATTTTGGCAGGCATTCATAAGCAACCGCTTTTCTAAACAAGCCTCGGGATACATGAAGAAGAATCAATTCTTTGATTGTGAAACTATTTACCAGATCCTCCATCATCTTGGATTTGGGTGGAGGGTGACGCCTAAGTAATGCCTTCTGGGGGAACGTTTTGTGCGTCTTGTGAGCCACTGCCATGTTGGCCAGCAACATGAACTCTTCCACCAGTCTGTAAAGAAACAGTATACAATGTGAAGGGGTAAAGAGATTGAAATGAGTTGGAAGTTTCAACCATTGTATTCTTAACATCTGTTTTAACCTTGATTCCTGGGATTTTTCAATGTTTTTACTTGGTCCCATCAAGTTTAAGATTGATAAGGTTTGACTAAATTTACCAGTATAACCATCAGCTCATGGTACTTTGATTTTTATATCTTTTAAAAATACAAAAGGCTCTAAAACTTGTAAGTGTTGTCAAGTCTGATGTAATCCATACATTAAACATACAATTCAAGTGATCTTTCCATCTCCTATGGGGTGATATTATGCTTCAGCAGAAGATCAAAAATGTTTCTATAATATCACTAGCTCATTTTCAAATACATTTACAATACACTAAACAAAAGAATCTTCTATATACCGGTATTCAGAAAATTTCTCAACATGACAATGCAAAGCAAATAAAAATATCCATATACATGTACGGTACATGTAAAATGTGTAGTTACATGTACCAGGTACATGCACAATAGTCATGTATTGACTACAGCCACAATGAGATCAGACCTGTTGCTGTCCTTCTGCTGGTAGATACTGTAGCCATTGGGAAGCCCTGTCTCATCGTTCAGACAAAACTGTAGCTTGACCTGATCCAGCCTCAGAGCCCCACTTTCTGCTCGGTTCTTCCTCAAGTTCTGTGCGATCTAGTTTTTCATAAAGGGGACAAAAATTCAATAGTAAAATCTTATATTTTTTTTAAACATATATCAGTATGGTATATGAATCTAGTTTTTTGGGGGGAAACTAATGAAGGCATACCTTGTGTAGATTTAGAGTTCTGTCCTTAATCTGCTGCACAGAGAACTTTTCAGATATGGGTGGTAACTCTTCAATAGTCCATTCCTTGTCTGGTTGCTCTATGAATCCCTGAGCATGCTCGTAAGCCAACTTACAACAAGACTTTATCACAGAACGACCGAACCACTCCTCATAAATCTATACCGTACAGAAACAAAAAAATATTGTAATTGACAAATAAAGCTACTTTTTGTCATTTTCTTGATTTTTTTTATGATATTAAAATCAAAGAAATTTCAATTAAAGTACCGTAACATAGCTTGTTAACATCTTAAATAACTACTAATGAATTTACTTTCAGTGACCTACCTCCCCTTTCTCTGACATCTTCCAAACTACAGAAAATGTTAGCCGATCTTCATCAGGATTCAAACTGCACAGTTGCTCACAAAGAATTCTGGGTAACATGGGAATTACCTGAAAATGATATCAATTTCAATTTCTCTGTAAAATTAACCCCATATATCTGTTTCCAATGTATGTACATGTAGATGCATGTGTAGTATTCCTAAAACAAAGATTTACAATCATTATGACAAACCTTTTGTACTAAGTAGACACTAGTGGCTCTGTGACCTGCTATCTTATCCAGAATTGTTCCTTCCTTCAAGAAGTAACTAACATCAGCTATGTGGACACCAACCTCAAAATTACCTGATGAGTACACAGTAAACAAAAAGAGATAATTACTTAAGCCTTTGTTTTGTTTATAACTAAACTGAAGGAGCTAAAATACATGTTTACATACAGAAATCAGAGAGAATGATGCGTATTACTCAAACCAAAGAAATATTTAAATTCAAAATGTCTCCTTACCATCAGGTAACTGTTCACATGAGAGAGCATCGTCCAAATCCCTTGCTGTGGAGGGATCAATGGTAAATACACATTGGGATCGGAAATCCCGTCTGTATTCATATTCCTCCGCTGGAATTCTCCAAGGTAATTGCTGGACAGGCAGACTGTCTATGGCCTGATTAAGTAGAAATATATATTACATTCTTACTCAGTGCACAAGTAAGTGTTAAATGAGTTTTAAATTAGTTCCAGCACAGTAATAATTAGATGCTTTCTCAATCTACTTTGATGTCTATAATATGTAGCATCTCTTGAAATCAACATAAATGTACCTCCTGTGGAAATTCTGAAAAGTCCACATCATTTTCGATCAGCATTCCTTCTGTCTCTGGCTCTATCTCTCCTGCCTCCCCCAGGCTCTTCATCAGGGACCTAACACAATCAAGAAACAGGTTTCCAAATGTAATAAATTGTGTATATATTTATTTGAAACTTATTTTTGTAAATTTAATCTGAATATCACTATCAAATACTTAAAATGAAATAAACTGTGATGAATGTCACTTTCAAATTTGTTTCTTTTTTTCTTAAATGCATCAAGATATGTATTTCACAAAGAGAGATATAAAAACAGTCTTCCATTGTAAACTGCATGTGCACATATATGTACATGAAAGTCATTTTCTCTTTCTATCTAATGAACCTACCCATAAGCCTGCATGTTGTCCTTCCAATCTACAATCCTACAGATGAACAGAGTGTTCTTGTGGTCATCCGGCCGTTCATAAAAATCTGCAGAAAACAGGAGTAAAGATGGTTACATGTACATAACATAATTTAAAAACATTGCTTTTTAAAAAACATATATGTTAGAAAATGTAGCTTTTTAGTCACCTTTGGGACACTCCGACATTGGTACCCTCATGCGAGGCATTCTGGAGTCAATGGGTCTGAAGAACGCCCAGTCCCTGTTTTTGTCTGTCGTCAACATTATGTTTCCTGTGCATGCTCGATTGTTTCTCTTCTCTATAATTGCTACAACCTGTAAAAAATATACATGTTTCAAGATGAAAATTTTAAACAATCTAAGATCCAATTTTTTTTTAGATTGAAAATTCCACTAATGAGATGTTGGAAGATTCAAGACAGCATATTTAAAATAACTATTTCTTAGGTCGTCCAACTCTATGGGTGATCCCATAACATAAATGATATCAATAATCTCAACTGTACATGAATCATATCATAAAATTGCATCTAATAATGATTAAATTACAGGCGATTCCAAATCAAGCTCCTCTCTTACCCTGGCTGTTGGCTGCAAAAGCTTGTTTTCCAGGTCATCATCTTTTTCTTCAGAGTGAAACAGAGATTTGACCACAGGGCTGTTGTTGGTGAGAGCTCCCTGCACGGACAAGTACTTTTTCTTGGGGGTGTTCATTTTGCTGTCGGATTTTCTGCCATCATTGTTTACACTGGCGCTGTTCCCTGTTGCACCTGTGGCAACGTCACCTGATTTCATGGAGTTTGACACTTCTTCCTCACCGTTCTTTTGTCGATGTTCTTCATCTAGATCTGTCAGATGTTTCTCATGAACCTTTAAAATTCACAGGTCAAATGTGTTTGGGAAATACATACCAGAAGAATGCAAGTTTTACCACACTGATACTGGAATATTTGGATGTTAATTGGTTTTTTCATGAACCTTAAAATTCCTATATGAACTAGAGGTACTGTGAGCAAGCTCACAATTGATACCCCCCGCTAAGAAAAAATCATAACTCATGTTTTTTTTCTATTATAGAAATATTGGATGAATCTATTTCATCGTCCATTTTCTATAAATAACAACTGCTCTATTTTTTAAAACTGTTAATGCTTATATGAGTACACAAACCAATTTGCATTCTTTAAATTCCATTTTAGTTCAAGTTAACTGTTAATGCATGAGGACATTTGCATCCTTATGTTTACAAACATGACTCGAATCAAACGAAATTCCACATGTCAAGCAGCCACTTAATATAAACATTTTGAATTATTGGTATACTGAGCCTGATTTTTTTTAACAATGACCTTGAACTTCCTCAATTGACCTTTGGTCAAGGTCATGACACACTCTCAGGTTATAAGCATTCTAAATGTGAATTAAGAACTTCCAATACTTGTCCATTAGAAAGATATGGACTGGACACGAGTTTTACACTTTTCTGCAAGTGACCTTGGCCTTGCTCAAATGACCTTGGGTGAAGGTCATGACAAACCCTTAGGTCATAAGCAATCTTTGTGTGAACTGAGAACTTCCAATGTTTCTCCATAAGAAAGATATGGACCAGACAAGAACTTTGCATTTTTACTGCCATTGACCTTGACCTTGTCCAAATGACCTTGGGTCAAGGTCATGACACACCCTTAGGTCATAAGCAATCTTTGTGTGAAGTAAGAACTTCCAATGTTTCTCCATTAAAAAGATATGGACAGGACACGAATTTTGCACTTTTTCTGTCAGTGACCTTGACCTTGCCCGAATGACCTTGGGTTAATGTCATGACACACCCTTAAGTCATAAGCAATCTTTGTGTGAAGTAAAAACTTCCAATGTTTCTCCATAAGAAAGATATGGACCGGACACGAATTTTGCACTTTTTCTGTTGGTGACCTTGACCTTGTCCAAATGACCTTGGTTCAAGGTCATGACACACCCTTAGGTCATAAGCAATCTTTGTGTGAAGTAAGAACTTCTAATGTTTCTCCATAAGAAAGATATGGACCGGACACGAATCGAACAGACAGACGGACGGATTGACGGACGGACGGACGGACGGACAAGGTGATTCCTATATACCCCCCCAAACTTCGTTTGCGGGGGGTATAAAAATGCGTTCATATCAGGAACATTCATGATTAGCCGCACTGATACATAAATATAAAGACGTGAATTCAATTCTTACTTCTTTAACCTCAAAAATCCTCAGGAGAGAAACTTTACATTGTTTACCACACTGATACAAGGGTGTATACAATTCTTTTTTCATGAAATTGCATCGCAGAAGATTAAAGTAGATTTACCCTCCACTCCATCTTATCTTTCAGCTGGACGGCCACAATATCTCCGTGAAAGGCCCGGTTCCTGTCTTTGGTCCCATGAATAAGGACATCCCTGGTACCATCCTACACAAGACAACAAAATACAAATCAAAACATCAAAAACATCAAAAAGTAAGACTTCAGTCAAAAAGCTTGACATTGTTTAAACTTAATAAAAACACTTTTATCATTAGTAAGTTCCTACATTAATATAATTGTATTGATAATTAATTCACAAATAATTGGTCAAAATGAAAGATTGTCTTTAAACTTTAACCTTGGCGTTCTACAGATCTATGACTCACTGGGTGATCAATGAAGCACTCTTCATAATTCTTTACATTAATCCTAAATTGTCCCTGTAAAATACACAATGACAAATAGTAATCCAAAATCCTATGAAATTCAAAAAAATATGAATTTAAGGTGGCTGACTTGTTTTCATTGCATACATTTTTGCATAATCTAGTAAAATATAGTGTATTTATACCTATTAAGAAATTGCTTCAATACAATTTATGATAATGAACACAATAAACAAAATACAGAAAAAAATATTAAGATTTTTTAAGGAAAATTTTATTTTTTAAACAATTTTTATGCAAGAAAATCCAAAATTGGCCTCTTCAAGTAAAATCATTAATAAAAAGCATACATTGAGCATTAGTAATTAAAATATCTTTTATATAATCCTATTAAAACTAAAGTTAGAGTTTTTACATCTGAACTGATATTCACCTGTAGCAGTTCTCCTCGCTTGAGTCCAGCAGAAACCTCCTCATTTGACCAGTATGGTTCAAACGCTGGCTAAAAACAATCAATAAATATATTGATAGTATAAATCAATATAATTATACACATACAATAAATGCATACGGTACACATATACATATTTAAATGAATTCTTGGGTTTTTTTCTCACTTAGTTTGATTGGCTAAAATTCATTACACATCTAGTATTTAGTGGGTATTTTACAATGCGTATTACACATGCATGTATAAATCAGTTCTTATTTGATGCAAAACAAAATTTGGCTGGTTGAGGCAATAACTTTATATTATTTACAGCATACGAAATGAGCTCCAAATCCCACATTGATATCAATAAAAGTTAAATTCCATTACTAAAAGTGAACAATCTACATGCTATAAGTCTGTATATATACCTGGAATTTGGAGGATTGTCCTCTGCTGTTGTTTTGCTGCTGGCCTAAAGTAATTAAGACATTTTGGTTAAAATCCATGTACCCAAACATATACAGATTTTTGTTTCAATAATTTTTCATGTAACACAAGTTTCAGAATCTCCAGGGTCTGATTTTTGACACTAATAAATATGAATCCATGTCCTAGCTTGCAATGAAGTTCAAAGCAAGAAGTTTAGTTCTATTTCAGACATAAAAGTGAAACAGTGAAATTATGCATTCATCAAATTTGTAACAATTAAAAATTTCTGTTCTCCTTTCACTTGCCAGTAAAGATAAGGGGTGGTTTTTATAGTAAAATTACAATGTACATGTATTAACATAAGAGTGTGTAAAGAATAATCTTTTTGAGTTAGCTTTCCAAATCAATACTTTGTAATACTTATTTTTATTCAGATGTATAAATTTGAAAATATTTTCTGAAGATTGCATAGGTTAAAATTAACTCATAAAAATAAAAAATAAATAATAAAAACTAGTAACCTTTCATGTTCTGTTTCCCTCTATTATGTCCCCTTCTCTGTGAATTGTTGTCCTGTTTCTCACTTAATTCTTTCTTAGGACCTCCTTGTGGATTTCTGCCCTTAGTGGACTTTCCACTTCTTGGTCTACAGTCTCCACTTTTCTGTGCTTCTGGCTCATTGTGTTTACTTTCATTTTCATTTCCACTTGTAGATCTACTTTCACTTTCCTTTACATCTTGTTTATATTTGTTTCTTTTCGTTTTCTTTCCACTGGATTCTTCCTCTCTGCTTTCTAATGCATTGTCTACAAATTCTTCATTCCTTCTATTATTTTGTCTACTTTTCCCACTTTTGGGCCTATCAGTTTTGTCCAGCAGTTCTTTCTTTTTATCTCCTTTCATGCCTCCCTTTTCATTTCTCTGCCTCTCCCCTGAGCTTTCAGCACCTTGAGGATTCTGTTTAGATTTTCCACTATCTGGCCTTATCTCCTTCTTACTTTTGGCACTCTTTTCTCCATCTTTGAATTCAGCCTGTGATCCAGCAACCAACTGGCTGTCATTTTTGACAACATTTACACTTAATGAACTTAGTTCACTTTTTACATCTGGGTATGTTCCATTATTAGAAGATTTAGAACCATCACTTATGGGAGTACTAGAGGCAATGTTTCCTGCCGGAGTGGTATCGTCCATTCCACTGCATTTTCGTCCCTCGTTCTCTAGAGATCTTTGTGTGGATTCTACAATCATCTCACAAACCTTTTTCTTCGCTGCTTTTGAAGACTTCTTCTGTTCTGGATCCTCCTGCAAAATGTAACGTCTTAACATATCTCTTTACAAAACTACAAAATGTATAACATTGAGGGGAAAAGCTCTCCAAGAAGGACCTCAACACGTTCTTTGGAGATTTTATGCGCAAAACTAAAATGCATTTCAATGGATGTTTTTGGGGGTATTTTTTCAAAAGCAAGCAATTTGACAATACATGTATATATTCATGGCGTCAGGATTCAGGACTTGTTTTATATCAGAATACATACCATATTTCTTGGTGATTTCTTCTGATGCTGTCTTAACAACTGTGTATAACTGCCTACTTTCTCCTTGGGTCTGCTGGTTTTTGCTTTTGTATTATCTGCAGATGGGGCAACTGCCTTTGCATTGTTCTGGGAATCTACTACTCTGCAGTTATCAATTTCATCTTTTCCAAGAAGTTGACTATTTGTATCCTTGGATGCCATTTCCTTTCTTTTCTTTTGACCTGAGTAAGAATACTCGGCACTTAATGTTGCTTTAACACCGGAATTCAACACTAGAAAAATCAACCAAAAAAAAATTAAATTTAATTATTGGACAGGGATGCATAACTAAATTCATTACCGTGAACCAACTTTTATTCATGTCAACTTTTTTATTTTTTTATTTACCAGAGATAAACTGGCTTGCTGTGTTTTATTATCGTAAAGTCTTGTCTATACCTGTGTTGTTATATACATTCACACACCAAGGACTGGTTTTCGGCAAAAAATATTCGCGAAAATCGGGCTGCCGAGAACCCAACAAAAATTTCTCGCACACAAATTAATGTTGGTTTACAGCATACTTGTATGAAGTGTTTACATTGTAGTCGAAAAACTAATATAAAACTGTTTGGGTGCATTGGATATATTAGAGTTTATATCAACATCAATTTTGATGAAATGTATATCCTCACTTTTTTGTTGATGTATTGACCCTAACAAAGTGAACAGTTCATGGGGAGCTACATTATTATATGTTAGGGGGAACGTTAAATTATTGACAATGTGGGGGAAAGCGACTTAGAATGTTGATTGTAGGCTTTTCTAATTCAATAATGACAACGGTCATTTGTCAGAGTGCAACAATTTAAATGTTTCGAAGTTCAACACGCTAGTAATATCGAAATAAAAATCAAAATTACTAATTTTATAACTACCTGTTATGGATTACGGTGGTTGTATTTGGAATACACGGCACAAATGCTGCCTTACACAACGTTGCAACATCTGATTTAACAAACCATATTGTAGCAGACGAGCACCTCGAACCCGATCTTAATTAAACACCCCCCCCCCCCCCCTACCTGCATCCCCCCCCCCCCCCCCAAAAAAACAGCCTAATAACGGCAAAAAACAACTTCATGCTTCAAATACCGTATCAATTTTTTCAAGGAACATATAAATTAAATGCAGAGAGAGAGAGAGAGAGAGAGAGAGAGAGAGAGAGAGAGAGAGAGAGAGAGCGAGAGAGAGAGAGAGATTTTATATATTTAAAATAATTTTGGGGTTTGTTTTCTCATGTATATGACAACCAGACATGCTACCAAACAAGGACCCTACTCAATCAGCCCCCCCCCCCCAAAAAAAATGTGTTATTCCCGGGGAGTGATTTGGTATTAAATGTTTTAATTTTTTTTTTATCTTTTTTCCCTTTATATCTAATTGAAAACAAGACTTATTTTAAAAAGATTTTTCAGTTCTGGTGTTTTTTTTTTGTTTTTTTTTGGGGGGGGGGGTCTGATTTTGAAGAAATTGATATTATAATTACAGTAGATTCAATTTGCATTTTTTGACATACATATTGAAAAAGTTTTTTGACCTCTCATTTTTAGAATTTGATATTTCAAACACGACACTAAAATATTTTTAAGAGCTAAACTATTTATCTTTTGCAATATGCGAGCCGGATTGCATCGTCGGAACCCACGGGTTTTCTATCCGTTACACTGCTTTCAGTTGAAAGCAGTGTAACGGATAGAAAACCCGTGGGTTCCGACGATGGCCGGATTGTTAATATCAACTTTCGGGATCAAGAAGGTTGGAAAAATCTAGAGAAATTCTAAATTTATCAAGCCAGGTCTTTTCAAAATTGGTCAAGGGGTTACTTTCCTGGGTTAATGTACGTAGCATCAACTGCGGGAAGTAAACTGAGTCATGCCATCGGATTAAAAGAAGAATTTGATAGAATTCACGTAATTAATGAACTTTTTTTTTAAAATTAAGATATTCAATAAATATAATTCAAGTGAATTTGAAAACAAAGTTTTCCTCACAACAACAAAAAATGTTAATTAGTAAGGGAAAATTTTAAATAATTCTTTGAAAAATATTGGTTTTCAATGAAATATATAGTGAAAAGAAAAAAAAATACATACTTTTGGCACCCGAGTGTATACATGTATGTTTTCATGGTAACCACACGCAATAATAAGGGTTGTTAAAAATATTTCCTTGCATTCATATATGTACATGTATTGTGACAGTATTTTGATTATGCAAAGACTGTATATGTATACAGTATAGTTTGTGGTTTTTAAAGCATTGTTTTGATATAAATCTCAATTTTTAGCATATCGTTTTCTGTACCGCCACGTTCCAGATTTTTTTTTTGACAGAGTATCCGGAAAAAGTTCGGTCTACTTCTTTTTATGAAATGAAATTTGATTTTCTTTGATATTTTGTGCAGTGCTAGCGTTATATTGTTGAAGTTGTACTCCAGAGATGTTTTCTTTAAGACTGCTTTTTAAATTGACCGACCACGGTGCACTTTGACAATGTAGGAGCCCAGAATTTGGAATCCATTAGTTAAGTGTGTTTGATGTAGGAACAAAAGCTCATATAAGCGCATCTTTTAAATTCTACTAATTGTCACTCATCCATGGCACCTGGCTCTAATTTTGTTTCGAGTTCCGTGTTTGCTCTGCTCCTGTTTTTGTATTTCTTCTTAAGACTTTTGATTTTGAATACTATTATACTTTTATTCCCTTATTATACAAGTATACCAAATATGTAAAATTGCTTGAGAAATAAAGCAACTAGTAATCTAAAAAAATAAATAAAGACTCTAGTCGATCGTTATTCCTGCATTCACGGTGTTGTCAGTCGTGGTTGTCTCATACAAAAACTTTGACATTTTTTTTTTAATGTTTTTTCTTGATTCTCTGGCATCTGCTGGTGTGTGTTATAGTTTTTAGTTTCTTTGATTTTTGCTGTGATATATTTGATTTTATGTAGTCAAAAGAACAAAATGAGTGTCTAAGTGAGCCTTTTTTTGTTGTTGAGAAAATTGATAATATCGTGGCTGAAGTAATAAATCTAAAAATGTTCTATTAGAATAAAAACACTGCCACTGTATTTTAAAAATGTGCACATCTTCCGATATTCTTTCATCAAGAGAAAAAAATATAACGCCAGGTGAATGTGTGTGCAGAGTACTTACAGCTATGAGCAGAAAACCTTTACTTTACTATCATATTAAGAAAATGGTCTATGCATGAATTACATTCTCACTGACTTATCATTTTGCATCTCAATCCATATTTGAAATTAAATATGATCTATGAATATTTCAATATTTTTTGTTGGGGGGGGGGGAGGGGGGGGGGGGGGTTAGGGATGAAAATCAAACAACCTCTACTCACAGATGAAATTTATTTGTATATATTCTGATAAATGTACAAATTATTTAAAACTTAAAATGAATGATTCCCAACACAATATTTTATTAAAAAAAAAAATACAGACTTTACAAAGGCCTTTGAAATCACCCCAGTGAAGCACCATACACATAAGGACACCACAGTACATACACAAAGCATATGTTTACTTCCCTACACTGCCAGTACACATTTACCGAGAATCAGAACCTCTGGTACCCTAGCCTTCCCTTTAATTTTTATCCCTCTGCAGGATTTTTACATACATCAAATTAATTGCATACAATACCGGTACTTCCTAAGTATGTACTATATCTTCATTGGATTTCAAAACAAATTTGTAAAAAAAAAATAAAAAAAATAAATGTGTTTTTCTGATTACATAGTATCTGTAAATCGATAATGCAATTTTTGTTTTGTTCTTGGATGTATCAAATAGAAATAACTACAAAGTATAAAATACTTATCAATAAATGTGTTATTATCAAAATCTTTATTTTGTTCCCCCACAAGTTCAAACTTTCACAAAACCATATTAAGATGCAAGAAGCACACAAACAATTATAAAAAATATGACTTACATGTAACACATATTCATATTATTATTTCAGAGACTAAGTGAATATTATGATACTTTCAGATAATATGAATTTAATACAATGCATTAAACAGCACTGCAATTGTGTCCAAAAAGTGTTATTTCAAAGTACATGTATCATTAATTTGAAATAAAAATAAAATACCTCGATATAACAAAACTCACTGAAATTGTTCAAATATACATCATACATGTTTTATCTACACTGAAAAGACACAAATTAGACAGGTGAAGCTTAATCTTGGTATTATGCAACCTGCATTATAAAAAAAAACTTTCTTCATACCATAGATTCACACACTAACTTTAACCTGGATAATTATCGACTGCAGCATTTATATGTAATACTCAGCGTTCATTTGAAATGTAAAAATTTTGAAGAAGACGGAAACATGAAGTACCTGGTAACATGAACTTTTAAAGTTTGATTTCTATGTATCTATCTGATCTCAATCACAACCTAGGTGTACGTTGCCGGTTAAACTGGTTTATATGTCATATAAACTATTAACACCGATCTACCGATCTGAACTAAGCAGTTTTGGGAACACATAAATGACAGTGACTTACATGTATTGTTAGTACATTTAATTCAAGATAGCTGAGTGAACTTGTTTTGCAGGTTGCGATTATGAAGACAATCAAATGAACTATTGAGTATAGAAGATATACAAAAATCTACAGTACTTTTGTATTTAATATCTGTGTAAACTGCGATATGATATTGCAATTTCCAAGTTTTTGGTCCACATATTTCTTCAATATAAACACACATCAAAATACCATTTAAAAAGATATCTATATCAAACTTGATACAAAGGAAAAGTATATTGCATGAACTTTTTTTTTAATAGTACATCAAACTTAAACTAAATGAAAATACGTATACACCCCACATATACACATACATGTATATACATATATGTAATAACTAATAACATAATATTACATTTACCTGAGACAAAAAACATGAGCAGCAATTAAAAAAAAGAGAGAAAAAGAAAGATGATCTGGCTGACTAATAACAGAATAAATTATTTTTCTAAAAGTCTGAAAAAGGCATATGGCTTGTTGAACATTTACTGGCGAGGTCTCTCTCTCTCTATAGCTAGTGCATGTATTTTTTGTGCTGTGTCTTGCAGAGTCTTTTGTGGTATTTTTGGGCCATTGAGTTCAGGATGGAAAGAAGGAAATAGACCACCATTACTATCACCACCTTCTCGAATATCCAGCTCAGAAGATTGGCCTCCTGTAACATACGCAGACATCAAATAACAGAGTTCAAGGATGAAAATATAACTCTTTATAACTGTGAGTCATCAAAGCAAGAACAAACTTAAAGAAGTTATCAAATGTTGAAATCTATTTTCAAGTTGTCAAGTGAGCTTTGCATGTTTATGAAAAATATGTTTTTTTAACTTGAGCTTTCCGCTCCGGTGAGCTAAAAACTCAGTAATTTAGTATTGTTAAGCTTTTTTAACTTACGCCTGGAATGTTAGAGCCAGCTTTGTGGTGAAGTTTCTTTTTCTGCGCCTCTAAATATGTTTTGAATGGTGTCTGGAGAGATTCCCCAAAACTTGGAATAGCCCTTTAACGTAAAAGTAAACATCATGATGCTCTAGTTTTACATTTAGAGTTTGAAAATCTTCACACTTTTTTTGTTATACTTCATACAAAAACATCATATTGTAAATTTATTGAACAATCTGAATTATTACTTTTGTGAATTTTATTAGTAAATCTATTTGACAGAATGATATTCCAAAGAAAAGTTCCTTACCCTATAAGTCTAACAAGTTGTTCTACATGATGATGACTAAAGATGAAAATAACAAAGAATTTCTGGAAAATAAAACAAAGTGCACAATGAGGTTGTGTACTTCAAAATTTTCATTCACACACATAGATGCATTTAACTTTAAAAAAAAGAAAAAGAACCTGTTCTGGTAGTTTGTGTGAAACTTTTAGATAGCATACCTGTATATGCATTTTAATAATTGCCTTTCCTATTAAAGTTGCACCAAAGAAAGTCCAGAATGGAATGAGGAAATGTCCACAGGTAATGCCAGCTAAATCAAATAGTGGGTTGGGAATCTATTGAAAAGAAAGGTCAGCCACATGTGATCATTAACTAGACTGTCATGCATCTTTATATACATGTACATATAACCAACTCAAAATGAAAAAAAATTTTACTTTTAAATATCATTCATGTATACAAGAAAAGTTGAAGGATTGGTTTTAATGAACTGCAATTACACTTAAAATATAAATATATATATATTTTTAAAAATTATAGTACTACATGTGTTTTGGCTTTGCATTGAATTTCATTCAACTTACTGATGCGCAAGCTAAAATTCCAAAGAAGCCAACTTTTTGGACAAGGTTGTGCACACCAATTTTGGCTCGCTCCAAGAAACCCTAATAAGAGAGATTTACCAAAATAAATAAACACATGTAAAAATTAATGTCACCTGCTTAATGAATCAATATGGCGTCTATTAACTTAACACTCATAAGATACATGTACTTTGTATGATTGTTTCTGTGACAATATTAACAATATACCGGTAAATTTATTCCAAACTGTTTCATATAGTTTTTCATTTCTTCTTGTGTATAAAATAATACCATAAAAAGTTTACAAAAGTTTTAACATGTGAAATTTCAAAAAAAAAAGAAAGAAAAAGTAAACTCATGCTGCTATAGAAAAAAAAAACAAGAAAAAAAATTAAATTGTCTGCTCTACCAGTGATTAAACCAAGTAATCAATAATCCAAAAAGAAAAAAACTAATTCATTTCATTAAGCATTTTATGCACTAGGAAAAATAGGGACGAGGGACAGTGATGTTAATACAAGACAGTAGTTCTGACAACTTGTTCATTGAGTGAACATGGATTTCAACAATAAAAACTGCACACTCATGCTTTCACTGGTACCTTTCTGTAACTTTTAGCCTAGGAAATTTAATCTATACAGGTCATGTATTCAGTAATTAAATGAAGGCTTTCTCAAACAAGAACCCTCCTCTCATTTATTTTAAATACATCAAAAGTTAAAACATCTATAAGAACAGAGGAATAAAATTCAAGAGATATCCTTCCTTAATAATTATGACAATAAAAGTATGTGTGGACAACATAAAATAATAGATGATGTGAAAGTTGACATACTATTTCCTCGGGATGGCTTTGCTTTTCGTGTAAAAGCTCCTCGATTTCCTCAAAGTCATCACTGTCCAGGTCTGCCCCAGACAAGCGGGCCGCACGGGCCATGAAGTAAGGAGGGAGTTCACCAATCGCCGTCCCTGCACCCTGTCAAAATAGAAGATTTAAATACCTGTAATACTATTTAAACTGTGGAGAATTAGAATCTGCATGTATTTCAATCATATAGATCATGTACATGTACTTTTTCAAATTTCAAAATTTTTGTTTGAAGCCAAATGAATGCATGTTTTTATTGGATTGTTTTTTTTTTTCTATTATCAACAAACAATCTTTAGCTGGTGGAATTCATTATTAGGAAAATACATGCTACACGAACTGAGAGACAGGACTGTGTAACACTTACCCACATAATGGCCTCAATTCTAACTTTACTGATGATGGTCCACATGGTTATGACATTTTTACTTGTATCTTCATCAGGACACACAATACTGAGATAAAAAACCCAAACAACAACACAATTTAAAGCACACACAAATTGCAACAACTTTTAAACATTAAAATTTACCTTGTCTGAAATACAATTTTTTTCATATTCATGTATTTTATAAGATATTTTGTGATAAATCAATTATTTGTCAATATTTCAAGAACAAAAATGAAAATATATTTGTCATATAAATCGATTTCATGATAAATTATGTGTATTTTCAAACAAAAAGTTACTACATACTCATTTGGATATGGTGGTTCTGGAAAGTTGATTGAATTGCATTCATAGGCTGCTAATGTTACAGCTGCTATATGTGGACCCTAAAAATTCAAAATGTCAACAATGTACATTTCCATGATAGTTAAATGTAACAAGGGCACCGCTAAGCGGAGCATCCCCTCGCGACACGAGTTATTGTGTGGGGGATGCATTATTTAGAAATATAAAGTTATGCAAATGTAAATGAGGAGACAACATTCTGCAAACCCTCCATTACTACAAAAACTACCTTTACTGTACCTGTACTAGATCTAAATCTAAAAAATATCAAGTTATTGATTTGAACTGCTTACTTTCACTTTGGTTTCACAGAAGTGAAGCGGAAGAAGTTATTGTCAAGTCGTACATAATATTTCTGTTTAAAATTGTGTTATTTTAACGATATACACATGTATTAAAAAGTACTCAACTAATTGACTTGAAAAATTAACAGATTTTGTCCTTTTAATATGCCAAATAAGTGCATGAAGTTTGGTAAATATCCATGCAAGGGTTTTCTTTTAAACTTGCTTCCAAGCTGAACACATACACACACACGAACAGCAGTGATGGCTGTGATGCTATATCCCCTTCGCAACAAGTTGCGCGAGGGGATAAAAATACCAAGCCTGCTTCATTTATCTTCAGTAATGTATGAAAGCTTGTGTTATCATAATACAACAGATAAACAAATGTTATCATGTATTGATTGAAAAAGAATTACTGATAGAACTTGAAGATCGATCAAATTATTACAAAAATCAATAAATCTTACCAGATATAAGAGAAATGTATGTAAGCCTGTCCCCAGACCCACTGAGGACAGGATCCCCAGTCCCACCCAGTAACCCCACCACAGCAGGGTCTTCTGGAGTGTACCGATCCCCTGTATCAAAGAAAAAATCTCTGTCTTAACTCTTAAGCAAAAATAATGCAAGCAAAAAATACATGTACTACAGTACTATGGCTTGTGGTTCTATTGTTCTAAGTACAACTCGTATACAAAAATATGCATGTACTGGAGAGCTGAAATAATGCATAGACATACTATAGTACAAGTATATGTATTATAATTTGAGTGATTCATGCTAAATTTAGCTGAGTGAAAATGAAGATTACCTGCTGATGTGGGCCTTCAGTTTTATAGGCTAATGCTGCTAGTATGAATAAAACTAAGCATATCACCACTGTCTTTTTCCATTTAAGTAACCTACAAGAATAAAAGAAATAAACACTGTCACTTATCACTTTACAATTTATACCAGCATCAAGTTGTTTCATGCATTATTTTATATCAAATTAATGAAATTTCTTCAATAAAATGGAGAATGCTCGTACCTTTGTGAAAATTCAGACGTTAGACATACAGATTCTCTGACAAAATAATGCAGTGTTGTGACTGGTTGTCGCCATAACACAATCTTTTCTCTCTCCTTCCTCTCTTCATGCAACAAATCTAACATCTTCTCCTCTTTGCTCTCCTGTCTCAAAGTTGCTCCATTAACATCATTAGATTGATTGCGCTTCTTTGCAGTTGACTTAGTCATACCTTTTGTGTTATATTAGGAAACTAGTACATATATCTGTTAAAAAGAACCATACAATTATTACAAGTTGAAAATGGAATAAATAAATAAGGAATCATCTATATCAAAATGTTCTAATCTTCAACCTGAATTTTTAAAGTATTTAAGATGAAATCATTGATCTTACGATCATTAAATGGGCATCATTTTATAATCATCAAATTGAATAACATATACCAAGTTTCACTGTTAACAAACATTCCTTATAGGCCTAAAGACATAAACTACCACACATATATCCCGAATTTTCTCTACAAACATCTTCATTTTAAGTATTTTCCCTAACTTCATCGCGATAATCACTTACGTGTACTCATACATTGATCATGGTTAAATCCTCTTAATGTATAAATATCTTGATCATGTTAGATATTTAGGTACAGCCAGGCGTAAAAATATAACTGATTTGTATATCAAACCTTTATAAGGGACATGATGTAATAATCGACTCAAACACCTATCACTCTTAACAAATAAAGTAAACTTTGGACTATGATACCAATTATATGTCACTTAGAAGCTAACATACACAAAATACAACCTTGCTCAATGCTCCCGGAAGTTGTCACATCTACTGAAAGTGACGGAATGTCGATCCCGGCCTTACAAACAAGAGGCCTAAGGGACATCATCGCTCACATGAGCAACAAGCGCAATAACTCTGATCACTGAAAATCATTTTAGGATATCAATAACAAAATATCATAATTTAGTACAGAAGATTTTATTTCCATAGAATTTTAAATGTTGATAAGTAAAACACTGAGCCCCTTTTGTGTTATTTCAGTTTTTAAAAACAATATTCTCCATTCAAATTTACCCCTCCTCCCCCCATTGCTGCCCAAGCCTTACCCAGGGGATCACGGTTTAAACAAACTTAAATCTACATTACGTAAGGATGCTTTCACTCAGCTTACCTAGCTGGTAAAATGGTTTTGAGAACATTTTAAAATATGTCTTATTTGTTTATATCTAGGTAAAAGAATAAATCACATGCCCCACCCTTTTTGTGGCCTAAACTTACCATGTGAATCATGGTTTGAACAAACTTGAAACTACACTGTCTGAGAATGCCTTCACACTAGATTAGGCGTTTCTGGCGAAATGGTATTAGAGATGAATTAATTCAAAAAATTCACAAAATGTCCTCAAAATTTCAATAGTTTTTAATTATCTCCCCTTCATTTTCACAAACTTCAATCAATTGTTTTTACCAAGGTTGTTTAAAATTGGCCCAGTGGTTGTTGAGAAGAAATTAGAAATGTGAAAGTTTAGAGACACACTAAGACGATTGCATGACATGGGACAAAAATGATCAGTCTAAGAAGCAAGTTTGAGCTTTCAGCTCAGGTGCTCTAAAGAGTAATAGTTAAGTAATGATATTGAACCAAGGACGTATTATACTTAGTATACTGTATATGTCCCTGATTAAATTTTCAACTCCTCCTCCCTTCTTCCAAACTCAAGAAGCCCATGGGCCTATTGCTCACCAATGTCCTCTACTGTAACAATGCAAGTAAAATGTACTACCAGTATATCTCAGGTTCCTGTTCTATCACTTTTTCTTCAATATTTGCATAATTGGTTTTCATCCATATTTATTATGCAAGATAAAAGACAATGATTTCTGTGCTGTAACACCAACTCTTTCTTGCCTCCAGGCCTTTTAGCTCATCTGTAATTAAGCACTAAACATCCATCAATTTACGATGTAGTGCCTACAGTTTGTGGTATTGATTTTGAAAGAGTTGAAATGCATGAAAACCCATAAGCATGTATTAAAATATTTAAAAAAAAAAAAGTTCAAAATGTGTTTAAACATACATGTATTTCGTTCTTAAACTTGTTATTCAGACTATCTGTCAATCTCCTTAATTATACATCGGGAGCATTTCCGATTTCTTCTATTGGAAGTACAGTATATAATACTTGTGAAGTTTTTATTCCTGGCTATAAACATTTTCCTCTCTTTCAAATACTATGGTGTCAGTTTCTGTACATAAGCAAACACCAAATGATGGCATAAAAGTCAGTCTTTAGTGGCTACTTTCCATTAGATAAGAAAGCTAGGCCTATATCTTATCACATTACTCCTTTTTATTTTAACCCCAAGAGTAACACTGTTAGAAATTCTGAGCACTACCTGACAGAGTTTATGATACACATATATCTGGATTGAACTACACAAGTGCCAGAAACAAAAGCTTTAGTACAGATAACCATCAAATTCCAACAGTAAGCCACATATGGCTTACTTTATAACCACCTTTCATTCAATATATCAAACACCTGACCAGGTTTGTTTGAGCAACGCCTTCATAGTTCAAGATGCTTTGAATATGTGGAGGCATAAAATTACAAAATAAGGCCACACAGTATTCCCATGTATCCTATCCATCACTAAGCTGTGTGACCAAGTCTGATTGTTCTAGACTTCCCATTGATCAGGAGCTTGTACAAGTTGAGTATTTATCCATTCATAAATCATAAAACTTTAAAATGAACTATGACCTTTTTGAGGGGGGGATGGGGGGGGGGGTCACAGCACAACTTAATTCCTCCTCTGATGTATCAGCTAACCAAGATTGATGTTCCTCATAGGATAACAATCCTGTACAGAATGTGTGTGTATAGCCAAAAAGGGGCAACAGTGACCAATTTTGGGGTCATGACCCACTTTCCCCATCAAATGCATCAGCTGACATAGTTTGATTTCAAAGTACTAAACTCAATACATTTATGAAAATGATTTTTTTTTCATTACTAGTACCGTACATGTATGCAGAGTCTATATTCTCATGCATCAACAAAACCTTAGTTTGTTTGTTTGATTTCATAGTACCAAACTCAAAACATTTAAGAAAATGATTTTTTTTTCATTACTAGTACATGTATGCAAAGTCTATTCTCATGCATAAACAAAACCTTACATGTAGTTTGTTATACTGACACAACAGTGTTCAGAAAAAAAAATTATGAAAAACATAAATGAACAAGTTTTTTCCATAACTTGATATTCAACAATTTTATTGATGAAAGTTGCAATGACAACTCATTTGCCATATAAGAATAGAACTACTCTATCCCTTAAAACACTCCGACATGCACAACATACAATGAATGTGTAAACTTGATTCAGGTGGCAAACATGAAAACTTGTCTTCATCTTATAACAACTAAGGGATATTGATAAAATCATCTCCAAGAATGCATAGTCTTTTAAAATCATATCCAAAACTTCTGACATTATTAAAAAAAAATATTATTGGTCAAGGAAGGAAACACACTGCAAATAAAGAAAACTTGTATTGTAAATAAATGTATTTTGTTTGCTATGAATAAATAAAGCATCTCCCAATTTACAAAGCAGAAAAACTACTTCATAGATTTAAATATTAAATATCTATGCAGAAAAGTATTTTTTTTTCATATGTACACGTACATGTATTCAAGATTTAAAAAAAAAACCAACAAAATTCTCACACATAATAGGATTACTTGTATCACATTTCGAAACCAGTAAAAGATTTATACTATAAAACACCTTAATTTCAATCAAAGGAGAAAAAAAACCCTTTTCAAATAAATTTGCATTTTTCAATTCTTAAGAAATGGTTTATTAATTAGAGCACAAACATAAACGTTCCATAAAAAAGAACTTAAGACATGTAACATGCAGTTTTGCAAACACTGCAAATACATGTTGCATTTCAGAGAAAAATATATGATATGGACGGCCATAAACCTGAATAAAAGTGCCTTTAAAAAAGCAATAAACGGACATTCTACACAGAGAACATTCCATACAGAAAGATAGGAAAATAGTTCCTTTATATATCAAAGGCAATCCTGTAAATAGCTTTTCTGGGGGAAAAAATAGTAACAAAATTTACAAATCTTATGTAAATACATGCATTCACACATCAATTAATGTACAAGTACATTATTGCATAATAATCAAATTCTCCATCACAATTTGTGTCATCCTCAAATTTGAAGCCTATTCAGGTGCCACAATACCAAAAATAAACAATACACAAATTCATGACCAATTCTCTCACATCTGATTGGTTACTTCTAAGCTGCCAATTCGCTCAAATTCTAACTAAACATGCATTTTTCCTAAGAAAGCAACAAATGTGTACAACTGTCAGATTATATGTCAGATAGATGCACAAAACATTCCATTCAAAAGCAACCAGCAAGCAGATTTGTTATTTACACATGTAAACATAGATTTGAAGTCACGCCACAAATTGCACATTTTTGTCATTAATTTCTACTTCACTAAAAGAAATCATCTTGTCATTCATACAAACATGAAAACCTTTCCCTTTCTTTTCTAAGCACGCAGCATGATAATATGTCCGATTCTTTAATAAAAATGAATGCAATTCTATAAAACAAGCTTAAACTTGAAAGAAGGGAATTTTGATTTTACCTTTTGCTCAAAATAGATCTGAATAGAGAGAGAGAGCAATAGATTGTTTGTACAATTACATGCCCATTCTATAATGCTAGCTACAGTATGTTACACAATGCGCATAAAGGGAAAAAATCAAGAAAAAATTATTCAAATAAAAGGTAGCATTGATACTCTGAGCAAGTGAAGTAACATTACAATAACTAATGAGCAAATACAGAAGTAAACCTAATAGCACTAATTTAATTTACACATAAATGTACACATCAATGTCAAATCTATCTATCAATTCATCTGAAGAAATTCGCTTCCATATGTAATTTAACTGCTTGAACCAAATGGTTTTGTAAATATTACAATTGATTAAAAGCAGGAATAATACATGTACATATTTATTGAGTGTGTAGATTGGATCAATGAAAATGAGAATACTTTAATCTGAAATGTAGGATTATTGCTGTATTGTTCTAATTTAGGGCAAACATTCAACAGATGACCAGCATTTAATCAATATATTACATATAACTCAAAAAATTTGTTATCAAAATATGATCATGTACACTTTACCAAACAATTCAAGGTTTCATTCTTTGCACGATTGTTAGAAAATTACATTAGATATTTACTAATGTATAATTATGATTTTTCATCATTTTACTTGCTGGGAAAATAAAGAAAAATTAAAAAAGAGAACAAATTCAATGTTGATGTAAAGTACAAGTACATCTACCTTTGATTTTTAACAATTTTTGGGGGTTTCATAATTTTCACAGACATTTTTTATTACTTCAAATTGCAATTTCAAACCTCTAAAGACTAGGAGAATCTGAGCCTGCAGTTCAATACATCAAATAAATAAATCAACAGCAGATACACATAGGGAAAGAAATAAACAAGAAAAAAAGAGTCACCCTGCATCAAACAATGTATAAAACAGTCTAACAACAACTCTCAAAAATATAATAATCATATATAAAATAACAATATTGCCATCAGCATCCAATGAGATAAAGAAGTTAGTAATCATTACATAATAGTATAGTGCACAGGTTCTTTTCTACAAAGATGAAGAAGCTAAAAGCAAAAATATCATGAAAACAAAGTGAAAGTGAAAGTTGATTTTTGTGGATTTTTTTACACAACAGGACCACCCCATGGTTATTCACGCTGTCGCTTGATTGTCTCTTATCAACATAACTGGATTTATTTTTTATTTATACTGGTTTTCAAGAGAAAAAATGATAATTTCGTCCCCCCCCCCCCCCCCCAAAAAAAATAAAATAAATTCACCCATAAATCTATGAAAAATCCCGAAGCAAAACAAGATAATAATACTGTTAAGTGGATTTGACGAAAAAAATCAGCATATTGTGAATCACAGGAAAATAAATAAGGGATTTATGATAGATCTCTTCATATATATTAGAAATATACAGAACATTGCCACATTTGAATGCAATGATGAGTATTCACTACACTGCATGCCAACAAGGAAGTTTTGTTGTCATGAAAACTACATAACAATTCATATACATATATAAGCATTTTTTGTTTTTTCTGATTCAGAAAATAATAATCTTCCAAACATGATATATAACTCTTAGGCAAACACAATCCGCAACATTCGTAACCACTCAACTTTCATCACATAATTCAACTGGTGTGCTTGGACAATACATAGTTGCCACAATGATGGATGATGATGATGATGATGGGTTTTGCTGCTGGTGGATGACTATAGAATCCGCTCCCAGTTGAATTCCTCGTCGTCATCTTCCACATCATTTAGGATGTATGAAGCAGTTTGTGTGGGTTGAACAATGACATTCTGGGTTGGCTGTGGACTAAATCCACCCTACAACACACATCAGAAATATTAAACATTCCTTGACTAATCATTTTTCACTTTTTCTTCATATTAAAGCAATTACCGGTATATTTAACCAATACCAGTAGATAGTGTTTTCAGCTTAAAGCAAAAATGAGTTTAAAATCAATGGTTGTAATGATGAGAGTTTTCACAATATATGAAAGAAACAAATGGTACTGCAGTGGGTTGTTATAAAATGACAATTGACAAAAACCGAGTCAAATACACAGTTTTTAAAGCTTCTTTTTATTTGCTGTAATATTTTCAATTTCGGTAGAACTTACTACTGTTGACGTGGGACTCAGGGAGGGGCTGATGGAAGATTGGGGGACTGTTAAATGTGATGTGTTGTTGCTCAATGTGGTCAAAGTGCTTGCACTTGTTGATGAATAACCAGTGTTGGCTGAAAAAAAAATGAAAAATCTCTATGATTACGAACGAATCCTGTTTAAATATATGCATGTACATGTAAAATCTCTGCAAAATTTTCCCCGTCTTTCAAACATCATTCTTTCCATCTCCCACCAGCTTTCCATTTGTATTCCAGAGTATTATTCTTCATTTATATTGAAACCAAAGTTTCCATCTGTAAAATCATGCACATGGCAGTGCATTCTTTCTCAAATGGTGATGTTTTTCAACCATGCAATGACAAATACATTTGTACATACATTTCAATGACAAGTTATGCTACATACAATACTCAAACAAGAAAATTTGTGTTAAAAAACTTTAAAACATTTTCTACATTTTTCAGCTTGACTTGAATTACAGTTTAGAAGAGAGCTTAATCGAGGGGCCTTACTTGTGGTGGTGGGAGGGGTGATGGAGGGTACGAGGCCTGACTGGTTGAAGAATGTGCTGAGGGAGGAGGCCAGGTCAGCAAACTGCTCGTGGTTCAGACACCAATTCGCCTGGTCAGCATTCTTCATAGTGTCCATCAGACCTGCTCATCAACATATTTAATTCAATTTATTTACCAATTATTTGCCCACAACAAGCAATAAGATGTTACTCAAACACTCACACAGTGTCATACACATACAAGAGTGAGGAGGCGTTTCATAATTGAAAGAGACTTACACATGAAATGTCACAGATATTCCATCATAAAAGATGAATCAATGCAGAAGATAGCAGTAGGAATTATTCAAGTATTTGCTAACCTTTACATGCTCCTAATTTATATGTATTAAAATAATTCAATGATGCAAATAAAAGTGAGAACGAGAGAGAGAGAGAGAGAGAGAGAGAGAGAGAGAGAGAGAGAGAGAGAGAGAGAGAGAGAGAGAGAGAGAGAGAAGAGATAAGACAAATAAGAGACTTGATGAATGATGATATAGATCTTTGTAAAACATTTTTGCAATGAGGAAAGTACCGGTAAGCAGATTGGCTGTTTTTTGACAAATTCATGATATTAAACAGTACTATTTAATTTTATTTACCAGTACTTCAGTAAAATAATTTTTCTAAAAAAAATTGTTATCTCTGTAAATTTGCAACAAGTCTCTTGGGCAAAATAGAACAATTTTCCCTTTCATTACTTCTGATGTGCCTATCCTACCTAATCATAATATCCGTGAATTCAAATTCTACCAGCTTAACACTCAGTTATGATTTTCCATTTATATTAGTACGAGACATGCAAGAAATGTAGAACCAAATAACAAGAATCTCTATATTCTCTAAATATCAGTGTCAGAGCCAGTTGAAAAAAGTAGCAAGTCAACCAATTATATGCCTTGTTATGTACACACTGAAGATTGTACCTTGAAACTGCGCCATGTCAACACTGTTCAGATCTATGCTGCCAGAGCCCGCCAATCTCAGACTCTCTTTTAATGTCTCTACGTTCTGTAACCAGTCTGTGCCTGGTAAACTGGGGGCGGGTCCTAAAAAATAATGCAGGCCTTTACTTCTCTCAGTCAAAAGCAAAGATAACATAGGAAGTTATCATCTTTAGAAAATGAAAATTTCAAATTTTTATACTGCAACTGAAATTGTGGGAACAAAGCGTTTGTTTTATTCATTTGAAGACCTAATAGCAAGAACTTGTACTTTTATCTTGATACATTCATTAAAACATCTTTGCAGACAAAAGGCTGTATGTTTTGTTCGTGAATTCATCACTAAAAGATTTACTTGTTTATAATCATTTTAATCAGATATTGTTACTTTGAGTTAACGTCATATAAAACCAATTCATTTATCAAAACTACAGTTCGAAACTGTGCACCAATAAACAGCAATACTGCATCTACTCCCAACTCATTTTTGAATTTCGAAAAACAGAAAACCTCTTAAACAATGCGTGCAGTCATGAATATGATTTCTACTCATTCTAAAGAGAATAGGCTATGGCTAATCAGAGGATCATGGAGCAAAAAGGTTTGTAAGAGGGTTAAAGAAATTTTTTTTTTTTTTTCAAATTTTTGGAAAGAAAAGTTTCTCACCCCCCCCCCTCCACCTTTTTTTAACCAACGTAAACAAATAAAATCATTAGGTTTTTTTTTTGTGTTTTGTTTTTTAAATCTTAATCAAGAAACTTTTGTTTTTAATTCTATTTCTTTGGTCATTGCTGAGAAATCTTTCGGACCTGCTGGATTGGTTTCAAACATGTTCTTGTAAATGGTTCTAAATGAAGCACTGAGATCGTCGATTCCTATGTTGTTGTCGATGAACGAGTTTCCAGGCTGCTGGGTGTGCTGGGTTGGCATCTGGATCTGAATCTGCAGTTAAAGAAAATACCAAATTAAAATCAATTATCCATATAAAATTTTACCTACACACTGATCAAGAAATGGAAAAATACATTGTATAATCAGTTTTTCTAATTACTTTAGAAATTAAAAGAGTTTAGTATACCAATACATGTATAATATAGATACACCAGTAATTCACTCCTACCCTCATCCCAACCCCTGCTAACTGTAATGGTTTATGCCCATGGTTCATGTAATGGTTTAAATGCAATCAGATCAGAAGAACGTTTATTTCATGGCCATAAATCAATACATATTAGAGATGACAATGACCTGATTTGCTGGCTGGGCTGGCACAGGGGACACCTGGACAGTGACTGATGAAAGAGGGGGGTTACTTAGACTGTTGGAGTTGTTCAGGTTCAAGCCAGACTCCGGACTATAGGGTGACGTTGCCTGAAGGAAAACAAAATAGCATGTAGAGATATCATAATACATGTAATTATAAATACCATATGATTTTATTTTTTTTTGACAGGGTGCTATTTTTTGCTTAATTCAGTGGTACATGTATCATCTCGTGTACCATACAAAAAAAATTAATTACCAAAACAACTTTATAGATCTACCGATTCAGATATTTCAAAAATAAAATGGCAAAATATATTTAATTTTGAACCGAAAAGCTTAAAGTTTGTCCCACCCCTTCCAAAAAAAAAAACCCAGTTACATGTACATGTATATGGCAGAGTATACATTAATTAAAAGTCGTTGGCATTATGGATTATAAGACATGTTTGAATGACAGTGTTTAGTCTTACAAATTCCCCGATCAGCTTCCGTTTCTTGTGTCTAGATGGCAAGGAATCATCCGGCGGATTATTGTCTATGGCCCAATATGACCCCTGAAAAACAGATACATGTAATTATGACCCAACCAAAAATTAAACAAGTTTTGTTCAATACAGGTTGTCATGAAGCGGTAAGTAGCTTGCATATGTGGAAAGTCTTACCTTTCCAGGGTCATCTTTTGATCTTGGTACTTTTAGAAAACATTTGTTCAGAGATAAATTGTGACGTATTGAATTCTGAAATAAAAACAAAAGCTGTTGTGAGCAAGCTATAGCAATTTTCTATAAAGACCTTCATGTACCACACATTTATCGGTATAAATTTTTTTTTATCAATTATGGAGCAGAGGAATGGACGGGTTCGGCCATTTTCATACTATATTATTCTCATTGAAAAGAAGACCTCTGTTTATAAAATGATATAAAAAAATATGTACATCGGTATTGGCGGTATATAAATAAAATAAACAACACACTGCCTTATTGGACGAGTCAGAGATTAAACCTGATTATTGCTACTTCAATGTCATATTTACCAGTACAGGTTCTTGAAATTCCATGACTTTTACTTTTTATGACAGTACATTACAGCATAGCAGTTTCAATTTATCGTGTAAATGCTTACACCGCCATAAATGATAATTGGTTGTCTAACTCAGTAGCACAATGGGTATAGATTCGGACTCTGACCTTTAGGTGTTGAGTTTGATTACAGCAGTGACATTTGTTTTTATAAATAGCAAACTTTTGTTTTTATAAATAGCAACACATTTTCAATAATAGTTTATTCCAAATTAAAATAAAATCGAAATTAAACTGAAAAAGACAAGGTTCGCTTATTTTATTCAAAGTGACAACTTATTTCTGAACATTTATGGCAGCAGTTCATGTTAGGCAATAAGCAGGTTGAGACCAATCACTCAAATAGGTCATAGAGCCATTTTAGCAAGAGATTGGAGTTTCAGTGGGATGTTTAATACATGTAGTTTGCTCATCAAAACAAACTGTCAAATATTGAGTACCTTCTCTCTGATTTGCAAAAAGAAGCTATTAATTCATAAAATACTCATACATGTATACTGTAAAAATTGGAAAGTTTTTTTCTTCAAAGTCTGCTCTACTGAGTGAAATTGACACTATTTTAACTGAAAGATACATCCCTGTACAAAGTGAAACATGTATTGTTGCAATGACAGTATTCATATCTGTACGCGATTGACTGGACAGTTAAAGACCTTCATCAAATTGGAATTTGACATGAACTGTTCAAAATATATATACATTTATTTACCCATTTATCCATAATAAAAATCAGATAATTACCATGATTACCCTGATTTATCTGTACACAAGAACAAAAATGAAATAAACAAGGCTTAGAATGGTCAACACATAAATGAGCAACTTTTATAAGAACAAAATCATTTGAATTATCCTGATAGCCTTCTAAGTAAGATATGCCCTAAAGCATGGGAGGGGGGTCCCAAAGGGGTAAATTTGCAATAAAACACTGTGATACAGGTCTTCGTGCAGAATTTTTTATAGTGAATATCATAAATATTGCAATTAAAATATAAATGTATCTACACTGTATAATATTACTTTCTTTAAGGACTCTAAGTAAATGAACGCAACATCGAAATGTGATCAGAGGAATCTCGGACGGTGTGTATTGCACCAAATTGCACACTCCATACCTTCCAGCCGTTTCCTGCATCTTTGTAGTAGGGAAACTCGTTACAAATCCACTGATATATCTCACTTAACGTCATTTTCTTGTTTTTCGAACTGTTTATGGCAAATGTTATTAGATTAGCGTAACTGTAAGGGGGTTTTCCATCTCTGTGATTCGACGCCTCTTCTTTATCGAGGGTTGCACTCGTGTCTAAGGGTGAATTCGGGGCTTTTCTCATTGGCACTTGACCCCCGTGAGCTTTCGAAATCTGATTTCCATCTTTATTAGCGTTTCCTCCTGCCATAGCCCCTCCAACGGACAATTCATGCAGCCATTTCATATCTGTCAACGAAGCACCGAGCTCCGCCATCTTGAATTTCTGTTGAAACTTAATATAATGCGGAGTAATATATCAGCTAATATGAGTATACTTAATATTTTCATATATTCTGGTCAAATTTTGTCATCATTCGAAACAGAGGATGAGTAAAATTATAAAGATCGAACTTGAAGTTAATTAACTACAAATCGAAGATACCTGGTAAAAATTATTGCAGATCTATTTTGTTTTGGTGTAGTCTTAAAATCCTAGCACTCAGTTCAGGCTTCTTTACCCCCAACGAAGTCGCATAGCAGCAAAACAGTGCCCCAACAAGGCTTTTTGCCGCGAAATTTAAAATCTTGTAACACCGACCGGGTTGCTCAAACACTGGTTACCTTTAACCACTCTTCTCGTGGTTAAATTTTGACCAGTAGATAAACTCTGTTGCCCAATAGTTAAACACTCCTTAAGGTATCCCACTCCTCAATGTTGTTGTATCAAGACCTTCCTGAGAAGTATATAATTGAAATCTGTAGACAAAATTTTCTTTAAAAATACAAAGATAATAGTGGTTCAGTATTCATTCCTCTAAGTAATGACCCATATATTTTGACCTTTTTCATCTAAAATGCAATTTCAGACTGATTATGATTTGTTGTCGGTATTTTTGATCAAGCAAACTTATTTTGTCAGCTATTGCGTTTAATTATGCACAAAGGTCACACTGAATAGAGGGATTACAAAAAAAAATAGACACGAAGCTGTAATAACTTTTTATAACAGTTACAATTTGATTTGGACTAAAAACTTTTCGATTATCAAAAATTTTATAAGAATTATCCACTTTGCATTTAATTGATAATTATGTATTTATAGCAGGGATAGTATCATTTTGACATAATAAAACATTAGTGATGTCAAATTTTAGATATCGAGCTTCAAAGGTAAAATTCGTGAATTTTTTTTTTTTTAATCCAGATATTTTATCTTTTCATGATTTTAGATGCTAACCGTCTATCAATCTCTCAAGATTTAAGTTTGTACATGTCAAACATAAAAATACATGTATAGAATATGTGTTACAAACTTATCAAATTTATGTTAAAAATGTGAATAATGAATAAAGTGTAATGAAAAGAAAAGTATACTGAAAATTCATAGTATTGCTTGTTTCTGTCATTTTCGTCTAAAAAAAACTCTTCCGAACAAAAATAGTTCCCCCAAAACTTGTTTGTTTCTTGAATTCAAATGGATTTTCTTAATGTTGTATAATTATGCAATATTTTAAAATTTTTCTGTGATGATTAAAAAAGAAATAAAATCTTATCATCTGCGCAATGAAATAAAAACTTGAGGAGTGGGAAACCTTAAATTGCTTAACCAGTGGTTAACTTTTGGCTAAAGTTAACCATTCTGAACGGCCGCTATTGACAAAAATAACGCAGTTAATGTTTCTATTCGAAAATTATACGGCTATTAGCTGAAAAATTTGCCGAAATAGTAAGTATTTTTTATTTGCACACTGAACAAATGCTCATTTATTCAAATATTTTAGCTAACTAGTGTTGTTTGCAACCCTTACGGGAAAACATAAATTTTAACACTAAAATATCAGTCTATTTTTCTATAAAAAAAAAAATAAGGAATTAATTATCGAATAACTATCGTTGATTTGGGCACACGTCCAACCCAACTAGTCTTTTGAACTTGATTGCGCCATATTTAAAGACAATTCTAAAAATCTGATGCGACAGATTACTTAATATTAGTACTCTGTATTTGCTGGTCAGAATTTCCCATTTTAATCGTTTGTTAATGAATAATTTTTTATATTAATACATCGTAAATGACTGTACTTTTGACATTCTAGAATGAAGTGATATTCATCTTCAATCCTGTTAAGAGTACAAAATCTACAAAAGCGACGCGAGCGTACAGTTTGATTATACCGACCTTGTTCTATTGCTAGTCTATGTGCAGACAATCTATATTTTGTCAAATAGTGAACAATATTTTCTGATATACATTTTTTTAAGATAATACTGGAGACCAAAAGGGTCGTACAAATATTTATATACGTAACATTTAGAGGAACATGCAAAGAAAGCGTCTCTTAATTCCTGGATAAAGACATCAAATAGTTTTGCTTAATATCTAAAAACAGTTTCTTTGATTTGGAACAATTTGTGCATACCTAACATTGCTAAAACCAGCAGAGCACAATAAATCTTTTACCATAAAATCCAAGAATTTTCACATTGGGTGAAATGCATATCCTCATATATGTTTTGTAATATACAATTTTGCGTATTTAAAATATTTTCATCCAATATTTCAGTATTTTTAACTTTTTAAAAATAATAAAGGGCAAACGGCCCAGTTCCGCCAAGTGTAATCATCTTTAAAATGCCCATCTATTTCAAAGGAAGACTGTGCTTGATAAATTAGGAAATTTTTGCAAAGCTTTGTGTTATTTATATTCAAAATAGTAATTTTAAATGAAGCGTCTCGCGAATTTCTTTTGAGATTAATTCAAAAACGAAAGTATAGGAAGAAAACAATAAGGAAACCATGTCGACTGATCGGAAGTGCGTTGATGGAATATTGACGTGTCTAGATATAGATTGGGCCTAAAAAAAAGTTGTGTGTTTAGGGTAACCCGACCTAACCTAGAAAAATGCCCCGTTCCTACCATTAATATTTTTAGATGTCTGTTTTTATCCAATTATGAATTTTATATTATTTCTAATAAAAAATCTGTTTTTAAATATGACACAAACAAACATTCTTAGGATTCATGCAAAAAAAAATATGATAAAATAAAAAAAAAAATCCCTACCTACCTAACCTAATTTTTTCATCAGTGTTACCCTAAACACACAACTTTTTTTTATAGGCCTTGTTAAAAACATAACGTAAATAGGCTCATTCCACACTTGAACACAATGTGTTAATATTGGCTATTAATATAGTTTGGTTAACATTTCCTGACTCAATAAAAATATAATGCAGGGTTTCTCGAATTAAAAACAGGTGAATTTCAACGGACAACTCTAATTTGTTGCTGTTTAGTATGAAAGGCAAAGAAAACAGCAGCAACACCCATTATAAACAAATAAATTATCGTTTATGACTACAATAGTCTAGACGCCTCACCTATCCGGAGGACTGGATTTGGAAACAAAAGCGTCCGGATTCAATTCAATTCTTTATTTCTTTAAGCTTTACAGCTTATCAGTATGACATATGTATAACATGAGGTGGTAGTGTATTTACAGGAGAACTTGTGCACGTACAGATAATAACATTTACTGTTACATATACAGGTTGAGAAAACAAAAGACTACAATTATGTAATACAGTTGTCCCTTAATAACATACTTTTTGAGATGAATTTGCCAAGATTACAGAGATCTTTGACATTGTCAGTATTAAAAAGTTGAATTAATTTAAACATACAAGGTTTTTTATAATAATATTCTTTCATGTATAATCTGCGCAATGTTCTGTATAGAGGACAAACAAATAAAAAATGGAATTCATCTTCAACACTAGATTTGCAATGTGGACAAAATCTATTTTCTCTATTTGTGTTATTATATCTACCAGTTTCAATAGCCAGGCGATGTGACGATAGTCGTAATTTAGTTATATATTTCTGTAATTTAATGGGAATAGATTTTCTTAAATAGTATTGAAGATGTATACCATCGATAAGATATTTGTAAAAAGAACATTTCTTTGAATTTTCAACATTTGCAAAAATATCTTGTTTTGCCTGATCAAAAATTCTTTGTTTTACAAGTTGTAAAATACCATTGTTTATTTTTTGGTTAGACCATATATCAAAAAAACCGAGGTCAATGAGAATTTTCTTTACATAGAAAACCCAGTTTTTATAACCGTGTTCTTCACAATTAATATACATAACTTCGTAGCAATGTCTAATTATACAATTGTCACTAATTAAGACATTTTTCCAAAACTTAATAATGTTAAACATTCTATAATGTACAAGAGGCACACGGCCTAATTCAGCATATAAGTAAGCAGTATTTGTACTTTTCTTCACTCCGAGAATTTGTTTACAGAAGTCTGTATGAAGTTTCTCGATATTGCAACCTATATTATTTCCCCATATTTCTGAACAGTAATTAACAATTCCACCAATAAAACAATCAAAAAGCGACAATAATGTTTCTATATTAAATGACATTCCCCGGATAACTGAGGCTCCACTGTATATTGCATCTGACAAATAACGAAATGTGAAATACAAATTATCTTTGAACTGAACTCTATCAGATACATGTAAACTATTTCCTAGTTTGAGCGTGCAAGTTAAATATTCCTATTAGTGTCTATCATAGCAATGCAAAAACATTTATACTAGAGGATACTAGTATTTAATGAAACAGCGCAGTTTTATACTATCTTTAAAGGGATGATAGATTCTCCCGAAAAATAAAAAAAAAATTGAAGAAAATGGGAAAGGAGGACAAAAATATATATATTGTAACAAACATGTACTATAACTTCCAAAATTTAAATTATTTTAAGTAAGTTGGTGGGGTGTTAAGGTAAGAATTAATGCTATTAAAAGAGAATTGCTCAGCGAGAGCAGTATAGGTTGTGGGAAAATATTGTAATCCTTTTTTGTGATCTAAACATTTACACATGCTTTCACAGGTTGAGTAAAATGGACATGATTTGAGAAAATGAGTTAAGAAACTCAAAACAATGCGATCTTGAAACAGAATTTAAGTATATTTATGATTTGCGTACTTAATAGGAAATATATATAAATGAAAAGTGTTATAAATACGTATATGATATTTATTTTTGTACATGTAATATACTCAGTATACGAATTCATTTCTACCATTTCCCCTCAATCTGGGAATCTGGTCTCTGGTGGTCTAGTAATATTTTCTTTTAGCTTTTTAAAGATAACACTTACCCCTATCGACCATGCAGCTTTTTAAATGTTTACTCCTTATATGTTGGTACCGTGATAAAACTATATTCAGTGGTTTCCCCTCATGTCACTACATATTGTTTTGAATAATCTGATATAAATAGTACATTTTTATTCATTTATATTTTCAATATTACCGGTGTCATATGATATTTTAATACCACGAAATATTGAACGAACCCGGGTTCAATATATTATGCGATATTGTGAACCTGGGTTCAATATATCGCTGCGAAATATTGACCCCCCCCCCCCTAAAATATTGAATCCCGGGTTCAATATATTATGGCGGCGATATGTTGAATGCCCTCTAATTTTCATTGCTGTTGGAGAGAGGGTTCAAAATGTTATGGTTGAAAAATATGGAACCACCTTGATGATTTTCATCGCTATTGGATAAGGGGGTCAAAATATTATGGCTGGAATATATTTGACCCCCCCCCTCCCATTTCAAATTTTATTGGAAAGGGGGTTCAAAATATTATGGCTGCAATATATTGAGCCCCCCTCCTTTTTCCAATTTCCATTGGAAAGAGGATTCAAAATATTATGGCTGCGATATATTGAACCCCGTTCAAACTTCGTTTGCGTCACTAATGAACTGTATTGAACTATACGTTACCAATTTGATTCGTACTGTACTGTACTATAAAGAAAAAAACAAAACAAACTCGAAAACTAAATGAATGATAAAGGAGATCAAGACTTATACGAACATGTATATATGTTGAACCACCGTACGCGTCCGGAAAGGATAGGACCTTAATCTGCTACTTATATATTTAAAATAAAACAGAGAGAAAAATAATTATAACAGTACATGTGTAGAAACATTTTTTTTTGTTATGACTTTCATACATACATGTATGTATACCTACTATATATACAATGTACAGTAAGTGATGAAATCTAAACGTGCATGCGTTTCTCAGCTGATTTCTGGTACGACTATATCAAGCTGATTTGTACGAGGAAGAAAAATGTTTAATCCTTACATCTTTGGCGTTTATTTTAAGTTAGACAAGGATCCGTTTCCTTGTTTAGAAAAAGTTCCTATGAAAACGGATCGAATAATTCTTATATCTTTTAAAAGACTGCGTTTACTGCAACACAAGGTAATACATATTGTTATTCTCTCTCTCTCTCTCTCTCTCTCTCTCTCTCTCTCTCTCTCTCTCTCTCTCTCTCTCTCTCTCTGAGACACACATTCCCGCTGTTATGCCAAATTTGATTTAATTTCGAATAAAACATGAAAATAAAATTCTGTTCATGATTATCTCATTTCTTTCATTTTAAATAAGAAAAAGAGATCTCAATATTTTTGGTGAAGTCCACCTGGAGAGCTTTCCCATGGCCTCCGACAAGACCGAGCTAGTTCAGGATGACATTCCGGTGCCAGTGGCAATGGAAGCTGAACCAAATACCGTGCAGACACCCACCGAAAAAGAGGTGAAAAGAATTTAATTTCGTGTATTCCAAAATATTTTTTTTTCCTTTTACAAATCTGACTTTATTGGTATTTGTGATAATCCATTTCAACCTAATTCTTCACGGATGTTTGGTTTCTTTGCTGCATTTTTAGCTCTATACTGGTACTCTACCAGTTAAATGAGAGTTCGGGTTTATAACACGCGACAATCCAAGATTTTTTAATTCAGTCGTCTTTTTCGAATAAAGAAAAGTAAGTTTGCTTGAAAACTTTCTTGAATATGTTTTATACATGAGCTGATTTTACATCTTTGCACTTTCAGCAGTGGGGAGAGTGACGTAATAAGTTAAAAATAGAATACTACCTCTTTGTGATACGTTATTATATCCCTTCTTTGATTTGACATATAAAATCAATACATTTAACATGTATAAACAAAAGGAATTCACGAATTTCCGAGAGATTCGTAGCGCAATTGAACGCCTGATTGCACAATTGTGTATTGAATAGTATACGATTTGGTGTATTACCGTATGATAATAAACGAATTATTTTATGAGTTTTGTTTATAATGTATCATGACCCCGAATACTTTAGTCTGACCTCACAAGGGGCATAATTCAAACTACATTTAGCAGAGTATAAAATCAACATGAACACGGATTTTTACTATGTTATTATCACGAAGCCGATAACTGGTACAGTAAATCGTAAAAACTCCGCAAATTCGGGGCGTGCTTAAGGTAGTCCTATACTCGGCACTAAATGGGCTCAATCGTTAAAAGCTTAGCTTTAAATGATAAATATACATTCTAGCAATACATATACAAAAGAAAATATGTATGTTTACATGCTAGTTTGTTTGTTATCATCCCTCAGACGGGTGGTGTCTTCCCACTTAGCTAAAATTCTGAGTTTTCTATGGGTGACTGATTTTAGCTAAGTGGGAATGGTGGCACAGGTAAGGGTGTCAAAGAACAAAGGAAATTATTTACAGGTCTGTTCTAGTTTTGACCTTCGGTAAATCTTTAATTAAATAACAAAAAAAATATCAGGCAATTTTTTTTAAAGATTATGTTTAAAAAAAAATTAGATACCTGTAATAGAAGTTAATTTTAATAATAAAAAAGGGTTTGTTCTATTGATTGATCTTACGTAGATAATTTTTATTCAAAATTACCCAATATTCATTCTTTTGAGTGATGAGAAGGAAAACAGACATAGTTGCAATAAAGTTTATTTTAAGTACAGTCATAGTCAACAACAAGCTGTGTATAGCATTTTTAACATATTTTGATATATTTTTGCAAGTTTTACATAATAACTTAAGTACTTTAATAAATACATTCACTTTAAAATATGCTTTCATCATGCACATCAATCATACACTTGAATACATAGCAGATAAATGCAATCATTACATATGCCACTGATCTTACATGTATATTTCACTTGAACATCTGTTAACATCACTCCAGATGAAAATGTTTAACATAACATTACACACATTTCACTCGACACATCACTCCAGATGAAGGAGACGAGAAGCTGCATCCGCATACTCCATCAGCTGGATGGTGCCCTGTCGGAGTCGGTCCTTCAGATGTCGGATACGGCTGTCAAGTTGTCGGTACTTCTTCTTCTTTGGACGCACAACACCACCAGCAGCTAGCTGAATCATCTTGGCTTCATTCGCAGCTTGCTCCTTCTGTATAAGCTGGATGAACATGAAGATGTTGGGGTGGGGTCGCCGACACATCCTATTGAATTTGTGGTGCCAGCCCTCTACTACATTTGTTGTGCGGGATCCATCGTTTTCGTAATGATTCCAGTGGGTGAGATGCCCTTCTACCCATGTTTCTGTCACGTAGTCTTTGAAGCGTAGAACATCATTGTCATCGTCTCCATTGTCCTCAAGCGCTTCTAGCCACACATCCTCCACACGATGTTCTGGGATGAGGGGAAGAACCGCGGCTCTTCTGACTAGCATGCGAACACTGTAAATCAATATTGTCATGAATATATAACTATATTTCATTACATATTACAGATATTACATCTATACAGGTAGTTCACATCTAAAACAGACTATACTCAATGCTCACTCAGGTGTGAAAATCACAATTTTAGCTAGGTGGGAATAAGAATTTCAGAATTTTAGCTACGTGGGAATAAACCAGACGGGTGTATCCCCTTGCGAAAATTATTGAAAATTATGAAATTTGCCAGACGTCCGTTTTTCCTAATAATAATTTTGGGAAAATTAGAACTGAACATACAAAATAGAGTATAAATATTTATTTAAGCCATATTTCATCAATAATTTTGCGCAAATTTTTGTAAGTATAAAGTACGCTTTATGGACCTGATGTATCAAAATAGAATACAAAAAATGCAATGCTAGTATCGCGTTTGGTAATTTTTTTTACTATTTTATGGACTCAAACTCAAATTCCTGGTGTTTATTCTACAGATTGACATCTTAGAAAAAAGATTTGGTAAAATAAATTATATGTTGACGGATTACTTTTCACGCTGTAAGCTCTAAACCAAGTAGACCCTGACGAAAAAATCCGTAAAAATCACATTTTGCTACAGTTTTCTGCCTAGATCTGTCCACAGGGGCTTGGTATTCTTAATTATTTGTTCCCGAAGAAAAAATTTATTAAGATTGGTAATCTTAGATGTATTTCTGTGTATTGCATTAATAAAATACACTGAAATCCCCCGTTTCAGTCATGTTAAAAAAGTGTATTCAATGTACATTAAAAAAAGTAAAGGGACGACACTCGCCATCTTGGATTTATAGGGGGTCCTCGTTTCAAGCTATGTTTTAAACAAGTTATTCCGTTTCTCCAACGGTTTCTGGCGAGATCTAGGTTGTAAAATGTTAAAATTACTTATTCCTATCGTCTGACTACATCTGTACGCTGCATAATAAACACATCGTTCCGAAATGTACTAGATACTCGCCAAACTTATCGAAAGCAACGGAAGTTGATGCAAACTCTCCATGTAATCACTAAGATCCGAAAGCATTGGATAAACCAAGAGGAATATCTTTTCGCGGAATTTTTGCTCTCTCTAGATTTATCATACAATTTCGGAACATCTCAGTGATTATATAGAGAATTTACGTCACTCAAAAGCTTTCGATCAGTTTGGCAAGTATAAAAGAAGATATAAGCATACCCGAGATCCTGGTAAATAAGAAACTTCGTTTTTCATTTTACTTTAACAGAATTGAGTTTCTCAACATTAATCATTTCTATCTCTCATAGAATACATATATTACCGTTCTAATTGCTTATTATTGCCATTGTTTACAACAGCGATGTAGAGCAAAATCAATACCGGGTATCAAAAACGCTTTGTAAAAGTCGAACCAATATTGTAAAATCCGTATTATGACGTAGTGCGATACTCGGACTACTTTAAAAGCACAAAACAAGATGTTTTGGGTTCTAAATAATGATATAAACTAACAGATTGATAAATAAGGAGTTCACTTTTTAAAGTATGTCAAATTCTATCCAAAAATATCAAGAAATAAGGAATTACGAAAAGAAAACGTTAAATTTTAGCCGATAACTGGTACAGTGCCAGTAGAGTTAGAGGTTTTGATGTTGGTCATAGAGGTTCCATAGCGGACTCTTTCAAACATCAAACAACTTACTAGTGCTATATATGCAGCATTTCTTGTGGTGTAAGATTGAGGGTGTAATATTTTCAGGCGTTGGAAAATATATAATCAGAACGAGGATCAAGGCATACTCGCAGCTTGCCAGAACCGGGTTTTTCAGTAATGGCAAGAGAGTTGACCCATTTAGTCGGCTTCTCTGTGTGTGTGGGGGGGGGGGGGGGGGGGGGTGGGTGGGTGCGCTAACATAAAGCCATTGCCAACCATTGCAAACCAGGGGCAGCGTTTCGGTGTGTTCCTATTTCGCCTTAACTGTGAAATACAGGTGAAAAAGGGACAAAAATAGTAAGGCGAAATAGGAATTTCTTAATAAAGATACTGTAAAAACAGAACTTCTAAATTGGTGCGATTTTTTGATAATGATAAGTTAATTACACAGAATCGGAAAAATGAAGAGAAATAAATCTTTAATATATAAAAACGAATAGTGTAAAATGTAGATGATAGAATATTTAATTCATTAATGATTAAATTTTCAGTCATTCCATATAAGAAATCACATGAAACATTGATTAATTTAAGAATACATTGATTAAATGTTGGATATTCTTAGTCATTTTGCATTGGAATAATTATAGTTACATGAATTGAATTTATTTAATTCCTTAATACAGCAATCTAAATGAGGTAAATTATAAATATTATAGCTTTTTGTAGTTTGGTGAGGATAATCCAAATTGTCCATTGTTGATCAGCTTGCTTATATTATCAAAAGGTTTTATATCAATAAATCCCAATTCTAATACATCATGACACATACAACTACTCGTATTTAAAAAATATTTTTTTTACATCTTTATATCAGCCTTTTCTTCACTATATTTTCACAAACTTACTCATAGTAATAAGTAAACAATTTTAGATAAATGGTAAAACTGTATTTTAATGCAAACGATTTTTCTATACCTAATTAGATTTTTCGTTAAATGATTGACAATTGCATTGTAGGATACCACTGTGGAAGTACGAAGAAAATCGACAGGCGTTTATTCCCAGGGACTGATCAACATCTCCTTGCTGTCTGCTAACGCCACTCAGTTACGTAGTGCCCAGTCTGATGACAAGTACGAGTACCAGACGACAGTTATCGCCCTGATTGCAACCTCCATCTTTATCCAACTTCTCATCCTGCTGTGTTTGGTCGCTCTCAGCATCATGCCGCGAAGAAAACTGGACCATAATGAACCGTACTTTGTTTTTAAGTGGATACTCAAGAAGAGAGTTAAATCCATCATTTTATTGCTGGTATCAGTGCTGACAGCTGTTAATATTTTCATTTCGACCTATCATCAAGCGGGTTAGATCGTTTGCAAGATGGTGGCATGTACACGCCCAGTAACAAAACTATAATTGTCATTTTGACATTTTTTCGTATCAAAAATAGTAACTGCAATATGGCTTATTATGGCAAAATTTAGCATATCACAACTTTGAAGAATCTTATATAGGATGCATGAAAAAATTACATGTACCTGTGATGAAAAGCTACATGTACGTCGGCATCTTCGCTAGCAAAGTTCCTTCTGAGGAGCGGCACGGATAAGAAACTCTTGGTTTGCGAGGTGCTATGTCGGCGGAAAAGATACTTTCCTACTCAACTATTCGAAAATGGTGTTTCCGAAAAGATGTCATTAACATAGACTTGTCTTTGTTATTTTATTGTTTCTTTTATAAAAATTATTATTTAAAATGATTACGTGTATTTTTCTTAAATATTAGAATTACGATACATAAAATATCAGATAACTTGTTACTTTTAGCTTATTATAGTTTACCCATTGTAAATGATGAATCAAATTAGTTTATAGTATTTTCTACCCATAATAACTTTTCAAATTTTGTATCTCCATTTTCAATGTGAAGAATGCTGAATTTACAATGTACATAAGCTAATGTTTGACTAAAATATAAATGTCAGAAGTTGAAAATAAACACGTGTAATTTTAGTTTACCTGGGTAATATATTCATTTGGTAAAATTATTGCTTTTAAATCATATCATACACGTATTATCTTCAAAGTTTATTGTACACAGGGTTTAATAATACCATCCTATTCAGTAAAGTTTAAAAACCGAATTTGATCGATATTCACGCAGATCAAATCTCATAATATGATTATCAGTTCCTTTTAGATTATCTTCCTTATTTTGTAAGGAAAAAAATACAGCAACATTATGAAACGTTCTATTTTTTTATGGATGCGGTTTCTACATTAAAAAAAATAACGCATTTTTCTTGTACTGATAGTACCATCAAGTTGTGTTTGTGTGAGTGTTTTCATAAAATCTCTTGATTGAAAGTGAAACTTTAATTGTTCATTCGATGAGTACATGACAGTAATGACAGGTGGGAATAAAATCTAACAACAATAAACTGACCATCGCAAGCGACGGATTAATCTCACAGTTCCCAGTAATTAGATAGATGCCATTTAAGACAATTAAACAATTTAAAGAGATCAAACAAACATCAAAGTTATTTAAATAAACAATAAGGGGGTAATTAAATTATTTTCGCAGTTGAAGGTAAAATTTACTAATTGTCACTCAAAACTCGGTAAAAAGTGACAAGATTATATAAGACCTACAGAGGACAATTGTAGTTCCGAGCATAATTCTCTGTGTACGAACCACCACCTGGAACCACGTAAGTACATGTTTGCCTTTGTACACGATCTAATATTGAATCAAATTTATATACTGTGTTTTTTTTTTTTTTTGGGGGGGGGGGGGGGGTAATGTTTATTACCAAGAACCATGCGATTATTAATGTAAATTGATGTGTAAATTTGTGCTTTATCAATATAGAAGATACGTTATATACATACTCTGGACAATAATTTTTAATTGTTAGAGGGAATTATTAGTTGTTAAAGGGAAAAATACAAATATTGATTATGTATTTACAAAATAATTGGTCTATACTATATATATGTTTTTATGTTAAGATTTAAAGTAATTATCTACAAATGTCACAGAATAAAAAAGAACCCTAGATAGTTGCTTCGTAGCTGTAAAATTGGTTGGGATATAAATGTTCCCTATATTCTTTACGTAATACCCGAAAAAAGCGTGGAGGGGGGGGGGTGTTCGTGAAATTTTTTAAATATATGTATGTGATTATACGAAAAATGTAGGTCCCCTCCCCCATCGTGCCCGTGGGTACGTTTCTGTTTATCATGTGTTCGTTAATATTTTTAAAGTTTTGGATGCAATCATTGTAATATCGATTATCTACTATGTCATATTTTAAAAGATTCTTTTGATTTCCTTACATCAGATTTTTCCTGAGGAAAATGAAAAATCTCTCATGTATATATTAATTCGTTTTGCTTAAATGAGTTGGTTCGATTGGCTTGGGTATTTTTGTTTTGAAATAATATAAACTTCTCGGATAAGTCGGATTCCGAGAAAACAGTCTTCTATTTTAACTCAATAGACAATTTAAGTTGTATGAAAAGTCAGAAATTTTCTCATTTATATATCAATGCATTTTATTTAAATGAACATAACGGTATCAGTTGGTTCGATTGGCTGGGGTTTTTATGTTTTGAAATAAACTTCAGAATCTCAGATTCCGAAAAAACAATCTTCCATTTTAACTCAACAGACAAGACTTCTTTCAATGACAACAATTAATGCAGTGCATTGTCATTAGAATTATTTTTTAAGTCAGACAAGTTACTAGCAACCCGGAAAAAAACCAATTTTATTTTAAAAAGTCAATTTTATGAAATAAGATCATGACATTGTACCTCCATATCACTTACATATAGCGTTTTAAATACTACATGTAGTATGTTTATTGTTTTTGGGTTTCACACATAGTAGGAAACCACGGTCAATATGTACAAACCTCTCCTATTTTGGAGAAAGCGATGCTGATTCCTGTCTGTGACTTGAATGGAGAGTCAGACGATGCATTTTTTACATTTAGCGTTGTTGCCGGGACCAGAAAATGTTTAATACAACGAACAACCTTTTCATGTAATTACATGCTTTGTAGTGAAAATGGCAATGGCATCCAGCAGTGATGTAAAAATAGCAATAGCCGAGACGGAAGAAAACAATGCGAACAAAAAAGACTGCAAAGTAGTGAGTATAATTGATTATTAGACAAGAACGTGTTTATTCGAATAGACAATGTAAGTTTCAAATCGTCAGAAAAAACTATACAATATGGGCCTTATATGGCCCCCCAAAAATGAACATCATCAATTACATGTAATTGTAATTCTTTGCTTCCTTTGAACGGACATGCAGTGTACATGTGAATTTTTTCTTCATAATTTTCATTTTGAAATGATATCTAAAAGTTATTACATTGTATAATAACCTTTTTCCCATCATTTTCGCATTTTAAGCTTGAATCGGTTATTTTCCAAGCAGTTTTTCTTTCAGAAAAAATTGACCCATTTTTAAAGCAAACAAGTAATGTAAAGATTCATTCTTGAAATCATGCATATGAATCGATGCTTCATATAGAAAATTGTCATATTGTAAATTTTGAATTTACTGGTGGGTTGTAAATACATGATTTGCAACAAGACAAAGTTTTCATTTTGTTTTTTGTATTAAATTCAAATTTTACAACACGACAAATGACGGTGTTTAGAAAAACCCATAGAAAATAAAGTCCTTTATATATCATTCATTAGGAACTTCCGGAGAAAGGTGAACAAAATGCTAGTGAATTCGCCGATGCCAGCAAAACGTCAAAGGGAATTTACTCTCAGGGCTTAATCAACATCTCCTTGCTGTCTGCTAACGCCACTCAATTACGTAGTGCCCAGTCCAACACGACTTACCAGTACCGAACCACGGTCATCAGTCTTATCATAGTCTCCATCGTTCTCCAAGTTGTCATTCTTGTGCTGTTGACAGCTTTAACCATGGCACCTCGAAAAGGAAACAATAAAGACACCATTTGCTTCGTCTGGAGGTGGTTGGAGAAAAAACGACTAAAGTCCATGCTATTGTTCTTGGTATCTGTACTGACAGCTGTGAATGTTTTTATTTCTGCGTACCATAATGAATGAAATCAGAAACATGGTCTGTGTGTGTGTGTGTGTGTGTGTGTGTGTGTGTGTGTGTGTGTGTGTGTGTGTGTGTGAGAGAGAGAGAGAGAGAGAGATTTATTTATTTATTTATTTATTTTGTCATCATGTTAATGACGTTTTTATAACGCGTCACAAACCATTTTCCTGTGCTAGCAAACAAATCACAGAGCAGGGAGATGTATGGCAGAAGATGCAGAGAGTTTACAACGATGGCAAGTACCAATAATGAAAAATAAATACATCAATTCCTTTAATTTCCAACGAATTAGAGATTATTTAGATCCCCAGAAGAATAAGTGGTGAATCATAATAGATTATAGATTGTATGATACCGGTATGTACATGTGACATTTTTCTTTTAAATTTCAGACTCCTTCCAAAGAAAACAAGCTAGCTTGGCCGGCGGTTTCTGAGATTACTAGGACCCAGAAACACAACTTTTTAATACATTTTGCTGGAAAATAAAAAAAAACCCATCTTCCTCGATTTCAAAACGAATTTTATTTTTGCGCTTTATGCTGTTAAATTCAACGCATTGCTTACTGGGAATTCTCAAAAATTGTCCATTTTCATCGTTATAATCTTTTGGTTTTAATTTAATATTTTTCGGTCACCTGAGTCACTCGTGTATTAACTTATGTAAATTTATCAATATTATTAATAAGAGAGTCAACTCTCCAGGTTGATGTGTACTGTATACACTCTTGCTTTTTGTATAATAGTGTATGAATTGTATATTTTCTCTATGTTTTATACAATATGAGAATAAATAAAATGAAATGAATAATCATTTCCATTAATACAAGACATAACACCAACAGGAATTAAGCAATTTTTAAACATTGACCTTGAACTTGTCGAAATGACCTTGGGTCTAGGTCATGTCACACCCTCAGATCATAAGCAATCTTTGTGTGAAGTAAGAACTTACAATGTTTCTCCACAAGAAAGGTATAATTATTATTAATTAAATTTTTAATCTAACTTGAGTCATTTTGCTTTAATACATAGATGTGAAAGACCAACAAGTTTCGAGAATATCAATTCCAAACAGTACTTACATAATAAAACAAGAACTTAATGATGAGCATATGACAATTTATGTTCTTAAAGAGCAGCTTCAAAATAGAAACAACAGCATTTCGATGAATTTTTAAAGCTGGAGCAAACTTGGGAGGCACATTTTAAAAGAACATTATATTTAATGTAAGGTCAATGACAGCAATACTTAGTAAACTCCGATTTTCATTTAATACTTCTACACAAACACATAGAAAAGTAAACTTTGGAACCAGATGGTAAAAAAAAAATTGATCTTCCCAATCACACTATTTAATATTTTAATATTCTCCCTGGAAAAAAAATTATGGATCCGCGTATGAAAAGGATACCTTTTCTCCAGTTTCGTTTCCTACATGGTACGATTTCTCCAATCTCGGGCCTTTTCGGCAGAGCTCGGAATTACCGGAAAGGCCGGAGAAGTTGCGATTGACGATTTCTCTTGATACCTCTTTGCACGCCATCTAGCGTTTATTCAGTGCATGACTGTTGGTTTTGCATCGGTGATCGTTTCTATTGCATCGGTGTCTGTTGATTTGCAAAAGAGGCTGTTGTTTAACTTTTTTTTAAGCTGGTCCGTTTCGTATATAAGTATGTTTGTAAAAATAAGTTGTTCGTTTTGCATAAACGTCTTTTTTACCCCTTCCACCGCCCATACAGCTGTATTATTGACATTTTTAGGTTATATTTTCATTTTGTATAATTATGCAAAATTATGCTCGCGCCCCAACACTGCGTCATTTGCGTCACTAATGAACTGTATTGAACTATAAGTTACAAATTTGATTCGTACTGTACTATACGCAAAAAAAAGAAAACAAAACAAAAAACAAAAAACAACACCCCCCCCCCAAAAAAAAACACCCCCTCCTTAAAAAGAACCAAAATAAACCCTGAGTGAATGGTAAAGGTGAGCAAAGAGACATCTACAAATACGGTGAAATACGATACTAAGTTTAAGAGGATCTACTGCAAGAGTGGATCTCTGTAAGTGTTGATATTATAGTATGTAACTTGAAAGTCGACATCCAAATTTGGGTTACTCATTAGAAATGTTTTCAAATTCCGTTACAAAATTGTCACGAGCTTAATTTTAGCATATCAAAAAAGAATATATATGTTGAATCATCGAAAAAGATAGGCCCTTAATCTACAACTTATATATTTGATATAAACAGAGAAAAAAGCTATGATATATCATAAGTAGAAACATTTATTAGTTGACTTCCATACATATTTATACTTACTATATATACACTGTACGGTAAGTGTTGATTTACTATATATACACTGTACGGTAAGTGTTGATTTAAAAGGAATATAAAATATCTTTGAATAAATCTTCATGTGCATGCGTTTCCCGACTGATTTCTGGTACGACTATATCAAGCTGATTCGTACGGAAGAAAATGTTTTATCCCTAAATCTTTTGCATTTTGTAAAAGTCACACAAGGGCCCGTTTCCTTGTTAAAAAAAACTTTTAAAAAACCCCGAATAAAATAATTTTTATATATTTTAAAAGACTGCGTTAACTGCAACACAAGGTAATGCATATTGTTATTTACAACTATTTTTGGATGGTCAAAATCTCTCTCTCTCTCTCTCTCTCTCTCTCTCTCTCTCTCTCTCTCTCTCTCTCTGAGTGACACACATTCTCGGTCTTGTATTATAATTGGGAGCATCAGGCATCATGCCAAATTTGATTAAATTTTAAATACTAGTAAAACCTGAAAATAAATTTCCGATTATGATTATATCATTTTTTTTAAAATTTTTTCTATAAGAAAAAGAGATCGTTATATTTTTTGGTGAAGTCCCCCGTAGACCTCCCTTATGTCGTCTGACAAATCCGAGCTAGTTCTGAATGAGATGCCAGTGGCGGTGGAAGATGAACCAAATGCCAAACGGACACCCACTGAAAAAGAGGTAAAAAAGAATTTAGTCTCGTGTTTTCCTAAATCAACATCTTTTTCCCTTTATAAACCTGACTTTACATGTACACATACATTTGGCAATTGTGATAATCCATTTCAACCTAATTCCTTACGTGTGAAGTCTCTTTGTTGCATTGCACAGCTTTATATTTACATCTACATATATTACATTACATGTAATATATGTACTTATAGTATATCCTCGATATTTTTAGAAAAGAAATCTTTATTGAGGGGCTGACTTTATTAAATAGCGAGCACGTACAGAAAAAAGAGTATTGTCTTAATTATTTCTTCAAATGATCAAATCATTATGGATTGTCAAAGGTTGTATTACAAATGGAAAATTATAGCATGGAGTGCATTAAAAAAAATGATAAAAAACCCCAAAAATAGTGGATATTGAATGAGAGTTGTTGGTTTGGCAATAAGAAAACCTGTATAAAAGATTTTTAAGAAGTGACCCGAAACGGCGACGAAATTTTCATTAAAACGTAGAGTTGTGCCCAATTGAGCGCTAGAATTGAAAACAAGATGAATGCAAACCACAGCTATGGTCGTGGGACCCACCACGAGTGCTAAAAACTTCTCTTGTTTACGAAATAATAAACATGTCTATATGTAATGTTTCAAACGCCACCCGAGCGAATAGAACTTGTAATAGCTTATGCCAAATATCAACCTTTGTTTGAAGATTAAATGGTATTTAGATTTAATTACTATATCCAATACTCAACTAAATTTGCAAAATTGATTACCAGTATGATTTTTGTTCTATTTATGATATTACATTTACATACATGTACATACGTTGACAGATTTAAATAAGGGTATAATGGTTGAATCAACAAACAGTTGATCAATCTTCAAACTGATTGATTTTTTTCTTCCAGAATTTTTGCTCACACGATCGATCTTCTCAAAAAGCTTTTCTATATAAATACGTGGAGAAAAATCTGACTTGGGGGGAGGGGTAACCATAAAGTCATTGCCAACCAAGGGAAAGATCTCTCGTTAAATGATGTAGTATAGTTATTGACAATTTCTTTGTAGGATACCATTGTAGAAGTAAAAAAAAATTTGACAGGCGTTTATTCCCAGGGACTGGTCAACATCTCCTTGCTGTCTGCTAACGCCACTCAGTTACGTAGTGCCCAGTCTGATGACAAGTACGAGTACCAGACGACAGTTATCGCTCTGATTGCAACCTCCATCTTTATCCAACTTCTCATCCTGGTGTGTTTGGTCGCTCTCAGCATCATGCCGCGAAGAAAACTGGACCATAATGAACCGTATTTTGTTTTTAAGTGGATACTCAAGAAGAGAATTAAATCCGTCATTTTATTTCTGGTATCAGTGCTGACAGCGGTCAATATTTTCATTTCGACTTATCACAGCATGGTTTAGTTTGTTTGCAAAATGGTGGCATGTAGCCTTGAACACGCCCAGTAGCAAAACTATTGTCCTTTTTTATATATTTTGTTTCTAGAATAAGAACTGCAATATGGTTAATTGCAAGATTTAATATATCACAGCTTTGAAGAACCGTATATGGAGGTTTGAAAAATTTACTCCTACAAATGATAAAAAAATATGTCGGCGGAAAAGATACTTTCTTATCCAATTACTCGAACACAGTGTACAGTGTTTCCGATAATATGTCTCTGACATAGACTTGTCTTTATTATTTTCTTGTTTCTTTAATAAAATTCTACTTTAAAATTAATATGTGTTTTCCCCTCAGATATTAGAATAAAGATATAAATTATCAAATAACTTATTATTATTATTAGCTTATTACTTTACCATATTTAAATGGAGGGGGGGGGGGGGTGTCATAACAAGTGGCCCATGGGGCCACATCGCTCACCTGAACAACAATGGGCGTTCAAAAGATATTGTGCCATATGGCCCCTCGGTAGAATAACAAAAATTAAATATTGTAAATTAAAGTATTCGAATTTTAAACTTATTTTTGCATACACGTAATCTTTGACATTGTACCTTTATTGAATACTATTTTAACCCAGAATAAGAAAATCCTACGCAAGATATAAAACTTAACATTTGGTAGGGGTACACTGTTAACTTCCAATTCCCCATATTTTCATTCTGCCCCCCCCCCCCCTCCCCCCTTTTTATAAAGCGATCAAAATATATGAGAGCATATAGGTGTATTTTCTTTCTCAACTAGTTACTTTTTTAAAAATATAATATAATAGTAATTGTATTTTACAGTCGTTTTACCGGTAACGAATATTTGCCGGTATCGAATAATTTTTACAAAATGTGTTAAAGAAAAATAAAGTAAGAGATTTAAAAATACCTATCTATGTTATTATTATACATGAATGAATATTCTATCCGTGTGTTATGTTGCTTTACATTTGCACCTTTATTTCCCACATTGTTGACAAGTTAAAAATGTAACCTAGATCATAGCGGTCGGAAATGCAAGGCAGCGAAAACGAAAGTGGAAAAACAATTAAGTTAAAATAAAAAAAACATGTGTGTTATCAAACCTGATTTAGTAGGTAAGTAGTATTTAGGATACTATCCTTTAGGATTAAACATCATAATTTACGATATTTGAGGTTTGGATGAAATTACGACTACCCAACGGAACACGTGTACTGGTTCAGTTCGAAAGAAGTGTCATTTGGCGGGGTGTATGAAAGAATGCGGACATTATAAACTTTAAGGTGATTTGTAAATTATTGACCTTAAACTATGCATATGTTAATTATAATTAGTAGATTGTCTTTATTTATTGAATATATTATATTGTAATTTGTGTTATAATAGGGCTAAAGCAATCGAAATCAATATTGAAAGGATGGTAATTTTGTTATACAGTGAATGATATTTATACAGCATTGTAGACCTACACTAATGACATGCTATACAATATATCTGTGCTGAAAACAACTTACTTTTTACAGTATTAAATCATCTAGAGTACCTGTATTTAAATTTTTATAAAGGGAATTTGTAAAGGGAAGTAATATATATATATTATATGAAGGAAAACAATTTCATAACTTATGTACATTCACCTGAAGAAGGATGTAAATCCAGAAAGCGCTAATGAATAGAAACTTTGGAACTGTTCATTTTCTTTTTCTTTTTTGATTATTTATACTGAGTGATATCACCTTTCACTCATTTTGGATTTGTTTTAATTATTTGTGTGTTGTTGTGACTTGTTTTATTTACATGGTTTAATAAATCTTTTTATTCTATTAGAATACAGACTTGTTTACTTTCGTTCGGACTAACCGCCATGCTTGCGGTATATTACGGAATTTGAGCCCGATGTTTAAAACTATTTGAACTCTTTATAACAAAATAATGACAATCGAAATGAACAATAATAATTGATGTTATTTAACTTTAATAATGGTAATTTTGTATTATAATGTTAAAATGTTAAATGTCATGTATTTTATGTCGGTACAACATTATCATATAATTATTATGAGATAAATGCGCCAAGTTAGTTGACGCTTATGACGAAGACAACGTCTAAGCATCAACATAACAAGTTAGGGCATAAAAAGACGGTGTTTTGAAAGCAAAGTTCAGTTGACGGTGAAGAGCAACTCGCTTGACAGTGGTATGTATTGGCATTACCAAGTCTTTTTGCTATTACTAAAGTAATACAACTTTTGTATTAGGGCGTCCTGGATTGGTTTGTCGCTATACTTATAGGAGTTAATAATGTTGTACCAACCGTACTGTATAATAGTAATAATTATATGTGTTTCATTTATATGGAACCATTCGTTCGTTGCAATAAATGGTAAAAACTTTATACGGAGTATTTATATTAGTTTCGGCGAAATGAATATAATAAGTGAATCAACGATTTCTATAAACTGTGACCAAAGTTAATTCTTTTTTAACCTTGACGCAAGATAATAATTAAACAGCGACCCATAATTAAGTTTAAGCGTTTACCCGTACCCTCGGTTCGTTACATTGGTGGCAGCGGTGGGATCAGCTGTTTAAAAACTGCAACACCATTACAATTACGACGATGTTAAGGAACGAAGAAGAAGTTATGGAGGAAAACGATCATATTGAAGAACCTCATCAAGGACAATTTATTGATGGTACAACAAGTAGAGAAGTTCTTTTACGGGTCAATAACAAAAACGACCACAGCATAATAGGCGATAGTACCAGTGTAAACCCATGTACGCAAAATAGTATCACCATGTAAAATGTATATTCTACATGTTGCGAACATTTTCTATAGTTTAGCTTGTTGGTAAATCATCGTTATTTACTCTTCTTAATTACCGTGAAATTCCTCCTGACTGTGATGTGATAGAATGTAAATTAGTGTTTATCAAACGTCTTAACTGTAACAAAGAAATAGGACATCAAAGTAATCAAGTGTAGCTTTGGGAAAGATACTTATTAGAAAGGCAGGATTGAAGGACAATGGTTTCAGCTAAGAAATGTGTGTTTGACACTAATAGAGTTAATGCAATTACATAACAATTAGCGGATTAACGCAGGTGAATAAATGGGCGTTTACCTGGACGATGGTCAGTTAGGATCAAGAAATATATTCTCTGATTGGGTGATTTATACATGTCAATTATTTAGATGGTCACGCCAGTAAAATATTATATGTTTTAGAGATGATTAAAAGTTAGTTGAAAAAGAGAATAGAGTCAGAGTTCGATAGATAGAGGTTAAGAGTCAAGATACAAGTCGTCCGTCTAATCCGTTACGTTTTCCCTCACTGTCATATGTAGGTTAACATTAAGTTAGAATTATTAATAAGCGAGTTCCCCCTTTTTAATGTGTACGGAGTGGAGAGTAACTGTTTGTATAATTGTGTTATTAACTGGAATAAATGTGGAAAATACAGCGAGTGTTGAGCTAATTCCCTAGTAATCGCCCGGTAAGGAAAATACCCCATACGGTACAAAACCGGAGGTTATAATAGTTTGCGCGTGATTCTCGACGAAATAAAATCTTTGAGATTACAAATGAACTTGTTACAAAATCAAGTAAAACCAACAAGTGATGACAAGCTATCGACAGACCAAAATAATGTGCGTTTTGGCATCAATACCATGTACGAGGATGAACATACCCACAACGCATACCAGCCGTACAGAACCACATCTATGCCGAATTCGTACGATGTTCGTCATATCCAATGACATCAAGAAGTTCTATTAATCACGGCAATGACGAATTTCGCCCAATCATGCGTCCATTTGAAACTATTCAAGAGAGAACGCACGATCGTTATGAACACGACGTACCTTACGATGGCTACTCAAGACGAGCACCGGAACCTGAATTCAGACGAACACAGGAACCGAGAGGAAGAAAACCGGAAACATTTGATCGTACTATGAATTGGAATGATTACATAGTGCATTTTGACATAATCGCTGAACTCAACTACTGGAACGACGAAACTAAAGCACTAGAGTTAGCTACGAGTCTACGGGGACCGGCATTAAGCATTCTGAGTGATCTAAGACCAGAGTATCGATATAGTTTTCGTCACCTCGTTTCTGCACTTTTGGCAATATTTGAACCAGAAAATCAGAAAAAGATTTACAAGACACAATTAAAGAGCCGAGTACGGAGGAAAAATGAATCTATCACAGAATTGATGCAAGATACCAAGCGACTTGTAAGGATGGCTTACCCAAACGCACCCCTAGATTTCCGCGATCAGATTACCAAGGATTCGTTCATTGAAAGTTTAAATGAGCAAGAGATGGGATGGTCAGTATTCCAAGGGAGACCTAGGAATTTAGAAGATGCAGTACGACTAGCATTAGAATATGAGGCATTTCAACAAGCAAGTGGAAGACGAAACAGAGTCGCGGTACGGATGCAGAGAGAAGAACCGATGGATGCAAATATCAGAAATGATGCACACCAAATAGCTCTCATCAGCCAGAACACAGAAGTTCAACAAGAAAGGTCCATGTTTCTACTGCAAGAAAGATGGCCACATCAAGAGTGAATGTAGGTTACATGTACTACAACGACACCAGGAAGCAGAGAAAAACAAGAATCAAAGAAAATCGGGTCACGCCGACACCGTAATGACCAAAGTACCAGAGAACCAGGAAAACGTTCAGTAGTTGACGCCAGCGGCCTAACGTCAACTACACAACAAAAAGGGCCACAAGTTTTAGAAATAAAGGGATCAAGTAATAACTAATTAACACTTGATGTCTTTGTTTACAACAAGACTTTTACCCGTCGTGCACGGGTTGACATTGCATATCGGACATTTACGAAATAGGTACATCGACCCACCTTATTATTGACATTTACAAAACAAAGCTATAAGCCTACAATAATGCTATTAATTTCACTACACTTTCCTTAGTTAGAATAATCTAACTGTGTCTCGGGAAAGGCCCTCACCACAGTTAGAATGCCTCCCTTATACCCGTAATGTAGCAGAAAATTGCAGAATGGCTCCGGAACGATTTTGGAGAAAGTTAATGAAGTTGCCTTGAAAATAACAGTAAAATTGATCACAACAAACCTTTTTGAGGCTGCAAGTACCTTTCATCTAAAAATTTTAATCCATAGAATGGAAGAATTCAACACTTTTTCACCAACGTACACATATTTTCTTTTTAAAACTGGGTCCGTAGGACATTATTCATTTTTACGATAAAACATATTCTATCTTCGCTCTCCTAACAAATATAATGTAACTTTTTTGCATGGAATCAAATATTTTTTGTCATCACGAAGACAAAAGTAAGTACTTAGTTGAAATGTATATTTGTTATCTTATACTTTCTCTCATAAGAAATCATTAATATATATGAACAGAATATATAGCAAAAGTCCAATGAAAATTAACCCGTATTTGTATAATCATTTCTGAGTTTATTCATGCAGATGTGATATTGTGGAAACATAAACCAAAGATCCCGTTAGCGTGAAAGTGTTGCGCAAGCGCAAGATTGTAAAATCCAAAAAATCCAGGTGATTTCCGGGATTTCTTGAGGAATTTTCGTTGATTATTAATTAGCAAAGCTTAACTGAGAAAAAATAAAAACAAATTGGTAATCTTCAAGTACTAATGATGTTTAAAATATATAAAACAAAAGACAGTATTCTTCCGATTTCTCGGTATTAAAGACCAAAAATTCAAGTCTATTATTTTGATATAGTAGTATAGATTTGAAAATAAACTCTATCATTGACACTGTTTCGTCTATCACAGTCATTCATCCAAAGAAATTTTATGAAATAGACAGATGTATGAGACCAAAGTTAGAACCAAATTATAGTAATTTAAGAATGGCAAATGGTGACCTTGTTGTCCCAGAAGGTCAGACTGTACTACAATTCAAAATAAAAGGGAAAATAATCGAACACAGAGCAATAGATGCTGACATTGATGCCCAAATGATACTAGGCTTTGATTTCTTCAGAGAACATAATTGTCAGTTACACCTAGGGGAAGGAACTCGTACACTTGGTGACCAGAAGCTAGTATGCGACACTGCCAGTGATCAAAGTAGTGTGTTTAAAATTTCTATGCAAGAGACTTTATCTATTCCCCCAAGAAGTGAGATGATAATTGAAGGGAAAGTTCACCCAAATTTAAATGATAAAGAACTCCTCATAGATGGAACGAAACGTGACCTTAAACAGTCCGGATTATTAGTTGCAAGATGTCTAGTAAAACCCAAAGAATGTAAGGTACTCATTCGTGTCATAAATGTTAGTGACCAAGAGCTGAAAATTTACAAAGATACTTCTGCAGCTATAGCTGAAATAGAACCAAATGTAAGTGAAGTACAAACCAAGAATGACACCAACATAGAGCCAGTGTAGACACAAGCTTTACACATTATATGAAACCATTATTGGACTCTTGTACCGAGAACCTTTCTAAGGAACAACAAGAACTGGTAAGGGATCTTTTGCAGAAGCACATTAAAGTATTCGCAAAATCAAAGACAGACCCAGGGAAGACAAATATTGTGTCCAACAAAATTAACACAGGAGACGCAAGACCAATCAAGCAACAGCCTAGACGGATACCTCTTCATAAGAAAGAAGCAGCAAGAGAGGAAGTGCAGAGAATGCCTAAAACAGGAATTATAGAACCATCATCTAGCGCTTGGAGTGCACCAATCGTATTGGTAACCAAAAAGGATGATAGCATTCGATATTGTATCGACTACCGGAAACTCAACGAAGTAACGCAAAAAGATTCATACCCTCTACCGCGTATAGATGACTCACTTGATGCATTAAGAGGATCACAATGGTTTAGTTGTTTAGACCTAGCAAGCGGTTACTGGTAACGATGGACCCTAAAGATAAAGAAAAGACAGCATTTGTTACCACACATGGTTTTTACCAATTTAAGGTCATGCCATTCGGCTTATGTAATGCAGCAGCCACATTTGAGAGACTAATGGAAAATGTATTAGCGGGTCTGAACTTCGAAATTTGTCTCTTATATATCGACGACATAATTGTTTTTTCGAAAGATTTCCACAGCCATGTAAATCATCTAGATGCAGTACTGCAACGATTACAAGAAGCTTGATTAAAGGTTTCTCCCAAGAAGTGTGATTTCTTCAAAGACCAGGTAGCTTTCCTTGGTCACATATTTAGTTAAGAAGGGATATCAACCTCTCCAGATAAAGTGAATGCAATTAAGGAATGGCCTGCACCAAAATCAGTCACAGATGTGCGAAGTTTCTTGGGTACATGTTCATACTATCGAAGATTGATAAAGCAGTTTACAGATATAGCCCGACCTCTACACAAACTGACCGAGAAAACAGAAAAGTTCAGTTGGACCCCTCAGTGTGACAAAGCATTTAAAAACCTAAAGATAGGTCTCACTTCAGCACCTATCTTAAGGTACCCGAACCTGAACTTACCCTTTGTGTTAGACACAGATGCTAGTGCATTTGCTATGGGTGGAGTTCTATCTCAGATAGAGGATGGAATAGAGAGACATATCGCATACTTTAGCAAGTCATTTAATAAAACAGAAAGAAACTACCGTGTTACTAGACGAGAACTTCTGACAGTTGTGAGTTCAATAAAACATTTCCATCATTACTTATATGGAAAAGACTTTCTGGTCAGAACCGATCATGGAGCATTAACTTGGCTCCTTAACTTCAAAAATCCAGAAGGACAAGTAGCCCGCTGGCTAGAGGTACTAAAAACATACAACTTTAAGATTGAACATCGACCAGGGAAACAGCATGGTAATAGTGATGGACTAAGTCGTCGTCCATGTTCACCTTGTAATCACTGTGATAAGAAAGAAATAAATTACCAGAGCATAGAACCTGAAAGTAATACAATACCGAAGTTAAGAGAAGATCAAACGAGCACTCAAAATTGGTACATGACCTACAATGATCTACAAAAAGAGCAGAACGCAGACCCATCATTAGCCAAAATCATCAAGTGGAAGTTGGAAGATAGAAGACCAACCTGGCAGATTGTTGCAAGAGTCGACAGAAGTTGAAACATACTGGTCGCAATGAAAACGCCTAATTATAAGAAACGGCGTGCTTTACAGGACATGGGAAGAAAACGAGCAAACCTATCACCAGATAGTGGTACCAAGGGCCTGCGTCACTGAAGTAATGAAGTTAGTGCATGACAACACCACAGGTGGACACTTGGGAGTAGCCAAAAACCACCGAGAAAATCCGAGAGAGATTCTACTGGGCATCCTATAAAGAGGATGTGGTGAAGTATATCAGATGCTGTACTATATGTCAGGCACAGAAGTATCCGTCAAGAGCAGCAAGAGGAAAACTTGGTCAGTATCTAGTTGGTGAACCTCTGGTGAGGGTAGCCATGGACATCCTTGGTCCTTTACCACGGACTGAGAAGGGTAACAAGTACATTGTTATCATATCTGACTACTTCACAAGATGGATAGAGGCATATCCGGTAAAAAACCAGGAGGCAATAACCATTGCAAGGGTTTTTACAGAAGAATTTATCTCGAGGTATGGAGTTCCACACTGATCAGGGCAGGCAATTTGAGTCAACATTATTTCAAGATTTATGCAAGATGTTGCGAACAGAGAAAACAAGAACTACACCATACAACACTAAGAGTGATGGATTGGTCGAGCGATTTAATCGTACCCTGGTAGATATGATTACCAAGTACGTTCAACCAAACCAAAAGAATTGGGATGAAGTTTTACCTTTAGTAATGCTCGCATACAGATCCTCTGTGCACCAAACCACAGGATACAGTCCAGCCAAATTAAATCTGGGAAGAGAGTTGAAACTGCCAGTTGATCTTGTGTATGGCCATCACCCAGGGGAAGACCAGTTATATGAAAATTACCACGATTTTGTTGAAAAAATGAAAACCAATATAGGAGTCATCCATGAAAAGGCCAGGCAAAAATTGATTGAAGTAAATCAGAAAAGAAAATATGACACCAATACAAATCAAAAGCAGTATACACCTGGACACCATGTATGGATCGCTTCTAAAGCCAGAACCAAAGGGAGAAGTCCGAAACTTCAAAACCATTAGACAGGACCTTACACAGTACTAGGCGGTGTATCCGACCTCGTGTACAAAGTCAAAAGGTCAAAAACGGAAAAACCAAAATATATTCACCATGATCAGTCGAAATTATTCCAAAGCGAAATAAAAGAAAATAGATCCCAATAAAGCGCGTTCGTTAAAAACAGTTATAATTTATTTTTGTTAAAAATTGTGCGTGAACCAATCCAGTGACCTTTGTTTCTGATAATATAATATAATAAATGAAGAAAAATAGTAATGACTGTGAAGTGACAATAACTTTATTTTATTTCAGTACCAATGATGTTGTCTTGTAAGACCTGCTTTAGGATGTACCCTACATGGCGCCAACTTAGCAGGCACATCAGAGATAAGCATGACAGCCCACCAGTATTGTGCAAATACTCCCAGTATGGATGTGTTTTGGCCATGACAAGATCAAGAAAGAGCCAATTACTTGCTCATGAAGCAAGATGCAAGTATCACCCAGTCAATGGTGGACCGACTAGAAACCATAGGATCCATCCACAAGATGAAAGACAGATGCCAGGGACACAGGTCCAGGATGAGCGGCCTGCAACCCAACCTGCTGAGCTACCTACCACTCCGTCACCGAGGTCCTGCATAGCGTTATTCAAGACCACCTCACCCCTGCTTTCTCCACTAGCTGAATCGCCGCAGCCAACAAGTGCTAACCTTATTCAGGAAATGCAGGAGAGTGACGCACCAGCAACTGTGATCAGCTCAATGGACATGAACAGCGAGATGAATGAAGAATGGAGAGATCCGCAACCTATGGATAAGGAACAGGAAGGAAAAAATGTCTATCACCACCTCCATCTGGACCCTAGATTTTTCTTCTTGGGGGCTCCAGCCAGTTACAGAAAAGAATATTGTGCTGAAGAACTTATCAAGATTAGGGAGAGATCCATTCTCACGGGGACCAGAGCAGTGTCATTTTCCCCACCAACCCTGGATCACACCAGGAAGGAGGAAACAGCCACCCTACCTGATGCAACCACCTACCAATTGCGTTCCTTCTGGTATCGTACGTCGACCAAAACTAAATGTACAGCAACTCATCTTCATCTGTGAAATGTGATGCACAAACTCAGTGTTCTGAGTTTGCAACTTGCTGATTGAGTGAACCAAGTGGAAACGAGGACGGTAATGTTACGATTCCTGGGTTGAAAATATATCATCATTTGTTTTAATTATTTGTGTGTTGTTGTGACTTACTTGTCTTATTGACATGGTTATATAAATCCTTTTATTCCATTAGAATACAGATTTGTTCGGACTAACCGCCATGCTTGCGGTATATTACGGACTTTGAGCCCGATGTTTAAAACTATTTAAACTCTTTATAACAAAATAATGACAATCGAAATGAACAATCATAACTGATGTAATTTAACCTTATTAATTGAAATTTTGTATCATAATGTAAAAATGTTAAATGTCATGTATTTTATGTCGGTACAACGTTATCTTATAATTATTATGAGATAAAATGCGCCAAGTTAGTTGACGCTTATGACGTTGACGTTGTCAACGTCTCAGCATCAACATAACAAGTTAGGGCATAAAAAGACGGTGTTTTGAAAGCAAAGTTCAGTTGACGGTGAAGAGCAACTTGCTTGACAGTGGTATGTAATGACATTACCAAGTCTTTTAGCTACTGTGGTTTCATCAATATTCGTTGAATACCAATTTTCGTGGATTTCGTTTTTAAGTTGATACATGAAATTAAATGTTCATTGAAATGCAATTTCTATTAATATTCTGTATTGATGGGGTAATTGGCCACGAATTTACATATCCTTGAAACTGTTATTTTCACTTTATCAACGAAAATTGATACCCTTGAATATTAATGAAACCCCAGTATTACTAACGTAATACAACTTTTGTATTAGGGCGTCCTGGATTGGTTCGTCGCTATACTTATAGGAGTTAATAAAGTTGTACCAACCGAACTGTATAATAGTAATAATTATACGTGTTTTTAAATGGAACCATTCGTTCGTTGCAATAAATGGTAAAAACTTTATACGAAGTATTTATATTAAGTTACAGCAAATTGAATATAATAAGTGAATCAACAATTTCTATAAACTGTGACCAAAGTTAATTCTTTTTGAACCTTGACGCAAGATAATAATTAAACAGCGACCCATAATTAAGTTTAAGCATTTACCCGTACCCTCGGTTCGTTACATACTGTTAAAATAAAATTAACAACTTTTCAAAAATGGCACATTGCGTTCGATTCAACCTTCAACCCCCCTCTATTAATTAATGAGCTCGTCCACCAACTGAATCGCCAACGGCGTTGTGCATTCAGTTACGTAACTCATTCCACAAATCTCTACAACTATTGAATCTGAGCAAGAATATTTTGATCAATGAAACCATTTGTTTATTTTCTTTATAGAATTTGGTTTATATATAAAGGACTTAGAAAATTTAATACGTGTTTGTATAATACATATTTACTGAAATGCATGAACAATTTCTGCACGCTTTTTTAACGCATAGACCCAATGCATGTGTTCTACGCGTGCCTTCCGGTTTGAGAAAACCAATAGACGGGGTCACGTGACCTTCGTCTAAAAATATGAATACACTATCAAATTTGCTCCTTAAGTTACAATAGTAATTTTACAAATTATTCAGCAACTATATAAATCGACAGTATTTTGGTTCAAGGTATTAATGAATATATATTTACTGAAATCTATTTTTACATCTTAAGGAATATCTGAGAAAACACTGAAGGGAAAAGTAAATCCCGATCCTAAGAAAATGGTGGTGGAAGACTTGCAAGTTCTAGTTCCAAAGAAGAAACCTGGTCCCAGTAGGAAGCTTGATGACTTCCATGAAGACTTGGTGAAGAGGACCATCCATGATATGCAGTTGACGAGCCAGTTCGTTTCCCTCCGTCAACTGTCAGATGTTCTGGTACAAAAGGGGAATCAATCTCACCAAATAATCACTGGGAGACTCGTTAAGGATCTTGGGTTCAGGTAAGCACTCTGTCATGATGCAAAGTTGAAGATTCGCATACCTTTTGCTAAATAAAAGGTTTACATAACTAAAAACTTACTTACGCAGATTTGCCAATGACTCAGGTAATCTACACCATATCATGAGACTGTAAAAGCTTAGCAAAATTTACATGTACACCTGCAAATATTGATGGAGAATGGGTTGATAGTCCTAAGACATCTACCTCTGCCTTTGAGTCACATCGTGGAGGTCATGTGCGTTTTGTTCCATCCGGGAAAGGCTATCGTCTAATAATTGAGGATGCAGGTTCTTCGGCTGTGGACATGATCCCGGGATCTGCTCTCATTTTCGTGTCAAAAACAGGCAACCAGGATTATCACGACGAGATGAACTCGAAAAACTTCACGAAGTGGTTCACTGAGCTGTTGCTCGCTAACCTACCGGCCAATTCAGTCATCGTGATGGATAATGCTTTTTTATCAGAGTCATCAAAATAAAAAGAGCAACAGAAGACAGCCTGGGTAAAGTGGAAAGTAAATTTTACTACCATATTAGACAAATGCCATGTATAAAACCTGCTTGAGAAATACTGCACATAAATGCAGTCAAAAGAACCACTTTAACCGTATTGTCAGGCGTGTTTGCCTCTTGTAAAGATTTTGATTTAGATTCTAGGATGCATTTTGTTGATTTTTGGTACTACTTTCTGCCGATTTGTGTTTTGTTTTCTAAATTTCTTTGATTTTATTGCCCAAAATATTTGACTTTATATAGACAAAATAATAAAAAACCAAAATGTATATATATTAGAGCTTTTTCTGCAAGTACAATTACAATGTCATGACTGAGGTATTTTAATACTTATTACAACCTTGCAAGCAGTTTGACTGCTTGATGTCCAGGAGAAAAGAAGATTTTTGATAGATTGCATTGATTGTAATGGTTTTAGGCCCATCTCTCAGGCCCAAGATGGACAGGGACCAAGAATTTCACAATTTTAACCCCCTTTCACCCATAAATAATTTATGCCAAATTTTGTTGAAATTAGTTCAGGGGTCACAGAGAAGTTAAAAAACATACAAAAGTTAACGACCGACGACGGACCAAACAAACAGCAAGAGGTCACCTGAGTGACAGAAATACTAAAAAATATGTAAAATTCAACAAATTCCCATAGAGTCCCATGGTAATACTCCTATGAACACTTTTCGTAAGCGTGTTACAAGCGGCCCCGTTGAAAGGTCATCCGGACATAGCGATATAAACAAATTGCCTTCCGAAAAGCAAATCGACGAAATAAAAGCAAGATTTCTATGATGCATGACGTCATTCGACTGACTGAATGACTTCATTGTGACGTCATCCAAAATATCTCATGAGCAAGCAAAAATAATGATGATTGTTACAGATTTGTTTTCGTACCATATATCCGAATGGGCAGCGAAAAAATAATAATTGCATGTAAGTTAATTCTTTCTTTTTCTCGCCCCTTTTCGAATTTCAATTTTTTGTTCTTAAATAGAAAATAAAAAGTGTCTTTATTTTTAGCCGAATCGTAAAATCCAACAAACTATAATGGACAATCCTCGCATCCTCAACCCCACCACCGGCTCAAGGGGCCATAATTAACCCTTGGGATTACGGTGGGATATCTCAAACCCTCAGGACCAGAGGGCTATCATGGCCTTTCAGAATGTTCAGTTGACGTTTTTACGGTCCCTAGCTGCTTCTTTAACCACCTGGGCTAAGGTCAATTCTTCTAGATCATCATCACTTCGGAGGCCTTTAGATCTACTGCTACATGTATTTTCTTCGACATGCAGCCAAATTTCTTAGGGACATACAAAGGTTCGATTCATTTCTAGTTACTTCAAGTGTTACACAGATCTTAAAATGAATGCAAACGTGCAGCGATGTGTAAAGCACTAGATTTATTTTTCAAATTTATAAATAGAGTCTAATAAAACCCAACGTCAGATTGGACAGTGTAACTTGTATAGGCAGTGTTTATATAAAGATAACTCCTTCATAAGAAGGTACAATGCTATACATGTCATTTAATAACATATACTTTAGTCTAGTCAATATTAAAATGTTATAATACTTTCTTGAACATGTCATTATTTCGTGTGCGCGCCATCTGTTTGGAGAACCCTCATAAATCATCCAACAAAATAATTTTGGAATTTAAAAGTAACTTTTTCATCCCAATAAAATTATAAAGTCTCGGGATGAATACGAAATTTTACTAAGGCAATTTTTAATTAATCAGGAATATTTTTAATCTAACTTGAGGCAATTTGCTCCAATACAGAGATGTGAAAGACCAACAACTTGCGAGTATATCAATTCCAAACAGTACTTAGTAAAACAAGCATATGATAATTTATGTTCTTAAAGAGCAGCTTCAAAATAGAAACAACAGCATTCCGATGAATTCTTTAAACTGGAACAAATTTGCGAGGCACATTTTTAAAGAACTTTATATTTAGTGTAAGATCAATGACAGCAATAAACTCCCCATTTTTTCTTCCACCAGAAAACTCTGGAAAAAGATTAATCTTCCAAATCACAATATTTTACGTTCAGCTCTTCAAACAAAGCAATAAAATTGTTCTTGTTGGCTACTCTAAACAAGAGTACAATAGGCATGAACGGTCACCTGTCTATCATAGCCCATACCCAAACTTGTCGAGGAGTCTCATATATGCATTTAATGAAGTTTTATTCTGGAGTCGAAAAATAATAATGTAATGACAACCATATCCTATAATTTCAGTAAAAGACTTTAAGATCTAACATGAAAGAGTGCATGACCTGATACTGAAAAGGTGCAAGACTGATAGAAAATAATTTACCAATAGTAGTAAATTTTCAAAATAGGTGTTAGTATAAATTTTTTCATAGATAAACTGAAACAAAGTGGCTGGTATACATGTTTTATTTTAAACAACCTCTTATCTCCCATCGCCAGGGGCAGACAAAAAATATTACCACGGGCATTTAAACAGCAACAAACAAACAAAAACCCCAAAAAGTTACGATAAGCTGTATAATGTTACTTCTCCTGTTCCATTTTCCCTAAAGTCAACTTTCGCCATCCAGCATTTATATCATAATCATTTTACATGAACTGCTTATCAGTGATTTTGGTTAGCCAATTATTACTTTACTAATATATAAACGGTGTGACCGTTGGACCGAGCGCAGATTTCACACCGCGCGGTTTGATTTTTGTAGAACAAATTAAATTTATTTGAAACGCACACAGTAGGTTCCGCCTGGTTGCCTATTCAAATCATTAGCCAAAGTTTACTAAACGTCACGTGCTCTGTCTACATTATGACGTCATTTTTCAGACGTAAATTAAACGTAAACGTTTTGTCTTCGGAAATAGCCGAAGAGAGTTACGTTTATTATTCCGAACTTTTTTAAATTTCTTCTTTCATTGATTATCGATTTAATTCATATAAATGCCGCGGTAATAAAATTGAATACTTTATTCAGTATCTAAAAGATCAGTTCCTTGATGTTAATGTTTTTATTTTCCATCTAATAATTTGATAAGACATACATAGAACTAGTCGTGTTTCTTGATTAAAGCACTATTGGAACTTATCTGGTGTCCTTTTTTATTTCTTTTCATTCAAATAACCTTCTATTGAAACACTGGAGTTTATTTAATCGAGTTTAGGGGCAATAAACAACGATAAGTACCAGTCAATCAATGATCGAACTAACTTTTAAAAAACAAAATGGCTGCCAATATGGCGGCGCCCAGGGCTGGAAGAAATTTTTTTGGCCTTAGTACCCCTGATTCAACTTTCATTTTTCACTGATTTTCTTATATATACGTGTTACCATTAATCCTCGCTTCGCGAGGCGGGCTTCCCCGCCTCTCGCTGCGCTCGGTATTAACATGTCTGTTTGTTGAATTTAAAAGTTCAAAAACTGTTTTTGTTTTAAATAATAAAATACTTACATTACTCTTTCAATCAAACAACTTCTGAATTACATTTTCGCAATGTTCGCGAGAGCACGCGAACCAAGCCTAGTCGTATGGTTGTTATAACAACACAGGTCTTTATAAGGCTTACTCGCGAAATTTAGTCATCGCGAACCAGTTTGTTTTCAGTAAACCGCGACATAAAGTCATCGCGAATAAAAGTCGGTTTACAGTATTTATAGTCAATGATTAATTACTAAATATAAAGAAGCAAAGGAAGATAACTACATTATGAAGAAGCAAGGGATGATAACTCCAATAAATTCCCCTGAACTTTTTTCCCTATTTTTCCCCCACGTTTGCGATTTTGACATGGTATGGAAGCATTTTTAAATTTAATAGTATTTTTCTGACCGGTCAATGAAAGGATCGAATGGTTTGTTTATAAATATACATATATGTCCGAGACCACCGTCGGAAGATGCTGTAGATTGGTCACATGGGCCATCCTAAATGTTCGAAAACAGTTCGTTGTTCTCCCTAGAGATGAGCAGGCACGAAAAACAAAGCAATAACATGTCAGAAGTGCCTGATCTGCTGGGAGACTTCGTTCCATCTGCATCAAGTGTATGGCATTCTGTCTACCCAACTCTTTGTCAGCAGCTTAACAACATCAATTTCCCAACCACAGCAGATGAACTAAACAGAGTAAAGAATTGGTTCTATAAGATAACCCATTTTCTAAATGTAGTTGGTGCTATAGATGGTACATTGATACCCATACAGGGCATGTCAGGAGATGATGAATCCAATTTCATCTCCCGTAAGGGATTTACCTCTATCAATCTTCAGCGAGTTGTGCATGCTGACCTTGGGTATTTATGTACTAAAACTATATAGTAAAATCATACATTATATACAACTATTAGTCTTTTAACATTTTTAACAATTTTTGAGAAAGATTACACCAACCAACTTATCAAATCCCAATCTAATTAAAATAAGATAGTTGTGCACGTATAACGATCTATTTGGAGATAAAATGGCCGGGGCCGGTTATTATTTAGATATGTTCGTGTCTATACTTATTATTACGTTTGATGACGTATATGTATCATAATGTTGCGCACGTTGCCGTTGTAAAGATTACTTTCGGAACGTTTCTGATTAAGTCGTAATTTTCCAAGCATCCTTACCGATGATAATACGTATGAAGACATTATTGTCTGCTGTTTCATCTTCGCTATAATTTATAAACGCTAACACAATAAGAAGACAAGATGCCTGACGCCCATGGAGGAATTATTGCTAATGAATCATACTGTTATACAAATACTGCACACATTTGCAATGACTTTATTGTTTCGATACTGTATAGTGCAAGAGGGCCCATTTAATTTTTTATACTATAGCAAGAGTATACTGTATGTCCCATATAAATGTTTCTCATATATCTCTATACTTATCTTTGAATGCATCTTTAAAACCATTCCTTACATCCCAAGAAAACACAATGATTTTTTTAAGTAGACATAATAATAACCAACTGTAATTCTATTTGACTACTGTTTAAATTTGGACGCTTAACTTTAAGTTTTATTGAACTGAATTATTTAATTATGATGTCCATGAAGCCCTCTACCAAAATTGTGAAATTCATGACCCCTGGGTCAGGGGTTCAGGCTCTAGGGTGGGGCCAATATGGCCAAATAGTAAAAATGTATTAAATCTTAGAAAATCTTCTCTACTCCCATATATATTTGTTAAAAAATTAAATGCATTGTTATGATGTCCATGAGGCCCTTTACCAAAATTGTGAAATTCATGACCCCTTTATTAGGTGTTCAGGCTCTAGGGTGGGGCCAATATGGCCATATAGTAAAACTTTTTTAAATCTTAAAAAATCTTCTTCTCTCCTCCCACACATGTGAGCAAAAAACTGAATACATGGTTATAATGTCCATGAGGGCCTCTACTAAAATTGTGAAATTCATGACCCCTTTGTTAGGTGTTCAGGCTCTAGGGTTGGGCCAATATGGCCATATAGTAAAAATGTTTTAAATCTTTAAAAAATCTTCTTCTCTACTCCCACACATGTGGGCAAATAAATGAATACATGGTTATGATATCCACAATCTCCTTTACCTAAATTGTGAAATTCATGGCCACTGGGTCAGGGGTTCAGAACATGAATTGGGGGGGGGGGGGGGGGTGCAATATGGCAATATAGTGTTAATGCATATAATGTTTAAAAAATTTCTTCTCTATCCTCACACATCTGTATAAAAAAAACTGACTAATAATTATGTTTACCAGGAAGTCCTCTACTGAAATTTTAATTTTCCTGTCCCCTCAAGGATGGGTTTTGACTCTAGGACAGGGCCAACATGGATGTATAGATGTTAATATATGCATATAATTAAAAAAAAATTTTCTTTACTCCCACACACCTGAAAGGAAAACTGAATTCATGACTTTGTAGACCAGATCTTTTAGTTTTAAACCGGGTTTTCCAACGGAAAAATCCGGTTATTAAAATGGTGAAAATGGCGGGCGGCTGCCAAAAGGGTACCCTCATTGTACGGATAACTCCTCCTACAGTTTTCAAGATAGGAAGTTGTTCTTTTGCAGATCAATTGTACATATATCAGAGGTGTGCATATTGCTAGGATTTTGATTTCCAATAATTTATCGAAAAAATACCAGCTTTTGAACTTAGTCATTTTTTTGGCAAAATATTGCATATAGGGAACCCTCATTGTACGGACAACTCCTCCTACAGTTCTCAAGATAGGAAGTTGTTCTTTTTCAGATCAATTGTACATATATCAGAGATGTGAATATTGCTAGGATTTTGATTTCCGATAATTTATGAAAAAAATACCAGCTTTTGAACTTAGTCATTTTTTGGCAAAATGTTGCATATACATGTAGGGTACTCCATTTCACTGGATAAGGGTTGACATGGATTATGGATACAGTTTACTTAAAAGAAAACCCGGTTTGCTGTCACATTGACAGCTTTTCACTTGTTCACCAAAATAATAGGTTTCACAGTTCTTTTTGAAATGTGGTCGTCATTACAAATTTATAATTTTTCTACTCCAGTATGAAACCTAATTAATTAGATGCATATATGAGACTCCATGACAAGCTTGTGTATGGGATATATGCTACTCTGGTGACCGTTTAAGCCAATTGGCCTGTTGTTCAACAAGAAGGGAATATTTTGGATTTTTAAAGTCTACTTTTTAAAAAATTGCTTATGCTAATATGAGTACACAACCAATTTCTATTCTTGAAATTCTATTTATTTCAATTTAACCGTAATGCATGAAGACTTTTGTAACTTTATGATAAAAAAAATGACTGGAATCAAACAATAATCAACATGTCAAACAGCCATTAAGGTATTCGATGTATAACGACCACATTTTGTACCTTATAAATGAATGGTCCGATATTCATAATCATGATATCATTTTGAAGGTGTTATCAAATAAAAATACTCCACCAAAGGAATTTTCAATATTTTGATTATGGTCCAACTAATTACATGTTCGCCTTGAATTTTGCATTGAAGTATATGGGCAATGTATGTTTTATTAAGATATTGTAAAAAGTAACTTAAAATTGGTAAAACTCTTTTGGTTAATACATGCATAAACTTTCTCTTTATTTAAATATGAAATAAAATGAATCATTTACCGCAGATATTTTGACGAAATTAAAATTTTCTTCTTTTTTTTATCAAGGGGAGATAACTCTTAAACAATAAAAAAGTGAGAAATGACCGGCTCCTTATATGTTGTCTGTCATGTGAATTTGGTTCATGTCAGTTTCATAGTTATCCAGCAATACATATTTAACTAGTTAAAAATGAATCAAAATTGTTCAATATCCCGTCATTATACATTGAATACCTTAAAAGTTTTGAACTTTTAGTATACCGAGCCCGACTTTTTGACCGAAATTTTTTTTTACACAATTTTTATCTTAGAAAAAAAAGATAAATATATCGTTGCAAAGCTATTTCAGTGGGACAGACGGGGATAAGAATGCTACAATTATTTTAATTTCGCCTTACAGAAACAAGCTTTGTGTTAAATTTTACATTTTTTTTATTATCATAATTATTCACAAGAGTAAACAAATATACACAATTTATATAAATTTTACATTTTAATCATCTCCATTCATGCAAGACATGAGACATATAAGAATTAAGCTTTTTTCGAACAATGACTCTGAAATTGCTCAAATGACCTTGGGTCAAGGTCATGACACAAACTTAGGTCATATGCAAATTGTAAAGTAAGAACTTCCAATGTCTATCCATAAGAAAGATATTAACCGAACATGAAATATGCACATGACACACCTAAGGTCATAACCAATCTGTGTGGGTAATATGAACTTCCAATGCCTCTCAATAAGAAAGATAGACTATACAGAAATGTCGCAGTTAATCTGCCAGTGACCTTGCCCTTATGACCTTGGGTCAAGGTCATGACACACCTTCAGGTCATAAACAACCTTTGCGTGAAGTAAGAACTTCCAATGTCTTTCCATAATAAAGATAGGGACCGAACACGAATTTTGCACGGACAGATTGACTGTCGGACCGACAAGGTGATTCCTATATTTAATACCCCCCCCCCCAAAAAAAAAACCCCCAACCCCTTCGTTTGCAGGGGGTATAATAAACGGGGGGAGGGGGCGTAACGGACGGAATAAAATCAGCCTTAAGCGAGACACTGACACTGAGCAGTGATGTAATAAAATGCAAAGTGGGACTTGCATCCTAGCAAGTCTAGATTATAGATTATTTTGCATTTTTAAAAATATTCCATGTGCTAACTAAATAATTTATTTATTAGTACTTAATGCGAAAATACATTTTATGTTTTTTCTTTCCGCAATTGAAATTCATAAACTTCGTTGCGTGGGGGATAAACATGTGTTGTGTGGACTCGCACAACAATTCGTTTCGACAGGGCTGGTCTTCTCTATAAAATCTTTGTTCTCCGTATTCGATTGGATGTTATTAGTTTACTGAGGGTTCATGAAACCTTAGCTGCTCTGATTTGGAAAGCCGCACTAAAGTTGAGCTTGTGCATGTGCACTAGAATGCCTGGTGATAATCTTTCTATGATGCAGATTCAAGCTAAAGATAGTACAAGTAATACTGCAATGTTTCACTTGCTCAAAAAGTCCAATAATTTATACATGCGCGGATCTAGAGGGTGGTCGGAAGTGGAAAATGAAAATTTATTAAATTTACATAGGTTAATTATCGCAAATATGCCTCGCCCCCCCCCCTCCTTAGGTATTTCTTGATTTATGGAATTTTATCCCCCCGCCCCCACTTTCAATTCGCCCCCCAGGGAAAAAAAATTCTGGATCCGCGCATGTTATTTTTTCTGATGTGTTTCAGATTCGTTTATGGTTTTTGTCTTTTTCTATTTGTAAAGATGAGGAAAAGGAAATTATATAGTAGAATTTCCATGGAAAATGCATTGGAAGACATGAGGAAGAACAAGTTGTCTGCTGAAAAAGCTTCCATAAAACATGGTGTACCTGTCCGTACCGTACGCTACACGAGTAAACAAAAACTTAAAGGGTTCCCAAAACCGGTGTCTTACTCACTCATTCAATTTCGCCACAGAGGTTGCACATTTGCACTTATACTAAATTCATTTGCAAATGTGCAACCTCTGTGGCGAAATTGCGCCACAGAGGTTGCACATTTGCACTTATACTAAATTCATTTGCAAATGTGCAACCTCTGTGGCGAAATTGAATGGAAATTGTTGACCGACGCCAGAAAAAGAGAAGGAGGCATAAAAACCTAACACTATTTTTTAACATACATGTTTATATTTAAGTGCTGCTTTTCAAACTGACGTAACAATGCACTGGAGAAAAATGGTTCTAGGCGAGATAGTTCGGATGTCAATAAGGTTAAAAATGATTTCCCAAGTTTTCCTCTCTAAAAGGCCCCTCTAGCTTGTCAGGTATTACTCTGCAACAACCAATGCGAATTTTTTCAACAGTCGGTGCTAGCACGATAAAGAATTCCTGTTGAAGCTCTAAAAGACCGGTAACTGTAGTAGCTCTTTGACCTTTGTATAGTTCAAGTTACTGTAACAGATTGAATCTTTCCATTTTCAATAGGCCCTATGGAATAATTTTCATCCACGAAGGCACTGACTGAACTTTCACGATTTCAACAAAGTATGAATAATTGCGTGTCAAAAAGGACACGCAGTTATGATGGATTAAATATAAGGTTATATGTTCATTGAGATGTTTTAAAAGTCGTATGTTCATTGAGATGTTTTAAAAGTCGTATGTAGTCATTGTTGACATCTTGAACGGGCCTTTCTAACTGAAAACTTTACAGAAAAACGAACTTATTCTTATAAGCGGTTAACAACAGTGCATCGTTGGAAACCACGATCTGCAGTCCGCAGTGGTCCTCTACCCGTGGCTTCTTAAACGCACAGACTAACTTTACACGTCATATATTACGTCACTTTCTTGTCTTCTAGTAAGCTCGTTACCGAAACTAAGGCATTCCACATTCAGCCATTACAGTATGTACACGGCAAGTTACTGTCGTAATCAGTCGTTAGATATTGAAAAATCCGATTAAAGTTTGAGATTCTATAATACTGATATAAGGTTCACATAAATGTAAAAAAAAAAGGATGTTTTCAAGCATCGCGTTATCACCAGTGTGCGAAGGTACATCGAAATGTAAAACAAGTGAAAAGCTGTCAATGTGACAGCAAACCGTGTTTTCTTTTATGTGAACTGTATCCATAGTCCATGTCAATCCGTATCCAGTGAAATGGTGTACCCAAAAAATTACTAAGTTCAAAAGCTGGTAATTTTTTCATAAATTATCGGAAATCAAAATCCTAGCAATGTACACACCACTGATATATGTACAATTGATTTGCAAAAGAACAACTTCCTATCTTGAAAACTGTAGGAGGAGTTATCCGTACAATGAGGGTACCCTATATGCAATATTTTGTCCTATTTTATTGCCCCCGCCATACATGTCTATTGAAAACTAAATGCATGATTATGAAGTCTTCCTAAATTGTGAATCTCATGAGCCCTGGAACCTTAATCTCCTCTATCTAAATTGTGAAATTCATGACCCCTATGTTAAGGGTTCAGGTCGTATGACGGGCAATATGGCCATATAATGTTATTGCATTTATGTTTTTAAAAAAATCAAAACGTCAAGTTCTTAGTTCTATATACTGATACTAAGTAAAAACTGACTGCATCTATTGAAAGAAAATAAAGTCATATATTAATGACTGAAGTTTTATGTTCTGGTCGCTTGCAGTTGTGGCTAATGCTTGATTTTATTAAGTTTTTTAACCTCCAGAAATTTTCAGAAAAATTGTCTAAAGGCCCATCTTCTTTTGTTTGGTGCTCAGGTCGTAGCTTACCTGGAAATGTATTTTAGGAACCATCATACTTCAGTATCGAGGCTTCACACACACACATGCCTTTTTCGGATGACACACGGGAGTATTAACAGAGATGGGCTACCTGAAGGAGAAAATCAAAATGTATTCAGGCCCCGCCGTCACCAAACTTTCCTCTCCCTCAACTTCAGTACTCAAATCGAGCCCTCGAGGTTTCGTTCCCTTAACTGAGGTTTTCCTCCAATCACCATCACCAATTGCACTGAGGATCGCCTCATTTCTGCTTCTAATTGCCATGTCAAACAAAAGTCCATCCAAGACAATAGTGAATCAAACTCTCTGGGACTTGAAGCAATAAAGTATTGGATGAATAAGAATCCCGAGAAAAATATAAATAACCGTTTCCTAAAAGATTTTTATATTAGAAGCTGTAGAAATTGTTCTTGCAAACTGTACTTTTACATTCAATGGTTAAAACTTTAGACAAATCAAGGGAACTGCCATGGGGACCAAAATGGCTTCAACATATTCGACGTTAGCCCTAGGATATTTAGAGAAAACAATGTACAAAACAGTTAACCAGACATTTGAGGAGGACACTGGAAAATAAGTCTTAATTAATAAACTGGAAAAAGATACCTCGACGATTGTTTTTTTTTGTCTATAATTCAGGAGATAACAACCTAAAAACTTTTAAAGAAATATTAAATAAACTTAATCCAGACATTAAATTTACAGTGGAAAAAAGTCTTGATGGTATTTCGTACTTGGATATTCTATTAAACAAGCAGGACGAAGTCATCATCATTACCGATTTATATATAAAAAAAACCACGGATACAATCAGTATTTTACATTTTAACTCGGGTCATCCACGGCATACGAAAAGAGCCATACGTTATAATTTAGCAAGAAGATATGTACCTTAGTTAACAGCGAGCCTGTGAAAATACAGAGATTACATCTGAAACAGTTCCTGTTGAAACAAAATTATTCAGGCAAAATTATCGACGACGCCATTGAGAAAAGTAAGAAGTCAGATAGAAATGATTTACTTAATCCCACTCAACAGAACAAACCCAATCCATAATCTCGTTAGTAACAACATATAACCCGATAAATCCAAACGTAACCACTACAGTTAAACATCTTAACGAAGTCTTGAAGACGGGTGGAACCTTTGAAAAAATATTTGAAAAACAGAAATTCATTAGGATCTATTCACAAAAAATCGTACGTCTACGATTACACCTTAAACTTTCGCCAAACGTACGTTTACGTTTATGGTGCTATTAACAAAAGTTGTCGTAAGATAATAACGTTGTCGTACGTCTACTAAAATCGTAAGTGCATATGAGTCCTTGGTTACCGAGAAACAATTTAAATATTTTTTGTAGTCGTATATATTCCTACGCCAGAGTTCAATATGGTCTTATCTCTTTCAACTCGACGCTCGGCTGTCTCCGTAAATCCTTATCGGAGATTTACGGTGTCAGCCGAGCGTTTGGTTGAACGAGACTAGAGTTCAATATGTAAAGGTTACATGCCGAAAACTGTCCATTCTGTGAGAAGAAAGAAGTATTGGAGGGCCGTTGGGCCCGACAATAGTTCTTTTTTCTCACAGAATGGACAGTTTGAGGCTTGTAACCTACTTATTATCGTTTTACTAACAGCGTGCCAGTTTGCTTGTCGGGTTGTGCTAAAATTTTGTACGCTGATTATCATATTTCTCATCGATTGGTTGTTCGATTTCATTCAAGTTAATACTTATTTGCATATCAAGCACAGAACCCAGAAACGCATTGACCAATGGCATTATATGATTTTTGGGGTAGTGAATATCAACACGTGGACAGTCCAAAGCTTGCTGTTTGTTAAATGTATTAACTTTACATGTACATGCCTAGAAAAAGTGATTTATAGTAGTATGCTTACACTATTTTACTCGGACCTCTTCTGCATATGGTACTAACAGTTACATACTGTTTCATCAATTTTCATATCGGTAACAGAACGCTAGAAAGGGGAAGATGGACAATGTATTCAAATGATATAAACGTCCTCCACCGTTTTTACTTGTTAAAACGAACGTCGCATTAATCGAATACTCCCCGGTAAATCTATTTATACTGGGAGCGGAAGCGCTCTTGCATGAAATAACCAGAGGCGAGTTCAATAGAGCAAGCGATCGCGAGCGCTCGCCAAACTTCCTTATACCCGCAACAGAAATTTTGGCGAGCGATCACGAGCTCTGTTGAACACGCCTCTTTCTTGAAGTAAACCAAATAATACGGAAACTATCAGATATTAACTAAGTTAAAAACGTAAAGAAATAAATTTAACAAACAGCAGGCTTTGAACTGTCCACTTATTGATATTCACTACCAAAACATTATGCAATGTCATTGGTCAGTGCGTTTCTGGGTTCTGTGTTTGATATGCAAATTAGCATGCACATGAATGAAATCGAACAACCAATCAGTGAGGAATATAATAATCGGCATACAAAATTTTACCACGGCCCGAAAAGCAAACTGGTACGCTGTTAGTAAAACGATAATAAAACATTTATTTCATTGTCTTCTTATTGGACTGTCTCAGGTTAAAAAAATTACTCTATTGTGTTTAGAATGTACTCCTTTGGAAAAGTTTCTCTTTTTTCAAATGACAATGAAGTAAACATCCATTGTATTGAATCTGTCATTATCTTCTCATTGGACCCTCAGGTAAATGGGGTTTTTTTCAATAAAGTGAATATAATTCATTCAATTGTTAACTTAGTGGACAGTTACAGGTAACACGAGTACAAAAAGCGTGCGATTCGAATATCACTTCGTTGTAAATTTTCCTGCTATAAGGATGTCCTCGTCAGATGGAGAGAGTGTTTTTTTTTAAACACAAAATAAGTTCAGAGAAGTTGATGAAGAAGAACAGAACACAGATGGCATTCTTAGTGATATTTTGGATTTAGAAAAAGAAAATACGAAAAAACAACCAATTTTGACGTCAGAGTAGACGTTTTTTCGGATATTTCTGATGAGGAGCTAGTTAAGGCCAGCCAAGACATCAAGGAAAAAGAAAACACTGAGAGGTTTCCACAGCTCGTATAAAAGAACGAATGAAGTCCTACAGCAAAAAGTCAGCAAGATCATTCATGGTGAAAAGGATGAGAAAATTAAATGTGACGGAGATGCAAAGAAAGCAAAAACCGTGGATATATCCAATGTTTTAATGCTTGGATCCATACAATTTTCGAGAAATATTTCTATTACTGATACATAGTTTGATTGAATTAATTTTATCTTTAAATATTATTTAACATGATTCGTATGGGGGTTTCTCGATATTCTTGTCGAAAAAGTCCAAAAATTCATATTATAAAAATGTGCGTAATTCAAATTAGAAACTACATGTACTTGTCATGCAAAATAACATAACCTGATTTTAAAGTAAATAAACATCGAAAAAAATCAACTCCCGTCAGTTCTTCAGTACTTTGATTAAAATTGCTACCATTAAGATATAAGCCCATGAAATATAATTATACACTTCAAATACTCTCATTTATAAGTGACAATTGGAGTCTTTGGTGATACTTGAGTGTGTGTGAAAGCTTCTATTTAAGATGCCACAAATGTTAAATATGGTAATAATTTGCTTTTCAAAAACATACAATACACCCTCTTCCAAATTAAATGAGTTTTACCTGTGTGATTTCGGGAATGGCATAACTTCTCGATGTTGGTCTTCGTAAGTCATTTTTTACCAATTCCAGTAGCTCTACGATGTCATTTCTAGGTAAACGATATCGAGCTATCGCATCAAAATCAGACAAGTTATCGAGAGGGTTTGTCCTGTCCCTAAACACACGTGGTCTCGGTAGTTTTCTTGGATTTTCGGTTCTCTCCGTCAAAAAAAAAGCGACAGCCATGATAGAATTGTAACCATAGCAGTCATAGACTTACGTCAACCCAATAGTAGACGTAAACTTACCACTGTTTTTGACGTAACGTCACACGTACGACATTTTGTGAATAGCCAAAATCCTACGAAAAAATCGTACGTCAAACTTACGTCTAAGACTAAACGTACGATTTTTTGTGAATAGATCTCCTGAGTCACTCAGGTTACCTAAGTCAATCAGGTGACTTATTGCAATTTGTTTTCGTCTGTCATTTTGCGGTGTGCGTTAAAAATTTTGCATTTTTAACTTTTTCTTGAAACATACAAAGACAATTGCAGCCATTTCTTGTGTGAAGCACCTCTATGGTAAGAGGAATCTAAATTGTGAAATTCATTGCTCTACCACCCGGGGGGGGGGGGGGGGCACAGGCAAATATGCAAAAAGTCCATGATGTCGATATATAAAGCAACACTAATTGTAAAACGTCAGCGCTTTCATTTCATATCTTCAGACGTTTTTTTTCGTCCTTGTGGAGGATTAGTGTCTTGAGTAGAATCTAATATGTTCAGCAGCTCTCTTTTGCATACAAACGTCAAGGCCTTTCTTAGGAAGTCAAGATCCATGTTAGATATACGCTCCTAAAGTCACAAGAAAAAAGTTTTTTCCTATTATCAAAACTCAATGCATAGAGTTGCATACATGTATCGTGTCTTGTGTAATATGTTTTTGATTATGTTTTTTTAAAATCACTAATGGTGTTGTCAATGATCAAAGAATGAATTCAATATTTATAAGTTTTATATGCTATAATATGTTTTTGGGCAGTTTACATGGTTACATAGTTTACATTTTACACTAACAATTAGCATTTTATTGACTTTATTTTTATCAAGAATCAAGTTATTCTCTCTTTGGTATAATTGTAAGGCAGACAGACATAAATCGAATCTTACATTATGTACCTCTATTTGTGTCTGGCGGTTCTTTCTTGCTTGCATGGCCAGCTCAGCTGCTGATCTTCATCTTCATTTTCCTACCTCTAGCTCTTCGTCCACCCTGACCCCTTGACCAACTTTCACCTCTACCTTTATTTCCATGTGTCATTTGTAAATGAAATTAATTTGACAGTAATAATTAATGGTATTAAATATATTAATGATAATTACGTTTGCCTGTCCGACAGGAGCACTGACTCATCATATAATATGCTCAGTAAATTAAATTAAGTAGATATGTCATGGATTCAACATAGAACTTTGACTGGAACCCTCTATGTATCTTTGTATCATGTAAGGAGTTTTATGACGTTTAGGTATCCAATCCTAATTCGTCCAAACATATAGCTAATTTGTTCGAACAAATAATTTATTTGTCCGAATAAATACTAATTCGTCCAAACAAATTATTTGTCTGAACAAATAACTTATTTGTTCGGACAAATAAGATTTAAAAAAAATTCATTTGGCCCTTCCACGTCGCCGTACTCATATATTTGAGGGATGATATGATGTCCATATAGTCCTCTACCTAAATTGCGAAATTCATTGCCCCTGGATCAGGGTTCAGGCCCTAGGTTGTAGCCAATATGACCATATTGAAAATGTATTGAACGTTCTCTACTCTCGAATATATTTGAGACAAATAGGGCCCTCTACCTAAATTTACCATGACCCCCTAGTCAGTGTTCAGGTCTAGGTTGTGGCCAATACTACCTCTAGTGAAAATGTATTGATTCTTTTTTACTCTGATACATTTTTTGAGAAAAAATAAAGGCATGGTTATGATGTTTATAAAGCCCTCTACCAAAATTGTGAAATTGATGGCCTTTGGTTGGGGCAAATATGGTCATATAGTTAAATCTTCTCTACTAACATAATTATATTTATCAAAAAAAGAGTTATATTGTTTATGAAGCGCTCTATCCAAATTGTAAAATTCATGGGCCTTAGCGAGAAGTTAAGGTCTTACGGTGGGGCCAATATGGCCATAGAGGTAAGTTCTTTGGTTAAATATATTAGAAAATCTTTGCTCTCATATTTTAGAAAAAAAACCCTAAAAACATGGATATGGAGTCATGGGGACCTCTTAATTGTAAAATTTATTGTCCCGGGTCAGTGTTCATGCCCTAGGCTGGGGCCAATGTTGTTATATAGTGAAAGTGTATGGAATCTTCTCTACTCTCATATATATTTTAGAAAAATAAATGCATTGATATGATGTTTATTAAGTTTACATAGTAGGGAAATATTTTCACACGAAGCAATATTTTTTGTCAAAAAAAATGAGAAACACTTTTTAGATACTATTCAATTTCTCATAGAATTTATGTATGATTTTGATCAAATAAGAAAAATCTCCACAGAATTGTACACTTTCGTTCCTACATTGTGATAGAGATGTCTGTGTTCAGTTTGACTGATGAAGAAGCAATTGTTTGAGAAAAAAGATAATTTGATAATGTTGATATTTATTCGTTGTATAATCTTTGACTCGTTTTGTTTGATCCATTTCAACTGGAAATAATACCCGTATATGAATAGGGTTTACTAATGCGTGATTCCAAAAGGGAAGACTGAGTGGGTAGCTGAAAGAAAGACGAGAGACATGGATATGTGTCTCTACACGTTTTTTTTGTAACCAAGTGGAGCCCAAAGTAGTAACCGAGTATTGAGAACAGTGGGCACGAGTCTTTTGGTGACCATTTCCCCGTTGTTAATGGTATCTGAGTCGGTGGTCCTGACTCGGAAGTCTCCATACTGCGGTTAAGGCATCCTTGATGACGTAGAAACCTGAACTGGTTGTGGATATTCAATACCGGAGTCTGACCATGGGTTAATGATGAAAAGCGTAACAGCTCGACAAGCAGAGTACATGTACTTGATATTAAAGTATGACGTAGTACCTGTAAATTTCAATTTTATTTCAGTTATGAATGAGTAAATTAGGTTGGATTAAGGTCAGAGATTCTCACCCTGTCAACACAGCTGAACTCGCCCCGTCCATCACTGCTTGATGAATGAGGAGTTTTGAGGGACTACACATAATCACTATTCATCCCGTCCACACAGCCAGATGAGGAGTGGTTTTGAGGGACTCCAAATAATCACTTGTGGTATACGTGATGTGTCTTTGTTTCAGTTATCTTTGAAAAGGATTCAACAGAAAGTGTCTGTAATTTTTCAAGATTCAAAGTGCATCCATGCACGCTTCAGATCAATCAAAAGTCAGAATGCAAATGTTTTGTATAGAAAAAAAAATGTGGATCAAGATGATATATAGTACAATAAATTGTTAAATATATTGTTAAAAAAGTGTACAATGACATTTACATTGTGATTAACTCTGTATTTTTATATATCTTATTATATATATCACATTTTATATTTCATAGGCATTTGTATGAAGAAAGAGATCATCTGTTTCCCGGTTGCAGACTCTTTCATCAGTGATCTGAATTTGAATCACACTTGTTCAAAGTTTGTTTTTAACTTGAAAAAATAAATTTTGTTTCTTAAATGTTTGTTTGTTTGGATATACATGTATTGATTAAATTCTTATAATATAGAGAGCAAAAGGGCCAATTATATTTTTAAATACTACATGTCGCGATTTAGTTGGCATGAAAAATGTGGTTCGAGAAAAATCCCTTATTAAAAATTTCAAATGATGAAATTTCAAAAATTTCAAATCACCAAAGAAAGCATTTAATTGTTTAAGTATCAATAATTATCACGCGATAACCTTATATTTTATAGATAGATAGATAGATATATAGATATATATATATATATATATAATTTCCCAATGCTACAAAAAATAAATCGGCACAGTTTTAAATAATTTAAAATAATAAATATCCAGAATAAAATCACAAATTGATCCTATTTACTGCAAACGTTATCGCCATTCCTGGCTCTTCAGGCAGTTATGTACAAATTTGTACATTGTACATAAATAGGATCAATTTGTGATTTTATTCTGGATATTTTTTATTTTTAAATTATATATATATTTATATATATAACGGCAATATACTAATTAAATATTGATTGTACACATATATTGTACATGTATATTATGTAATGGCACATTAAAGTACATTTCAATAAAAAAAAATTACATTGCCTGCATGATGATATACGCATATGCATATTTTTTTTTTACATTTTGTTTCGAAATGATTTATCGACATCAAATCAAGCCAAAGCATTTAATTTTTGAATAGCATATACTTGGCACGCGTTCTAAACGACGTATTGTTTATAAAGATTTTAACAAGACTCTAGATACATTGCTCGATATTTGTCTATAAACACTTATTTGCCTATTAGCAGCATGCATTTAATTTTTTCTGTTATCTATAGAATCTTTAAATCGGTCGTTGTCGGCAATTAGAACCCTGCAATGGCCTATCTGCTCCATCTCAACGGCAAACAACGACATTGTCTTGTCTTAAAACAGATTTAAAGTATCTTCAACCGCAGTCAAATAAATTACTAAGAGTTCGTAATAGAGGGCTCATAGCGTGAATAATCGACCTCTGTGGAAAATGGACGGATACCTCTCCGTTCTTTTCCTTCTGAGTTCGTTTGTTATTGGAATAACTGCGGACAATCGAAGATATATAGACTTTCGACCCGGATATGAATATGTGTATAGTTTCAATGGATACACCAATGTTAGGGAACTTGGAAAGTTTCTTGTTGAAGCGAAGGTAAATATCTGATTTTTTTTTCTCAAGTGACCAAAATATTCCTCTCTTTTCCTTCCCGATCTCTTTTATGAATTTTACAGAGATTGTATATCGAACGATACGACATTGTAAAAAATTACTGTAATTTTAGATTTAATCGAAATTTACATACATAACCACAGCAACATTTTAAGATATTTACATTTGCAAATGTGCTTATATGAACCTATAGACAGGAAAGCGAAAACGTTCAATTCTGTGTGAACTTTTTCACGACATCACATTTGTAATCGCACTCGCTTATCGTTTGACGGTTGCAATATTGTAAACGTAAAAACATCGTTATATCACATGTTTATCCCAATATACGGTGGATATCACTCATAGGATAAATTTTTGATATTCCACTGTGTGTTCTTACGCCACGTGACGTCATAGTTAATCATTACGTAGGTTTAGACGGTTGATTGACGTAGAATGAAAAAGTAAATTATTAATTCAGTTGAGGGGTGTTGAGATATAAATTTGAAACATTTAATGTTGTTTCAGTTGTTTGTCATGAATTCATAAAAAAATGATCGAAAATGAATGTCTGTTTGTTAAACTTCAAGGAACTTTTTTTCCATGCGTAACGTTGTTGACGTGTTGTAAATAATGTGTTGTGCGGCTCACAATCACAATTTTTACAGAAAAAGTTGGGATTAACAAAATAGTTGGTAAAACATGTGATAAAAAGAATCTCTCATGATTTGCGATGGTATATGATTTTTATCCAACTCGTTGTGTGTCTTCTATCCCCTCGCCAAGGCTCGGGGATAGAAAACACACAACTCGTTGGATAAAAATCATATACCATCGCAAATCATGAGAGATCCTATATATATTATACGAATATTGACTGGGGCGTCGGGCAATATTTCGTCCTTGGGGACCTAACATAATCAGTGTTGCCAGAAAACACAGTCAACATTTGTTTTGTTATATGAAGAAACAAAACAAAATTCAAAAAAGGATCGCCGTAATATTCGCAGTTCAACATAGAATTCACGAATTCAATTATGCGATTAGTTCATTTTCAAACTATCGTCAAACGGTCACTGGTAATATTCTGCCGCCAATAGGTATTCTATTCTTCACAGTAATTCGCAAATCCGTATATATCTGTTATGATTAGCTAGAAAAGCTGTAATTTGTATGAAAGCATCCTCAAGTAGTTTAGATTCAAGTTTGTTCAAATCATGATCCCAGGGAGTACGATGAGCCACCACCGGAGTCGAATTTTTACATAGGAATATATCGACATTGTAGAAAAAAGGTCGTAACCAGAAGCGTTATAGTTTTCAATAGCAAGGAAAAACTGTCTCGAATTGATGCGATACCTTTTCTATATGTATTATAGTGAAATCTAAAAGCTTTTAAAATTAAAATATAGAATATTTTGTACTAGATAAAAGGTTAAAATAGACAATAAATGAAAAAAACTTACGACTTTATAAAAAGTTTGGTTATGAGAAAATTATGGTTTTATCCATCACTTTTCACCTTTCAGTTTTCTTTACAATTACTTTAAAAGTTTTTATTTTATGTTCATAATTCATTACGGTTTAAATCAACTGCATTTTAACGACATATAGCTAAAATGCCCTGTATATGTAGCCTGCAGGACTGTAGCTCCCGGTCTGAAAAAATGCGGATGGACGACCTGGGAGCTATGGTAGGCACTGTAGCTCCCAGGTCGTCCATCCGAATTTTTTCAGACCGGAAGCTACAGTCCTGCAGCTATATTCTTATAGGCATCGCAGATTGTCCAAACATCTTTCTTTGGACAATGAAATCCAATATTGTATTAAGTGCAAAAGACATGGTCTAGCCAATATTTCACGGGTTCTTTTTCTTCCAACAAGCATTTTTCTTGGTATAACTCAAACATTTCTCTGATTGAGCTGAAGTGTTTTTCAAGATATTTTTTGCTTGTCGTTTTCCTAAAATAATCAGACTGAACTGTACGGAAGGATTCAATGTTGTTGCTAACTCCATTTATGTCTTCCTCTGAGATTCCAGGCTTTTTTTCTCTTTTGTCCATACATCGCACTCCATTATTTCTGCATAACGTATAATTATGACACCGTTTCCCTCCTATATTGAGGGTATCTATGAAATATGCTTTGCATGTCCTTTTCCTTTCATCATTATTTTCAACAAAATATTGATAGGTGTATTTCCTTCTTGATTTTACTGTTGTGCGATTAGCCTTTGTTTCCTTTTTTAAATTGCCCGACGAAATCTCTTTGCCCACCATAGCCTAAACTCCAGTACTGATTAAATATTTTCTGCTGATTTTCTTTTTTAACTTTTTGAAAGCATTTGAATCTGCATCTGTAAATTTTTCTGTTTATTCTACGTCGTTTAACTTTCTCCTCCTTGCAGAAAGTATATTCATCCCCAGCATTTCTCTTTCTTACATTTTGTTTCCACAATACAGGGTTTTATAACTCACTCCCTGATTCAGATGTATTATTAGTTTCATTTTCGGTACTAGATCCTGTCTCATTAAAGTTGTCTTCTAACACCTTATCATGGACCCTCAACCCCCCCCCCCCCCCCCCCCACACACACACACACACACAATTGTCGCAGCCAAAATTTTTCTTTTACTAGTACATACAAAACAGTGAATCCTCAAGGAATTGGCCCCACGTCTATGGAACCCTGTGAAAAATCAAAGTGAAAATAAGAAAATGAGACTTGAGCCTACGCAAAATTCAGAAGCCTTATCTGTAATGCATGTATTTGAAGATTTACTCACCATTTATCACATCAATTTTTCACAAGCTGCAGCAACTCTGTAAACGTTTTTGTTGCATCAGTTATGAGTCATGAAAAATGTCACGATGTTTTTTTTTATAAAAATAATTTGCAAGGATACAAAATGTTGTATGTGACATTTACAACCTTTCATATCTTGGCACTTCAGATACAATCAAATATTTTTTTTGCTTCCGTGGAAATTCTTGGAATACATTGACGATTTTTTCAGGTCACACGAAAGTAATTATTTATTTTTATAATTTAAAAAACAGCATGAAAGTTGTATCTAACATTTAATTACGACCTTTTGATTCTGCAACGTCGATAAATAGATAAAAATCTTTAAAAATCGATCTACACCTCTTTTCTTTGATTTTATATTAATCTCAAAATCAATAGGCCAATACTAACGAGAGTGGTCTATGTTGTGAGCAAGTAAGAGAAAAGTCTTTATCTTTTATAATAGGCTATGCCATGCACGAAGCATCATTGGGGCAGCCCCCCCCCCTCCCTGTCTCGCAATATTATACTTTATTTTAAATATAGAAAATGAAAGGGGAATTTGAAAGAGTTGCCTGCTCCCACTTTTAGGGGGGGGGGGGGGGGGGGGGGTATGTAAGGGGCATATAAAGAACTGCAGTGAAATCATGTTTCCAGAAATTAAAAATGTTTTTAAAAAAACAAGTCATTTATGCAACAAAAATTTGTGATGTCATAGGTCATATGCTTAACCTCCACTTTTTTGAAAAGTCAGACATAACCAATATTATAATCCTTCTTTTTTCCTTGTCAATATTTTTGATAAGCCTAACCCCACCCCAACTGATGCTACGTGATTGCTATATCTGCAGCGTCAAAAAACCGCGGGAGAATGAATTTATCACGTGGTCTATGATGTGTTTACAAACAAGAAAAGCGTGCAACCTGGGAATGTTGATATCGTGGAATAAGGTTCAGTCTAGATGAAGCACAGTGATTGTTATATGTAAAGCGTGAAAGGCAAGTGGTAGAAGAGTATCGTACGTATCGGGCATTAATCATGCTGAGGTCTAATTTTACTCCGTTATTTCTCAATAGACAAACACGTTTTGAATGTCCATAAAGCCTGTCTCACACAGAACACACGGCTTATACGGTTGGCCACCCGTGCAAACCGTACATACAACCGAACCAACCGTGGCCTTATCCGACTTACACTCGGGCCATTCGAGTGTATCCGTGAAAGCCGTGTATGATTTTTTAAACTTTTAAAAAACTGGCACGGGTGCCATGTCCGTGTATGATCATATTAACGATCGTACAAGACCGTGTGAGACCTTACGAGACCGTATATGCAACCGCACATGAAATGTTAATCCGGGTGTTGGGTGTAGGACTTGGGAACGGTTTCACACGATTCCATACGATTTATATACGATATTGACACGGTTGAGCTCACTCCCCTAGCGCCTTCTGGCCAAAATAATCTCAATGTCTATCAGTCTTATCGTGATTTCTAATTCCCTTATTCTGTCATCTGCCATTTTTATAACTTTTCTGTTGGAAATTCGAAAATTTATGAAGCCAAGCCATCAAAACGAGTCAATTTATATCAAAACATACACAAATGTGTGATAATTCGAGCATAACTCGAACAAAAGTCGGTGGGACCGTATGTAAACCCTGTAAATGTCCAGTTAATCGAGTAAAAGTCGTGTTTAATTGTACTAGGCCGTAACAGATCGTACTAGACCGTACTTGGAACCGTACAACAATCGTATGAAAATCGTGTTCAAACCGTGACAAACCTTGCTTGACCGAGTATATCCGTGCTTTGTTCGTACATACTCGTGCTACATTCGAGTCTAAATTGTATCAACTCATCCCCAGGTACGGTTGGAGCTCAATACCCGTACCAGTCAACCCGTGTATAACCGAGTATACCGTATTGGAACCGTGTGCCCAACCGTGTTCTGTGTGAGACAGGCTTTAGGTAAAACAACATGTTGTGTTCAAAACCGGGTATATTGCAATACGTGATGTAGAGCAAACACTTAGTAAATTGTTGTGAAGGCAGGGACACGACTGTTAAATATGAAAAAATCACTTGAGGCATAAATTTGATGATCTTTCCATGTGAATTTTTTTTTTATCTTAAAAGCCAGAACTTGGACCAGTAAGTTTTAAAGCTGATCAGATGTCAAATAGGAGCCAGTAAAATCAAAGTGCATAATTATGAGTATTATTAATTGTTGTCTTCATGGTTTTGTTGTTTTCTTTAGGTTGGTTACACCAACATTGGACATAGAAATGAAGGGCAAGAACTCTTGCTGAAAGTACATCACTTTCTCTTCTCATCGGCCAAGGATTCAAGTAAATATTAAGCTTTGTCTAATTAATGCATCCATAATGAGTCCGCTCGTGGCCATGGAGCCGAAAGCTACAGTTCATGTAAAAATGAGTTGCAATTTACATTGAGTCATTTTTTTTACTGGGAACTTAAAAGACCTGTAGCTATGTTTATCTCTAGAGAAAAAACTGCTTTTGGTTCTTCTGTGTTTCTGACTAGCTGCCTCGATACTTTTAACTTTTTCAGAATTCAAGATTAAGAATTCATGTCTATATGAACAATACAGGACAAACCCAAAGATAAATATCTTTAAAAGTTCAAGGTTTATGCAATATTTTTTTCAGTAAAACTTGTTTCCATTTTCAGACATCAGAGGCGCCGATGTGGATTATTCAAAATGGTAAGATTATTAGCCATTACAAGATAATTAAAGTAAAGAGGCAAATTAAGAGTTCACATTCGACTTGTCTTAATTAGCAGCCCAAAAAAAACCTGAAAACATGGCAGATTCTTTGCTTTCGTGACTGAATTTATAGCAAGGACTTAGATTTACTCTTTTATGATAACTTAATTTTATTTATTCATTCAGGTTCTCTTTTGTAATCTCTGGGAATGGTAAAGTAGCCCAAGTATTCCATCCAGCTGATGAGGATGCTGATGTGATCTCCACCAAGAAAGGCTTTGCTGCCTTGTTCGCATCCAGGCTGCATGGCAAAAATGAGGTTGGTCTTTACTGCATGTGCCTTGATATTTTTAGGATAGAAACTGTATTACTTTGATACGGAAATAGATACATACATGTATAGAATGCAAGTACTGTAAACAGTTTAATTTTATGATGTTGACTGAACATATGGCCATTTATTTTCAGGTTCCAGGAATTTCACAAGGTGACATCTTTACATACAGTGTCACAGAAAAAGGCCAAGAAGGTAAATGATCATACTGATTAGAGATTATTGAACTTTGTATCAAAGATGTTTGGTTGGAAAGGAAACGAACATAGGGAGCAGATTATTGTTATATAATGCCTTCAAATTTATTTTTCAAGGAGAGCACAATGCCACATACACTGTGTCGAAGTCAGACACTGGGTTAAAATTCCAGAAGATCCGACACAAACACCCGGTCAGCAATGCAAGGGCTAGCTATGTAAAGGTAACAGTATTCAATTCTCTTGCATGTCTTATTTTTTGCATTTAAGTAATTTTAGTTTAATTATAACTTTTTAAAATTCTTTCAAATGTATTACATGTGCTTGAATTATTGTATTTTAAGATAGAACAAAAACATCAGTTTTTGCATTTTAAAAATAATTTTTTTGTTGTTGCAGAATTTATACTATCATGATTCACTGGGAACTTTACACAAAGTTGAAATCAGTGAAGATTTCAAGTCGCCCAAATCACCGCCGGGGTTTGACCCATACGTCGGCATGAGAACAGTGCCTGCAGTACATGAAATCGGCATAACAGGTACATTGTGTACTTTTTAGGGTCTTCCGTTTCCAACGGAAGACCCTCTTGTTATTCTTCGGTTTCTTTTTATTATTATTAGGGTCTTCCGTTTTCAACGGAAGACCCTCTTGTTATTCTTCGGTTTCTTTTTATTATTATACTTTTTTTTTTTTTTTCTGACTCCTTCTCGGCTTTATAACTCAAAAAGTTTCCAACCGATTTTGATGAAAATTTCAGAGATAATGTGACACAATTATTCCTCAAAGATGTTAAAGTTTTCTTGACAACGTCACTTCCGTTTTTACGTTACGTCATTTTTAAAATTTTCAAAAAGTCATTTTGTCCGCGGCGTTTCTCAAAAAGCTTTTAGATAGAGACTTGAAATTTTCAATGGTTATGATTTGGTCGATTTACCTCTGTAATAAGGCTCGAAATGAAAATCTGTCATTTCTGGTCGAAACCGGAAGTGAAACAAATTTTTCGAAAAAATGAATTTTCTGATCAAATCAAAAACGAATATGTGTTTTGTAGAGCTTATTAAGCTGAATCTAACACTGAAAGCCGCTATGAAATCGAACGATTTATAACAGAGATATCGGGGTTTAAAAATTGATTTTTCTGGAAATTTTGATTCTGCGTCCTTGGTTTAAAAAATAGCATAATGTTCATAGTAAATTTAACTCGTACCAAAAATAATTGTTAAGTCGTACTTAAACACATTCGGATTTTTTTTGTTAAGTCGTTCTTAAAATTAAAAAAGGTTTTTGTTAATTCGTACTTAAAATCATTCGGATTTTGTTAAGTCGTACCAGGAATAATTCGATTTTTTTCATCTTTTTATTTTAGTTACTCTTGTTATTGGTTTAAGAGCTCTGCTTCTTACAGGAGCTTCTAGCTTTACTTCCGGTATTAACGGAAGACCCACTCGTTGCTTTGCAACGAGCTTTGCTCTAGTTATTATTCTTATTCTTTTCTTCTGACTCCTTTTTTGCTTCATAACTCAGAAAGTTTTTAACCGATTTCGATTAAATTTTCAGAGATTTTTTCACATTAGCGTCCCTCAAAAATGTTAAAGTTTAAAAGAGAACGTCACGTCCGTTTTGACGTTACGTCATTTTTAAAATTTTCAAAAAGTCATTTTGTCCGGGACTTTTCTCAAAAACGCTTTAAGATAGAAGCTTGAAATTTTCAATGATTATGATTTGGTCGATTTGCCTCTGTAATAAGGCTCAAAATGATAATCTGTCACTTCCGGTCGAAACTGGAAGTGAAACAAATTTTTCGAAAAAATGAATTTTCTGATCAAATAAAAAATGAATATGTGTTTTATAGAGCTTATCAAGCTGAATTTAACACTGAAAGCCGCTATGAAATCGAACGACGCATTACAGAGATATCGGGGTTTAAAAATTGATTTTTCCGGAAATTTTGATTCCGCGTCCTTGGTTTAAAAAATAGCGTAATGTTAAAAGTAAAATTAACTCGTACCAAAAATAATTGTTATGTCGTACTTGAACACATTCGGATTTTTTTTGTTAAGTCGTTCTTGAAATTGGAAAGGTTTTTGTTAAGTCGTACTTAAAATTATTCGGATTTTGTTAAATCGTACCAGGAATAATTCGATTGTTTCATCTTTTTATTTTAGTTACTCTTGTTATTGGTTTAAGAGCTCTGCTCTTACAGGAACTTCCAGCTTTACTTCCGACATTAACGGAAGACCCACTCGTTGCTTTGCAACGAGCTTTGCTCTAGTTATTAATAGTGATGTAAAAGGATAAAATATAGCCTAAAAACTGATATTAATTTTGCTTTGGAGATATGAAACAGGTGGCTTAACATCAAATTGCAAGAAGTTTGCATTCTTTGTTTTACAATGTATTCTAGCTACCCCAGAAATGAGCTACACAAGTCAGGCAGAGCTGACTTTCTTAACCAGAGAATACGTAGGTGAAAGGCAGAAGAAACCACTGAAAAGATTGGTCATTGATGAACTGGCAATACAGCAGGTATAAAAATTCCGGATTTTGATTTCTTGATACACGCTTGGTTTATGATAGAGATTATGTAGGGCAGGCACTACCATGCCCTTATTAGCACTAGCTAGTGGGTTATCCTAACCCTTTAGTTTAGTTGGTAGAGTGTTGTTTTTTTAATCGGAGTGTCTAGAATTGAGCCATAGTTGTGGTCATCCACAAAAACAGATTATTGAAAAGTCATATTAAGAAGATCTAATTCTTAATATGATAAAATGATACATGTATTTAGAACTAAGGAAAAAATTAACTTAATTTGTCAAGAGATAGTTGCTTGATTTCAGAGAGAAGAAAAATTGTCAAAATACAAGAACAGTTCAGAAGCTACGGAAGAAATTAATGGAAATGTTACTTGTCTGCTGCACCAAAAAGAAGGTATTTTTCAGAAGGGGGCCGGCATACATATTTTTCATTCATTTCTTACTAATTTGTTTAACCTTTGTTACAACATGGAGTTCAAAGTTTTTACAGCGAATTACAGAATACCGGTAGAGTTTTCAATAGCTTGTTGGATTGCTCAATAGGGTATTCAATTTGGTCAGCAAGGTATCACATCAGGTTTAAATCTAGGTCCTGTGGTTACTCAAGTGTAGATTGTTATTTTGCACTCGACCCATTCATTTACACAAAGAAAACCTCTAGAACACTCCCTCCTATTGTTAGCTATTCTATTCATAGACTTTTAAAAAGAATGTCCACCTTGACAGCACTGGACTCTATAGAGCATCAATTCTGCTTGGAGTAATTTGAATTTTGTTTTCCAAAAAATGTATTTCAAAAGGCAGTTCTGAAGAAACAAATAACAGAGAAAAGCATAACTTTAAAAAGGAGGTATTTTTCCCTGCAAAAAATCATTAAAAATTTTGGTTTTCTGATTCCTGGTGCATCTTACAGCACTGATAGTTTTTTTTGTGCTGACTGCTTAATTAGTTCAGACTTTTATAGCAGTAATGTAGAATAACAGAGAGAAACAAAAAGGCCCAAAACGTGCAAATGTTAACCAGATTAACTCACTCTATTGCTGTCATACCTGAGTAATCACATGACCTAGATTTAAACCTAATGTGATACCTTGCTGACCAAATTGAATACCCTATTGATCAATCTAGCAAGCTATTGAAAACTCTACTGGTATTCTGTAATTCGCTGTAATATAAATGGATGTATGAGCCTATTGCTATCTGATTTTTTTTAGGTTAATACTATTATACAGAAAAACCTATCAAATTAAAAGGATAAGCAATAGACTGAATTTGTGGAAACTACAAAGTATGAAAATTTAATTAAATTTTAATTTTAGCTACAGCGTTTGGAAAATGTTTTCAAAATATCGTCAGCATTTTGAAGCAACTCTCAGCAGACGACCTCGGCCACATTGCAGACAAACACTTCCTGACATATAGCAAACAGTAAGTTCATAAACTAACTGCTATTCAATTGAAAATTCAAATCAGATTGTTTTGTCAATCACTTACTAATAATTATGAATATTCATGCATCTGTAAAAAGAAATGCTGCTCAGAAAGAAGTCTCTGGATACATATTGGATGCATTTGGGGTGATAGGATCAAAGACAATACAAAAACTGTTGGCCTTAAAGATTATCAAAAGTTCTGAGCCCAGTGATGAACTCATCAAGAGAATGCTTGTTCATATAATAGGAAATGAAGAAGCTCCAAGTGAGGTAATTTCAATTCATCAAAGTAACAAAAAATTTAATGCTATTAAAAATCATGAAATAATGTTAGGTTTACTTGTTATTAAAAAAATGAAAGGAGAGAGAGAGAGAGAGAGAGAGAGAGAGAGAGAGAGAGAGAGAGAGAGGAGAGAGATTGTCTTAAATGCAATGCTCTTAGTATGTTATATAAAAAAAAAAATAGATTAAGCTTTGTAACTGAATGAATTTTTAGTTAGGGTATTTAGGTTTTCTTAAAGGTTTTTGTCTAAAGTAAAGAATTTTTTATTGTTTTAAGATGCTATTGAGGATATTAGAGGAGGCAGTGTTTCAGAAAAAGAGAAATGGAGATCAATTATATGGGGAAGAGGTACACAGTCGTCTAAAGCTGACCCTGGGAGCAGTCTGTCAGAAGCTAACCAAACAGGGACAGGGAGAGATAGCAAGGAGAATCATAGACAGATTCCATGATCAGCTGGGAATGCATGGTTAATTAAATTTCATATCTAGTCAATTCTTTGACATTTTTTTCTTCTATTTACATGTATTTAATTGTTTATGGGCTTGATAAACAAGCCACTACACTCCTTGTTTCAACATTTTCTTTAATGAACAGAAGTGGAAAATTAATGGTTATGAACAATAACGCAGTGAGAGACTAAATTTTGTCATTGAATTTCAGATCCCTGGGAGTATCGCAGGAAACGGTCACTGATGTCGGATTTACAGCATACTATTTATGACCAAGAGAAAGTTGTTCTGCTGGAGGTACTAGGTAATGCTGGACTGGACCACTCCTACCACTACATTGTGTCCCATATCAACAGCACCAACTCCCCGTGGGTCAAAAGAGCAGCTTGTCACGCTTTGAGGAAATATGAGCATAAACAGGTTAGAAATCTGTAGTGTTACAAACCAAAGGGCATATTATTTGGAGGTTTTGGGTTTTATGTAATTAAGGTATAAGGATGATTTTGCTAAGTCATTATTATTTGGTGCGGTTGTAGGCATCAGAAGTATTGCTCTACTCAGCATTATATGATGAAGATCAGAATGTCCGCTACGAAGCTTCAATGCTGTACATGGCCCATCCTCATGGCAAGATGATTGCTCCTCTGAATGAAAGGTTGGCCATCTACTTGCTTGCATCCTTTTTTTTTTTTATATCTGGGCATTTCGAATAAAAAGCTATGTCATTGAATGTTTAATAAGCAGTTTGAAATTTTACCTTGAGCCAGACATGGACCTAACTTGAAAATGACGAAAAAATCGATTTCTTGTTTGATTTTTTTCATCAAATTTATGTTACAGTTCATGTTTACTAGCATTTTCCCCAAGGGCCGACAGAGCTTTTGAGAGTAAAACTTTTTGATATTTTTTAGGGCTGACAGTGAGATAGACCCATATGATACAGGAATAAATCTTCTGGACTTCTCTGATGAACACATCAGGACCAAACGTTCCTCTCCTGACAAAAGATTCAAAATACATGCCACCAATGTGGATTGGAGAAAAATGATAGGCTCACCAGATGTGGGAGCTTCTTTTGGGGTTGTCTTGAAAAACACATTGGATTTGAAAATTGGTAAATTTATTTCATCACCTTAAGTTTTCTCATTGAAAAAAATTGTTAAGAATAGATTGGGATACTTGATATGTGTTCTCCATCCATCCGTCCAAGAATTCAGGGGTACATGAAAAAACTTTACAAAAATGGTGTCAACAACTTTCAAATTCATTAAATAGATTAACACTTGTAAAATGAAGAGGTATTTTTAGGTAGAGAAAGTAGATTGAAATCTAAGTATATATAAAAAATGTTTAATATGTATGTTTTCTATGCAGCTCCTCTGTCTAGTGAAATGTTGGTAGAAATACATGATGAATCGTATGCCAGAATTCACCTTGGAAACATTGGAGTCAACATGGACTTCTTTGTAGCTAGGATTTGTTTTAAAGGCGGCTCCACGTATAACATCAACATACTTCAGGTCCTTCTCTACTTCCTGAATAGTTTGAATTTGATACTTAATAACGTTATAATATTACAAGGTCAAAGAATTTTTATGCCTGATGTCTTACTATTTTTGCATGTATTTTTACAGGCCAATGAAATGAGAAATATTGAGCAATTAGCCAAGTCCTACGACAGAGATGTAGCAGCTATAGCAAACTCTCTTACCTCTGGAATTAATCGATTCATTGACGTCATTGCCGGAAACTACAGTATGAAAGGCACTATTGGTCAACTAGTAGAGGCCACAGATAGTCTGTCCGACAAGGTTCATATATCTTAGTTAATGCATTAAAAATAGCAGTGATGTACGTGTATATGTTGTATGGGTCTCATACTTTAGGCATTTTATTGACTGAATGTGTATTTCTATCAACATTTTTCTAAATTGTTGGCACAAATTTGATAGAAGTAGTTTAGTTTTATATTGGTTTAAGTGATCCACAATGGATTGTAACTTTCGTTTCTTTCTTTGTAGGTGTCAAGTTTGATGAATGCCACAACAAGTGTCATGGAGAAGATCGGACAATATGACCCAGAGCATCTCCCCCCAGGATTTACTCCAACACTTCATTTCATTTACAGAATCACAAGAACACTCAATGATATCAAATCTCACATCATTGGTTTTAGAAATGTAAGTTACTGTTAAATTAATATTTCAAAGATCAATTTTCTTGGTCTGTCCAAAATTTAGGCTTAGTGGGGTGTGATTAGATGAATAAGTAATTTTCGAGAATTACTTTAATATAATTTTATTCTCAAATATTGTACATTCATCTAATTACACCCCACTATAAATAAATATATAAAATTGAAAATGTTTATAAATACTGTGGCATTACAATTTTCATGGATTGCTCTTTTTGTTAAAAGTTCAGGTTTGGATGTTATTTCATAGATTTCCCTTTTGTATAATCATTGGGGATGTTAAATCATCAGTAAGAGGTATATATATAATATTCTTGAAAATTGCACCCCCGCAAATATTAATAATTCCACAGTATTTGTTGTGAGTCCTTTGATTCATAGGTAAGGGTGGTCGATCCACAACATCAATGCATTCTTCTTCCTTATCAGCAGATGATTCAAAAATAGGAAGTGAAGCAAAGATAAAGGCTCATGATAAACTCTTAATTTAAGAGATAACTTTTATTCAGAATGTTTGAATATCCTCTTTTTTGATTCGTCAATGAAGATCTTATTTTCAACTGTAGGAAGTAGAGGAAACCATCCAGATGATTCTGCCTCAGCAGGCAAAGTTTCTGTATGATGCTCTGCTGGATGTGCTGGGTGGGCTTACCCAAATACCCAAGGATCCCAAGACGGCCATTATGTCAATAGGGAATGGAGTTGTATCGTAAGTAAAGTTACACAAAAATAAAGTGCATGAAACTATGAGGGAGATTTCTGTAAGAAATAATAAAGATCTTTCTTGTATATGTATTGTGTAATCTTTCTAGATTAATTAATTTGCTGTGGTCTTAATTTTAGATATGTAAAAAGTCTGTAGTTTTTTGTATGTTCTATATTGTGTAGAATTGGAAATGCTGTTGAAAAACTGGTGCTTGCTATCGAGAATCTTCAAGAAACTTGCTTGTTCCGTAGAGGTATGATGCAAATGATTAATTTGAGCTTCTATGTTACAGTAATATAGTAAGTATTTCCTGTTGCAGGAAATGTGAGGATTCTTGAGATTTTTTATTACAGAGGGAAGGCCCTATTGGTTTGATTTAAGTGCTGTGTTGCTGGAGTTCCAAGATTTGGCAGGGGTAGCTAATTCCACACTAATGGCAGCTGGATCTGACTGGATTAGTAACACAGCAGAGGATGATCAGATCCAAACATTTAGCAAGGCCATTGTAAACACTGTAAGAATTTGTTTGTTCTCTAACCATGGAGAGCAGACAGCTAATGAAATGATTGTTTTATTTTATGAAGGCAACAATTACTAACACTAATTTTTAAAGAATATTTAGCAATTTTAAAAGATCTCAATTTAACAATCTACTTTATTTAACACAGCCCTCTATGAAACAAGAAGCTATAGATAGCTTCTTATCTGTGACCAAAGAATTGCTTAGCACACTGGAAGGTTTGGATGGAGTTGGGGATAGCTTTCTCTACAGATATTTCAAGGTCTTCAAAATGGTGAAGGCAGCAAAGGTGGCCAACAATATACTGAACACAGGGTACAACTAACTATATTTACTACATTGTTAACCTCAGTTTTCTTTTCATCTGTAAGAAAATTTACAACAGAGATACATGTAATCTATGTTATTTTGCGATCATTTCCAGCTATGAGACTGCAAGAGCAAAAGTAGAGTCTATTTTTGGACCCCGCACCCATCGTGATTTTCCTGGACAAATACGACTGAGTGGACAGGGATGTGCAGGAAACGGTCTGTATCCGTCCTCCCTCGGCAAGTCAGGGGTCAATGAGTACAGTCACACGGGTCTGGATTTATCCATCCTTAATGGAGAATATGTAAGTTGTATATATCCAAATGATGCCAGGATATCTCTTAGCTAAGGCAAAGTTTTATTTGTGTAATATATTGCAATAAATTGGAATTAATGTACATTTGTGTTATACAGATGGTTATGCTATTGATGGTGAACATTTGTGTGGTTTGTATAGGTTGTGGCACCATTTCCTGGCACTGTGTCTTTAGAGTCTGTTGGTGGTAACACAGTGGTCCTGGTTCCTTCGGAGGGCTCCCTAAAGGACATAGTGATCTACATATCAAACATTGTACCCAACAGTACCATATCAGTGGACGACAGTCGGGCAGTAAGTAATACTAAGTGAATACTAAGTGTTCACCTAGCACTCAAATAAGATGATCTACATATCAAACATTGTACCCAACAGTACCATATCAGTGGACGACAGTCGGGCAGTAAGTAATACTAAGTGAATACTAAGTGTTCACCTAGCACTCAAATAAGATGATCTCATTTTTATCTGAGTACATGCATCAGACAGTATTGAGCTTGTCAAACCCCAGACAATTGGCCCCAGATATTGCAGTTCTAAGAATTTACTGGTAAGAAAATAACTCCTACCCTGTAACACTAGAATCTTTTAGAATTTGTTGATAAGAATTCAAATTAGTTCCTAACATGAAGTGTATTTCCTTTTGTCAATCTGTGAATGGTGTTTAATTAGGTAATTGGAGGACAGGTAATTGGAACAGCCAACAGCAGTCATTGTGAGGACCACATCCATTTGTCCTTCAAGAAGGTTGGAGCTTCCTATGTGGATCCCACTCGCTTTCTGGAGAAAGCCTATCCCACCCTACCTACCTGGGTCCAGCAATGTGATGACTATAAACTTGTCTTCAAGGTGAGAGAGAATAGACACTGCTAAGACTAGTTTAGACATACACAGCTTAAGAGCAGAAGATGAATCATCATGTCTTTAATCCGAAATATTGATTCAGAAATTGAGAAACATGTACTTCACTGATTTACAGACAGACACAGTGGCTGCTGGGGTGATTGTGGGGATCAGTGGTCAGTCTGCGAAGGATGAGGATCCTGTGTTAGACAATGTGGCCAATGTGACCTTTCCAGCAGCACCCTCAACCTCTTATGATCCAGATGACACCCAGGCCATCAAAGGTACAGACAGTGTGTAATATAATGATGGACGGATTTTATCTCTGTTTACATGTATTACTTCTGTCAAAGATATTTTGTATCTTAATTTTCACTTTGATTTTGTTCTCACAAACAGCGGACTCTCACAGTTTTTACTCAGTTGTAAAGAGTCAGATTGAAGTTGTTGGGAATGATGTTGATTCAGGAGTTGATACTTGCACAGCAACTACTACAAACAGCAAATCAGGTTAGCCACACCATTTAATGTAATAAGAGAAGCAATCATGCACAAGGTTTTAGAAATGTCACTTTTCACTAAGAATGCTTGTTAAATGCAGATGAGGCATTTGAAAAAAAAAAATTCAGTTTGGTTTATACCAATAACTGTAAAATCAATTGTGAACAGTCTTTTTAAAAAACTCAACATTATTCTTTATTCATAAGCAGCATACTGAAAATACAGGTGATTTTGAAGTTTATTATCATTGGCCTCTGTAATTGCAGGGATGTTTTCAACCCTGCTCCTGAAGGCAGACACTTTTCTACAGAAATACAACTTGAGGAGACTAAAGTTTGGAACCATAATTGAATTCATGGACAAGTTCAACATGACCTCAAGTAAAGAGGCCCTTAGAGGGGTTGTGAAAAGTGTGAAGGTAAAATAGACACTCGAATTCCCCTAAACATGCACATATATGTTTTTTTGTTAAATATTATTTGAAAAACCCATACATGGCCAACTTATTAAGTAATTGTGCATGTTTCACAGGATATCATCAACAACAAACCCTGCCTTAGTCCCAATGAGATGACAGAGGACCAGTTATTAATGGAGCTTGTGCAACAGGGAAGGAATATGTCTGGTTCAAGAGAAGACATGGTTTCTCGTCTAATGGACCAATATCTAGGTCCAAAATCACTATTTTTCCTAAAAGAAAAAATTACTGACAATTTGAATTATATGAACCGTTTAGTTTGATTTTCCTTCGCCATAGTTTCTTATGATAGATTTGCTATGTTATCATGTAGACTGTCCATTGATGTCCTTCACAATGCCCAAGGATGTGTACTGCACCTTTGACAAGAACTGTTTGGGTGTTGAGTGCTGTGTCAGTCTGGAGTTGTCTTTCTTGACTAAGACCTACAAGATCTGGATAAATATGGACCCATGTTCCTCACCAATCAGACTCAGCTTGGGCGTAGGGATGAATTCTTACCAGTTTGATCTGTTATCCTCAGGCTATGATAGTAAGTTTTATATGATGTCAGGAAATCATGAAATTATTAATTTGGGTGAAATAAACAAATTCTTTGGTGGTTTTATTTTTGATCATATTGTGGAGTAAATGCATGTATGTGTATACTTTTTACTATGAGAACTTACCTTTAAAATCAGGTGTAGGAGGAGACATCATTGTAAATGATACCTTGGACACCTCCCTTGGAGGAATTGCAGTGATGCTAAAGTAAGTATCAATTTTCTACATTAACTTGGTTTAAATGAGAAACCAGTCCACACATATAATAATATAAGTATATGTGTTCAGCAGCTTTTATCCATGTTTTTCACTGCATAGTGTCATAATTTAGAATAAAGCTGAAATAGGAACTCAATTTGAAGTTGAACAAAACACAGAAATGGATATATTAAGGCAGTTTTTTTTTCATTGTTTTAGTAATTGACATATAAAATTGATACTTCCTATATTTTTTCACTCAAATGTTTAAGGTATGGAGTATTTAAGGGAGAGAATGCTTCATTGGTGACTTTAGGAGCTGGACTGTGTAGTAAGAGTGACCCAGATTACTGCCCTAGCTATGTGACTCTGTTAGACAATGCCATCTTCAAAATTCCCAACTGTCTCGGTGATGGATCATTTGTGTGGCCTGATGGTAATGTTTTAATCCTGAGAAATGAAATTATTTCAATATGATGAGGATTAAGAGATACTGTACATGTACTGATGTAATTTAAAAGAGAAATTTGAAAAAAAAAATAAGCTCAACATTTTATGAATGTTTCAGTGGACTATTTGCAATTGTTGAGAAGAGAAGCATCCTGGAGGATGATCAAGCAGTCTGGTAAAACACTGACCAAGAAAGCCATCACAGATATAGACCAGGCCTACCTCCAGGAGCTAGGACTCACAAAGGTAAGGTTTAGTGGATCACAGGCAGTCATTCCTTCTTCCACATTGATGAAGGAAGTGAGTTTGCAACAATTCGAGGTTTTTTATCCTGGTAAGTTTTCCAGAGTTGTAATGATTTCATTTTGTGGGTTTATTTTATTCCAGAGCATGATTTATGAAACAGGACCATGTCCTAGACCAGAAATATTGACAGAAGGACAAATCAAATCAACCCTGGAAGAGAGAAATTTATCATCAAATGGAACAAGAAGTGAACTTAATGCCAGACTTACACAGGACAATTATGGTATCTGAGGCCTTGAATCTTGTAAAGTCTTGAGTTTTTGAAGATTTCATTTGTGGGTTTTGCTATGTTATCTGTAATACTTACTTGTTTTGACTTTGAACAGTGTATATGATTACCATTTGCTTTTTCAGCATGCCGTAATGCGACACTCCCAGCCATACAGAACTCAACCATTGCCAGCATTATTCACTACTCTATTGACTCGGATTGCCTGAGGATAGAAACGTGTGCGGATATTCCTCTTAACATCAGTGGAAACATTTACTCCAAATCTCTCAAAGTCACATTTGATGTGGAGCCATGTAGCTTCCTGCTGAAAGTAGAATTTGAAAGAAGTATTGTAACAAGGGTTCTTCTGTCTTACAACTGGGGTAGGTAGACCATAGAGGATGGTGTACAGAGATATTCAAGTACAGTAGAACTTGCCTCATACATTATCTGAGTAACTTGACAAACTTGATAAATTAAAGATTATTCATAGGAAAAAGTATTAATCAAATTGCCTTTTTAATAAACTGCATGTGTCTGAAAATTTCTATTTATTTTATTAGTCAATGTATTTCCAGGAGGCATTTTCATCCTCTATATATTAGTTTACATAACTGGGATTTACATGAATGTATGAAATATTTACATGTGGATTACATTTCTATTTCAGGTTCAGAAAAGACAATTCAAATTTCCTCAAATGTGAAAATTAAGTAAGTAGACAACGTTTAAAGAGTTAAAAGAGTTGCAGTTTAGTGCATTCAAGTTATGACTGGACTGAATGATAAACATTTCCTCCATTGTAGGTATATACTTGATCGCAATGTCACCAGACAAGTATATATCCTTAGCCTAGGACTGGTGGTATGTCCAGTCTCCTCAGAGTGTGTGATAGATGGCTACTTCCTTGAGAAGTTTGAAATACCATTGCCGTCTTGTGGAGAATTTGTTTTACCGGGTATGGATTGATTGATACTCAAACTGATTTTTTTGTATGCTTTTTATGTATAATTTGATACTTTCAAAGGGCTTTGTCTTGATGCAGGAAAGCTGTTTGAATTTGTGTTGAAAAGAAGTTCACATTCTGAAATTGATGTAAAAATTGTTCATCCTAATTCAAATATTTGTTGTATTAGGAGATGGAACAATCAATGGCTTGCTAAGTTCCATTGGGGGCAAAATGACAAAGGAGGCTTTCGAACTTGTTTTGAAGAAATTTAACATCCAGGTAATACATTATTTTTCCCCTCTGTAAAAACAATATTTTCAGCTTTAAGATAAGGCAAAATTGGATGCACTATTAATAATGATTGTAAAACTTTATTTTGCCAGCATGTAATAAAGAGTGAGACCTGTACTTTACCAGCAGCCCCAAGTAAGTGTAACTGTACAAGATGTCAATTCATTACATGTATAATATGTTCATGTAGAACATGAAGCACAAATTAATAGTCACAGAACCTAAGTACATAGTGAACACCAAAGATACTCAAGATAAACTATGGCATTGGAAGCCTGATAGGCTGATAGCTTTGACTTGTAAATACCATGCATAGCTTAAACTTGTACTAGCAATCATCTGTTTTTAAGACATTTGTGATGCATGCCTATTTTTTCTTTTGAAAATCATGTATGTAGTCAAGTGGAAGTGTTTTAAATATTTTTCTAAATGTTGTTTTAGCCTGTAGCAACACCATTGATGTGGACAGTAAACTACCAACTAAAGCAGTCAAGGACATGGTGACCTGTCAGCTTCCTCAGGGTTGCTATGGTGTCCAGTGTTGCCTTGACCTGACCTTCACCCTGCCTCTGGGTGACACGGTCACCTCTAAGAACTTCTCCTTCTGGTTCATTGTGGATCCCTGCGACTTCTCTATAGACATTGGACTGGGGGATCTCATACTGCTCAAGTCCACCTTCCTTAATTACGACTTTGGTATGAAATTGCTATTTGAATTCAGTGTGCAGTTGCTTGCATAATGACAATAAATATAAACAAGAATAACAATTTACCAACAAAATAAACTGTTCTTGAAAATGTACATGTAAATGCAGTATGTTCAGTTTTGCCTATAGTAGGTGACCATATTTATCAGAACTTTAAATCTGTTACAGGAACTACCAAAACAATAGAACTAGGAACTGGAAGTCCAGCACCAGTTCAAGTTATGTAAGTAACAAGTGATTTCCTTAAATAGTTAAGAATATTGATTTCTAGATTTATAGAAGTGTATGCAGATAGGAGGCCTGTTTAGCAGAGTAGGAGCTTGCAAGCACTCACCAAAATCCCCTACTTGTAGCAAAAATATTGGCAAGCTATCGAAAGTACCTACTCTGCTGAACAGGCCACTGTTCATACAATGTCCTAATGTACACTATTCTGTATTTAATACAATGTATAAGAATCCCAGCATTATTTGATTGCTAGCTTTTGATACAAAAGATATTTTTGTCTGTAAATTATAAGTACATGTATGTGCTATACTGTTCAAAATACTCTTGTAGATACTCTATAGCACAGAAAGAGAACAACCAGGGGTATATAGTAGATGTGAAGCTAAAAATCTGCCTGAATCTGGATGGTCAGGAGTTCTGCATTCCCATCAATGAAATGCATTTCATGAATCAAGTGGATATTCCTGTTTGTCAAACCAGGTCCCTGGTAGATTTCAGAAGTAAGATTAGATACAAATTTACAATAGAAACAGATATAAATATCATATTAAATTACAACTGTGACAATTAAATTGACATACATATTAACAGATTTGACATTTGTAAACAACAGGAATGTACACATATCTAAACTAGAGTTACCTTAGTATAAAATATATGTAATTGTTTTGTATTATCATAAAAAGAAAAAAAAGATGGTGTTTAGATGCTGTATCAATTTATTATTTTTTATAAAAGCTTTTACACTACAAAACTGGGCACAGAGTGTGAATGTAAGCTTGGCAGAAAATCTGGACTCTGGGGCACTTACCATGTTGTTAGAGAGGCTCAATCTGACCAAATTCTTCAGAGGTCAGAAGTGTGATCGTACCAGGAGCCCTTACAGTCCATCTCTAATGGGATATCACAACAGTTAGTACTCACATCTTCTTATCAAAAGTTTTAGGTCTTATTTACAGTAATAGCATTTCATTTACTGGAACAAGGTAGTACAAATTTTCCTTATTGTTACAGAACTATCAAATCTAAGTGTCGTTTAAAATTTTACATCTCTCTTGATTAAATTTCAGTGTGCCCTCGGACCATCAACTCCTTGCCTGCCCAGGTTCCTGAGCCCATGACCTGCTACATCCCTGACTACTGTACTGGCATTGACTGTTGTGCTGAGCTCCCAGTTCTTGGACTTGGGCTTCGGTCTTATGTGTTTCTGGATCTAGAGAAGTTAGAGATTCGATATGGCATGGAAAATGTGGAGAGGACAGTGAAAATTGCAGATTACACATGGGGTAAGCAGTAGAAATGGATATTGTCATAAAATTTGTTCCGGATAGTTTACAGTAATAACTTGAACACTAAATGAATTTTTTCTGATTTCTTAGGACAAGAAAAAACCATTTCTGCAGCAGGAGACCTCATTAAACTAAGGTAACATGATTAATTTTTATGCCATTTTTTTAAACCAAACTCATCTTTTCTATTGTAGATATGTATAAATCTTTTATTTTGAAAGGACAGATAAGATTTGTTTGCTCCTCACATGTTTTTAAATGCTCATGATAACCAGTCAGTCTTTTACCCAGATTCACCATAACAAAGGTGTCGGACACAGACTATGTCTTCAGCGCCCATATTTACGCCTGTTTGGAGGGCTCAGGGCAGTGTGCCATAGACATCCCTGTGTACCAGAACACTCGTCTACAGGCCTCCACCACTGGAATATCTACTCAAAGTAATATCCACAGTGTTCCTGTATACATGTATTACAAGAGCAAAAATAATTCTAATGTAGAGATTTGCAACTCTTCAGCCATTGACTTCTTAAGAGTTATTTTGTAGAAATAGTAATTGTTGCCTGGAAATTTGGTAGGTAGATAAGATTAAACCAAGTTTGCTAGCTACCTTTTGTCTTCACTGTAGACTTCTCTCTGACTACATGGATGGCAGAGATGGGAATAGCTTCCAGAGACCTGGTGTCACCCGTAGAGAAGGGGTTCTTGATCCAGCAGCTGGGTATCGATGCTTACCGCCTGGCCACACCCTGTGACCTCTCACAGAGCCCTTACACTCCTTCGACCAATGGATGGAACAATTGTAGGCATCTTCTGTTATTTAAAAAGAGATCAGATTGACCCACCCTGGTTAAGAATTATAGGGAATTATTCCAAAACAAATCCTACTTTATTTCCAGCAGATCACATCACTTTTAGTACTAATAGTTGTACATTCATAGTAATGCACTGGATACAGGTTACATCGGCCTTGATTTTTTTATGCCAACTGGCAATGAAATTTTTTTTAGATACTTTTTTTATTAGGTGGGCAAAAAAGGATTTTATATTCTGTATTTATTATGTCCTGTGTGACTTTATTTTCAGTGTGTGGCGAGACATTTGTGGTGCCCACCGCTATCTCTGATGCTCTGGTGAAGTGTACACTGTCTGCTAACTGTAGCAGGGTAGACTGTTGTATGGATTATGCCTATCTAAACATGAAGCTCCATTACTTCCTCCATCTGGACCAATGCAACTATATCATCAAAGGAGGAATCGAGAAGAAAAACTTCACCAAAAACATCCTTGGTTTCCAGTGGGGTAAAGACTAATTAAAGTCTTATTATAGTGTTATTATTAAAGTTTATCATAAAGAAATAAAATAAATGTAATGTACTTATATATGAGTATTTCAACTGAACTTTCGAATTACATGTACTGAATATTTTCCGTCCTTACAGGATCAGAGAATGAAGAAAGCATCAGCAATGTGATTAAAATGAGGTAGGAAACTTCTTGTCTTCATTAGTTTGAAGAGGTTTTTAGGTTTTGTTAGCTCACCTGAGCTGAAAGCTCAAGTGAGCTATTCTGATCACATTTTGTCTGTCGTCCGTCTGTCTGTCTGTCTGTCATTCGTCTGTCCGTCCGTCTGTCTGTAAACTTTTCACATTTTCAACATCTTCTCAAGAACCACTGGGCCAATTTCAACCAAACTTGGCACAAAGCATCCTTAGCCTAAGGGGATTTAAATTTGTGAAAATTAAGGATCACGCCCTTTTGCAAAGGGAGATAATTAGGAATTTATGAAAATTTTCGAGAAATTTTCAAAAATCTTCTTCTCATGAACCATAAGACCAGGAAAGCTGAAACTTGTGTGAGGGCATCATCAGGTAGTGTAGATTCTAATTTGTGAAAATCATGACCCCCGGGGGTAGGGTGGGGCCACAATGGGGGGTCGAAGTTTTACATAGGAATATACAGAGTAAATCTTTGAAAATCTTCTTCTCATGAACCATAAGACCAGGAAAGCTGAAACTTGTGTGGGAGCATCCTCAGGTAGTGTAGATTCTAATTTGTGAAAATCATGACCCCCGGGGGTAGGGTGGGACCACAATGGGGGGTCGAAATTTAACATAGGAATATATAGAGTAAATCTTTAAAAATCTTCTTCTCATGAACCATAAGACCAGGAAAGCTGAAACTTGTGTGAGGGCATCATCAGGTAGTGTAGATTCTAATTTGTGAAAATCATGACCCCCGGGGGTAGGATGGGGCCACAATGGGGGGGTCGAAGTTTTACATAGGAATATATAGAGTAAATCTTTAAAAATCTTCTCCTCATGAACCATAAGACCAGGAAAGCTGAAACTTGTATGGAAGCATCCTCAGGTAGTGTAGATTCTAATTTGTGAAAATCATGACCCCTGAGGGTAGGGTGGGGCCACAATGGGGGGTCGAAATTTAACATAGGAATATATAGAGTAAATCTTTAAAAATCTTCTTCTCGGAAACTAATCAGCCAGAAAAGCTGAAACTTTAGTGGAAGCATCCTCAGGTAGTGTAGATTCAAAGTTGTGAAAATCATGATCCCCGGGGGTAGGGTGGGGCCACAATATGGGGGAACAAAGTTTTACATAGGAATATATAGAGTAAATCTTTAAAAATCTTCTTCTCAGAAACTAATCAGCCAGGAAAGCTGAAACTTGTGTGAAAGCATCCTCAAGTAGTGTAGATTCATAGTTGTGAAAATCATGACCCCCGGGGGCAGGGAGGGGCCACAATGGGGGATCGAAGTTTTACATAGGAAAATATAGAGTAAATCTTTAAAAATCTTCTTCTCAGAAACTAATCAGCCAGTAAAGCTGACACTTGTGTGGAAGCATCCTCAGGTAGTGTAGATACAAAGTTGTGAAAATCATGACCCCGAGGGTAGGGTGGGGCCAAAATGGAAGCCAGATGATTCTTTATAATTGTTAAGATTTTGGCCCCAGGACAATTCTTTGGCCTCATAAGAAGGTTCAGAGTTTATGTACGTTTATATCCCATATATAAACAATTGTTAAGGATCTTTTTGAGAACTGCAATACTCAACATATGATATGACTATAAAATCATCCTGTTAGAAAAGGGACTAATGATTATAAACATAAGAATATCCAGGGAAAAAATGGATTTTATTTATACAGAATCAACATGTATTATTGTACATTGTCCAGATAGTTTGTATTATGACTCCATTGAGCTGATTTTATCATACCTATTGTTCCTCAGGTGAGCGATGTGGCCCATGGGCCTCTTGTTAACCATCCTTTTAAGAAATGAAACTGCAGTAATAAGTGAAATGAGCGTTGGTCTTTAGATACAAAATTGAGCGGTTAAGTCTGTCGGACAAGTACGTGGTAGACATGTCTGTGGCAGTCTGTCTGGAGCCACACTCCTGTGAGCTGGACATCCCTGTTCTAAACCAGGTCATGATTCCCATCATTGAGTGTAACCTCACCATGCCCGCCAGAGCAACAGGTACTCTATATGTCAAATCAATCTACATTTTTAAACCAATTGCATTTTTTGTTCTTACTCCTTTTTTAAAGTGCAAATACTGATGAGTCTAACCTTCCTTGGATAATACAATACTGTTTAGAAAAATTCTCTTGTCCTTCTATGATATGATCTTTACCTGTATTGTTCCAGCATTTTCTTTGACTGACTGGATGGCAACCAGAGGCCTTACTGGAAGTTTATCCAAAGCTGTGTCTGATGAGCTGCTGAACACTCTAGGCATTGGGCTGTTCAAAAAAGAGAGATCATGTGACCGTGCAGAGGCCCCCTATAGCACCAACAAACTGACCACCGAAGGCTGGTCATCTGGTAAGACACTTCTTAAATACGTTTATTAGTAGAGAGTACATTTCATAAGAGCACTTTCAGTTTTACTATCATAATGATGATTTGTGTTCCCTTACTTAATGGCCAAATAATATTGTACCTAAATACAATATTTTGATTATAATTATAAAATTTTGAAGATTATAATCACTTTTCAATCTAACATGAATTAAAATATTTTGTATCAGTGTGCCCTTCCGACATTGAGCTGCTTGAGATCCGAGACACAGTCCGTTGTTTTGTGAACAATTCTTGTACGTCCATGACCTGCTGTGTGGAGGTAGAGAACCTGGACCAGACTTTTGAAGTCGTCCTGGACCTGGACTTCTGCAATCAGAGGATCACTTTTGGAGTGGAAAGACTTCTGCAGATGGAAGCTTTGAAAGATTTTGATTTTGGTAAGGGATTATTCCAGAATTTTATAAATTGAAAAGAAACGTGTTTGAATATCTTTTTTTTTCTTCTAAAATACTAATTCCAAGAAAGATTTTTCACTTTGACAATTTGTAATGGTCTAAAAAACATTTTTTCTGGATTTCAGGAGTGAAAAAAGAGATTATTATCATGGGAATTTTTAAATTCTGGTGAGTTTGTTATGTGATTTTTTCCCATTTAACGGTACTTGGCATTCCTTTAATAAAAAATGCTCTAACCTAAAAAGTGTTTAAAGTACTTGAATTAGAATGATAGGGTACCACAGTGTAGTTATTTTTTCCTTGAAACTTTTTATTCAGGTACACTGTGTGGGATTTGGTTGGTGAGAACGTCTATGCTGTCACAATAGACATTGCTGTCTGTCTAGAAGAGAGCAGAGAATGTGTAGTGGAAGTCAATGTAGTGGACAGGGTCAAATTCCCCAAGACAGACTGTGTGTGGTCCACAAACTTCACACACACAAGTATGTTCAGCAGCATTTTGAACTTTTCTGTATAATCTCTGTGTCTTTTTAGATTAACATACTGTAACTGGAATAAATCTCAACATAAAAAAAGTTGTAGTGAGGCTAAAGATAAAATGCTCAATGGACAATATGAATTGTCAATTATGTGATTTATTTGTTAAACCTTTGTATTCTCTATTTCACAAAGACTTTTCCCTGACTGGTTTCATGGCTGAGAACTCTGTGACCACTCATGCTCAGATAACAGGACTGGTGCTAGAAAAACTAAAGGAAACGCTGGCACTCTCCAATCTTATGAATGTTGCTCAGTGTTCACTGACTGATGCCAAGTACACTCCAAACCCCAATGGGATAAAAAATGGTAAGACCTGTAGAAGCTTTAAATGATCAATTATAGCATATACATGATTATTTTTACATGTATTGAAAAAAATCATGAATTTGCACAAACTAATTTTATCAGGGATTTAATGATAAATGTATATTTTTTTCCCTATCAAAAATTGATATTTATAAGTTTTGTGATGGATGTATACTTTCAGATTGTTCTCGGTCAGTAAATCAGCCAGTTGAAGGGACCACACCTTCACTGGTTACCCCCCTTCCCAGCAACACAGTATGTCAGATTTCAAGCTCCTGTACAGCCATAGACTGCTGTGTACAGGTGGCTCCTCTCTCCCACTCGTTCCACACGTACCTGGATATCAATCCGTGTGATTTCAGCATCAAGTTTGGAATTGACAAAGTTCAGTTTACATTTAATTTGAAAGATTTCACCTTCGGAGAGGAAAAAGATTTCAGACTTTCTAATGTAGTTAGAATGAGGTGAGTTTTGTGCCATGTATTAGTCTTAGTCTAGTGTATAATGTCATTGAAGAGAATCTACACATAAATATGTACAGTAAAACTCAGATACAGTGAACATTCATTTTACAAATTCATATTTAAAGTGATGGAGTTTTATTCCCGTAATTATAGTTTATAATATTCAAATCAAATATTATAAATTACCAGTCATCCTGAATCAAAATTGCCTGTCCACTCCTGTACATGTTTTTAATTTGTGTCTGTACTTTGCATTGAAGGTTCACGGTGTGGGATCTTGCTGCGGAGAGCCAGTATCTGGTGAACCTTAGCTTGAGTGTGTGTTTTGAGACCAGTGGGGCCTGTCTTACAGATGTGCAGATATTCAGCAGGAGGAGACTACCAAAGGCTGTATGTGACTACAATGCCTCACCTGCCATTCCAAGTAGGTGGACAAAGCTTCTACTAGAGATTTTTATAAAAGAAATGAAAGAGAGACTTGTAAATTAGTGTATGTTTAGGGTGTCATGTTCATCAAGGCATTCTGTTAAAAAAATGTGCAGTAAATATTTTCATTACACATGGGTTTTTTTTTGCTGCAGATTTTTCTCTGAACCAGTGGAAGCAATCAAGGGGAATAACTTCTGCCACATTGTCTCAGTTTGATTCGGATTTGTTGATGGAGAACTTGGGAGTCCTTGGTTATCTCGGAGCCACCCAGTGTAGCTCCACCTCCCCACAGTCAGCCACAGGCTGGGTCGATGGTAAACAAAACTCTTCGATTTTGTTATTTTGCTTCTGTTGTTTGTTGTTTTTTAAAGTACTATAGAATTATTGATAAACCTTTGTGGGTCTAGTTGACTCCTTTATTCATTAATAAACAATATTATAAAAAAAATTCACAATACATATAATTGTCTTCCACAGATTTAAATTATAATTCTACACTGGCCAGACCTTTTAATTGAAATAATTTAAAATCAGAGGTCGTGTTTCTTTTGAAAAACATGTTTGTGATTACAGAATGTCCCAGGTCCTCCCTATACATGAAGCCAGATCTATCCTCACACCCGGTCCTCTGTACAGTGTCCTCAAAGTGCACGGAGGTCAGATGTTGTGTGGATGTCCAGCCAGTGGCCAGGAAGTTTGAGGCTTTCATTGACATAGATCCTTGTCTCCACACAATGTCTGCGGGGATAGAGGATTACAAGACGGATATCAATCTCCAGACCTACACGTATGGTGAGTCCTAACCTTGGCGCTGCTGCATAGAATGTTGTTTGATTACAGAATTAAAGACTACTGCTAATTAATATTAAAGTTTATTAAAAGTTACATGAATGTCTGCCTCTTATTGCTTCCAGATAAGTGAAATCTCATATTAATAACTGATATTTTTCATTCTTGGGAAAAACATGTTTTTCAATATTTATTTGTAAAAAATTATTTTATCTTGATCTAGGAACAACAGAGATCATTCAAATGGAAAGTTTGATCAAACTGAGGTAAAACATTTAATGAATTACATTTTAAATGTAGGAATTTTACAGTATATAACAAATGATACTTGTAGAAATCATAACATAGGGCTGTATTTTCACATTATCTTCCCTGTTTAGTTACCTGGTGGAGAGGTTTGAGGGAGCTGGGCGATTCCTTGTGAACTTTAACCTCAGTGTTTGTCTGGAGGCCGGGGGCATCTGTTACCTGGATGTGGTAATCCTACAGGATGCATACCTACCTACCGTTCCCTGTGACTGGTCCAACCAGCAGACTAGTAAGGAGGGGCAATTTCGTTGAATATGAACTTCAGTATTTGTATTATAGATAAAAGTTGATTTTGATTTTGATTCCCTCACCTCATTCCACTTCTTACTTACATTTGTACACTGTAGGTTTTTCCCTGACTAACTGGTATGGTAACCTGTCGGTGGCCCCAGGAACCACCCTGTTCCCCAGCCAGCTGTCTGTGCTGAGGGAGTCCCTGGGTGTCACCGATTACCTGAACTCTGCCCCAGACAGGTGTGACAGATCCTCAGCACCCTTCACACCACTGACTCCTGGGCTGACTGGATGGAGGATAGGTAAACTTCTAGAAGATGATATAATAATAAGAGATTTACATTTACCATAGAGTTATGTGAACAGCTATGTTCCTGTCCTAGTGGTTAGAAGTTAGGATGGAGTAGAAAGTGGATGTTCAGATACATGCATTAGTCTGCTGACTGATCCTTGATGAATTAATCTCTCTTGAAAAGACAAATTGAAAATAAGAAAATACTCTTGTATATGTATCTCTTATTTGAATATAAATACAATTTTCTCAGATACATGTAATTCAAGGTTTCTTGTAAACATTACAGACAGTGGTTGTTCACTGAGTTTGTTGTTGATGAGTACCCTTCAGCCGAGTTCTGGGATCACCTGTTACCTGGCCTCTAAGTGTACAGCTGTACAGTGCTGTCTGGATGTACAGGACCCCCTACAACAGACACTGCACTTCTCCATGGACCTGGATCTGTGCCTGCAAGTATTGGAGATCAGCCTGGAAAAACTAGTGGAAAAGAAGGCCCTGTTCTCATACTCCTATGGTATGTTGTATACCCTGTACATTTGTATCTCATTGTAAAGAATAGATATATACGGGTTAACAAGGATAAAAATTTTACCATGCAATTTTCGTATTTGTATAGATTGTTGTCCATTGTATATACTCTTAAAATGTCTTGTTTTATTGGTCTTTGCAGGAAAATTGGATTATTTCAGACTGTCTGATTTGGTCCAGATTGAGTGAGTACAGTAGTCTTTGCTTTGATATATATTGATGAGGTACAGTATTGTTTGTTGTACAAAACTACCGGTATTTGCTTTTGTCTTTCAGATATAAAGTAGAACTGATCAGTTCCTCTACTGTGTCTTTCTACCTGAAACTAAAGCTCTGCTTAGAGACAAACTCTTGCTCAAGGGAGATAACTGTGTTCAACAACAAACATCTTCCTGTTCCACCCTGCCAAAGAAATCTCCCCTACAAAAACCCAGGTACGCTATGATTTCTCTTCTCTCTCCTTCCTCAAATAGATCAATTACTAAGCTTATCATATTTCACAGGATCAAATTTCAAATTCAATTCATCTTTGAAACTAAATAAGATATATTATTATACCCCCGCTCCGAAGGAGAGGGGGTATACTGTTTTACCCTTGTGTGTCTGTCTGTCCGTCCGTCTGTCTGTCTGTCTGTCTGTCTGTCCGTCTGTCTGTCTGTCCGTCCGTAACAAAAATTTCTGTCGCATTTATCTCAGCAACTATTTATCGCAGATGCTTGAAATTTTAACACAGTGTGTGTTAAGGCATGCCATATCGTGGGATATATTTTTGTACCAATCGGACGTCAACTTCCTGTTAAATGACGACTTTGCTTATTTTTTAACCAAAATTTTCAAACAAATTTTCGTCAAAGATTTCTCAGCAACTGTTTATCGCAGATGCTTGAAATTTTTACACAGTATTTGTATAGGCATGCCATATCGTGGGATATATTTTTGTATCAATCGGACGTCAACTTCCTGTTAAATGACGACTTTGTTTATTTTTTGCCATAATTTTCAAACAAATTTCCGTCAAAGAATTCTCAGCAACTATTTATCGCAGATGCTTGAAATTTTTACACAATATTTGATTAGGCATGCCATACCGTGGGATATATTTCTGTACCAATCGGGTGTCAACTTCCTGTTAAATGACGACTTTGTTTATTTTTAGCCAACATTTTCAAACAAATTTTCGTCAAAGATTTCTCAGCAGCTATTTATCACAGATGCTTGAAATTTTAACACACTATTTGTTTTGGCATGCCATATTGTGGGATATATTTCTGTACCAATCGGATGCCAGCTTTCTGTTAAATGTCGACTTTGCTTATTTTTTGCCAAAATTTTCAAACAAATTTTCGTCAAAGATTTCTCAGCAGCTATTTATCAGAGATGCTTGAAATTTTTACACAGTGTTTTTTAAGGCATGCCATATCGTGGGATATATTTTTGTACCAATCGGACGTCATCTTCCTGTTAAATGAGTACTTTGTTTATTTTAGCCAAAATTTTCAAACAAATTTTCCTCAAAGATTTCTCAGCAGCTATTTATCGCAGATGCTTGAAATTTTAACACACTATTTGTTTAGGCATGCCATATTGTGGGATATATTTCTGTACCAATCGGATGCCAGCTTTCTGTTAAATGTCGACTTTGCTTATTTTGCATATTCACATCAGAGCGGGGGTATCACTAGTGAGCATTGGCTCACAGATATCTTGTTTAATTATCAAACGAACTCAATTAAAATGTGTATCAGATTGTGTATCAGATTACTTGCAAGTTTACATGATTGTACAAATTAGACATAAAAATTGTTGATTCATAGCTTTCAGATTTACATACAGCATTGTTTGATAGCAATGTAGATAGAGACATACATGTATATTGTTTGGATGTCTGTTGATTTCGCAGCATTTTCCCTCGCACAATGGTACACCTCTAACGGACTGACTGCGGGCTCTAACCTGACTACCTTGGAGACCAGGACCCTAATGGAGACCCTGGGAGTGGGGCATTTCCTACAGGAAGTGGGCTGTCAAAGGTCAGGGTCAGCTTACAGCCCCTCACAGAGTGGATGGAAATCAGGTACAAGAATACCCCTAGAAGTTATTTAGCTATGATTTGAAAAGTAAACGGTGAACAAAATGTTTTTAAAATCTTAATTTCAGTCATTTCTATATTTTGAGTATTTTCAATTTGTAATACTGCTAATTGTGACACATGTTCTAAATCTATAGACTCAGTTCAATGAATTGTGATCATTTTTATGTAGGCATGCAGTTTCTCTGAATATAATCTTATTTCTTGTATCAATTTTATCATGCTATGATTTGACCTTTCAGAGTGTCAGTTTGAGGTGGCTACTAGCCCCATCACAGAGCCAGTTAGCTGTGTTATTGGGGACACCTGTACTGCCGTAAGGTGCTGTGCTGAAACGGGATTTCTTCAGCAGTCCTTTGAGGTGTACCTGTCTCTGGACCCCTGTACTCAGACCATACAGGTCGGAATAGAGAAGTTCAACTTCAACGTTAGTCTGAGCACCATTACCATGGGTAAGGGAGATAAGGTTATGTTGCACAATATTAATAATCAATTTCAATTGATATGTTGCTGTCAGAAATGATTATGTAATCTGAATTTTTCAGGGGCTGCAAATGAACTTTATTTGAATGGGGTTGTGAGAGTCATGTGAGTAAACTTTATATGTACAGTTGTGTTTTTCTTGAAATATATCTTCAATACACTTTATGAAAGCGATTGAAATAATGTGATAAATATGTTGATGTTATGGGGGATCTGTAGATACACCATTGAGGATTTGCTGGTGGCCAGGAAATATAATGTCTCTATGACACTAAAGCTCTGCTTTGAGGCCTCGGACGACAACCTTTGTCTGTACTCATTGGACATTTTTTCCCACACACTGCTGCCTAAGAGAATCTGTGACTGGGAGGCAGACTTCTCAGAGCCAGGTTAGCTAAAAACAAGCAATTGGATTTTATTTGATGTGCAAACTTTTTTTTTGAAAGTTGCATGGATTATGTTCATGGAAATATTCAAAAATTTGTTTGAATATTCATAATTTGAGTTTCATTATTTGAATTTGAATTCAAACACTGATTTTCTTGAGGGGCTTGATGCTTAATTTGTTGTAACAATATTGCAGGTTTCCGGATTGCTAAGTGGTATTCTGATAACTTCATCTCGCCCCCGAACTACTACCTGAGTCCAGAGAAGTGGAACAAGCTGCTGGACGACCTGGGAATCAGGGCCTTTATCAGCACCAGTCCCTGTTCCTTTGACATGGAGGCCTACACCCCCACCAACCCTCAACGATGGAACAGTGGTAACTTTCACCTCTATATAGATTACATAAACAAAGCTAAGATTATCTTTTTTTAATCAGCAAATGAACATTTATTGATTTTCAGCAATTGTATATTTACAAGTGATATGAACAGTTTTAAAAAGATTTCCATAAAGAGGATACTGTAAAGTAACTTTTATTTGTGAGCAAGAAAATTTCATGAGGTTCATGAGAACCTTATCACTGCATGGGAATATTTCTCACTGTTAACCAATTCATTTATGTCTTTAGTTAATTATTTCAATTAAGACCTTGACATAATGAATTTGTCAATTTTCGCAAATTGCAAAATGAAGTCATTGTGAATAAACTTATGTGTACAGTATGTTTGAACTATGTGTTGATGACCTGTGTCTGTGGGTAATTGTAGCATGTCCCCAGGATCTGGCCTCGCCCTTCCTGACCCTCCCCCTACACGCCCGCTGTCACATCCCCCACTACTGCTCGGGCTTCAGCTGCTGTGTACATGATGAACACATTCTCCACCACCACTTCACGGTTGGGATCAGGCTGGATGACTGTAACCACCTCGTCACCATCCAGCTGGAAAAGATCTTCATTGAAATCCCCCTCGTCAACTATACATTTGGTATAATGCCTTCTTTAACTGACATTTTGATTGCCAGGATCACAAATGTGTATTTTAAATCTGATTTATGGTTTGTTGTATAACTGTGTTGTATTTGTGTTACAGGTGTTTCTGAGAAGAGATGGATTATGAGTGTCCTGAGATTTGAGTACGTAGTCCGATAGATATTTATAAACTTGTTGTGTCAATCATCTTTCATCATCACTCTGTTGTTTTATGGTATCAACATAAATGAACAACTTTAAATTTCATTTGAGATATAGTTCTGTTTTATAGATTTTTTTGTCTTGATGCTTCTTGTAACAGGTTTACTATAGATGACCTACCATTAGAGAATAGCTACAAGATGACAGCTTCAGTCCGCGTTTGCTATGAACAAGCCTCGTGTGCTGTCAACACCATCAACTTGTTGTCTGATTTCAAGGTGCCTAAAACTACATGTGAATGGGGATCTGGTTTCTTGACAGGTAGTTGTTTTTTTTAATTAAAAATTTTATAGTCATTTTTAAAATGTTGTTGAATTAAGTCGAAAACAATTGATAACACTTTTCAATGTTTACTAACAATATCACTGATTCAAGCAAAGCCACTTTGATTCAAGTAATGGGGAGAGATTTTCCTAATAATGAAAGTTTTGTTTGCTTTGCCAGACTTCTCCCTACAGTCATGGTTGAGCAGTAGGGGACTGGCCCAGGGAGAGGACCTGTCTCCTTCAGATGCCAGACAGCTGGAGACTACGGCGGGGCTGACCAACTACCTAAAGGACACTGACCAGTGTAACAGGACTCAAGCAGTGTACCAGTCCAGTGACAACAGTGGATGGAACAATGGTAGGTGAATTAGAAAGTTCCCTCTCTGTATGTTTGATGACATTGATATTGTGTCATATCCTGCATTTTAAATTCATATTGTATATGCCATATTTATCTTCCAAACAAATCCAGATTTATGGATATATACTTATGATCTATTGCGATAGATTTTCTTATGTAACAGCATTTTCTTGGATTTTCTAATTTATCTATTTTGAATTTTGATACTTTTAACATTTCTCTATCCTCAGAGTGTCCCTTAGCCTCCACCCCTGCTCCTGTGTCCCCTTCCATCTCCTGTAGAATCCTGCCCAACTGTACCAGCATTGATTGTTGTGTGGAGGTGGGCTTCCTGGCGAACCGATCCATCAACATCCTGGTCTCCATGGACCCCTGTACCTCTGTGCTGAGTCTGAACATTGAGAAGCTCCAGCACAAAGTCACTCTGTACAACTATCAGTTTGGCAAACCAGACAACTTCACTCTGCAGGGAAGCATCAGAATTGAGTAGGTGTCTAAGTCTTCATTTGTAGTGATTAATTTCATTGAAACTTGAAAATGCAGCGAGAGTGTTTATATATCCCTTACTTTAATGTGATGCATACAAAATCTGGACTTTAAAGGACATATCGCATGTTTTTCAATTTTCGGAATTTTTTTAATAAAATCATTCTATACTCATTATAAATCAAGTTTATTAACGTTTTCAAAAAATATTCTGCCTAATTCGTGAGTTTGAAAGCGATGAAATTCAAATGTCGCGATATGCATATTTTCTCTCTCGATCTACCCGCCATGATGTGTGACGTCATATGCGACCTCGAGCGAGAAGGTGCTGTTAGCCATCTTAGTAATCTGATTAGATTTAAACGACAATTAAACTAATTATCACCTATTAAATTGTCGATAACGGGACATGATGGTGTTCTGTGCCTCCTGCGGGTGATTTAGCCACCGAAAATGGGGATTTGAACTGTTGTTTGTTTAAGTTTCCCTTACGAAAGTATGCGGAAATCTTGTGACAAATAGGGGTCTATCTGTCGACGAGAGGATTTATAAATAAACATTCAATTCATATATTATTATTATATGGTACATTTTTGTAATTATAGTTTCATAAATAAATCTTATTCATTTCTCAAAAAGAAAAAAATAGAAGTTTATGCACAGGGGCCTGTGTACAAAACGCAAGTTCATCGGAGAAAAATAACGAGAGGGGACGCCATTTTGGATACCGCCTCGCTTCATTAGCTGTTTTCTTTTTCTTATTGTTAAACTATACGTTCATGTATGCATCGGTTTTGTATACATGATTTCCTCATTCATACATGTAGCTCACCTCTGCAGAAATCATAATTTTAGTACGGGAGGTGAGATTTCTATGAGTTTTATTTTTTGTGGGAGAAGTCATGGATCGAGTTGTCGATATTGATTGTTTACGCGAGAAATAGACAAAGTTTGTTGATATACATTCATACGTACATTGATAAAAAAAAATACGGAGATGGGATCTTACAGAAATAAACAATAATTAAGGAAAACGTTCTTGCTTGCTTTTATAATCCAGTGTAATATAGAGTAAACAACCTTAGAAAGTTGTGATCAGTTACTGCCGAAGAAACAAACTTCTTGTGCACCACAGTTTTACAATAATGCACATTCTGAGTCGTTAGGAACGCCAAAAACCAAGACTGTTGTAGATTTTAATAAATTAACACCTTTAACAGATTTATTTGAGCTACAATCCTTACTAAGTTGTGTTTACAATGTTTACACGTCGATAAATTTGATCGTTATTGCCGACTTCATCGTTGCTTCTTCGGCTATATCATCGGATTTTATCAGTACTGGTGGCTCAAACATGTACGACTGAATAATAAGATTCTTTTAATTTAGTCAGCATGTAAAAAAAAATAACTTACATGGTGAATGAATGTAAAAATTTAAAGAAGATAACGCTAATCCTACAATTTGTTTACAATCAGCTGTTCGAAGAAGGTCGCATGTGACGTCACTGTACCACGTGACACGCTATCTAATTAGCGAGTTTTTAAACGATCGGGGCTATAATTTAAATTGATATTATGGCTAATTACCGCTTTTATACCGTTAACAAACTATTAGGAGTAATTATTAGATACACAAGGAAGCCAAAAAATGTAAAATATCGTATACTTTAGAAACATGCGATATGTCCTTTAAGTGTTACTATACATTTGCATGTTGTCTCCTCATTTCCTTTTATCCACTAGTCATGATAATGCTTCTGTTTTCCTTTTTCAGCTTTGTTATTGAGAATTTCCCATTACTGAGAACATTTGTACTGAGCTTGAACTTGACTCTGGGTTTTGAATCCACCAATCCTGATGACTATGTGTACAAGGAAGTGATTCTGAAGAATGCAGTGCTTCCCAAGCAAGAATGTGATCATGCCATGGAGTACAAAAATCCTGGTGGGTAGCTCTAGCAATTAGCTGTTAAGCAATTAGAAGGCCCTGGCATTGTTTTAGGCTTATTTTTGAATGACATAACTGAGATTTATTTAAAATGAATGATAAAAGTTTGAAGTTTATGCACTGAGTGAATTATTTTCACATTTTTAACCTATTAACAGAATATGGATAAAATGACATGACTGTCTTCTTTTGGTTTCTTTTCTCAGGCTTCAGTCTTGGAACTTGGCTGTCCACAAACGGTTATATAGAGCCACTGACATGGGACCAGACATACTCACTGATGAGGGAGCTGGGGATGGACCAGTTTGTGGAACTAAAGTGTGACAGAAATGGAACTTTCTACCAACCTGAGACTCTTCCTGGCTGGAAGATTGAACCAGGTACCATCTTTCAACATCCTGTCAGTTTGTTAGTCCTTCATTTTGTAAGAAGAACATTTTCCTGCAATATATTCCTCCATCTTTCTCTCTCCCAGAATGCTTAGTGGAGCCAGTGGAACTCTGGGAAAATGACACTAACTGTTACTTAGACAACAACTGCACTATGGTCAGCTGCTGTTTGGATGATGAGGTGACAGGTAAATCATACCAGGTGTCTGTGGAGATCCTGACCTGTGACAATAAGCTGCTGGTCACCCTGGAGAGGAGGACCCTCTCCCTACCTCTACATCAGTATGCCAACGGAGCCACCCACAGCATCAGGCTGTTTGGAGTTTTCATTCTGGAGTAAGTTTTCTTTCCTCCTTTATGTTGTGATCTCTCTCTCTCTCTCTCTCTCTCTCTCTCTTAGAGTTAGTTATTATTTATTTTAAACAGTGTTTTGTATATCTGTAATAGTAGTGTACATATTGCAACAAACTGTTTTTCTTCTCTTTAAGATTCAACATTGATGATCTGATGTCATTGAACCAGTATGCAATATACATGAAGCTGAAACTCTGCTATACACAAGGAACTGCTTGTCAGAAAATTATTAAATTTTTAGACAATGCTAGATTTCCCAAAGTGAACTGCTCTTCAGATCAGTATGCAATAAATGGTAAGAATGTAAATGAATTTATGTACACAATTGGATTAATACATCAAGAAATGGTTTGTCATAGTTAAACTTAATACATTCATCAGAAGGAAAATGAACATCGTGGGGCCGACTTGTGTCTAATTTTGCATTTGCAATTTTGTATATCAGTGAATGCTAGATAAAGTTTCCATTTGCCAGTAAACTTTTTTTCCCCACAGTTGATGTCAAAACTTAATGCATTTTCATTCTTACAATTCTGTGATACAAATTTAGATATATGTCTATTAAGGCTTTTCACTGTCTGGTTGGCTGAATGACAGGCAGTTCCCCACAGGCTCAGTGCTGGAGCGCTGGGTTGTAGAACACCTCAAACAGGACCTCAAGCTGTCAGCCCTGCTGCTGAACCCTGCCTGTATCAAAACCTCTGACCTTGGGGACAACTGGAATAGTTCATGTAAGGCAGTTCATACTTTCATATTCTGAACACAAATATCTGTTATTTTAATACCAAGTTAATTAACCAAGTACATGATTATCCTTGAATTGCAATTTGTTGAAAAAAAAGTTAACATCATTGATTTCTTGCAAATGTGCCTTGTTAAGAAAGTGGTTGTATGCATTATAGTGTGTCCTGAGACCTTTTCACTGACCACTCTGCCACCGCACACCTCTTGCACACTTAGTCCCTATTGCTCGGGGGTCACTTGCTGCACAGACATTGCACTGCTGGGAATGACCTTGCAGACAGAGGTCAAGTTAGATCGATGTCAAGGAAAATTACATCTGGCTATTGAGAACCACAAGATGGCTACTGCACTTCATCAGCTCCAGTTTTCCTCCTGGCAAATGTTTACACTCAGAAATGTGTTTAGATTAAAGTGAGTTTGAGTCACCAATTTTCTATTTGACTGATTCAGGTCAATATAGTGTATTTATAAATTTTGATTTGTTTAAGAAAGAGAGCAGAAGAGAGAGAAATGTTTATATACAATTTTAATATTAAAATTCTTCTTCAACAACTCAGGTACAAGATAGACCATTTAACAGCAGAAGATAAATACAGATTTAATCTGAACGTCAGTGTGTGTCTGGAGTCTTCAGGGGCATGTGACTTAGATTTCCCAGTAATGACAGATGTGGACATACCCATCATTGACTGTGACTTTGAAAATGTGTCCTACGCAGTTCAAGGTCAGAAGAACCAATATTTGTTGGTTATATTTAAATCATTACCTTATCTCAATTTAATGTTAAGAGTAAGAAAACATAGCACAAATGTAGACAAGATTATAGTAATCAAGACATTAAAAAATCTGAAATAACTATTCTTCCATATTTGCAGCACATTACCCTGTTAGACCAAAAGAAAGTGAGCACAAATGTATATCTTATTATTTTGTAGATTTTAATTTCACTGATTTCCTGCTCACTCGAGGACTCCCATCCTCCACTACAGACCTGTCATCCCAGTTGTCATTGCAGCTTCTGGAACATCTAGAAGTTGAGCCTTTCTTCAATGAGACAGCCTGTGACAGGTCTTCTTTTACTGGTGCCCTGCCCTCAGGATTCGTGAAAGGTTGGTGCTGATACTGTGGATGATCAATATTGTTTTAATTCTGACAACAATTTACTGTTACGTGTACATTGGTTTATTGGTATTCACAACATTTGTTTGCATTTGGTCACCTGGATATAACCTTAAGAAATGTGGACTTGTAATTTTTTGTAAATGATGAAAATTAATTGATATGGTTTACAAGCAATGTCATGTGTATTACAGATGCTGGCTGCACAGAAAACGTTTCTCCCTATCTACAGACCCTTTCCGACACAAACTGTCGTATTGGGCCCTCCTGCCAAGATTTCCTCTGTTGTTCACTGATTGCTACCATTGGCCGGACTCTGAGATATGATCTGAGTGTTGATGCTTGCTCCCACACCCTGAAGATCAGCATTGAAGACTTCCACTATCAGAGATCACTGGTCAACTTCCCATTTGGCATCACCCAGATGTTCACATTAAGCCAAATCTTTGTATTAGAGTAAGCAAAAAGGTCTTGTGTTTGTTGCATTTACTTAGGAATTTTGATGAAATATAGGGTGATAGTCAGTAATAGTTGATGAAATGCTTTGTTGTGAGATCTGACTGAGCTCTATGATTCTCTGTGTCAGATACAAAGTGACCGACCTGATGGGGGAGAGGCAGTACTTGATTGACCTGACCCTCAAGGCTTGCTTTGATGCCACGGAGCCCTGTCAGCAGACTGTACTCATCCTCAGAAACTACCTGGTGACCAAGCCACAGTGTGCCTGGTACACGGGATTTATAGAATCTGGTAAGCAGTGAACTAGATTTATGAAAATGGTTTGTTTTGCAAGGGACAGTATTAGTGACTAAATCATAAGCAACCGGTAATGATGATGATTCCGATTTTCGGTATTAAGTTAAAACGTTCAAACACATAGTAACATGTGAAAAATGTCTTCACATTGCTTTAAATTTTCCTCAGGGTTTTCCTACACAAGCTGGCTAAGTTCTCGAGGACTGACTGGGACATCTGTACTACAGAACAATGATGTGGCCAACCTCCTCAGTAGTCTGGGGGTCTCTAAGTACATCAAGTCCTCCTCCTGTGATGGAAAAGCAGGGGAATATGAAAACTCCTACCAGGGCTGGAGATCTTGTAGGTTCCAGTTAACATTGGCTTTTATTTGAATTTCTTCTCAAATCTTCATCATTTGTATAGCTTATACATTGCAAGTGTTGGCTGCAAGTTGAAACTTTAATTTTCACCAAACTACCATCCTGTTATTATGATATTTCAGTGTGTCCTAATGAAGCTGGAATCCAGAGGCCATGGTTTAATAGCAGTGTAGCTACCTGTATTTTGTCTGGGACCTGTACAGGGGTGAAGTGTTGTATAAGTGTACCCAGACTGAGCTTGTCCATGGAGGCCTACGTAGAGATCAACCCCTGTAACAAAACCCTGCAGGTTGGGATAGAAAACCTCAGGTTCAACCGTAGTCTGTATGGCTACAAGTTTGGGGAACACGAACAGTTTGATCTGTATGGATTTGTGGTCATTGAGTAAGTCTCCTTTGTCCAGAAACAAAGATTTTTTTATGCTTGTTTGTTTGCTCCTATTTATTTTACATGCTGCGTTTAGGATTCGTGTACGTACATCATTCTGTAATTTATAATTTTGATTATTAAACAAATTTTGTTTCTGTAATCATTTAGTTCTTCAAAGTTGGAAAAAAAATAACTGATAGTCTCAATTGGAATGCAGAATGTATATTGACACATTAAATCATATGCACGAGATGACCTGATTAATTTGTTCATAGTTTCGTGATCACTGACCTGCCGTTTGGAGGGGTAGATGGCCAGTACCTGGTGAACATGAACATGAGTGTGTGCTGGGAGTCTGGCCAGCCCTGTGACACTGTGATCACCGTGTTCAAGGACTCGCTGCTACCCAAAGAAAACTGTAACAGGAGGAGGGACTTCCTAGACTCAGGTTTGTTAGAGGCAATCTGTCAATCATGATGCCAAAAAATCATCAGAGGCGGAGTAGAGGGTTAGAATTAAAGTAATGTTTTTAGATAATGATATTCAAATATTTGGAAAGTTTTCATAATAACTGATGTACTGTATACAGCACATTTCGCCCTCATTGTCAGTGGGTATATTAAGACTCAGCAAATTCCAATTTCTCAAATTACCTCTCTTTAAACACAACTATATCTGGGCAAATGCAAGACAGGGTGAAACGATTTGCAAGTGAAGAAGGGTGAAGAATAACCCTGTATACAGTATTCAGTGGCTTAACAGTTTTAATATTTGGTACAATGAAAGATAATGTACAGGAAAAATGCTCAAAACTCAAATGAAGATGTGTTTATGATATAAGATACCTTTAAATATGCAGGGTTCTCACTGGCTGCCTGGAAATCTGAGCATGGTATCACCACCGCTGGACCACTAAACACACACCAGGTGAAGCTCCTGCTACAGGACCTGGGCGTGGCTTCTCACGTGAAAGACCCCTCAGACAGGTGTGACTGGACGTCCCCCATGTACTCTGGAGCTAATGCAGAGGGGTGGAGTGATGGTATGCCTGACACAAAAATGATAATATCAGAAGATGTTTTTCACTTAAAGAGTTCCTTCTTTGCTTAGGGTGCAACTCAAAACTAAAGGGTTGTCTCTCCTAGGCAGACTTAACAAATTTGTCACAAATTTTAAGATATAAAAAAATGAGACTTGAGAAATTTTTTGTTTTGTTAAGGGTGCAACACCACAACGGAGGGGTTGTCTCCCCTGGGCTCCAAGACTCGCTGCTCGATCTCGCCTTCCTGTACTGATGTCCATTGTTGCCTCCAGTCAGACACCCTACAGGAGATGTTTGATGCCTACATCTATCTGGACAGCTGTAACAGTAAAGTGACAGTAGGGATAGAGAAGTTCCAGTGGAATGACACTCTGGTGGACTACCAGTTCGGAACTTCTATGCATGTTTCTCTATTTGGACTTGTCAATCTGGAGTAAGTTGAAATTTGAATTGAGCCTGCATCTGGATTGCATTTCTTTTGTTGTGATAATGTGTCCAGAAGAAAACAATTGTTTCTGTGTTATTTGGATACATTTTTCTTGTCTATACTCGAAGTAGTGTCCAGTACTTTCATTTCAAAATCATATTTTTCTATCCTCATTTCATTTATTTGGGCCCCGCAAGGATTTGCGGGTGCCCTATAGTAATCACTCTGTCCGTCCGTCCTTCTGTCCGTCCGTCTGTCACTCTTCCGTCCACAAATTTCCTGTTTTTTTCTAATAACTTTTTTTATGGTTGCCCAATCAAGTTCAAATTTGGTATGGTAGTTCAGTAGGCAGAAATACATATTTTGATGCTAAGTTTGGTTCTCTATGTCTTCTTATGTTTGGAGCTGGGGTGGTGGGGTAGATTCCTAAATATGCATAAGAATGAATGGGCAAAGAGAGATAACTGCTGAGAATGAATGGGCAAAGAGAGATAACTGCTGAGAATGTTACCATTGTATACATGGAAGGCTGTGCAATATTTGTCCATTGGGATTAATTAACCTTCCACAGGAAGAAAATCCTAAGCTTTATCTTTATCTGTCACATTGAGATTAATTACTGCACTGCCTGTGTCTGCAAATGAATTAAGGTCAATTTTGAATGATGTGCAGTATTGTGTACATTCTTTGAAATAAGGATTTATTTCTGAAAAAAAAAAATCTTATTGTAAATTTAGAAGAAAAGGATGAGAGAGCAGAACAATTAATCCCCTGGGATTAATTATCTTGCCTGCTGCAGAAAATTTAGAGGCTTATCTCATCTGTCATATCGAGATTAATGAACATCTTTGTCTGCACTGATGTTTGTTTTCAAGCAAATTAAACTCTCATTCCATGAGCTGCACCCTAATATTTTTACCCCTCAGTTTAAAGGATGGTATTTGATAAAGAATATATTGCATTCTAGTCCAAATACTTATATTCTGTAAAATAAAAAAAAATATATGAATTAAAATAAATAAATAAAAAAAAAGAATAAGATATCAGTTTTTTCATTCTTTTTTTTTTCTTTTTTAATGGATGTTTTGGTGTTGTTGTTGTTTTTGGTTGCTATGTTTATATTAAAGGAAACTTAAGAATAGTACCTGAAAATGTTCCTTCTGTAAGCCCTGATTAAATTCAATAAATGGATGAGAGCAGGATAATTAATCCCCTGAGATTAATTATCTTGCCTGTTTCAGAAAATCTAAGGTCTGTCTTTATCTGTTATATATGTATTACCATACACATGTGTCTGCAAGTGATGTTTGTTTGAAGTTGAGGCAAAGCCTAGGTATCATTGCATTGGTTACAATTCTTTGTTTTTTTAACAAATTTTATTTCATCCCATGTTAACTCCCTTTATCCCGTGGATATGACTCATTGGATATTTTTTTGATATCCCACAGTTGTGACTTTACAATGGGATTTGCGTAGGCATAATGAAGTAAATAATGTGGAGTTTTATAAACAGTGTAAACATTGATTGTGGTGTATAAAACATGGGATAAATAGAATCTCATTTGTAGTATAATATGATTTTTATCCAACTTGTGTGTTTTATCCCCTCACTAAGGCTCAAGAAAAAAACACTTTAATTGTTGGATGAAAATCATATCCAACTACAAATCACGAGATCCTATATATTCCAGTTCTTTACATCTTCTGCCGGGCATTTATTTTTCATCATTGTTAATATAAAGAGGATGGAATTCAAAGTTTTTTTCACTTCTCTTAGTATATTAATTGTCATAGCGGGGCCCTTCCTGACTGGTCAGTTTTCTAGTTTTATCTCAGTTAGAGCATCTCAGTGGTAATGTTTGTCATTGTGTTACAGCTATATCATCACGGACTTGGTGAGTGAGAATGTGTACGGAGTCCGATTCAATCTGAGCATTTGTCTAAACGCCAGTGGACCTTGTGAAGTCCATGTGGAAGTGTTTGATGAGCACAGACTCAATAAACCCAGCTGTAACTGGACCAGGGGCTTTGCCACTGAAGGTATGATATCATAATAAAACTCACTTAAAAAAATAAAATATGATATAACGGAGCATTTACAGCTAAAAATAACGTAGGGCACATTCAGCAGGTATTAAAGTACTAAATTGATGTTCTTAACAGATTTCTCCTTGGAGTCCTGGCTGTTGTCTAAGGGGTACACTGACTCCATTGATCTGCCCAATTATGTTGTGTCTGAGCTTCTCCATGACCTTGACATTGCTCCATTCTTGAATGATATCAGTTGCAATAGGCGATCAGTTCCTTTCTATCCAAATACTGATGGATGGAACAAAGGTGAGATTATTAATATCTAAAAGTTAGAATAATTATCTGAGGCTGAATTTCTTTTTTAAAATGCATTTGAAATAGAATTATGCCTTGAACATTCCATACTTTTGGTTTGAAACTTTATATTAGATCTGTCAATATTTTGCTGTTTTCAGCATGTGATGAGTATGTGGCCCTGAGCCCAATTGCAGGCTCCAACACAACCTGCCATTTGTTTGACTTCTGTACGGGAGTTCGGTGTTGTTCGGAGGTTGGCATGATCAGACGGTCCCTGCACACATTCCTCATCATCGACCACTGTAACTACAAGCTGGCGGTGGGAATCGAGAAACTGGTGGTCAACACCAGCCTCCATTCCTATGTGTATGGCACCACCCGCACCGTAATGCTGAACGGAGTCATCAGGCTGCAGTAAGTGTCAGGGGTTCTCCTTACTTTAAGATTTATACGGAGGCCAATGTTAGTTTAGGGTCAGGGCTCTCAGTAATTTGGTGACATGATACTGTGTCTTTTCAACACATGCTGTAAATCAGTGGTGGTTCTTAATGATTTAATAAGATAAATCAATTTGATGAATTATTATTTTTTGCTCAGATACTCAATAAATGACTTCCCCAATGAGAACAAGTTCCAAGTCAATGTGAGTCTGAAGATCTGCTTTGAGAGCAGTAAGCCGTGTCTGCTGGAGATTCCTGTCTTCTCCAATACCAAGCTCCCAAAGAAGGTGTGTGACTGGACTACAGACTTCCTGGATCCAGGTAGGTCAAAGTGACTCAAATAGATGATCCTGTAACTCAAGAAGATTTTTTAATGATGGCCTTTCAGCCCCAAAATTTATCCTATCCTCCTTAAAGATATATATCATAAACTGATAGTTCATAAGATTTAAAAAAGAAAAACAAGGTTAGAAATCTGTTCAGAAAGAATGGCTACTCATAAGCTATGTTTTTATTTTAACCTTATTGCTGAAATATCTTTTGATTTACAGCATTCTCATTTACTGCATGGAAAACGGAGAGAAAGATTACAGGAACTGGTTTGTCAGAGAACTTCCTTGCTGAGCTGATGGATGACCTTGGACTGTCTTCATTCCTCCTGAGCAAGGACAACAAATGTAGCAGTGCTAAATCTCCATTTACCCCAGCAGTGAATGGCTGGAACTATGGTTAGGATGTTATTTATCACAATAATTACATGCCATTTACTGTAAACTCTGTATTTGATTAGTTTTTGATATACAAACAATGCAAGTTATTGGTTTTTTTTTTAGGATGTCCCTTGCCTGTGAAGTCAGCCCTGCCCTCCCTGTCCGCTCAGCCCATCACCTGTCATGTGGACTCCTCTTGTGGTGGTCTCTATTGCTGTATCAATGTGGCTTCACTCAGCACCACCTTCACCACCAAACTGGAAGTGGACCCCTGTAACTACAAGATGACCGTGGGTATTGAGAAGCTCGTCTTCTCCAAGGATCTGTTTGATTATGAGTGGGGACAGCAAGAAGAAATCTGGATGTTTGGGGTCGTCAGAATGAGGTCAGTTGGACAATAGATTTATGATGATTCTGCTGTCCATGACATGTTTAATTAATAATTTTATGCAATGTAACTATAACTTGCAGTTGAATATGGTAAGAGAGATGTAGCATTCATTTTAATATTATGGTGTATCTGTGTTGTAGGTTCACACTGTATGACCTATACATAGAGGGGTATTTCCTGATTGACCTGGTGGTAGAGGTCTGTCTTGAGGCCAGTGACGTCGACAACTGTGACATATCCATTGTAGTGCTGAAGAACTACTACCTCCCAAAACAGAACTGTAGTGGAGATCCTGGCTTTGCTACACCAGGTTCATATAGTTTATAAAATTTGTTCAGTAGTGTCAAATACGATTGTTACTTGATTTCCAAGCCAATATTCTACATTAAGGTTAATGTTTTAGAGATGCTAATAGAATTCACTATTCTCTGTAAATTTCAAAATACATACAGCTGAACATTGATATCAGTAAAACCATGGTAATGTCGAAGTGATGGAAAGTCCCAACCACTTGTTTAATTAACAGATCCTCAGATATCTTCTCCTCTTTGAGTTTAAAGTGACAAGGTTTGACTGCATTACCATTTATGATAATGGTATCAAATTTTAAATGTTTCTGCATTACAATTGACCAGGCTTCAACATCTCGAGCTGGCTGGTTACCCAGGGAGTGCCATACACCGAGCCACTGGACAGTCACATAGTGGACAACCTGATGTCTGACCTGTCCATGGCACAGTACCTGCTGGAGCCGTCTTGTTCCTGGACCAGTGCCCAGTACAGTGATGCAGCTGCCATGTGGACCAATTGTATGAATCCTGTCATTGTTATACTTAAATAAGTTTTTCTCTTTTCTTCAAGCTTTCAAAAAGATTATAAAATGGAAGTAGTAAAGTTAACTTTTATATATCAAAATAAAAGCAAATGCATATTCCATGATGTTCATTCTCCAGAAGTGAATTTTTCTGAACCTATGAAAGCTTTTGTATCTTGATATCTGTTAAGTATATATTTTTATGATATTTCTGCTGTCTGCAGACTGCCCGCCCAGTGTACAGGCCTCTCTGTCCAGTGTGTCTGACAGGGCCCTGTGTATTGTGTCTCCCTTCTGTACTAACATCACCTGCTGTGTCCAAGTCCCTCTCCTGAACAGAACGTTTGAGGTTCAACTGGCTCTGGACAGCTCTTATAATGAACTGAGGACACAAGTGGACAAGATATCCAGGAGACAGTCTCTGATAGGCTACAGCTTTGGGACACAGGAGGTTCTCAGTATTCAAGGGGTCTATAAGCTTCTGTAAGTACCATATTACCTTTTACATGTAACTTTATGGAAATTCTCTTGTGTATTCAAATTTGGCTTTTTTTATGAGCACTTCAGGATAGGATCATTGAAATTGAGACTGTCTATCTGTACATGCTTTTAAAAAATCTGTCTCTTTTGTACAGCAATACTGTAAAGATTCTGTAAAGATTTTTGACTTGTTGTCATCCTTTATTGTTAGGTACAAAGTGAATGACTTGGTGGACGGTAACCTGTTTGATGTCACCATGACAGCGGAGGCATGTTTTGTGGACGGAGCACCATGTGATTACAGTGTCCCCATTCTGACCAATTCACTCATCCCCAAAGTAGAGAGAATGTGGAACAGAACATATACTTTCATAGGTAGATCATCTTGAGATAATGTTCAAATTAATGAACTAATTGATATCAAACTCTCTCTGAAATTGAAGATAAGCCATTTGACTTTCATGAATTAAATGTAACTGTTATTAAAATACTACCATAGGAAGAAATCTACATGATGTATTATTTTTTTAGGATTCAGAAATGGAGATACTTTAGAAATTTCTGATATTCTGTGGTACTTTTATGTATTGTGTTACATGTATGATTGACTGTTTGGTTGTGTTTGGGTCAGATTTCTCACTGTCTCAGTGGTTGAGGGAGAAGTCGTTAGCAGCAGGCTCTGTTCTTCAGCCCTATCATGTCAGTGAGCTGTTTGAGAAACTCTCTGTCATTGCTTACAAGAGAACACCATCCTGTACCAGAAGTGGATCTGGGTATGCCACCCCTGACTCCCAGGGCTGGGTTAATGGTGAGTAGCAAGACTCTAAAGTATAATGCTAGTTAGCTGCCACCAAAATGATGTAAGCATCAATTATCAGTGAATTGATTTCTGATCATGTAGATTGTGCAGAAGTACCCGACATGTTGACCTTAACCTCCTACCCTTTGACCTGTAACCTTGACAACACCTGTAACAAGGTCTCCTGTTGTGTGGATTCTGTCTTCACAAACTCCACGTTTGAAGTGGTCTTTGACTTGAACCAATGCACAAGGATGCTTACTCTGGAGATTGAAAATTTGAAAGTGCTGATTCCATACTCAGAAATACAGTGGGGTAGGTACAAGAAGATTTGAAGAGTTTGATTGTGTAAAAAGAGACAATTTTCTTAAGTGAAAAATGTATAAACTGTGCAGCAGATTCTCCAGAGAAACAGAAATTTTTTTTATTATACTTTGTAGAGAGGCCATCACAGTTCTACCTGAATAGTGTGGTCAGACTAGAGTAAGTATTGTCATCTTAATGGTATTTATTCCATTGCGCACTTTAATGTGTTATTCCTTGCTTGCTGAAACTGGTCTATATCGATATTGTTTCAGTTTTCTGTTGTGCATATGATTTAGCTCATTGTACAAATCATTCTTTGTTTCAGCTACATTGTGTATGACTTGTATGCAGAGAACTTCTATTTAGTGGATTTGAAATTATCTGTGTGTTGGGAGACATATGAACCTTGTGAATTCATTGCACAGCTGTTTAAGAACAAAATGTTACCAAAACAACATTGTCCTGGAAACATGACTTTTGAACATTCAGGCAAGAACATTTTTTTTGTCGCAAATATCCAAGAGAAGCATTGTAATTCCCACATTTGTTTTTTTTTTTAATTTTGTTTTAACAGAATTCTGAAAACTGTGGTATTAATGAATACATTGTATTTATTAGGTTTTTCACTGAATAATTATGCGACCAGTAATGGCCTTGACCCCAATAATATCCAAGGCAATGACCTGGCTTACCTGTATGATTACCTGGGGATTTCTAGTTACCTGAACACCCCCACCTGTAACAGGAGTGAGGACAAGTACACACCCAGCACCAATGGATGGACAAGCAGTATGTGCATTTTTTCTAAGTACTTTATGTGTACTTTGTATGAATTCTAATTCTTTGTTGTATGATTTTAATAAAAACACTATGGACTGTACATTTTCATTCTTTTCCTGTAGAGTGTCCTGTAGACATATCCTCCATCTTGCCAACTTTGCCTTCAAATATGAACTGTCTTGTGACCTCTTCATGCACTAAAATAGAGTGCTGTTTGGATGTTGCCAAGTTTGACTCAAGACCTGTGAACTTTTACATTTTCTTGGATAACTGTGACTGGATGATCAGTTATGGAATAGACAACTTTGTTGCAAAACCAGTTGTGCTGCTTGACTTCACTTTTGATGAGTGGCATGAATTTTGGATGAAAGGAGTTTTCAGAATAAGGTTTGTTAAGTCAGGGGTTATTTTTGAAGGTTTACTACATGGTACTTTGGAAGTACAGAGACAATGATTAGAAATTCCTCTTTTTGTAGGTTCATGGTCACAGATTTACCTGGAGCATTTGATTTCCGGGTGACCCTGACTTTCAGCATTTGCCTGGAGGATGGTTCAACTTGTGAACAAGAAGTGGTCCTTTTGAACAATGCTCTGTTACCACGACAGTCATGTGACTTTAACATTGGAACCCCAATAACAAGTAAATATATAAGTTTATTTATATTCAAACATATGATATGGATTGATACAATATTTTAACTGAACTGCCTTTAAGATATATATTTATGATTATTCTTTTTTCATTTTGACTTTTAATGGCAATATTCCTAGCTTTGATATTAGATGTATATCATGTATTTTCAATATGAATGATTTCTGAATAGATTTCACCTTCACGGACTGGAAGCAACAGAAAGGCTACACACAGATGGAGGAGTTCAGTATCGCCAAGCTTGAAGAGGAGCTGGGACTGTATGGCTATCTACACAATGCTACATCCATGTGTAACAGAACAGCTGGAATGTTTGCTGGCTCTACAGATGGGTGGAAAAATGGTAAAAGAAGGAGATTTATTAATAAATACATACATCAGTCTTTCATAAGATTATTAAGTAACAAGTTTATGAGGATTAATTTTTATGTTGCAAGCATACGCTTTGAAAAGTAAAATCACTAAAAACCTCATAAAATTGTAAATGTTTAGTCTAGGAACTTGAATCTAAGTTCTGTTGACTGTCTGATTTCAGACTGCCCGATTGCGATCTTTGGAACCCTGCCGTACATTGATGGTCCAATCACCTGTAACCTAGGCTCTACCTGTACGTCTCTCACCTGTTGTGTCCACACAGAGCCACTATCTAGACACCTGAACCTAGAACTGAGTCTGAACCACTGTCTGGACACACTGACCATCATGGTGGACAAGTACTCACACCTGATTAAGATCAGCCAGTATCAACACTGGGGTACGACTCTTTATTGTGTACACTGTAAATTTACAGTATTGTCATCTTCTCCTTTTAGGTGAAGAAATCATTTGTCATAAATTATGTCTTCTTTATAGGTACCACTCAAGTTTTGGATATCAGCAATGTTGTTAAACTAAGGTAAGAATCTTATTTTTGGGGGGACAACATATTCAAATTTTGTTTACTGAGAAATCATAAATATCTTTTAAGAGATTAATTTTCTTTCATTTTAAGTGGATAGGGTGTATTTTCAAATAATTTAATTCTGGTTGTATCCTAGCCTCTGATTGGTTAAAATCCAAAAAGAAGCACAGGTTAAATCTGTATAACCTGGTTCAGTATGGGGACACGCCCCCCTGACAACCAGCTGACGGGACTACTTTTCTGGTTTCTAATGTTTTTTTTACAAAAATAAAATAAAATTATTATTAAATCATATTGAATACATAAAAAATGAAATGTTTTGAAAAAATAACTTTGTTTCATTTTTGTTTGCATTATTTATTAAATTGAGTAAATAATCAATAATAAGCAAGGGAGTATATTTTGGGGTAATGATGATGCATGTCGTCTGCTAGTTGTAAACAAACAAAATGGATGCAGATTTCAACCTTAGATACAATTTTGAGCAACACTTGGAAAATTCTAATGAGGATCCACCTGAAAATGATTTAGAGATTCTCGAATCTCTATTTGCTGAAGAAATGACTGTAGAGGAGGTTACAGAGGTAGTTCTGCAAGATGCATGCGCATCTGTGTCTACCAGAGATGCTGAGAGAGAGATGCAGCAAACTTTTTCAAGAGAAAGGGAGGAGAATTTCTGTGCTCCTCAACTTAAAAGGTTTAAAATTGTTTCTGATGAAGAATTGCAGGAGTTAAAGGAGAGGAGACATTCCCTATCTACACTAAAGGCTACAAAATGGGGAGTGAAGACTTTCCAAGGTAGACTTTGTACTTATTTTAACAGTTTTAAAAATCATGAAAATCTAAACTAAAAAAGCGCCCTTTTTTTAATATCTAAAAAGAAAAAATCAACTCACAATAAATGATAGACCCCAATCAGGAATTGCACCTGAATCCCTCATACATAAGCATGAGTGCTTTACTAATTAAGCTATTGAGGTATTCAAAACAGTTTATCATTATTGATTGTTGATTTTTATTCCCCTAAAACCCTTTTTCCTAAACCCCTATTTTCTTGCAGAATGGTCCCTTGAAACCTATGGGGAAATGCTGGACTTCAATAACATTGATCCTGAGGAACTTGCAAATAAACTTGGCAAGTTCTATGCTGAGGCCACCCCAAAACCGGACCAAAAATGAAGGAACAAGCTTCAGAATATCACAAAAATTCCTTCAAGTCCATTCGATCTGCCCTAAATCGGCATATTCAAAACTTAGGGAGAGATTTTGATATTGTTCGAGACCGCCAATTTAAAACATGCAATAGTATTTTGGATGGTAAATTAAAAAAAAATGTTCAAGAGGGTTTGGCACGACCTACAAAACACAAAGAAATAATTCCAGAAGCTGACCTAGAAAGAATTTCAGCTTACCTCTATGAATCCCTGAATCCTGTGTCTTTGCGCTTTCGGATCTGGTTTATTTTGTCCATGCAGTTTGTAAGTCGTGGTCTCGAGTTCCATGAACAATTGAAATTAAATTCTTTGGTCTTTTCCTCTGATGAAAATGGTTGTGAGTATGTCACTCTTTCCCATGCGACAAAAGAAAAAAACTGGCAGGGCGGCATAGATTCGACAGAAAATTCTAGAGAAATCAGAATGTATTCGGTTCCTTCAGCAGGTGATAAATGCCCAGTCAAATCTCTCCAGCTGTACATGTCCAAAATTCAACATGACGCCACCAGTTTATTTAACAGATGTTTAAAACCTGCACTCAAAGATCCTAACGAACACGAATTTTGGTACACAAACATTCCACTGAAACATTACCAATTCACACGTTTCATGGCTGAAATTTCAAAGAATGCGAAGTGCACTAAAACTTACACTGCTCACTGTCTTCGGGCCACGGCTATCCAGGGAATGAGCGACGCTGGATTCGAGATCCGCCACATAATGCATATGAGCGGACACAAAAATGAAGCCTCTGTCCGAAGCTATAGCCGCGACTGCTCAACTGCGCAGAAAAAATCCATGAGCGATGCTCTCTGTAGTATAATGAATCCCGCTTTAAAAGTACACAATGCTCAACCGAATCGTTCAGACGTACCGTTCGCCACTGCAAGTAATTTCAACGTGCCATCTTTATCCAGCCATTCTGTTCTTCCATCTCGCATTCAACCGTCTGCCGTTCTTCAGATAGAGTCATCTGTATCCATGCAGTGCTCGCAATTCCAGTCTTCTGGGTTCATGGCAAATTCCACATTCAATAACTGCACCTTTAACTTCAAACCGTAACTCACCCACATGTTTGAAAAAAAAACAACATGGCTGCTCTAAGCCTATGTATCAGTGTATCAGTTTCTAGATCCCCTCACTTCCGTTGCTACGGTTGTATTATTGAGCGGTATAATTTAAACTAATAAAATGCATTAAAATTTTATATAAAGTTGTTTGTTGATTTAAAATTAAATTATAAGGAATGTCTCTAATTCTTGGCCAAGTTATCCGAGGATAACCTGGTTGGGGTCAGTTTACGCTGTTTTATAATCCGCTTCGCGGATTATAAAGCGTTAACTGACCCCAACCAGGTTATCCTCGGATAACTTGGCCAAGAATTAGAGTCATTCCTTAAATATTTATATCGAGACACCATGAAAAGTTTGTCACATTAACTTATGTGTTAAACATTTCTGAATTCCCAACTGTAGATGAACCTTGAAATCATCATATACACCAGTTACCTGGTCTTAAACATGTATCATATATTGACATTATTTTATTCTTTTTATAATAAGCAATTGATTTACCTACTAACAAGCTTATGACAATTTTTTTCTATATATTTAAGCTTTAAGCTTGAGAACCATGATAGTGAGAACACGTACCTGATCAGTTCCTCCATCACTACTTGCTGGGAGGGCGCCTCCAGCTGCCAGAGTTACCCCCTCTTTGACAACGTCAGACTACCCAAGTACACAGGACTTCCTGAGTGTGACTGGAAGGAAGATTTCATTGAGTCAGGTAAAAACCACGGTGACTGCCTTCATAGTGGATATGATGGATTTTCATGTCACAATTTTGTTAAGATTTTTATTTGAACATTTTAATTCTGCACTAATATGAAGATAATGACCTCTGTAACTAAAATTGTGAATGATCTTTTAGGGTTTTCAACAAGCAGTTGGCTATCCACCAATGGGTACACTGACAGTACACCTTTGGCGGCTGTCACAAGACAAGATCTGTTGAAGTATCTGCAGGTGGACTACTACAAGGAACCTGATTGTGATAGAACAGGTGCTCCCTACACTCCAGCTAATGCAGACCGATGGAATACAAGTAAGGCATCAGCAAGCGTACTAATCACTTAACAAGATTTTGTTGCTCAAAATTATAACAAGAAATGAGGAAAAAAATGAATGCATAAAAGTTTGATTTTTTTTCTCTCAACATTTTAAAATTACCTAAAACCCTACAATTGTGGTTTTATCGTATAACACTAATATCAATTTGAAAGTTAACATTGAATTGTGAACTCAGAATTAAAACCACTGTTTCTGAGCAACTTTGTTGACATTTTCACAAATCTCATTTTCTGTGCTATACAGCATGCCCCAGCAGCACAGATCTGAGTCCACTCCCCAGTACCATGTCCTGCCATCTGCCCGACACCTGTACAGGGCTGGACTGTTGTGTATCCAGCTCCAAGCTTGGCAGGAAGTTCCAGGCCACACTGGACATTGACCCCTGCACATACAGGATCATTGCAGGCATTGATAGCTGGAAGTTCACAGAAACTCACAGAAATCTATCCACTGGTAATCATAAAACATACCATTCTTTAAAAGTGACTGGCTTACACACCAAATTGATTTCAATCTGAGAGCTTTTATTTTGACTGACATGATTATTAATATGTACTTTTCAGGTTTGGCTAAGAGTATATGGTTATTGGGTGTTGTAAGAATGGAGTAAGTATCAAATTGGTTTGGATGATAATTAGCTGAGAAATAAAGAGATATTGGGAAATATTTAATTTGTTTATATTTCTTTACAGTTTTGATGTGGAGACCTTGTGGAGTGACAGGAAGTACATTGCTAACCTGAAGATAAGCATTTGTCTGGAGAGTGGAGGGTCTTGCGAGATCAGCAATCAGACAGTGTTCAGTAACAGTCTACTGGCCTTCAGACAGTGTAGCTGGGCTCAGGAGCTGCCCACTGGTAAGACATAGCTGCCTTATATAGCATGTAAGCATGTAGTACCCTTTCATTAGATGTGTAAATGAAGATTATCCAAAAAAAATTTATATGATCATTTTTCTGACATGAATGATCATGAAAGTCAGATAACAGTCTTTTTTTATTTCTTTTGCAGGATTTTCTCTGAGTTCTTGGAAATCCAGTCACAACTTCTCTGCCAGTGACCCCCTGCCAAACTACGCTATTGCTAAGGTGATGGATCTGTTGGACCTATGGCGGTACCGTAAATCAACAACCTGTCAGAGGCCCCAGCCTCCCTACTCCCCCACATACATAGGATTTGTCCAGGGTAGGGTGCAACTATTATCTCTCTATAATCTTAAATCTTTGTCTAGAGATGGAGAAAAAAAAATTGTGATCTGCAAAATAATTACCTTTTGTAGCTGAATATAAATCTTGTAAATTTGACATAATTATAAATCTGCATAATCATTTAAGCCCTGTGAATCAATTCTCATTTACTGTTCTGACAATGATGAGAGTGTAAGACAAGCTTTTGTTACTTTAGAGCCCCCCTGTAATGTGGCGGGCCTACCTTACAACCTGCAGAAGAAGACGTACTGTGTGGTACAGTCCAGCTGTACAGCCATCTCCTGCTGCTCAGACGACCCTGACATGGAAATGACCTTCACCTGGTACATTGACATTGACGTTTGTAGCCACGTCCTCAAGATCGGCATAGAAGAGTACACTGCCCAGTTCTCACTGCTCAACTTTCCATTCAGTAAGGTTTCAATTAATGTTAAAACTCTAGTAAAAATTTATATCAGTAATTTTTTGCCAAGAACCATTTCATTATGTCTTATTACTTTTTTTTTATAGGAAAACCACAGAGTTTTGTTCTTTCTGGGGTATACAGAATCAAGTATGTGAAATTAGTTATTGTGGATTACAAGAAAATCTGCTGCTATTTTACAATAAAATCTGTTGTTATTTTAGCAATTTGTCTCATGGCTGCTGTTTGTGTGTTTTGCTAGTTACATCATTTACGACCTGACTGGGGTGGAAGAATACATGATGAGTGCCAATGTCTCTGTGTGCTATGAACCTGACAGTTGTGTCTTCACAGACATTGTCCTGGTAGACGTCCGGTTCCCCAAACCTAACTGTAACTACAAGTCCTCAGATTACAACATGCCAGGTATATTCATATATATATTCATGTTATTCAATATGGAGAACTGTTGTTCCGGTTAATCTTTTTTTCTTGAAATTCTTTTTTTATTAAGAGGTCATTGTATTATTGGGCCATTTGATCAATTTTTTCAGGATTTTCATTGACGTCATGGTCTCTTGACCAATCTCTTTCTGGAGGAACTCTGCCCACCTATGCTGCCAGAAAGTTGATGAAAGATCTAGGAATAGCGATGTACATGAATGAAACCTCCTGTAGTTCTGGAACAGGGGTATATACAGGTCTTGTTGATGGATGGAACAAAGGTCAGCTCATAGAACATTTAGATAATTAAGATGTGTACAGAGTGTATTAAGAAAATGAACTGAAAACTCTTAAATATACATATCATTTGAAACCAAGTTAATTTTTCTACCTTTTTTTTTTTAGTCAATTATTTTTAAAGTGAAAATTTTTGATATTTTCTTTAAAAACATCTTAAATTTAACTTTACAGAGTGTGATACATCAGTAACAACTGACCCCCTGCCCTCTGACATTGTGTGCCACATTCCTTTGTCCTGCACCACCGTACAGTGCTGTGTGGATGCCACCACTCCACTGGGGCGGTCCTTTACCACTGTCCTAGATCTAGATCCCTGCACCCACCAACTCACACTGGGAATTGAGAACTTTGAACACAAAGTTTCTCTCTTAGATTTTAAGTTTGGTATGCACATTTGACATAATTATATAATTTATTATGTTATTTATATCCCTTTAAACAAAATGCTTGGTGTTGCACACTGCAACCACAATAAGCCATTGAATATTAATTTTTTTGAAAAGCAAATTTCTAACATATTTTTCCCCATCCTTTTTTCAGATGAAATACATCACTTTTACATGAAGAATGTTGTCAGAATGATGTATGTATTTCCCTGGTATTTAGAATAAATGAAACCTGAAACTTGTGCTATTCTTCTACCCTAAATTTTTGAAAACATTTGAAAACTGTTTAAAGTCAGATATCATTCATATGTTTTTTATAACAGGTACTCGGTGTATGACTTGGACAGTGATGGAATGTACATAGTGGACTTGAACATCAGTCTGTGCTTTGAGTCAGCTAGCCCCTGTGCCCTAGATGTTGAAGTCTTTAAGCAGACTGTTCTTAAGAAGAGAGAATGTCCAAAATATACAGGGTTCCTACAATCAGGTAAATGCCAAAGAGAAATACTTGACAGCAATTCAAAATATGGATTACATAGAGCTAGCCACTGTAATTGAAATATAATTTTAATGCAGCTAACATGTGGTTTCCTTTCAGACTTTTCTCTGACTGTGTGGAAGCAGGAGAATGAAGTAAATGGCACCACCTTGACCACTGCAGAGATTGTGGTTCTCCAGGAAGACCTGGGCTTGTCTCGGTATTTCCTGGACTCTACATGCTCTAGATCGACCGCACTGTACAACCCTCATATTGACTACTGGAGAAATGGTAACGATATTGCCAAACTGATCTGTGTTCTTTGTTACAGATTTTCACTCAATTGTTGAATGGTTTTAAGGAGATAATTGGGAGATTGTTGAAGATTTTGATGTGCTTTCATTGAAATTTCTTAGCAACTCTTTTGAAAGGGTTGGTGGACTAGGGGTGTAGATTATTTTTTTTAAATGATCAAAATAAATGTAATACATTTGTTTCAGATTGTGGATCTTCAGCCACAGGACTAAGTCAGTTTGTAGTCTCGGACAACATCAACTGTCAGCTGTCCTCTAACTGTACGACCTTGACCTGCTGCATGGAGGACACAGTGACAAGGTCACACATACACGTCCAAGCCTCCATGGATCCATGTCAATTCAATCTGAGGCTGAAAATAGAAAAGTTGACCAGGGACATTTCTCTGTTGAATTACACTTGGGGTTTGTTTGATTTCTTCATCTTGATTAATGCATAGTTAGAAAGCATTCAAAGAAAAAGTCTACTTTCAATTTTTACATCTTTTATTACAGGAGAGCTTGAAAAAGTAGACCTGTATGGAGTGTATGTGATAAGGTAAAAATCTTATTTGAATTTTTTTGTAAAGGGCAAATTTCAAGTTTATTCTAATTTATACGAGTCAGTATTGATATTCAGTCATGTTGTGTATAAATATGAATTATAATTTTGTAGTATATAAGCTGTACAAGTTATTGATCTTTCTTACATAGCTTTACCCTGGACAACCTGTACAACTCCAGACAGTACCTGCTGAGTCTGAACATCAGTCAGTGCTACGAAGCTGACTGTGCTGTCAACCACGTGGTCCTCACCAACTCGCTGCTGTCCAAGCCAGTCTGTGATTGGTCCATGGACTATCTCATCACAAGTAAAAAATAGCTTATTAAGTTTACAAAGCCATAATTATACCTAAAAAATTAAACCTATGAAATGCACTGTACAGTAAAACCATTTCACTTTAAAAAATAAAAAATATAGGTTAGTACCTTCAGTGGTAGGTATTGTAAATTGTGCTTAACTATATGAAACCTTTCATATGAATTCATGGGATTTATCCACAGATTTTTCCCTGGCCCAGTGGAGGATGGAGAAGTCCCTCCCAGCAGTTGGAGACATTCCCAATAACTACCTGCTGCGTCTGATGGATGAGACAGGAATCGCGGGCTACCTCAAGGAACCGAGCTGTAACATGTCTGATGGTGTGTATGCTGGAGCTGTGAACGGCTGGACCAATGGTAAGTCAGCAGAGTCAGACCAGCAGGATGAGCAACATTTGGGTTTCATGCCATTGTTTAGTTTATTTTACCTTACGTAAAGATGTTTAATGGAGATTAGTGTAAAAAACTTCATTTCTAGCATGAGAGTGTTAAACTTCACTGGTTTCATATGCCAATGAGAGATATTGATATAAGTTGTAGAACTTGTTTATCAATCGTTGTAAAATAATTAAAGTTTATAGTTTTATTAGGGCCCCGCAAGGATTTGCGGGTGCCCTATAGTAATCACTCTGTCCGTCCGTCCTTCTGTCCGTCCGTCCGTCTGTCTGTCACTCTTCCGTCCACAAATTTCCTGTTTTTTTCTAATAACTTTTTTTATGGTTGCCCAATCAAGTTCAAATTTGGTATGGTAGTTCAGTAGGCAGAAATACATATTTTGATGCTAAGTTTGGTTCTCTATGTCTTCTGGTTTGGAGCTGGGGTGGTGGGGTAGATTCCTAACTATGCATAAGAAGAATGGGCAAAGAGAGATAACTGCTGAGAATGAATGGGCAAAGAGAGATAACTGCTGAGAATGTTACCACTGTATACATGGAAGGCTGTGCAATATTTGTCCTTTGGGATTAATTAACCTTCCACAGGAAGAAAATCCTAAGCTTTATCTCTATCTGTCACATTGAGATTAATTACTGCACTGCCTGTGTCTGCAAATGAACTTTGTTTTGACGTTAAGGTCAATTTTGAATGATGTGTAGTATTGTGTGCATTCTTTGAAATATGGATTTAAAATATAATATTCATATTTTATTTTGGTTAAAATACCGTACACAATGATTTATAATAATTTATTGAATAGAGGCAAAGCCTAGGTATGATTGCATTGGTATCAATTCTTTTTTTTTTTAACAAATTTTATTTCATCCCATGTTAACCCACTTTATCCCGTAGATATGACTCAATGGATATTTTTTTGATATCCCACAGTTGTGACTTTACAATGGGATTTGCCTAGGCATAATGAAGTAAAATAATGTAGAGTTTTATAAACAGTATAAACATAGATTGCGGTGTATAAAACATGGGATAAATAGAATCTCATATGATTTGTAGTATAATATGATTTTTATCCAACTTGTGTGTTTTATTCCCTCACTAAGGCTCAAGAAAAAAACACTTTAATTGTTGGATGAAAATCATATCCAACTACAAATCACGAGATCCTATATATTCCAGTTCTTTACATCTTCTGCCGGGCATTTATTTTTCATCATTGTTAATATAAAGAGGATGTAATTCAAAGTTTTTTTCACTTCTCTATATTAATTGTCATAGCGGGGCCCTTCCTGACTGGTCAGTTTTCTAGTTGGTTTTAGAGGGAATACAATTCATGTTGGTTTAGTCAGGAATGATTTAGTATTTTTCCTTTGAAAAGTACATGTAGTGATAATTGATGTTTATCTAGACTAATTAAGTTTTAATTTCCTTGTAAAGTTCATGTAAGTTTAAAACCAGGGTGTTGGTTTAATGAAACAGTATTGATATATTTATTGCATTTATTTAAATATCATTTTTGGCATTTCTAGATTGTTCAAAGAGTGTGAGCTTGTTGACCTTGACCTCTGACCTGAGCTGTAACCTTCTGGCCTCCTGTACGGGAGCCCAGTGCTGTGCCAAGTCTCTCACACTACAGAGAACCTTTGAGGTGTACATCAACATTGACTCGTGCACCAACAGTCTCAGCATACAGATAGAGCAGCTCTTCTATAATCACACTCTGGTCGACTTCCAGTGGGGTAATTTGAAACGTTTTGGACAGAATTTGTCTGTTGAATTTAGAAAGCTTGATGCATGATTATGAATCAAATAAATTTTGAATTTTAGGTGTGGAACAACATTTATGGCTGTTTGGGATATACAGAGTAGAGTGAGTATTCAATGGCATGTCTACTCCACTGAAATCACTTTATCAAATTTCTATGTTCTGTATTTTGTACTAACCATTATTGATTAACCTTTACAGCTACACCTTAGATGACCTTCTGAAGGAGAGCTCCTATCTAATTACCCTGACTATCCGGTCCTGTTTTGAGAGTTCAGACCCACAGTGTGACTCCTCTGAGTCCTACACAGTGTTCAACAGATCAATCCTCCCCAAAACAGACTGTGTCTGGAAGGCCAACTTCAAGCATACAGGTAAGATCTCAATTGTCAGTGATTTGATTACCTTAACATAGTTAATTACCTTAACATAGTGCCAAATTTGTGTAAGGTAGATGAAATATTGTTGATACACACTGTAGTTTTTTCATATTCAAGATTCTAAGAATAATCTTAAAGTTCATAAATCTATAGCATTTTGATATGAGTGAAATGCTTTGAAATTATGCATCAAAAGTGAAAATCAGTCGGAAGATAATAAATTATTTTATGATCAACCTTCCACAAAGCCCCTGGTTTTGACTTTCAGGATTTTCCCTGTCTACCTGGCTGTCCTCCAATGGACTGACTGACCAATCACAACTGCCGCAACACAAGCACCTGATTGCCCAGCTGTTGGACGAACTGTCTGTGGCCCAGTACCTACAGACCCCACCCTGTGACCCCACCAAGGGAGTGTACACTGGGGCAGTGGAGGGGTGGACTTCATGTGAGTCATCAAACGCTAAAGTGTCAATGTTATTTATAGCTCATCTCTTAATGTGATAGGGCATTACATTTTCTGTAGAGAGCATATCGTTCTCATTTTCTCACTTTATACTGCTTGAAGAATATTTTTAATGTGTGGTTGGCATGCACAAATGAAACACATATCTATTTCATAGTGAAACTGTTGTAAAAACCAAATGTAAGAAGATATTTGTTTTGTGCACAGTGTGCAGCAGGACTGTGAACACTGGCAATGTCTCGGGCAGTGTGTGTCACCTGACGTCAGAGTGTACGTTTTCCGAGTGCTGTACAGAGGTCAGCTTTCTCCAGCGGTCCTTCCACACCTTCCTACACATCGACCCCTGTAACTTTGTGATGGTGGTGGGCATCGAAACCTACAGCAGGAACATCTCACTTGCCGGCTATCACTGGGGTTTGTACTCGCAATCTGTTGGCATCCAGAATATTCAATATTCAATCTGAACTTTCTTCAATTTATTTACCAATTTATAAGGGCCATCAATGGTCAGCTGCCTGCAGATCGAACATCAATGTTAAGATTCACATATTAATGCCATACACATTTTAAAAGCTATAAACACATGAACAACTGTACAGTTAGAGTTTTAAATTCTTTATGCAGGTATGCAGGAGCATTTCTGGCTTGCAGGAATTATCAGAATAGAGTAAGTAACATGACTACGGTGCAGAAGATGATTCCGACTGATTATTTATTTCGTGAAAGACTTAGATAATGTTTGGGTATTTATTTTGATTTATTTTACTTAGCTTCACTGTGGATGACATGTACGGAGAGAGGCTGTACCTGGTCAACATGAACTTGAGTTTCTGTTTTGAATCTTCTGCGGCATGTTACAAAACCATTGATGTGTTCAGTGACACACTCCTCCCTAAAACCTCATGCAGCTGGAATTCACAACAAGGTCCAATATATTACATTGTCATCCATAAGAAATTCAAATAAAGACAGAATGTGGTATTAATGCAAGTTAGATCTAAAACAATTTTTGTTATCACTCATATTGTGACATGGTTTAGCAGGTTTCTCCCTGAGTGAATGGAGATCCAGTAATGGTGTCCCAGCAGGTGCTTCAATGACTGGATGGCCAGAGTTACTGTTGTTTGAGGAGCTGGACATTGCCCAGTATGTGTACAGCACACAGTGTGTGAGGGGAACAGGATTGTACACAAGCTCCAGTGTCTCAGGGGTCAACATTGGCTTCAACACAGATGCTGCTTCATACTCACAAAGTAAGATAAATTTAAAACCTTAGAAACAAAGATATTGTAGGAGACAGTGTAAACTATACATTGTTTTGCATTTCAAAAGCTAGCTGTGTTGTATTTATCTTAATCTTTTCTTGCAGTATGTCAGCTGTCTGTTGACTTTGCTGGTCACCACATGAGCACCACCACGGCTGACAAGGTGACCTGTTACCTGCCGTCCCTGTGTACCGCCGTGGACTGCTGTGTGGAGGTGGAGCCCCTCTCTCGCTCCTTTAACGTCTACCTCCACATTGACCCCTGTAACTACCTGCTGAGGGTGGGCATAGACAACTTCTACTTCAACCAGTCACTCGACAGATACACATTTGGTAAAGCTTTCCTTTTAACATTGCACTTCTAAAAAATGTTTTGACATTTGTTCAAACATCATTTTAACATATTAATATTTGTCTGAAACAGGAGACGAAGAAGTATTTTCAATGGCAGGAATCTTGCAAATGAGGTAAGACCATGATGCTCCATAAGGATTTAGATAGGAAGAATTATATAACCAAAATTACAGCCCTCTGATATGTAACTTCTGAACCTTTCATTTCTACAGGTACACAATTAACAACTTGGTGGATGAGAGAATGTACCTGGTGGATCTGAAGCTAAGTGTTTGTACAGAGAGTGGCTGTGAAGCTAACTACACCATCCTCAAAGACATGCTCCTCCCACAACAACCTTGTTCCTGGAACTCTGGATACATTGACACAAGTAAGGGACAAATGCAGAAAACTATATCCAAAGTGTAGTGCCTCACTAGCCAAGGGTTGACTAAGACTTTTAGCCTCTCTTTTATTGACAAGCTCTGAACAGTGGTGATTTGAACATATTTTTTGTATATATATAAGATAATTATACAAATGGTTAGGACACAAGTTTTGACAACTTACGAGGTCTATACCAACAGTGGTGTGTAATATAGGTATATTTGAATGGTTTAAATTTCTACTGTTATTCCTGTTTACTGTGCTGTCGCTCATAGTTTTAATTTTGTTTTGCAGGTTTCAATGCCTCTGACTGGATGACCTTCAATGGGTACAGCAGTCCTCTGTCAGACTCACAGACAGCAGAACTCATAAAGGCGATTGGTGGGGGTCCTTACATGCTGAAGGACCAATGTAGCCCTACTTCAGGAAGGTTCAAAAACTCAAAAGATGGATGGGTCAAAGGTAAACTACATGCAATTATAGATGGCATAGAATTTCTTTTTGTGTAGACTCCTTGATAATCATCAGGTTACTACATGTATCATTATGTTGGGAAGAATGTATGGCAATTAAAAGATGCATTTTTGTATCGGAAAAGTTTTAAAGAAGAAGTAGAACCACGGCTCAGGTTTGATTTAATTCTGAAATAGTTTAGATAAGATTTCAACCGCCAGTCTCTACCATTGTTCCTTGTACAGGCTGCTTCTCTCCTGTGTCACTGACCAATCTGACAGCCAGCTCAGTGGTGTGTTACCTGGACCCCACCTGTACAGGTGTAGACTGTTGTATCCAGGTCAACCGGATCAGCAGGAATCTCAATGTCAAGGTCACTCTGGATCCATGTTCCCAACTGCTGACCGTGTCACTGGAGAGATTTGACATCAAACTGGATTTGATCACCTATACCAAAGGTACATCTACAAGTTCTAAGAGTGAAGTAAAGTACCGGTAATTGATTGTCATTATATGTATTTATATTGAAATAATTTAATTTCATTGAAACTTATTTTGGGATTGGTATTTATCTTAAAGGCACAGTGAAAGAATACTCTTTGACGGGGTTCTTGAAAGTTAGGTAAGTAAGTGGAGGAATGAAACATCTCTCAACTTAAAATTTTTACCTTTGAATAATATACCCTCAATATGTGTAATATGACTGTGCATCTGCAGTTTACTTGTCAATAAAATCTATATTTAATTTAATAGTATTGTTCATTCATTGTAGTCTGAGATTAGATGACCTGAGGTCACAGAACAACTTCCTGCTGGATTTGGATGTCAGCGTCTGTTTTGATATCCATTCCTGCGATGTCAACGTCTCAGTTCTGAGTAACACCAAGTTACCAAAGAGGTCATGTGACTGGTCAGCTGGTCTCCAAGGTATATTAACTTTTTTAAAATTTCAGATGAATGTACTTTGATTTAAAAGAAACGCAAAGAGTTTGCAAAATTATGGTAACAAGATAAAGAGAATATAATATTCAAAATGCAAAATTGGAATTATTATATTAATTGTTTGGGATAATGTGATTATGTGGTGCTGATATATTTCAAGGTATGTCATTGGCTAAATGGTTGACTGATCTAAATGTGGACAACACAACTAACCCACTACCTGACCACCTGCAGAGTCTCCTGCTAGAGGATCATGGGATATCCAACATGATGAAAGAGGCGCAGTGTAGTAGAACAACGGATGCTAAATACACTTCCACAAACACTACGGTTGATGGCTGGAATGCCAGTAAGTGGGGCACCTTGACTTAATATCAGTATTGTACAAGTATCATGGGTAAAATGGAAAAAAAAAGGAGTGTGGTATTGCCGGTTAAGACATGTCATACAGGAAAGTACATGATACGCTATATCATATATGACTTTCCTTTAAGTCTAGCATTACTAGCAAGTTGGTTTAGATTGTTTAGTACATATTTAAAAAGTCATTACATCAGAGTTTAACTCTCATCCAAGTCAATATCTGTTTCTGTTCCCATATTATATGTAGTGCCACTGATATTCAAGGTACAGGTCTGTGACATTTAATGTTTTGTAGATTGTCCATCCCCGCCGACCCTGCCCACTCTGACAGGTGACATCACCTGTTACCTGGAGGAAACCTGTACTAGTGTCAGGTGTTGTGTGGAGGTGGCCCGATTCAACAAGCGATCACTGGAGGTAGTACTGGACTTCAACCAGTGTGGGAACTATCTAGACATCACTGTGGAAAAGATCACCACCTCATACCTTCTGACTGACTTCAAGTATGGTAAGATCACCTACTTTTGTACCCATCTTTTGGCCAATAGGATAAATTTTATATAAAAATATCTATAAATTCAGTCAAGAGTTAAGCATGTTTTCTTTGATTTTGAGTTATAGATTTGTTTTGAAGTTTTAGGTTTTTAATGCCTTATTAATATTTCTTTTGTCTAAGATTTAAATGTGTTTTATAGGTGTGCTGCAAAAGACTTCATTGAAAGGAATGTTTGAGATGCAGTGAGTACTACTTGTTCTAATTTCAATTTCAATATCTAGTAAGAACTTATTTGATGAGAATTCACCATGTTTATCTCAATGATTTTACAGATACAACATCACAGAGGATAACATTAACAAGAAGTATTTCTTTGACCTGAAATTTGCCGTGTGTTACGAGGAAGACTCCTGTGATGAGACATTCACCATATTTAGTAGCACTGAGTTTAACATGGAAACGTGCAGCTTTAAATACGACTTTTTGGATCCTGGTGAGTTAATGTGGTAAATTTCTGTTGAAATGATTTCATAAAAAGAATTTTGTCTTGGGGTAATAATAAATGCTTTAAATTTGTATTATTACTCTTTTCTCTATATGATTGGTAGGCTTTTCCCTGACTGTTTTCTCTGTATGATTGGTAGGCTTTTCCCTGACTGTTTTCTCTATATGATTGGTAGGCTTTTCCCTGACTCTTTTCTCTCTATGATTGGTAGGCTTTTCCCTGACTCTTTTCTCTCTATGATTGGTAGGCTTTTCCCTGACTCTTTTCTCTATATGATTGGTAGGCTTTTCCCTTACTGTTTTCTCTATATAATTGGTAGGCTTTTCCCTGACTGTTTTCTCTATATGATTGGTAGGCTTTTCCCTGACTGTTTTCTCTATATAATTGGTAGGCTTTTCCCTGACTCTTTTCTCTATATGATTGGTAGGCTTTTCCCTGACTCTTTTCTCTATATGATTGGTAGGCTTTTCCCTTACTGTTTTCTCTATATAATTGGTAGGCTTTTCCCTGACTGTTTTCTCTATATGATTGGTAGGCTTTTCCCTGACTGTTTTCTCTATATAATTGGTAGGCTTTTCCCTGACTGTTTTCTCTATATGATTGGTAGGCTTTTCCCTGACTCTTTTCTCTCTATGATTGGTAGGCTTTTCCCTGACTCTTTTCTCTATATGATTGGTAGGCTTTTCCCTGACTGTTTTCTCTATATGATTGGTAGGCTTTTCCCTGGCTGCTTGGAGGACGAGTAGGTCCATAGCCAGTGTGAACGACATCACAGAGGCCCAGGCTGATGAACTGTTCATGGAGCTGGGTCTGGATCACTTCATGACGGCCGCTGACCAGTGCTCCTCCTCTGACAGAATCTACAATGGGACGGTGAATGGATGGACCAAAGGTCAGTGTCTGTATACAACACACTGTTAAGTACATTGGAATTCTGTATGAATTTAGTATTCTTTTTATAAACCTATTCCTCTTAAAAACACTGGTGTTTTACTGACAATGATAGATTGTAAAATTTGGTACAAACTTATTTAAGCAAGACATCAATAAATAGTAAAGAAAAATTCAGCTAAAAAAGTATCCTCGATTTACAAATTTAAAGATACTCATGTGCAAAAGTGGCACAGCTATGCAAAATATGATTCATATAAGCTTTTTATGTACATAAAAGGTAAAATTTACCCAGAAGCTCATCTGTCTTTTGAATAAGCTATCTCAAGTTTGTTTATAATAAACTGTTGATCAACTGTTTAGGTATGCTTCATTGTTACCAATTTGTAATTGTTAACAATTTGTAAATGCACACCTGTACAGATGTCCCATTCTTTCTCTGATTGTAGCCTGTGTGAGCAGTGTGCCTGTGCTGCCCATCATCACAGACAGTGTGTGTCACCTCAAGGCGGACTGCACCTCTGTGGAGTGCTGTACAGAGATTGCCTTCCTACAGAGGTCCTTCAGGACCTCAGTCACTTTGGACCCCTGCAACTTCCTCCTCACTGTCAGTATAGAGCGCATGAAAAGGGAGATCCCCCTCACAGGATACAGCTGGGGTCAGTGTAACAGGCTTGAATGAAATTATTGCAATATTGTTTAGAATTCTTGAAATTACAGTTTTTAGTCTCTAAGTTCTAATGGATTTTACATTTATTTACAGGAAAACAAGAGCACCACTGGTTAAATGGAGTCGCAAGACTTGAGTATGTAGATTTTTTTTTAGACCATTAACATCCATTTGATGTGTCTAAGAGAATGTTAGTGAATACTTTCAAGTACATAGTATCTGACATTCTGCATTACCATTTGAGTTCTTTTTTGTGAAATTATTTTCCTATTACTGTACAACATTTATTATTCAGCTACTCTGTGAAGGACATGTATGGAGAAAGAAAGTATCTTGTGAATATGAACATGAGTTTCTGCTTCGAGTCCTCAGGAGCCTGTCTTTTAAGCTTCAAAATTCTGGAGGACACACTGCTACCAAAGGTCCTCTGTTCCTGGGATAGCACACCAGGTGATTACTTTATTATTTGTATTTGTACATTAAAGATGAAGTGAATACTGACTTGATATATGTTGCAGGGGATATGCAATGTCTAGTAAAAACTTCAATTTTATTTGCACATTTATAATTGTGACAGATTTCTCTCTGAATGCATGGAAGACTGGCAAAGGTTTAATCCCAGCAGACCCCCTCCCATCTTGGGCACAGTCGGAGTTGTTTGAAGAGCTAGGGATGGCTCAGTACCTGACCCCCTCTGCCTGTGCCAGGGGATCAGGACTGTATGTGGACTCCAAGAGTGGAGCCAACAACATTGGATTCAATACCAACTCCACTGCCTACTCCCAGGGTAAGAATTTTAACTGTTTGTAAATGTAATTGTGTTAAAAAATAATAAGATTTATTAGCATGTAGAATTTCTCTTTCATTCAAATTCATGGAAATCAGTATTTTTATCTTAAAACGGTAATGTTAGGGTTCTCTTAGAATACCTTAAAGTTTTGGGTTTTTTCCATCTTAAAAACAACGCTACAAAAACTAAATACATGTAACAGGCATATCATTTTCGGATCCTATCTTTTAGTATGCCAGCTGTCAGTTGACTTTGCTGGTCACCACATGAGCACCACCACGGCTGACAAGGTGACCTGTTACCTGCCGTCCCTGTGTACCGCCGTGGACTGCTGTGTGGAGGTGGAGCCCCTCTCTCGCTCCTTTAACGTCTACCTCCACATTGACCCCTGTAACTACCTGCTGAGGGTGGGCATAGACAACTTCTACTTCAACCAGTCACTCGACAGATACACATTTGGTAAGTAAAGTGATTTTGGTAGTTAACTAACAATTATAGAGTTGTCATATAAGTTGTGCATTATAAAGTGTTTGAAACCTTTGTTCGTCTGCCACTTTCGTTTTTATATTTTAAGGTACAACAGACAATTTCTTCATGACTGGTTTATTGCGTATAAGGTATGTTTTCATCATATTTCTTATAAGATGATTATATTTTGAAAACCATGCATTGTTATCTAGAAATTGCCAGAGTGTATGAAATTAATCACTCGAGAATTAATTAAATTTTTTTTTACATTGATCAGCTATAGCCTAGAGGACCTGACAGATGACCGTGCCTACCTGGTGTCTCTGAATGTCAGCGTGTGCACAGAAAGCACCTGTGATGCCACCTATGTCATTCTGAACAAAATGGTGCTCCCCAAACAGCCCTGTAGCTGGTCCGAGGGATTCGCTGTCCCTGGTCAGTCACTGAATCTTTGTTATTTTATAGAATGAATTTCTGTTAATGAAATGTTAGAACAACTCTCTGCATAAATTTGATAGATCTATTTATACAAGAAAAAGTAAAGGGGGAAATGGGGACGAATTTTTCCAGTAAATATGATATTTTGAAATTCTTTTTCCAGGCTTTTCCTTCTCCAGCTGGAAGACAAATAATGGCTACACGTCCCCTCTAACTGAGTCGGAGACGGCTGAACTGATGCTGTACATGAAGATGGGGCGGTATCTGGTGGAGCCCTCTTGTGATGCCACCACAGGGATATACTCGGGCTCTACAGATGGGTGGAACAACAGTAAGACTTTGAACCATCAAAACTCCTATCTGAATAACTCTTTGCACAAGTGTTTATTGCTTTATATTTTGGTACTATCATAAAATCATGTCAAGTTTTATACACTTTTTTCAATTGTTTTTTCTACCTGTCCAGTTTGTAGATAAACTTTGATTTAAGTTCACTTTTTTACAGGTGTATAAGTGATTGATATTTTACAAATTTAAATGAAGGAAATATGTAGATCCTTTTTTTTATTCTCCCAGATTTCTTGAAATTCTGCAGAACATGCAAATGACTTGTACATTACATACTGAGGGATTACACTGTTTACTTTTCTTCAGCTTGCACGGCTGCAGAGGGAGTGCCCACCCTGACCACCCACCCCTTGGCCTGTCACCTGGACAGCTCATGTATGGCTGTAGACTGCTGTATCCGGGTCAGTGACATCACCAGGAACCTCCATGTCAAACTGACCCTTGACCCCTGTGCCTTTACCATGACCCTACAGATGGAGAGGTACCAAGTTGAAGTGGACCTTCTCACCTACAACTTTGGTAAGTTAAACTTGTATTAGTTACTTGTCATTCTTAACATATATAGTGAAAATGTTCATCTTATAATTATTAGAAAAAAATCAGAATAAAGAGGTTTTTTTTCAGGCACTGCTGTCACATATCAGCTAATGGGGATGATCAGAATGATGTAAGTTGGAGTTATATATATATTTTAGAAGGTTGATTTTTCTGTTCTGTAGATTCCTAATTAAACGAGAGGAATTAATTTACGCGTTAAATCCTGAGAAGCAACCCCAGGGATTTTAAATATTGCTTTTATTTTTCAGACAGTTTTGAACTATAGGAAATTATAACAAAAATTGGTGATCGATTGTATTCTCGCAATTTAATTCAAACCAGCAGAATCACAGAATTAAGTACTCGCATGAAATAAGGAATTTACAGTATCTGATTATATGAATTTTTTCATGTTGAAGAATACTGATTGATATGCTTCATCTGCCATGTTTTTCAGTTTGACACTTGACAACTTGGAATCTCAGAATGAGTATCTAGTCAGCCTTGACCTTCAAGTCTGCCTTGAAAGTGGGTCAGCTTGTGCCATATCTGTGTCAGTGCTGAAGGACACCAAGCTTCAGAAGACATCATGCAATTGGACAGCAGGACTAGGAGGTAAATGATATAACAGCAAATTTATTATCAAAGGGTACAACACTTGACTACAGAAAAATACAATATAAAATCTTCATTCTTAGGATTTTCTCTGGCAACATGGTTAAGTGAACAAGGGGTGAGTGGCAGCCCTAATCCATTACCTGACTACCTGCAAAGCCTGGTTCTAGAGGATCATGGGATAGCTAACATGTTTAAAGACACTCCCTGCAGCAGGTCTACAGATCCAAGATACAATGATGTCAGTGGCTGGAGTACTCGTAAGGCTTTTGGGCTTTTGACTTTGTTTTGGTCTTCCTGCTACAAAGTTGAAATCTTCAATTCAAATTTTGCCCTCTGGATATAGGCAGTTTTCCTCACCCTTTTTTTTTCAAGTCTGTTTTGTAATGGGCCAAGTTTTGAATATGTCCATAGAAATGAATGTTGTGTTCAGATATGTTCAAATATTAATATGAAATGGCACAAGTGTTTTGCACTTACTTCAAGTGTTATTTTGAATTTTGATTGGTTTACAGAGTGCCTAAACAGGACAGACTTGGTGAGTCTACCAGCAGGCATCAGCTGTCACAACCCGAGCTCCTGCACGGCCGTCTCCTGCTGTCTGGAGATTGAGCGGTTTGGGGGACGTCTGATGGAGGTGTCCCTGGATTACAGTCCCTGTGGAAACTACCTGGACATCACTATAGACAGGATACCCATCAAACAGTACCTCACGGGATTCCAGTATGGTAAGGGCCGCTGTGATCCCTTTGTGTCTGATAATACTTGTAAATACACCTATTTGATGACTACTTATATTTGGACAAAATGAAGATCTCTGTCGTTTCCAGCAACAAGTGTGATATGTACCCATTTGATTTGTAGGCACAGAACACACGGCTTCCTTGAAGGGAATGTTCAAGCTCAAGTAAGATATGCACTGCCGCTGCCTCCGCCACATATTTTATTAAAAATCATTGTTTGTATTACATACAAGGTCAATAAAGACTGTATGATTATTATTTTACATTAATTTTGAAATTAATTTGCTGATTCTCAGTTTTAATTCAAATTACCCACCCATTCACAGATTAAACAAAAAATTTGCATCATTGATTCTTCATATACAAATGTTTCTTATTCTAACAGGTACAACATCACAAGAGATGAAGGGCAAAAGAAAATAATAATAGACTTTGAAATGCAGGCATGTTATGAGGTGGGATCTTGTGAACAAACCTATGTTATGTTACAACAGACTGAGTTTGACATAAAGACCTGTTCACATAATGAAGGATTCTTAAATTCATGTAAGAAATTGTCATCAGGGTAATTGATTTCCAGTTTTTTTTTACTGTGAAAACGATTTAAAATATTGCAGTCATGCAAATTATTTGAGAATACTCAAACTGCTTTTAAATTAGCTATAATGATATTATTTCATCCTGTTTTCTAGTGAAAATTAACCACTAAACCTTTGACTTAAATTTTCTTGAAAATACTTGCTGATTAATGGCATACATGTATTAATAGCTTTCTCGCTGACCAACTGGCTGGCTGCCCGGTCCATCCCTAATGTGGCCTCCATCACAGAGGCTCAGGCAGACAGTCTGTATCTGGAGTTGGGACTGGACCACTTCATGCACTCCACAGACCAGTGTACTCTCTCAGATTCCACATATGGATCTGCCACCGGGGGATGGAAAAATGGTAAATATTGCAATTTTGTATTTCAAATACTAATAGAAGCAATTTGTATTGACAAATGAGGATGTTGTGAAAGATATGGAATTGAGGATCTTTTAATTGTATGAGTTTTCCTTCTTAGATTGCCCATTGATTCCTATCAGTTCCCTGGGAAGTATTACTGACCCGAACAAAGTGCGGTGTCACCTTAGGTCCGGCTGTGACTACATGTCGTGCTGTGTGTATATGACAGAGGTCAAGAGACATGTCCGGGTGGACCTGGGGTTGGATGTATGTAACCACACCCTCAGTGGATCCATCGATAACTTGGCCGTCTCCACAGATCTCATGGATTACAATTGGGGTGAGTTTTAAAGTCCATCTGATGTAAAATGGATCCCTTTGAGAACATTGCACTTTGCAATTTCTTCTCTTATGATATCTGTGGGATGGGCATCAATTTTTTTTCCAAGTATTGTTTAAAAAATATTCAGTGATTATAGGCTATTTTACTGTCTGTTTGAGGAGAAATTTTATCTTTATTCTTACAGATACAGACAAAATATTTAGCCTTCATGGTGTGATCAATTGGAAGTGAGTATTATTAAAGAATTACATTGATCATGATAATTACTGTATTACAATTTATTTCAAACATCAATCAAAAGAGGGACTTTATTGTTAACAATTCAATTTGTTGGATAGTTTTAATCTATGAAAAAGATTGATCAAGCATGTAACTTTATTAATGTTTAAATATCACTTACCGCTAATATATATGACATCATTGTCCACAGAACCCGCTTGGTGGACGTCCCTTCCCAGCATGCTCACATAGCGGTGTTCACAATCAGTACCTGTTTTGAGAGCAGCTCCTGTTATGATGAGAAGATCCTTGATAACACCATTTTCTTGAAGGAGTCATGTGACTTGACAACTGGACTCAAGAGTGAGTTCATGAACAATTATTGTACAATGTCTTGTTACTTGTCCTCTCGGCTTAATAGTTAAGTATAGTCAATGATTGCCATGAAGACAGAACTTATGGTTGCGATGGTTTTTTGTGTAGTTATGTAAATGTGTTTATCTGTATACCTACATTTGTACATTCTATTTTTGTCTAGGTGGATTTTCTGCTTCTGCATGGATGACAAGTAGGGGATACACATCCCCCCTGAACCCCTCACAGACAGCAGAACTGATGACAGAACTGGACAGCCAGCAGTACTTGCTGGACACACCCTGTGATTCCACAGCAGGGATATATGCCTCCCCAACCAATGGATGGACCAATGGTGAGTATAATTTCTTTCTTTTTACACAACATTTTAAAAAGTGGACTATTTTTGAGTTTAAAATAATCATAAAGAATGACAACAACAAGGCTTGAACTCAAGACTCTTCAGTTTGAAAACCAATGCATTACCACTGAGCTAAAGGATTAACCCACTATGTAGCGCTATGAAGCTAATACGATCATTCTTAAAAGACTCTCAATAGTTGATAAAACAGTTTTGTGATTATTTTTTCAGGATGTACTTCCTCTGTGACTTTACCTGATATCAGCTCCGTACCAAGTGTTTGTCACCTGGACGACACCTGTACAGGTGTGAACTGCTGCCTCTCCCCCTCACTTCTTAGCCACTCACTCAATGTCAGGGTCAGTCTGGATCCATGTGCTTTCCTGATGACTGTCTACCTGGAAAAACTCCAGATCAGTGTGGATCAGTACAACTACACACAAGGTAGGACTGCTTGGTCAACTGGAGTTGACCTTTTTGAAACAACAGAAATTTTCTTTTTATGTGATGTTTTCATTTTAAATATTATTAATTGTAGGCACAAGTTTGAGATATTTCTTGAATGGCATGCTTGGCATAGAGTGAGTAGCTTCTTATTGCATGAATTCTAGATTTAAGTATTCAATAACTTAGTTGGCTATTATCTGCATTGGCTAAATTTAAAAAAAAAAGATTTATGGGTCAACTGTTTAAAAAATAAAAATAATGAATATGATTGTGTGGTCCCTTAAGTATTTTGTACATCAGTATCTGATAATGTTTGAAATTTTACGTTGAACTTGAAAAGAAATTTTATAGTTTACTTTATTAATTAACATTCCTTTTTTAACATAGAATAAGTTATCATGAGCTTCGAGCAGAGAGAAAGTACATTGTGAACTTGGAACTAAGTGTGTGCTTTGAAAGTGCTTCAGCATGTGCAGTGATTGCCTCGGTCTTACACGACACAGCCTTACCCCAGAGAGACTGTGAAAGATCTGCTGAAATGAGTAATTATCAGTCATAAATATTTAGTTCTTTATATCTCAGACATGTTTTAACATGAATATGCTTGCTTTTACATTTTCAAAAATATAATTAAGATAAAATTTGCTCGAATTCATTGGTTATCTTAAAAAATGACACAAATGATTTATTTATTTATGAATAAACAGGTTTCTCAGTGAACAATTACATCAGTTCAAAAGGATTCTCCTCGACCCTTTATCCTTTACCGGAACACCTTCAAATGAGAGTGATGGAAGAACACGGGACAGCAAACATGATGAAGCAGCCGGCCTGTAACCGACTAACTGATGCAATCTATGCCTCCACCACGCCTGTCAATGGCTGGAGATCAGGTCAGTCAGAACAAGGAGATGGAATCAGAAGCTTAACTTAACACTGTTGGTGTTAGGCTGTCACAAGAAAGACAACAAACCCATGAATAAAACTTCTTGAATATTTGAATATAGGTTCATTTATCATTTTGATCCTTGAGGTTTTGGTTAGATGTATTTGAGTCCTTGTGTGTTTATTTGTATTCATACTCTTATCATATGTAATCCTTGTACAATTGGTCATATATTTGAATCCTTGCCTTTTGTATTATCATTAATGAGGACAACAATACTTACACTTTGTTTTTAAAATATAAATGGTAAAAAATAAAATTCAAAGAAATTTCAAAAAAGGAGGAAGGACATCCCCAACTATCGATGTTGGATATTTTACTACTTCAGTCCTTGTTACAATATATATAATCAAACATCCACTGTTATTTTGAAGACTGCGTCCCAGCGCCATCACTAACAGACCTGAGCGGGGAGGCTATCACATGTTACAACCCGGCCAGCTGTACGGCCACCACTTGTTGTATGGAGATCGACCGCCTGGGTGGGCGGAGCCTGGAGGTGGACCTGGACTTCAATCAGTGTGCCAACTACATGGATATATCAGTGGAGAGGGTACCAGTCAGAATGTACATCACAGACATCGCTCTCAATGGTTCGTGCTTCAATTACTCTCTCTCTGTCAAAGTGTGTTGGCAATTAACATATTGCATAATAGTAAAAATTGTCTCTTTTTAAATGTTATCCTTCTATATTGGATTACAGGTACAGTTTATGTAGTCGGGTTGAAGGGAATGTTAATAACAAGGTAAGATGTTTTGGATGGTCTGTGTGAGAAATGGGTATGCTTTGAAAAAAATTGTAGGTTGTACACGTGTTATCATTAATAATATTCTGACTTTCAGTCTATTTTCAGAATCATCAGTACATTGTACAGCCAACAAATTTGGTTGTACAATGTACTGATACAATAACATGCTGTCCATTTTCAGGATATCTATCACAACAGACAAGGAAAACAATGAGTACCAATTTACACATAGTGTTTTAGCATGTTATGTTCCTGGGACTTGTGATCAGACTTACAACATCTTCCAGGATACAAAATTCAGCATCAAAACCTGTGACTACACTGGGGGATTTCTAGATTCAAGTATGTATTTTAAAAAGCAGGTACAATTGCAATTGACTCAAACTTGTGAGCATTTTGAGTTATTTTCATAAAAAAAAAATTGACCATACTAATTCAATGAAATTAATAAATTTGGTCCTATATATTTTGAAAATTTACATGTCAATGAAATAAAAATACTTTCTTTAATTACTCTCAGCTTTCTCCCTGACCAACTGGCTGGCTGCCCGGTCCATTACTGATGTGGGCTCCATCACCGAGGCTCAGGCAGACAGTCTGTATCTGGAGTTGGGACTGGACCACTTCATGCACTCCACAGACCAGTGTACTCTCTTAGATTCAGTATACGGATCTGCCACCGGGGGGTGGAATAATGGTATGCATTGTATTTAAAACATGTAATGTAAGATCTGTAAATAGACATTTTGTTTATATTAACCACTATTTTAACTTTGATAAAAGAGTTTGCAAAAATGTCTTTTCTTTTTTGTCAGAATGTCCAAACATTCCAACATCATCTCTAGGAAGTATTGCAAAACCGGCTGAGATCCGCTGTCATGTGTCTTCATCATGTGATCAAATCTCTTGCTGCGTATATCTTGCTCCAGTCAAACGTCATATTGAGGTTCAGACTAGATTTAACTTCTGTGGATATAAATTGGATGCAAACATAGACAAACTGAAGGATACCACGGACCTACTGGATTATGTTTGGGGTAGGTTCCTCACAAATCAGTGTCTGATACAACTCGCTGTTCTTTGATAAGTGCAAAAGAATATATTTTCTTCAAATGCAAAAACTCCTACAAAAATTTAAAGGAAGTTTTATAGAAATTTTTTTTGCTTTCAGGAACATCAAAACAGTTTAATTTGAATGGAGTAGTAAAATGGAAGTAAGTTTAAAATAATTAGATTTTCAAATTTACAATGTCAGTTTAGTAATTCATTTTTTTTGTCAATAATAAACATTTTTAACAAGCATTCTGAGAGTATTGCATAAGCAATACACGTCCGCTACCAGTTTGTAGAAATTTTTGAAAACAATGCACTGTTATGCAGAATAACGCTCTAACTTACCGTCTTCTGAATCCCAAATCAACAGACCAACCTGATAACGAACCCGATTGTAATATTACAAAAAACTCTATTGATAAAATTTACAACACAGTGCTTGACACTATTTTACAGAAGTTATTTGTTTGTTAGAAACAATAAAAGGAATGGTCCAAGTAATGCACAATATTATAACTGACTACATACTTTCCTTGTTTATTCAATACACACTGAACCCGATAACGCACCCGAACGTTAAAAAATTAGAATATAAAAAATTCGCGAAAATATGTCAACCAGACGCTACAAAAGTGTAAACGTGATCTGTAGTTTGAGAGTTTGAAGCTGTTCAGCAAATTTCATATTATTCATCAAACGCATAAAGAAAAAAAGTGGAAAACTGAAATGGGACGGACAGATGGACACAGAGGAAAGCTATAGTCCCCTCCGGTGAAAACCGGTAGGGGACTAATAAGGTTAATATCTGGTGTTGTAGGATGAATCTAGAGAACTTGGAGTCACAGAACAAGTACATAGGAAACCTGGAAATTCAAGCCTGCTTTGAAGCTGGCACTTGCATTATAAACGAGAACGTCTTGTTAAACACCAAGATTCCAAGAGCTGTTTGTGACTGGACCCTAGGACTTCAAGGTCAATTTTGTCTCATTATTTAGTATATACTTTTAAGATAAATAAATTGATATTTTAAGTTAGTTGCTGTATCAAATACAATCTTCCTTTTGGTAAACAATGATCATTTTTATAACCCTATAGGATTTAGTTTATCTGCCTGGTTAACCAATAGAGGTGAAGGTGCAGGTCTCAACCCACTCAGGACCTTCCTGCAGTCTGAGCTCCTGAAGGATCATGGGATAGAAAACATGATGAAGAGTCCCTCTTGCAGCAGGACAACAGGCACTGACTATGTATCAGCTGGGTCAGATGGCTGGAATCTTGGTAAATTTATAACTTTATTCGAAAGCAAAGATGCTTTCAAGAGGAGAGAGACTCGTGTAAAAAAATTTTTATAGAACTAAGGCCAACACATTAAGATTAAGCTGGTATGGGACACCGGTCAACATTAATGTAAATAAAAGTACATGATAGTCAAGTACTTTCACTGGTTAAGAATTTTCAAATTGTACATATTTGACCAAAAAATATGTTTGAAACAGTTTCATAGTTATAATGTTGTAATTCATTGTGCTACACTGTTAAGCCCCTTTCACAATTGGCGCACGAGCAGAAGCGACTGAATATTTGTGCGACCGAAAAAATTAGATATGAAACTGTTGCCGAAATAATCGCATTTGAAAAAAAGTATTCGTACAAAATTCGCACGATCTAAGCGAGCGTTGTGCGACGTAAACGCATTAAATCTTGCGATATATCTTGCGTCTTTATGCGACTGTTTTACAATGAAAGCGACTGTTGAAAGATAATGCGATAGGATCGCGCGAGAGACCAGATGATCGGACAATTGAACGTGCGCCAATGCGATTGGACGTGCGATCATGCGTTCCATGGTATGAATGCTCGTGCGAGTCAGAGGGGGTATATATACCGCCCATTTCCGACGCTCTATAGTAGACATAGTTGAAAGCGAAAGAACATGCCGCTCAAGAAGAAACAGAGATGCAGCAGCATTTTAATTACACCTCAATATGATTATTCTATTATCTTTGATTGATCTAGAAAGTCACGTGGCAGGGTGATTTCATAGGAATGAAAAAGCCGATATGAGCATATGATGTAGACAAGTATGATTAAATCAAAAATATTTAATCATTATGATTTTTTATATATCACAAAACCAACTTAACTATCTATGATTCGAAATTATGAAAGAAAAGTGAGACAGTAACAGAGGAAATCAAACATTCAAACAATTTTTAGAAATCAACGTATTTTGTATAATCATATGTTGTTCGTTTATTGCATTAATGTTCAGGGAATATGAAGTTTATTCCCCGAGAAAAACAAATTTCCCTCGGGCGATGCCCTAGGGAAATATAAGTTTTATTAGAGAAATAAATCTTCATATTTCCCTTACCATCATGCAATAAATGTATATTGTTGAATTGTGGTCTGAAACAGAGATGCTTATACATGGTATATATACAAGTGGCAAAGCAAGGCATATTACACTGATAAGTCGTGCAATGATAGTAAAACGTTGCAAGATAACATGAGACATGTTCAGCAACAGTCTCATGGTCGCACAATACGCGCATTAACAACTGCGATTCATCTTACGACCTTTAAAAATCGTGCATCACTCTTGTGAGTACTCGAAACGTTGTAAAAAGTTCGTACTAATGTTCGTGCATTGCACTGCGATAATATTGATCGCGTTCAGTCGCGTCTGAATAGTGTGCATGTCCACTATTCAGAGGAGACTTGATGCGACCAGTAAAACGTATGCAATGAATGCGAGAGCTCGTGCAACGTAAGCGAGGGCTCGTGCAACGTATGCGAGAGCTTGCGCGAAGCTAAAAAATTTCGATCGCAAAGTGGTGTAAAGTGGTCGTGCGCCAATTGTGAAAGGGGCTTTAGGTAACAATTTCGGCCAAGAAAGAAAACATTTATTTATAATTAAGTATTATAAAATTAACTTGATTTTATTGTTTATGTTGATAGGAAATATGTCACTTTAACAAGCTTCTCTCGTTTTGCAAGTTTAATGCATTTTGTATGCTTTTCTAATTATATGGCTGAATGAACAGTATGCATTGTATTTAACACCACTAGCCTGTCCAAGTCCCCCTACACTGAGGAATATGTCTGGAGATGCCATGTCCTGTTTCATGCCCTCCTCCTGTTCAGCAGTCAGGTGTTGTCTGGATGTGTCCAGACTCTCCGGACAATCAGTCGAGGTGTCCCTGGATTTCAGTCAGTGTGGAAACTACCTGGACATCACTGTGGAAAAGATCACAGTCAAGCACTACCTGAATAGCTTCACATTTGGTATGATGTTAACCATGTCTGCATCTCTCTCTCTCTCTCTCTCTCTCTCTCTCTCTCTCTCTCTCTCTCTCTCTCTTAAACTAATGTGGGGCATTGTATTGGATAATCAAATATTGTATATTGCAGGTGTTGAGCATAAAATGTCTTTAAGAGGAATGTTTGAAGTAAAGTAAGTATAATTATGTAGTCTTTGAATTCAAACATGTTTGTTTATAAAATAAGAGGAAAAGTTTAACAATGTTGAATACCTTGTGTTTAGGTACAAGGTCACACAAGCTGGTGGTGTTTATAAAGTGGACATGTCCGCCTACGTGTGTTATGAAGATGGTGGTGCCTGTGCGGAGGACTTCGCTATATTTAGTGACACAGAATTCCCAATCAAAACCTGCACCTATACCGATGGACTATTAAACCCAGGTAATAAAAAAAATGAATATTTGTAAGGTCCAGGGTTTTGACATTAAAAAGAATGAATAAAATTCAACTCTATAAACCCTGATTTATATTGTCATTATAGTAAACTACATCTATATATATGGTTATACATGTACTTTAAATCTTACTTATCTGATACTTTCAGCTTTCTCTCTGACCAACTGGCTGGCTGCCCGGTCCATTACTGATGTGGCCTCCATCACAGAGGCTCAGGCAGACAGTCTGTATCTGGAGTTGGGACTGGACCACTTCATGCACTCCACAGACCAGTGTACTCTCTCAGATTCCACATATGGATCTGCCACCGATGGATGGAATGATGGTTTGTTGAAAAACTCTTCATCTATTGGATTTCTTGATTGTCTGCAAAATACACATTCATATGTGTGGTCTTTAAATTTTAGGCTGTGCAGGTGTATCAAGTCTGACTATTCCATCTCATGATGACAAAGTTAAATGTTACATCCCACCGTCCTGTGAGATTGTGCGATGCTGTGTGTACATAGAGCCGGTGAAACGACATGTGGAGCTGCAACTCAATGTGACTACTTGCACATACAAAATAGAGACAGCAGCCGGAAATGGAGTAGTCAAAGCAGAAATGGACCTGTTCAACTATGCTTGGGGTAAATATAGAAAACCAATATTTTTAACTAAAGATTTTGAACAAATTTTTGCATTATTGGTCAGAGAATTAAAAAAATAAAAGGTTTTACAATTGAAAGTGATTTATATTTTATTGAATTAGGAACAAATGAAGAAATTCAACTTCACGGTGTAGTAAAATGGGGGTAAGTTTACTGAGTATAGACACTTTTGAGATATTTTCTTACATTTTTTAAAAATCATATCCACTTTTAAATTGATTTCTGTGCAAATAAATCTCTTCCAGAAATAAGGTAACACATGTTCAAAGTGCATCAAAGTTTACTATTGAGGGCACTGTTTCTCTGTGCTATGAGGCTGGCGCCTGTACAGACGTCACCATGAACTATGAACTGGGCTACCAGTCCTGTGCAGCATTGGTCGTGTCAGCCAAATATTTGCCAGGTATCTAATGAATCATAGAAAAAGCAAAATCTGTTATTTTTTTTCTCATACTTTACTTCATTATTTATATGTTTAGTGTACATGCTTTTCTCAAACGGGTTCAGTAAAGTATATTGTAAAGTAGACAGTACCTTGTATGGATCTTATGTTTACTAGGAGTGCCATTTGGACTTTGGAAGCAGACTCAGTGTTCAGCATTTACACCTGGTACAAGTAAGTATGATGTGTATTTAGACATGGAGAGTATCTTCCATGTAGAGCAGACACAATAGTTGCTTCTAAATCTGATCACCAGTCCTACATTATGTTTATTTTTAACTGATAAACTTATTATAACTTTATTAACATGCATGTACATTTATCTGAAAACTTCTTGAACTCTTTTAAATAAATGAAATTTTAAACTGCAACTATTTATGACTTGATGAAGACACCTACTGGTTTTAAGGTGCAAAAACCAAGGTCAAGTTCATTAAGATTGTTTCCAGATGACATCATGTAATTATAATAGGTCTCTTTGTGTGCATTAGATGATAACTACGACTTTAGGAACACTGCTATTAAATTAAAGGCCAAGAGGTCAAAGTCACAAATGTAGTGGATAGAATGCTTATATATAAACATGTAGATTCCCCATATCAAATACTGTCAACCAATATCTAGGGAGAGATCACTTTTAATATAAATGAAATTACACACAAGGGAATCAGATGAATGCCATGCTCTTATGATCTTAGACTAGCTCTTCTTTGGAAAGTGTAAATAAAGTAATTTGAATTTAGAAACTTTTTGATTTTATTACTCTCTTTTTTTAAAGCTTGCCCAGACATCACTCCAGGCTCCAAATGTGATGCTTTGTCAGACTGTAGTGGAGTTGAGTGCTGCTTTGACACCAATTTTGAGCTTGGTGCCAGAAATGTTTACGTCAAAATCCGTATCAACTGTGACGCAAATAATTTGGAGTATGAAATAGAAACAGAGAAATACAATAAAGGCTTAGCAACACTAACAGATGGTACTGTATTTAAACTATAAATGAGACATTGGTATAATTTATGTTTACTTGGTTAAAAAATATGATGGTTAATGACAAGACTTTAGTGTAACTGAATCTGTATCTGAAATTGCTACAACTGTCATGCAAGGTATGGAGTTAGAATTGTAAGTTGCTATCTTGCAGGCAGTACAAACACAGAGACTATTGGAACTGCACCCACCTTCAGTTTGAGTTACTCCAAGACAGCTGACAATGGCACTCATCAAATGACTGCCTCATTCACCATAAGAACTGGCACCTCCCCCGTGACCTCAGTGATGCATGATTTGATAGATAGTACTAGCATCATTGCCACACCCGCATGCACTGCAAGAAAGAGGAGGCGCCGATCTCTCAGTGTCACTCAGTAAGTGACTGATAACCAGATGTAGCAGAAGGAGTACTTGTTTAGTCTAAACTAGGATTATAAAATGTGATACACGTACTTTGCGCTTACTTGGGTATTAGAGGACACTCTCTATCTATATATTTACTAACAATATTACTGTAAATAAATGTTTACATTTGTTGTTCAATGATACAAAGCATAATTTCAATTATATTTTCGTCAAAATTAACTAACAGTTTGTCAAATGATATTTCGACCCCCTGGTACAAGTATCAAGAGGAAAGTATGTGAATGGGATGAAGAGAGTGCTTGAATTTGTCAGTGGATGAAGAGATTGTTTGTTTTACAGACTTGACCCCACAGACTTCAAGGCTGGGGTGAGGACCCTGCTACAGAGTGGGGCCAGCAATGAGGACATTGAGGACTTCAGGATCCTCTGTCAGGACCATGCAGTGAGTGTCTCCTCTTTTGGCAATCAATAATTAATACTCAAATTCAGTGTTATCAATGAAAGTGCCTACATGATTAGAACCAATTTAACAAGACCTTAGACTTTCGGTAGGATGTAATTATCTTTTTCTTGCATCAAAACAAGTTAAAAATGATGCTGGTTTCAAGAAAAATATGCACAGATTCTGTATTCTTAGCTAAAAAACCAGACAAATCTTGTTGATTTCAAAGAGCCATGGCCGAGGGGCCAGCAATGAAATATACAGACTTTTGTCACATTTCTGTTTAAACAACAATCTAAAGTCCAAGCTCTTGTTAAAATGATTCTAATACACAGCATTGGAGATATCGTACATCTCATGTTTTTACCTGTCATTGTACCAGGTCTTGTTTCCATGACAAAACACAGTTATAGGCCTCTTGTTGAGATCTATCAAACTTTATTAAAAGGGTTAAATATATGGGTGATTTTTTACCTTAAATGTTGTTTTCCCCCCAGAAATCTAAGAGGTTGACAAACATGGTCAGTACCTTTTTGTCCAATGATGATGCAAAGACCAGCATGAAGACCCAGATAGTGTCGCTCGGCCTGAACAATCCCTTTGCCCTACCAGTCCTGAATAATTCCACCGACAATACAACTGTCATGGGAGGTAACTGAAATCTATGTTCAAGTCAGATTTGGACATGGCTTCTGGAAACTTTTACCGTAATTCTGAATGTAAAGAGTTATGGCCATTTAGGAAAAGTCATATGCATAACATTTTCCGACACCATCATACTTGCATGTATCCAAATTCTTTAACACATTTTACAAGTATCCATATAGTCCTTTAAAAGCATGAACATGTTTTACCAATGACTGAATTATGAATCAAAGAATTTCTACGCTTGATAAAATAATACGAATGAAAGACTGATTTGTGGGGACTATTTTAGCGGAATCCATTGAGAACTTAATGGGTCGAGGGCCATCTCCATCAGGGGAGAAAGATGGTGGCATATACATGGTGGGTCAAGGCCTCAATGCCAAAGGGACAAAACTCTTGAGTCAGAAGTTAGCCTGTTTGACCATCGGAGATCTTGAAGCTCTGCTTAACTTCAAGAACATGAACTCTTCCCAAGTGTCCCAGCTCCTGTCTCAACTGAAAGACTTGGCCAAGGCTCTGGTAGGTGTAGTGGTATTGATGCTACTGTGGAATCATTAAATTTTGTGGGGGCCAATTTTCGTGGATTGCTTAAATTTTACAGGTTCGTGGGGACGTAATTTTGTGTATTCTCTTAAAACTACAAAAGATATATGACTTTATTCTCTAATTTATTCATTCATGGAGGATATTAATTTATGGATGAGAGGTACCCACGAATTCCACGAAAATTGAGCCACCAGGAAATCTAATGATTCCACAGTATTGTATGATGACATGATGAAACTTAGACTTTCTTCATTGACTATAAGTAGTGTTTTGAAATCTTCTATAATAACTAGCATTTACGAATAATTCATTAGAGACCTCTGGTAAATATCTTCTTCTTTTTAGAAACATGTATTATAAGGACATTAAATTTTATGTTATGATCCAAATACGTTTTGTCTTCTTAAAATTCTGATAAGAATATTTTGGTGTTGTTTTTGTACAGTATTCTGACTTCAACAGCCGACTAAACCTCAGTAGCAGCACTGAGAGTATTTTTAAGAAGTTTGATTTGGAACTGTCTGGGAGTCGAGAATTCCCCACACAAACGGTCAATGTCTTCTCCTACAATAAGATGTTCTTTGTGGGAGGCCTCATCAAAATGAACTTTGGTAAAAAATATCAAGATTTTACGTTTAACTGCATTGTTGGACATATATTTTCTTTTACAAATTATTCTTGGTTAGAAATTTCAAATTTAATGATGAATTAAATGTTTAGGATTCAGTGCTGTTGGAAGCTTGAGTTCCAAGTTCTCTGCCAATGTGAAGGTTATGGACATGACAGGGAATGCTAAGGTGGATCCTTATGGGAGTGTAATGGTTTCTGGACAGCTCTCTGTTGGAAATTTCTTTCACGGGTCTCTCAAACTAGAAGGAAGCATGATCGATGTGCATTTCCCATCAACTGCTGAATTAAGCTTCAACAAATTTCCTCTGGAAGTGGGGTAAAATGTTTTATGTTGATTTATTGTTACAAAGTTATAAGTATATGAGCATATGTCAAACAATTTTAAAAATTATAATTCAAACTGTGTTTTCTTCATAGTGTTCAAATGTATTTGAACCTGAAACCAGTGAAGCTAGCACTGGAAGCCAAGGTGGCATTGAATGTGGACCTGGGCTTTGTGCAGTTCCAGCGTGAGCTGTTTAGGTCCACCCTGTGGGATTACAAGTCCCCGACCATCCAGAGACTGCTGATAGACCTGAAGAAGCAGGAACAGGACCAGACGCCACCAGAAATCAGGAGCTTTGGGGTATAGTTTCTTTCTCAAAAATATTTAAACAAGTATCTAACTACTTCCATAAATGTTTAGGATTTATTTGATATCCCCTAACCTAACCTCATTTATCTTTTCTTTGCCAACTGGCATATAAGTGTACTAACTGGCACATAAAGCCCTAATACTCTGCACTGCTTCCACTTGCCTATGTCTGTGGCTAATGCCCTTGCTGATGCCCAGTGTTATATCAATGGATGGTCATTCCTTAATGGTCCAAGTGAATTTTGCAGAATTCGACCAGTGAAGGTCGGTGTGGGGTGATACAGGAGGCGGGTAGGGATTACAAGGAGCCTATGTTCCGTGTGTTCCTGGACGCGGGAGACGACCTCAGTGACATCAACATGACACTTGATATAGGGACTGTTCCAGGAGGAAAAGACGTCATTGCTGGGAAAGAGCTCGGAGGATTCTCCACCATGCTGAATGATGTAGGTTTTAATATTAGGAAACTGGAGGCGTCAGCTTCTCATTAGAATTCAAACCAAGAAATAAATCTTATCAAAATATCAAATGCTTATATAAACAGTAATCTAGTACTTAATTTAATATGAAAATAATATTTTTCAGGTTTTGAGTCCTTCAGGGGTACCTCTCTACTTCACTGTGTATGTCACCAATCAGGCAGGAGAAACTGCAACAGCCATTTGTTCACTATCGACCTATGATGTCACACTCCCAGGAGGTAGGATGGGAGTGGCCTTCAGGTCCACAAGTAACCCCAGTGTGCTGAAGGCCACAGTGACAGTGTATGAAGACTCGCCCATCACCGAGAGCAGGGTGGCTGTGGGGTACGGGAAGGGTATAGATGGGAGTCAGATCATAGGCTGGACCACAGTCAATCTACAGGAAAACGTAGTGGATTACAACGTTGGTAAGTTTTTTGAAAAGCTTTGCTGTACAACCAAAAATTGAGATAATAAAGATAGTTTTAGAAATAAAAAATTGAATGTGTTACCTAAAAAATAATATTTGTATTGTATATTATGCAATGCGGTTTTTTTCATTATTGAATTTTCATTAAAAAGTGACTTGGTTGGTTTCAATTCTGCTAATTTGTTGAGATTGAAAATTGATGTTTATTTAACAGGCAATGATCCAACCCATGAAAAAGTGATGAAGCTGTTTTCTGCTGGTAAGATAGCCCGCCTGGTGGGGACTGGTATTGTAAGCGCCTCCCACTCAAAGATAGCTACAGTGGGGGAGTGTGCCACTTTGTGTAACGGCATGCATGTCACCAAGTGTCTCAGCTTCAACTACGACTTTGGCAGCAGTGGACATTGTGAACTGTTGGAGGTCATCGAAGGACAAGACTACAAAACATCAGTTGTAAGTGAAACTGTGACAATTTATATTGTAAACTGTGGCTTTGAATTTAATACATGCAATAGAAAAATTTAGAATTTATTACATCACCATATTAAAGAGTTGATAAAAGATCTTAGTGCTATAACGACTTTTTAATTCTTTAATAATCAATATAACTTTGGTTGGTTAATTTTTTCTACCTCTATTATAAATTTATAATTTATGTGTAAATGTATTGTAGCTACAATGGTGATTGAAATCTGTAGCTTTGCTTTATTTGAAATTGATTTTATGTGTATTATACAAATTTACATAAATTATATAATGCTTTTCAAGTATTTATCCGACTATCCGAGGATATTAATTCTTTCTACAGGATGGCCTATACATGCACTACGAGAAGCTGGGAGTCGGGTCTAACAGAGGATTTGAGTACACCAACCTGAACCTTCTCCACAATCAACTGTACTTCTTCAACTTCCAAGTGGTCAATTCCCTGGGCTTTACCAACATTTTGTCCTCTGACCCCATTTTGACTGATTTCACTCCACCCACACCAACCTCCTGTAATTAAGAAAAATTCATTTAACATCTGTTGTAAAATCTGAATATCAGAGCTATTAAATGAGACAAAAGAATAATTAAATCAGGTAGCAACAGTTGTTTACCAAGTTGTTTGTTTTAATTTTAGGGCAAATCAGAGTGAGCAGTGACACAACAGAAATCCTGCCCTGTTCTACTGTAATCCCATCAGACCGAGACGACTGGCAGAGGTTGTATTGTGTGGGGGTGGATCCAAACACCCGCAACCACCGCGTCATTGTGGATGGTCCAGGCTCAGAAACTGTGTACAATGGACACGAGTTCAAAACTGACCTCCTCTATACCAGAGCCAATCAGTATATATCAGGTGAGGCCACAAGAAAGAACTCAATTGATTAACAGCAAACTCCATTTCTGAATTGTTTTGTTTTCAACTGAGAGAATTTTTATATTTTCTCTGAAAGAGTACAAAGAAAACTTCATGTAAGATGATTAAGATCTATTTTTTAAGTATGATCACATGTTTGATAAATTCTCCTATGATCCATTAAAAACATTAACTTTAGTTAGTGTAACATTCCGTTTTTATTAGGTACACTTGAGTTTTAAGCACTATGGAACAGAATTATATTCAGAGAAATTTATTTTACAAACTGCATGGTTCTAATCATTTGTGATACTAGTAATTTCAATGGTTGGTTGCAGCAAACTGGGATGGCATCCATGACAATGAGACCGGATTGCTTGGTTTCTCTGTGGGAGTTGGGCTGACCCATTGTGATGACACAGTCTACAAGTTCCACGACCCCCACGGTCACCTCCTGGACTCCTCCCAGTGGACCTACAGTGTCATCATGACCCCCATACCAGCTCCATACTCAGTACTGCCAGGTCTGTATCTGAGAATTTTATGAATTAGCAGCAAAATTATTTTTTTTGTTATCAATACTACCTGGTATTGTTTTGATAATCCTACAAGTCAACAGAGGATCAGCATGATGATTTTAAGCAGATTCAAAAAGCATTAAAATCAGTTTCAGAATCTCTACATTTCTTTTGGTCAGTATTTGCCAATATTCTTTTGTTTATAGATGGGAAGTACTACATCACAGTGAGGGCCATTAACAGGGTGGAGTATGGAGGACCCCTGGCGACCTCAGTGTGTCACTCTACAGCCTACGCCATAGACAACTCCCCTCCCATCGTGTACGAGATCTTCAACGTCCAGTACAACGAGGAGACTTACAATCTAACACTGTCCCACAACTCATCGTAAGAATTCAGAAACTTGTTTTAATTGCTGAATCAAACAATCGTTCTTGTCCTAACCTTAATTCTCTCTACACCAATAGTTGGATAAGGCAGTCAATTTCAATGACAGACTTGTATGACTTTATGCATTTATTTATTAGGGATCCACATTCGGGGTTAAGCAGAAATGACCTCTGTCTGGGCCACACCCCTCGAGACTGTGATGAGCTGGCCTGGACCCAGATAGACTACTCGCCAAACATATCCTTTATACACCAAATGACCGACGGAAAGGAAATCTTTGTCAAAATTAAAGCGGTCAACAATGGTTAGTACTTTGATGTTTCCAATATTGTTGTACAGTAATAAGATTTCGAAAAATAATGATTTTACTTTACTTGCTCTAATGCTTATTATTTTTTATAAGAATTTTGGTCATTTCATTGTGTTTTTAAAGAAGCACTGTTGCAATTTTTTTTTTATTTCAGTGGATTTAAGAAGCATTGGTGTGGCCAATGCCTCCATCATTGTAGACAGATCAGCACCAGTCCCAGGAAATGTGTACGACGGGGAAACAGCTGGACAGGACCTTATGTATACCAAGGATCAGGACAAGGTAAGGCTTCACGTTCAATTCTGTTATTATAATGCATACATTCATGGTCAAAGATTTGTTTGATTTGTGTATCTTTTTGTCCACACCTTTAACTTTTCACCTAACATTAAATTATGCTTTCTGGTATACAAGAAGAAGAGTTGCTGCTTGTTGACCAAGGCGATGGGCATGAATTACTTGTCAAGCTCATGTTTCTACCAAGATACTTTTACACATTTTTTATTTGTTGTATTTTTTTATGTTTAGATTTGTGCAAACTGGGAAGGATTCAGTGACGAAGAGTCGGGCATTGCGCTCTACATTGTGAATGTATGGACTTCAGACAGTGGAGTTACTACAAAAGTTGTGAACGATACTCAGTTTTCCAGAACCACAAGTTCTGCATGTTTTGACCTAGCAGTGGGAAATCATCTCCAACATGGAAAAATGTATTATGTAACAGTGCAAGCCTTCAACAGTGCTAACAAACAGTTAAATGTGTCGGCCACATCAGATGGAGGTAAGTTCTACATGAGTTATATGAAATCTCATGACAAAGCTTTTCTGTTCTTTTAAGAAGGACTGGCACCTTTTAATAATATTCACAGCAATTTATCAGAAATTTGTGCAGTCAATGCATGCGACAATGTATTGTAATTCACTTTTATGTTCATTAACAGTGCTTGTTGATACCACCAACCCAGTGTCTGGGACAGTAGTGGATGGTAAGGATGCCGCATTCACAGACATACAATACACCACCAGCCGCGCAAAGGTGGAGGTTCAGTGGAAGGATTTCAGTGACGCGGAGTCCTTCATCCGGAACTATCAAGTCCAGGTCCACAGAGCCAGGTAGGGTCTAAGGTGGAGTGAATTGTTTGGTTAAGCTCTGCAATATGGGTATACTTAAACATGTATTTGGCAGTATAATGCTTGCAATTACAAAACTCAAAGATGCAATCTTTTTTAATTTCCTAAAGGAGCTATGAAAGCACTTACTGAACAGTAATTCTTAAGCCTCAAAAACAATGTAGTAGCCAAATCCCTGACATGTTATTCAACAAATGATGAAAACTTCAGTTTATGTGGCTATTCATAAGCATCTATTATTACTAAACACCTCCAGAAACCTTGGAACAAGCTATGAGTTGCTGAGTGATTGGTCCACATTCAGTAACACATCCTCCAGTGTCACCTGGCTGAACTTTGACTTTGAACACAAGGACCGGGTCAAGACAGAGCTGAAGGTCACCAACGGAGCCCTGAACTCTGTGACACAACAAACAGACGGCTTTGTGGTGGACCTGAGTCCCCCAGAACTGGAGCATTTGTGGGATGGATTAGGGAGTTCAGACATCATGTACCAGGTACAAAGTCCTCACAGTTAATATTTTTTCTTCAATAGTTAAATACATCTTGTGTCGGAGATAAAAATTAAATATATATATGTTGTGTTTTTCAGGATGTGACGGATCGCCTTCATGTTACCTTTTCTTTCAAAGACGATGAGTCAGGAATAAAACAGTACCAGATTCAAATTTATGAGCTGTACCACGGCACGAGAATGAAAAGATACCCAAGTAATATCTTGTTGTCACATCACTGCTTTAAAACAACAATTAATTAAAAAATAGTTATATTTTTCTCTTACTTGTAACCTTTTTTGTTGCCCTTGCAGTGACCCACACATGGAACACCATTGTATCTGGGTCACTGACCAGCTACACATGGACAGGACTGAGCCTGAGACAGGGGGCACTGTATACTGTCAGGGTGGCAGCAGTCAACAACGCTGGCTACATGTCCTCCTTTGAGACCAATGGAGTCATCATTGACACCACATCACCTTTGGTAAGTTCCTCAACTTGTAAATGTTGACTGAAGAATGGAAATCTATCCAACAGCTTTACAATATGTTCTAGATGCACAGTAAAACATGATTCTTGCAAATTGCTAGGAACCACATACTTAAGTTTTTAATGAATAAATGTAATTTGTTATAACCATTATGGATTTGAAAATTTTTTTGACGAGGGTGAATAAAATTTCCTTTAATGCAAGCATGATTTTGTTATTACATGTATGAGCTTGTTTTCAATTAACAGGTTTTACTGTACATATACACAAAAGAAGGTATCTCTGTTTTGTAGGTTCATTGGTTGAGAGTGGGTGTGATGGCTGAGATAGCTGAGGAGTTGACCAGTGGTCATGTGCACCAGGCTGACAGAGAGGGGATCATGGTCGCCTGGGATGTAGAGGACCACCAGTCTGGGATTGTCAAACACGAGCTGGCTGTGGGAACAACACCAGGTTATTCTTCAAGCCTAATACTCGGAATCAGATACCTTTAGAAATAAGAATAAATGTTAAAGAAATTGCTTTTGGTAATTATTTGATTTTTTAGGAGGAACTGATGTACTGAACTGGAAATGGGTTGGCCTTGTGCATAGCTATTACATTGATGGTCTGAGTCTCTCTGTGACTGACCTGGCCACTACCCAGCCTGTGTATTACGTATCCCTACGAACAGAGAATGGTGCAGGGAGAACTGTAACATCGAATTCCAACCCAATCTACATCACCCAGGGTGATAAAGCAGGTAATATTATAATTGAGGCCTTAAAACGACCATGGCTGATGGGTTTTACAAGCAGTACAAAATACTAAAATTTTGGTTATTTTAAATACTGAGAATATAAAGTGCCACAATGACTTAGTTTCACAAATGATGAATGGATTTGGTAATATGGCTCTAATCTTTGTGATAATGCTGCAAACTTTGAAAGGCATGGTGTATGATGGAGCTGAGGGCAGTGAGGACATAGTGTCGGGTACCCTGCGCCCGGACGGTGTGTTTGAGATTGACCACCAGCTGGATGCCAGCACAGTCACTGTCCAGTTCACAGGGTTCGAGAGCAGTCTGCATGGCATCATGAAGTTTGAGATGGCTGTAGGAACAGAGCCAGAGAAACAAGACATCCTGCCATTTACTGAGGACAATGTTGTCCACATGGAAGAGACCAATGTGGAAGGAAATGGTATGTGGCAGAAGAGTTTTAAAAGTTTGGCTGTACCAAGAGTTAACAAGCATAATCTGTATACACTCAAGAGAAACAAAGCAAGCTAATGTAGAGTTGATGTCCCCATAGGTTTGACCAGCTCAGGATATGCACAAGTCAATCTAGAACTAAAGGCCAATCAGACGTACTACACTACAATCAGGGCGGTGACTAATGGTGGTAATGTTCTACAGACCAGTTCTGATGGCTTCACTGTCGACCAGACTCCTCCTGTTATACAAGTGGACAGGTAACAAACTCAAGTCATAGAAGTTTTTCCTGTGGAATCAAATTGATACAGTTTCTGTAATATGCATGAATTGAAAACTTCAGTTTATTTACCATTGGGGTAAATTTTTTGTGTTATGATGATGACTCATAGTATTTGTGTGTTCAATACATGTACTACCATATCAATTCAAATGTAGTTAGAAAATAAGAAAAAACAAAAATATTGAAGATTGAACAAGATTTAAACCAGAGTCCTTATAAATAACCAAGTGTCAATAGTTTATATACTGTGGTTTCATCAATATTCGTTGAATACCAATTTTCATGGATTTCGTTTTTAGGTTGATCCATGAAAATAAATGTTCATTGAAATGCAATTTCTATTAACATTTTGTATTGATGGGGTCATTGGCCACGAATTTACAATGAAACTGTGATTTTCACTTTATCCATGAAAATTGATACCCTTGAATATTAATGAAACCACACTATATAGTGCATAACTTCAATGTCTAAGATGTATTTTTTCCCACTCAGACTGGCAGATGACTGGTTGTCTGACGGCCCGGCCAATGACACGGTGTATGAGATATCAGAGAAGTATGTGTCGGCGGAATGGCACTACAATGACACAGAGTCGGACATTGTGAAGGCGTGGTGTGCCGTGGGAACATATCCTTATGCTGAGGACATCTCATCAAAGAAAGAACTCAACATCTCCTCAATGAACAGCAATGGAGTGAATGTGGCCTCAGTGCCAGCCATGAAGTCAGGTTTGTTTCTCCATTTATTGTCTCCCATTCCAGTTTAACTTTGAATTTATAAAAATTTCTATGCACTTAAACGGTATTTCCTTTTAAAATGCTTCTTAAGATTTGTGTTGATTTTCTCTATTTTGTTTTCTAAAGGAAAACCTAGTATCATAAGCATCTGGGCAGAGAACAGCGTGGGCTTGATCAGCAAGAAGATTACCAGTGCAGTGGTGGTGGATGACACTACCCCCCAGTCAGGCTCCGTCACCTGCCCAGAGTATATCCAGGTCTGTACCATCATAGGATGCAAATAATATAGACTATTATAGAAACCTGTACCAAGTTGAATTAAGAATGGCTGTGAATTTCACCATTAATGAATATTAATTAATATTATTCATAGGTTGTTTCTCTATAACTGCTCTTTGTCACCTGACAGTGTATTTGTTTGCAGAAGTTGCACAGTTAAAAGATATGTTAACTTATTGTTATGAACAAGCTACTGTGACACTTCATGAAAAATTTTACCTAAATTTATGACGACATATCTGTTTTACCTACAGCCAGGGCAGTCCATAGATTGTAGCTGGACAGGGTTTTCAGACACAGAATCTCCTATCACAGAATACCATATAGCAATGGGGTCAGCGCAGGGAGATAACAGCTTGTTGTCAGGGGTGACTGTTGCCGGGGATACATGGAAATATACCATCACTGGTAGGTAACACAGTATCCATCAAATGTGTCCACCAGCTTTGGACCTTCTGAACTTGTTTAGAAAGAGCATTTTGCCATTATTAATTAGGACTGACACATTTTCAGGAATTAGTAAGTGTCTTGGTTTTTTGTTTTACAATGTGTAGGTGTGACTGGTCAGCTGTCCCATGGGTCGGTGTATTATGTGACAGTGACGGCAGTGAACTCTGTGGGTCTAGAGGTCAGTGCCTTCTCCCTCCCCATCGTCCTGGACACCACCCCGCCCGTCACAGGGAAGGTGGTGGACCTACACAGCGTGTACAGACTGGACTTCTCTGATAACACAGCCACCGTCACCCAGAACAGTGTCCAGTGCTCCACAGAACAAGGTCTGTTTTACTGATTAGAAGTATACACTGATTTAATATATTGGTAGAACATATGCTTTTAATTATTTTACTCACACTGAAAACAAAAACAGCTTTTTTAAAAGGAAGTTAATAAGTATATTAAGTACTGTGAGTAAGAGTTATGCAGCTATTACTAACTAAACTATTAACAACATATATATTAGACAGTGATTTAATGAATTAATATACAAATATTTTTATGGTATTGTCTTCGTACGTAGGCTTGATATTGAGTTAGTAGATTTGATTCTTTAGTACATGTATTGTTGTTTTCAGAATGTGATGCTCTAGATGCCATTTGTACAGAGTCCCTTACATCCCTGTCAGTCACTTGGATGCCATTCTCTGATCCAGAATCTGAAATTGCAGAGTTAGTTGAACTTCAGAATGTGATTGTTTATGTAATATTTCATTCTATAACTTCCAAGATACAGAGTTTGTTTATCCTCTGTGTTTTAGGTATCAGATAGCAGTGGGAACCTCACCAGGAGGGGGACAGATTCAGTCTTTCATCCCAATCCCTCTCTCCAGCAAACACTACACTGTGGGCGGCCTGAATCTGAATGGACAGAGACAGGTGACTATTCCCTCTGTATAAACAGTTTCATCTGATTCTTTGATGCATTATGTAAAATTTATTGATAACAATTAATTTTTATGGCTAGCTGCAGTGTGGACTATATTAGTCAAGGCTAATTTAAAGATGTGTGATTCTGTTTTCCCTTTCCAGTTGTTTGTGTCTGTAAAAGCTGTAAACAAGGCCGGATTGTCCAGTGTATCCTCCTCCAATGGTGTGTACATGTCGTACCTCAGTCAAGGCAGATCACCCCTGTCTCATGTTGGAATCATGGACCTTGTAGAGGGAGGCAACCAGGATGTGTAAGATCTTCACTTACCAATCACTTACCAATGCAGAACAGTAGTCTGGTTCTTTCTAATCTGTTAAATAGAACTACTTCAGAACTCTAGTTTTACTAACACTGATATTTCAAATACCATGGATATGTCAAAGTGAAGTCCCAACCACTTATTCTTTTAATTAAGTGTTATTATATTCCTTGATATATCCAATTCTTGGTATGTTATTGCTTGGTCCCATGAAGTCTAATGTATTGAGGTTTACCTGTATTTAGGGATACATTTTTCTTGTTTTACAGAGACATCCAGACAGATCCAGCGACTATCATGGCTGGCTGGGACACCTCAGGAGATCCTTGCCCAGCCACAAAGTATGAGTGGGCCATAGAAAGACTGGACGGAAAAGTCATCTCTTCATTCCTTGACATGGGCTGTGAGTAGTTATCACCATTAATGAAATCTTTTGTTTCTTGTTAAAGTCAGAACTCTTGTTGTGTCGTTGCTGCCCCAATTTATTAGTTTAATTGATGACTCAATTAGGTTTAAGTTTACAAAAAAGATCTAAAAGATCTTTTCAAATCTTGCAGAAAAATTGAAATATAAACTTGGCTGCCATATGTATTTTGAGTTTTTGAGCTCAGGAACAAATAATTATTTTTTTTTTTTTGCCTAAGCAAAGACAATAATATACATTGTAATTCGTTGAAGAATTAATTCGGGTTTCAGTGGATACAGTGTGAGATTAATGTCCTGTTGTTTGTAGTGAAGACCTCCGGGCTGATTGATGGTCTGGTGTTGGTGAACAGCGAGACCTACATCAATCTGTTGAGAGTGACCAACTCCATTGGTTACCAGTACACCATGAGGTCTTCGGGGGTCACCATTCAGGGGACGCCTCTCTTGCCAGGGAAGGTGTACGATGGTAGCATAGCAGGTTTCGATCTAAACGTTCTACCCTCTCCGAGGACTGTCTCAGCCAACTGGAATGGATTCGGTCTTCCAGCAGATGCCATTGTGCAGATTGATGTCAACAGTGGTAAATTCATAATTTGTTTGCTTTAGCAAGTAAGATATACTTGTTGACAACTCTGACTTTTTTTTTCTATAGAAAATAATAAATATGTTTCTATTGGATAATAATAGCATATAGGGAGATAAGATAGAACTACGATTTGTGAAATTAAATAAATAAATATTTGAAGTTAAAAAATAAACTAATTCCTTGACAATGTATTGATAATGAGGTATTTTGAATACTAAGATAACAAAGGCCTTTCTGTGTATCCATAGGAAACTCTGGAGTTCAGACCGATCAGTCCAAGTTGGAGTCTCAAGACAGAAGTCAGCAGATAGCTTACTATGAAGTGGCTCTGGGGACAGACAGAAGATTCAACAAGACCCGCTATGATGTGGTGCCCTACACAGAGGTCGGCACCAACACGACCATCACATTCTACGACCTGAGTCTCACCTCGGGCACGGCTACCTATTACTTCACTGTGATCGCGTACAGTAAATCGTTCTCCAAGACCATGGTCACTTCTAATGGATTCACAGTGGGAGATGGAGGAGGGATCACAGGTAAAACTTGTCTTATTGTTAAACTGAGCCAGAAATAATATTTTGATAAGATGCGGTGCAACTGAATAGAAATACATATGTGTGCTGTAGACTCGTAGTTTAGATTTAACAGTTTTATCAGATATGACGGGAAAATACTGAATAAGAATAAGTCATATAGTGATGGAGAATACATTATTTGTATTGAACAATTTAAAATGCTTTTGAATGACTGTTTGTAGTTGGAATCATATCTAGTCCTGGCAGTTGTGTACACACTAACGACTCCCTAGAAGTCCAGTACAATGGCTTCTCCTCATCTTTGGGTATTTTCATGTATTACGTGGCCATTTCAAACACCACAGAAGCCAATAACACAGAGTGTAAAGAATATGTAAGTCAACGTTTAGGAAATGACAATAAATTTGATCAAACTTAAACCACTGATTTCTTGTGTTTATGTTGTGTTGTCATTATTGCTACATTAAATGTGAACAGATTGATGGAGGCTCCCTATCAGAGAGTGAGAGAAAGGCCTTGTTTCCTGCGATGGATGTCGCTAACCAGGGACAGAACACCTACGCCAAGCTAACAGGACTAGACCTAATCCATGGACAGACCTACTACATCTGGGTCATTGGTAATACTTTACAAAATCTTGTATATCTTAATTATTAATCTGTTTAATTTTACCAACACATATTTTTCAATTATAACAAAATGGTAAACAAATCTTGACTTTGTTTCTTCAGCCACAGACAACTCTGGACAATGTGCTAGCACCTACTCAGCCTTTATTGTTGATGTCACCAAACCTGAGATGGGCAAGATGAAAACTGGGCCTTTCTATGACATGGTAAGAAATTCTGGGATCATTGCTTTTAAATAAGAATACATGGGTATAAACTTATTTCCGACATGATTTCAAAAATAATGGATTACTAAACACACCAGTTATTGACTGATTAAGTTTATTTATATTTGACTTTTAGAAGAATTTAATGTTTTCTGTTACAAACATTTGATTTGTATGTTGCTTTCAGTCTGTGACCTACTCCACCATTGACACCAGTATAAGTGTCAACTGGATGAACTTCAGCGATCCGGAGTCTGGAATATCCACCTTTGAGATTTCCCTGTGGAGGAACTCCTCCTGCAACAAGAACAGAGCCACAGCCACCAGTGTCACAGACTGGATAACTCTGTCCAACACCTACACAGCATACGACGTCGTGGATATCAAACTGCAGGTAATTGTCCATTAACAGAAGGGAGGTATTTAAAAATATTACCAAGAAGTTACTTGAGTTTTCAGTTCATTTGTATTGTCAGTTTTTACAGATTTTAGGGTATATACATTTTAAGTTTGGAAAATCACTTTTATGAGAAATGAATAATGATCAAACTTCATAATTCATTAAAGATTAAAAATTTTTAAACAAGGAGTTACCATGAAATCCACAAAAATGAGCTAAGAAAGTCAAACTTAAAAATAAACTGGATTAACTAATAGTCTAGCTTTCTGCCTAATGACATATGGATCATTTTTGTGATGTATTTTCTTCTTTAGGAGAACATTCCCTATTATGTAAGGATGAGAGTGAAGAACTGTGCCGGTCTGTTTGTGGAGCTGCAGTCTCCCCCGGTCCTCATTGACAGGACAACCCCTCATAGCGGTGTGGTCAAAGATGGTCCAGACTTCCTGAGTGATGTATTGTGGGTGAACGATAACACCAAAGTCACAGGTTCCTGTCTTCTGTCTTTATTCATAGAGAAAAATACATAGTACTCTTTTCCATATCACATCCTGTATCATACCAAGACACCAATATCAACAAGAGGGCTGAAGGCCCAAGGGCTGATATTGGTCAAGGGCTGATATGATTTGTGATGTGGAAAAGGGTATAATTTATTATTGTTATATTTTTTACATGCTTAATAACACACTGATCACATCTACTGGGAAAAAACAGCTACTGAGTTTGCTATTTTTAAAAAACAGTAGGTAATTGAAATCAGATTTACTTAACTAAATGATAGTACAAACTTTTAATAATAGTTTAAAAAACATGTCTAAATATTTAAAACAGATTTGATGGCTATTTTGTTGACCACCCAGCCTCTTTAAGGGCGTTGTTTACTCAGGGTTTGAGTTCTCAAATCCGGATTGTTAAAAAGTTCAATTTCATGAGTAAAATTTGTTTAAAATACAAAAAGAATTTATGAAATGATTTATTATTGACATAACAATCGATATGTTTTCTAAATTATGGAATTAGGCTCTGACAAAGTTTGACTTTTAGCAAAACAGAGGAAATTCGGACTAAATTTTTCAGATTTTGTTTTCCACTGAAATATTTTTGGTAGTACTATAATATTTAAAGTTAAGATTTTATTTGTTAGACAACATAAATTTGCATATTTTCTGTTGGTTTTATCTTGCTTTTTCGTTTAGATAATCGTATGGCACACACTGCAAAAATATTGAAAAATGCTTGAAAATGATAAAAGACACCAAATCTCAAAATTTTGATCATTGACCTCATTTAAATTTTATGCCAGCAGAGAAAAGTCAATATACTTAGTTTAATAGTATAAATGTTTTAGCATTACCATCATTCAGTTTTTTGTAATATTGAATCAAAAATAGGTAGTAATTTGAAAACTGATAGAGGAAATTCGGACTAGAATATCTATAAAAATTGTGAATGAAAACTTAATACTTGGTATCCATTTAATGTCACTACCATTCATAAACTGTATTTCATTTGTTAAAGAGTTAAGCAATTTGTATTATTTTCACAATTAAGAAAATCTCAATCATAGTGTAAAATTTTTATGGATTTTTCTTAATTTTTCTAAAAATATTCAATGGCCATTAACTCAAAAAGTAGGTCATTGACCTACTTTTTTGAAAGTGAAGAATAACACTATCATGTAAGGTCTATGACACACAATAGTTGGTTTTTCATTATCATCAGTGGATTTTTTTTTCATTCTGAGTAAACGTCATCCTTAAGTATATGCCAGTACACTTAACTGACGGTTGTTTTACAGGATCTTTTCTGCATCTTGCAAAACCAACTGGACTGTCATGTCCAAATCAGAACATTTTAATCAAAAGCGATCCAAACTGGAAGAAGCTCACAAAGCTTGGAATGCTGGATCCAGAGGCGGAGAACTGGAAGATACAATACTTGCCCATCTACATCATGGACTTCCCCGTGGAAGACAAAGTGAAACTGAAACTAGCCCTGACACGGGACGCTGTGAATAATGACATTCTGGGGGCAGGGGCTCTATACAGGCAAGCAGAGATGTACAATGGAGGAACATACAAAGTAAGCAGCTTCATTTTATACAATTGCTTAGTACATAAAAGAATGATTGATATAGAAACCTTTACAAGTATATGTAAAGTATACTGTATGTTTATATCTAGCGAGATACTTGGAGTTTGTGGAATTTTAGCACAGTAGAATTAAAAAAATTACAAATCATTGTGATATGAATGCACACAGAGTATGCACTAGACTAAGTATAAATACTTGTACGTGCTGTATTTGTTAGCTGGAGCTTCGGGCGGCTGACCATGATGGAGAGGTGGTGACAGAGGTCTTATTCTGGGATGGCACTGATGAGGGATTGGCCACCATGAAACATCAGACGGAGGAAGTCATGACACAGGCCTGCTCCTGCTGTTTCACAAATCCAATTCCCACAGTCAGTATTTCACAGCTGTAACAGTTATACTTTTTAACAGTTGTATATTCGTTATAGGATAGCAACAAGTTCTAAATTTATTATTAATTATGATTGAATATGAAATATATTCCTCTAATTTCTTATTAAAACAGTCTTTGACAAGTTTTTAGTGTGATTAAATTGAAAACTGTTATTTATATCTATGCTTACATAACATTTGTTTATTTGAAACACAGACTTGTGATAATGGAAAATGTGACTGTCAACTGTACCTGAAAGAGAAAGGTTACTATGGTAACGAGACGTTTCCTGTAGTGACTTCCACAGCGGCCCCTGTAGTCTTGTCCACTACAGCTTCCCCATTTGATGTGGTTGACGATACGGGGACCAGTGTCCTGGGTCAAATCGATCCCAGCACAATGCAAAACTCCTGTGGGGTCCAACTTTATGCAGGTACGGTACTTCAATATGTGCTTTTAGTTTGTAAAAATTTGAGACAAAGAATCATGCCTTGATCACATGGAGGTTAGATTAAATTTTGAAAACATTTCTTTATTTTTTTTGTAGCTAATCCATCCCAGAATGCCAGCGGATACATTGTGTCCTGGTGTAGATACTTTAACAACACAAGAGAAAAATTTAGACTCAAAACTGAAGTGAACTTTGACCCAAGTGCAGTGTACAAATCTTACATCATCAAATTTGATGTGAAGAGTGAGGAAGCCACCCTGGTAATATTCAAACAAAATTTTTGAAAGATTTTCACACATTGTACAAATAGGAAGAAGTCAAATTGGAGAAAGTTGCATTATGCATTAATAAGAGCATATGCAGGGGCCTTGACTCAAAAGTCAACTTGTTCAATAAAGGTCAAAGAAAAAAAAATTTGTTTATTCTTGTTAGCGAACTGCCATTGATCATGTTGAGTGGTTTGTTTTGTAGCTGCAGTGGTGCATGTCTGTGTATGTGGGAGAAGACTTCATCAACCAGCTCTGTGACATTCCCCACCTCTCCACCAATACCCTACTCTTTGTTCACTTGTTCAAGAAAGACAACATTCTACCCAAGGCTGTGGATGCCTTCACACCATGGGCCGCTTATGCTGAGTTTTCTCACCTTGAGATGCCTCCACCTGTGGGCACTTTGTGCAGGTCAGGACAGCAGTTTAGAGGCTACTCTAACCCAATCATCATGTATGAAGCGGGAATCGGGACCTCAAGATTAGCTACAGATGTGGTGGGATTTAAAGAGGTAATACAATTTTCCCTAGAATAGATTTTGGTTAGATTGTTACTCTCGTAATGTATAAAAAATTGAGTCAAATATGTACTGATATATATGTATAGGAAAAAAGGTGTAGGACATAAGATTTCATGATTCAAGCAAATTGGAGGTAAGGGTGCATGAGTGTACATGTAGATTTTCATGATGTGTATTGTGATATCCTGTGGATTTTACAGATTGATTTCCCCTGTATCCCCTGTATCAATGACTGCTCCCTCTACAGCTGTAACTCGTCCTGTAGCACGGACAACACCATCCTGAAGGTGTTCTCTCTAGACAACCTCAATCTGACCTCAAAGAGGAACAGCTCCAGTGCCGACGAACTCGCCACATACTATCTCACAGGTATACATTACCTTAGTTACCTCAATTAATTTTATATGCTTGATGAATTTATTTACAATAATAAACACCAAAAAGAGTCATTAATTTACCAAAACTTCGATCTTTTCTCTTACCATTATAGGCAGACCAACTTGTCTCATATACCTTTATGCTAAATTTCTCAGATATTGCTCATTATTGAAATTTTGGGCCTATCTGTACTCTCAATACTTTGATTTCTTCTAGTGAGAGCCACCAGTGGGTCCGGGGCCTTTGCAGTGTCGTCCTCAGATGGTTTTTACGTGGACACCTCTCCGCCCGAGTTTGACCAGCAGATCATGAGTCTGGACATATACTATGATGTGGATCAAGGGGAGAGTACTCCAGTCCGCTACCAACAGTCCAACAGTACAATCAAGGCCATCTGGAAATGTGATGACGAGGAGAGTGATATTGTGGTAAGTTCTTTATGTTTGGTTTCACAGGGATGAAATAATGATTGGTTAAGATTGGCTCAAAATGCAAGATATATTTAGCAATGTGTACTAAGTTGTTTACAAATTACAGTAAATACTCCTAAATTTTACATAAAACAGTATAAAACATCCTAAACTGTTCTTGATGTTTCCAAAACATTTACTGAAGTGTCCAGAAAGTAGAAATTTTGCCTTAGAAAGGCAGTTTTGATATTAGGTTATACTGTACATAATATTTGCATGGGAATAGACCTAACATAATTTCTTTGACTTGACAGGAATACTTGTGGGCCATCGGTACATCAGTAGGGGAGACAGACATCCAGAACTACACGTCTACTGGTCACAATGTGGCGGGCATCAACAGCAGTCTGGAGGGGGTCCTCCAGCACAACCACACCTACTACGTCTCTATTATCTGTTACAATGGGGCAGGGCAGTCCGCGGCACACAATGATACCAAAGGTACATTGTCTGATTACCAGGCATTTTCAGTTTCTAGGACCGTTGAATTTCTTCATTGTTATGCAAGATTTCAAACCTCAACCATTAAGATTTCCACTTTTTGAGTATATAATCTGAAAGTTAACAATTTGTCAGTTGTAATATAACTTTATTTTAAAATTGTTGATTTTTCAATAGGCGTGACAGTGTTGCTGGATCCTCCTCAGGCAGACGACGTCAATGTCACCATGTTGTTTGTCACTGACATCTCCGCGGATGTGTATCCCCCACAATCCTACAAACAAGAAGGTGGAGAAAAGGCTGGGATCACATTCTCCAAATCCAATGACTTGGCTGTCAACAGATATGGTGCGTATTTTTTAAACTAAATTATTATTCGTGTAAATTTTCATGTGATTTTTTAAGTGATATAACTTAATACTTATTTTGTTTCTCACAGATCTGTGCATCGGGTCTACACCTTTCATAGACGACATCTTTCCCTGTACCTGGGTGGGTCTCAATGAGTCTGGCAAGGCCGAAATAAAAAATGGAGACTTGTGGATAAATGGACAGCAGGTGCGAGCTCTATCTGACCTCAGAGTGGGAGGACAAGCTGGTTCCTCCAGTGGAAATTCCACTGGAAAGTTGTTCAACATGCCAGTGGGAAAAGTGATGTTCATGAACATGAGGCTGTGCAGTGAAGCCATGTTGTGTAAGAATATAACAGCTGGATGTATTGTGATCACCAACAGTAGATCTATTACTGGTGTGTCTACCAGTGGACAAGCCCTTTCTCAGGATATTTCTGCCACCTCTAAGAGGAAAAAAAGAGCTTTAGGGGACGTTAATGTTCTGACACCTAGTGGTATGCATTTGATTAAAAAGGCATAAAATTTTACTTGATAAATGCAAATTGCTTAATTTTGTTAGCATTTACTATGGATTTTCAGTTCCTTTTATCCTGTCATTTTAGTTTTACATGCAGCAAACTTTTAAAATGAATGTATAATGGTTTGTTTGCCAGGCTTGCCCCATGGTACCACCATTGTGGTGACGCCTCTGACAGATGCTGAAATCACCGCTACATATGGCTCTGATGCCTCCAACAACTTTGTGTCTTACATAGAAGATCCTGCCAATACCAAAGACAAAGTCCAGAGACTTCTTGTCAACAGGTAACAAATTTAGATACACATACCATATTTGTAATATTGTGAAGAACATTTAAAGTATTGCAAATTTTTTTAACGGTCTGCAGGAATTTGTTGTAAACCAAGTTGAAATGTTGACTTTCTATTGTGTTATTTGTTTTCAGGGTGAACTTTGATAACTATACAGCCTTCTCCTTGGCTGTGGTGGGAAATGTCCCTATGCCTGGTCCTATAGTGATTACGTACCATGATGAAGTCGGAGGCAACACAACCGGTAACAGACGAATGCTGATACACTGGAATCCAGGTAGGAAAATTAGGAATTTGAAAGATATTATATGGATCGAGTTAACATTTATAATTTAAAATAATGGAAGTGACAACTTGTTATAAACAACTAGCTAAGCTAACTTCTGTGGTGATTTTAGCTATGCAGTACTGGGAGTTTAGCAGCAAGACTTGCAGACATCTTGACCCAGATGAGCAGGAGGTGTATAACTCTGCCGCACAAACCATGTCAGTCAAGGTAATGGGAGTATAGTTCCTTATTACAAACACAAATTAACATGATCAAAGATAATGCTTCTTGAACTCTTTCCCTACCTCTGATGGATTTCATATAAAATGCTTGTAGTATTTTGATAAGAAGACTTAGTAATATTAGTAGTATCTGTGTGAGTGTTTTTATACCACTTGCTTAAGGACAGATATACTGGGACCTAAGGAATTAATAAAAAAGAATTACATATGTATGAATCTGATCTGTTCGTATTACATGTGATTGACATATTTCTTTTTATGCAAAATGAATATGACATACATGTACATTTATTTATGAATAAGCCAAAAATAAGAATATTGTTAGGTGTGTGATACCTATTACAATGCCACTGCCAATGATACGGATCACACCAAGTCCAATGGGACGTTCGAACGGGAGACCATGTTCATACTGCCCCTGGGAGAGGCCGCCATTTATAACTCCCCACCCAGACTGAACAGCACCGACAGCATCACTATTGAGGAGGACTCAGGTAAGGTCCCTGTGATGTACAGGGTGATGTGAGTAGGATTTGGAGGGAAACTTTTTTTCACCGTTTGACAATTTGTTTTAACTTTTGTGCTGAAAAAAACATACCTACTAGTCAAATTCTATAATCTATGATAAGGCTGGCATGTAATTTGAATCCTTTCTTTAGGAATGCTTGTGTATCAGCTTGTTGCAACTGATGATGAAGGAGATGTCATACAATTTGAACTAAATGAAGAGGAATTTGAATTAGGGGATTTAAATATGACGGTTGATGGCCAGTAAGTCTACATGTTCATTTATTTTGTAAGTCTAGGATGAATGTTTTGTTTAAAAGGAGATTTGCTAAATTCTTGTGTCTTTTTACTTCCCTAGTGTGACATTCAAACCCTGCAGTGACTGTTCAGGCTTGCAAATGGTCAACTTTACTATGTATGAGGTGCAGACGTTCCCTGATATAGTTCCCAAGAACAGCACAGCTACCCTGTACATCACCATCCAGGAAGTCAACGACCCGCCTACCATGTTTGTGTCCAGATTTGGAAAGCTGATTCAACACGCAGACCCAACAGAACCAATTGTGGTACGACACCTATGAAAATTATGTTTAGAGAATTCATATTTAAGAATCGAAGATTTCTTTATAATTTAAGAAATGCATGCATTAAAGAAAGGATCAGTGCAGATTTCATCTTACCTCCTGCTAAATTGTAATCTTTGGTTAACAGCAGTCATATTGAGACCATGTATATTCCATACATTGTCTGTACGATATATATGCCTCTTCTTGAGCATTATGACGTCATTCTTAGAGTATTATGACATCAGGTTTTGTACCTCAATTGAATAAATATGTAACATTTTTATAAAATGCTTGATTCGTATTGTTTTATTTTCTTTTTGTCATAAACTCATAGGCAGTGGGTAAGATATATTCATTACATTTGTAGTAGACCTAATATGGTTTAAACATGGTCAGTAAATTCCATATGGGGGTTTAGGCTCTGCTCTTGCCTCAATTGGAATTTACTGACCTTGTAAATACCATATTAGGTCTAATTCTACAAACCATGTAACTAATAAAATGATCATGAAAAATCAAGTTCTATCTTCCCAAACTTACAACTCTACCTCTTGAACTTGAAATTGCTGCCAATTTGTGTGCTGAAGTTTTCTTTGCTGTGTGCAGGTTTTGCTGGAGGCCAAGAACGATTTTAACCAGGACCGCTGGAGTTCTACCTGGAAGGCTGCAATAGGAGCGTACGACCCAGAAATCACGGACATGATCGAGATCCATCTCAGTCAGCCCCCAAATGGAATGCTCACGATCTCTAACAGCGATAGAGGTGTACCGAATCTTTTACAGCGCTGTGATGATGCCAAGAGTTCTACGGTAATGTAGCAATGTTAACTTTCATATTGCCTACTGGTATATAATCTGGTATATGAGATATGGTATTAATTGCAATTTAAGTTGAAAACATTTATAAATGGCTCATTATGATATTTTGACTAATACTGGTACATATGCACTAAAATCATTCAAAGATTTAATTCTCATTAAATCTCTAAGGCTCTCTGTAGGATAATACTTTAACAGATTCACTTCTTGTTTGAATTCCAGGCTGATATGATGCCTTGTGAGAATTTCTATGCGACTTTGCCGCGGAATGAGACTCTTCTGTCCTGGCTGACTTTTAGTGTAACCTTCACCCAGCCAAAGAATGTGTTTGGAAACTTCACTGCAAGGATGTATTTCAAGGATTCGTCAAACGGAACATCATTGCCCATTTCATTGCAGTTTGCCATCATGGAGTCACCCTGTCACAACAGAGCACAGTGCATTGGTGGGTGTATCTCCTGATATGTACATCTGATCAAAATGAATCAAATTTTTAGAACCATTTTAACAGGAACATGGACTTTGGGTAGTTGTGTCAAATAGCAATGTGACATTGGCATGTCTTTTTCATTGCTAGCTACTCAGCCATGTCTCTTTGAAATCAAGAAGATTTGTCTGGCTATTGAGCTAACACTACACAATCGGTGTATATTTCGCTTGAAACCAGCGTCATTTTTAACTTGTTTTGATGCTAGAATTAGATAGCTACGTCCTACTGAAAGTCCAAGGCCTTGTTAAAATGGTTCTATTACTTGAATGATATAAGCTTTGAGGAGGAAACATTTTTCAATTGATAACAAGACTTAAAGTTTGTTAATCGAGTTTGATTTATCATGCAGGCAACATTTGATACAAGCTTGAGTATTTATTATATAAGCTCTGTCTTTCTGTTTCCTGTATTCTTTTCTTCAAAGTCAATCATGCATACATGTTTTAGCTGAATAATGGTCTGTGAAACTTCTTGATGTTGAAGTCATTCAGTTAAGATTTAATAAGAATATAATAAATTATGTAACAATACATGTATATGACTTCATACGCATGCATGTGTAGATTGTGTCTTTACGTTTCATATAAATATATATTGTTTACATTAACAGCGAATGGAAGCTACCCATGCCAAGACACACATCGCGCCCACAGTTTTGACTCCTACTACAAGTGTCTGTGTGCGGGGGGCTGGACCGGTCAGTACTGTAACGTGGACATTGACGAGTGCCTGAGTGACCCCTGTCTCAGCCCATACGTCTGCTACAACAACGAGAACTTCTTTGAGTGTGCCTGTCCGGTCGACAACCCCCACTGCGAGTTTGAGCTCTACCTGATCGCCATCATTGTCCTGGCCGGGGTTCTCCTGATCATCCTGATCGGTACCGGGATATACCGATACAAACGGAAGAAAAGGTCAGAGCAAGCATCATAGAATGTTTATTAAGCACCTATTTCAAGAATGTTTATTAAGCACCTATGTACTCATGAATTACTTTATAATGGTCTGGCTTAAGTTTTGTTGACTTTATCGACACAAAATATTGTAAATAGTTAATAGATAACCATTTTGCTCAAATATATACATCAAGATCTAATTATATGTTATAAAATTAAATTATGAAAATTTCATAAAATGTTATTGACATGTTTTCTTTTGTATTTTAGTCCTCTTGATCGGGAAACAGAGTAAGTATTTCATGAACTTTACTTAAAGATAGAAAACATACTTATGACTTTGCCGTTCAATCAAGTGTTTGCTGTTTCACTCATTTTGTGAGTGTTATTAAGAGATTATGTGATCTGTGTTTGCTCTTACAGTAGCATATATGGATCTGAATCTTCTTATACTGGATCCGCCTCAAGTATCAGTGATGACGATGAAGAGAGTCTACTCGGTATGTACTCTGTGTATCATATTAGTCTATTCTAATTAGATGTACCTTATTCAGTACATATAAAAACTCTTCACTGTGTACTATCATTCAGTTTTTGAAAGTTTAGCAAGCTTTCTGTAAACATTGTAATCCCAAGACTGCCACAAAACAGGTAGCCTTTTAATGTACCCTGTAAATGCATGGTAAAAGAAAGTCACCATGAAAAAAAAAACTTATTAGAACTACAAAAAATCCTGCTAAGAGTAATATAAGAAAAAACTGTTTTATACAAAATCTTATTTTAATTTATTGCATTAATGAATGATATGCCCTCATATTAATGACAAATATAAAAAATCATCTTCAGAGAAAATCGTTTTTTAAAAAGTTTGGCACATGGATTTAAAAATCTGTTAAAATTTTATCAGTTGAGATGCAAAAATTACATGTACATCAAAACACCATGATTTTTTTACGGCCCAATAAATTCACATAGGTTAATATACCATCAAGAATTTTACAGAAATTTATTATAGCAGTAAATATTTGCGTTAGCAGTTTGAGGTTTATTTAATTTTTGCTGTATAAATATAAACAAGTTATCATTTCAGATGAAAAACCTTGGAAGTTTGATGGTGCCAACTCAGATGATTTTAATGTAAGTGACATTTAGATTGAATATACCACTAACAGCATGTTTTTATGCAAAATTGAGATAGGACAGGAAACTTGAAATAATTAAATCAAGTGCTTACATTTTCCTTTAAAATTGTAGCGATCGCTACTTTAATTACAATAATTACTGAAACATCCAAATAATAAGATAGTCTAGTTTTATCATATATAGTTTCCTGTTTTGCTTAATTTATATTTTGAAGTTTGTTCTGTAAAAATTGCATGGATTTCCATTTTTGATGCTTTTTAATTGCACAACAATTTTCCTTAAATGCAGATGGACATGTTCTATCGGAATCCCAATTTCAACAGGGTAAATATCATTAAAGTTGTTCAGTCCTGTTGTTATTGATATACCTGGTGTTGTCTGTATTGTTGTTGCTGTTATACTCTGGGTTGTCTGTAGTGTTGTTATTGATATACTCTGTGTTGTCTGTATTGTTGTTGTTGTTATACTCTGTGTTGTTTGTAGTGTTGTTGTATACTCTCTGTTGTCTGTAGTGTTGTTATTGATATACTCTGTGTTGTCTGTATTGTTTTTGTTGTTATACTCTGTGTTGTTTGTAGTGTTGTTGTATACTCTCTGTTGTCTGTAGTGTTGTTATTGATATACTCTGTGTTGTCTGTATTGTTTTTGCTGTCATACTCTGTGTTGTCTGTAGTGTTGTTGTATACTCTCTGTTGTCTGCAGTGTTGTTGTTATACTCTGTGTTGTCTGTAGTGTTATTGTTACACTCTGTGTTGTCTGTAGCGTTGTTGCTGTCATACTCTGTTTTGTCTGTTGTAGTGTTGTTGTTAGACTATGTGTTGTCTGTTGTTATACCCTATGTTGTCTGTAGGTGTTGTTATTGAGCACGTTGATACATTCCATATCTTGAATTTATGTGACCTTGTCATAGTTTCTGTTCAGTTGATGTTTATGTATTATTCAAATTTTTGTTCTCTGTTATGGTCACATAACTTAAACTTAAAATACCCTCAGTACATTCCTAAAGTCATTATCCATTAAGTACATTTATGTATTTATGAAAGGTACAGCGAAAAATGTACCCCTAAACCACCAATAAATGCCAAATGTATTTGTTTTAAATATAATGTTAACTAAGGTTTCTAAGAATTGTTAATATACAACCTTTCTTCTAAGACATTGTTTGAAAGATATCTACAAAATTACAAAAACAAAAAACAAAAAGAAATTTATTTGTTTTTATTATTTAAAAAAGACAACAAAAACTTATATACCTCTTTTACATCATAGGATTTCACAGGAGAATTTGGTAATATTCCTATGAAAAAGGTGAGAAGAAATAGTTGCAATTTACAGAATGTACAATATATCTCAATTCTCAAACCTATAATTAAGATATTACCCCTAGCTGGATAGCATTGACAATGGTTTATTTGATGGTGTTGTAGGAGGCAGTGGACGAGATGTACAGGGTAATTGTTTTTGTGTACTAGTTCTGCTGTCTTTGTACTGTCAGGTGATGGGATCTCATTAATAAAATGTCATCAATAAGGATGATGGAGATAATCAGGATGTGTAATTGTAGTCATGATAAAAACTCTCTCTCTCAATTTTTATGTTTTCAATTAGTGCTTTGTATAATGCTTTTTCTACTAATAAATTTTAACCACCCTCTGCTGACACCCTCTAGTGATCAAACATCACTTGTCTGGGGCATACCAGGTATTACGTCTCCCCTTTGTCCAAAATGGTTCACTCTTTTCCCCAAAAGTGCCTATAGGTAAAGGGTGTGTGGTGACCTTGAACCAAATTTCTATTGCTAGTAATGACCATATATTCTCTCCCTTTTCGAAATCTTGCTTAAAGTTTGCCCCAAAGACTGCTTTTTATGTAAGAAATGTGCAATGACCTTGACCCAAGTTTTTTTTTAGTTAAACAATATGATCATAGCAGATCTCTTTCAAATCCAGTTCTGTACCATAATTAGTTTCCTTCCCTTTTAACTAATCTTGCACAGACTTGACCAGAATACTGCCTGTGTGTGAGGGATAATGATCTAAAACCAACTTTCAAGGTCAGATGTCAAGGTCATAGCAGACATTGGTTAAATCTTTTTCTGGGCCTTATGTTATCTTCCATTGGCCCCATCAGCCTAAAACTACCCCCATTGAGTGTTTGTTTGATAAAGACTGTGCAATAGTGTTGGACTGTATCTCTAAGTCCTAATATTTATGAGAGTGGGTACTTTGAGATGGTCACCATGACAGACCAATGAGGTTTAGTTTGAATTGTGTTCTGAAAGTAGCACAGGATTGTAGTTTGTACAACTTTATGATTTTGTGTATTAACTGCTTTGATATTATGTTTGAATTGGATTTTTGTTGTAACATATACAGAGTTATTTACTGCAGTATATTGTTGAACATCTTAACAAATACTACTCAATGACATGTTTCATTTGGGAAACCCTCAGTAATAATATATTTCAGTCTTTAAGTTAGATGAAACTTTCAATATGTGTTGATTCTCAAACAGATCATACAAAATTACAAATTTTATTTCATGTATTGTCAGCTTATTTTAATGAAGATAACTTTTATTGAAGTAAACATTATGATTTTCTGAAACGGGTACATTTTTTTTTCAGTCCACATTGGAAGACAATTTCTTTCAAAGTTACAAAAACATTAACTTGAAAGTCCGTGAAAGTTTAAAACTGAATAATTGAAGATTTTAGATCAGTTTTAGATATATTATTAAAGTATGTCAACCAGTAGGTGCCAGCATAGACAAATATCTAATATGGGGCTGCCCTGCCAGATATTTCTAAACAAGCTTGTGTTATAAATTTATCAGGACACTCTAAATTTTAATGTTTCAATGAAAATTTTAAAAGCTGCCATAATTTTTAAATAGATTATTTTTGTACACTGAGCATACCTGTGTTAATAATTTTTGCAGGGCTATCATAACCCCGCCTTGGACATAGAGCCACACTATGACCCGGAAGATGACGTTGTTTACCATGAGAGACACTTCAAATCCACATTTGAACCATTGGTACCAACGAAATACGAAGGAGACTCGATTCCCAAAAACATTCCTCCCATCATGACTACTGGAAAGCGTGGCAAGGTGCTGCCAGCCCTAGTGACCGACAAGACCTCGCCCTACTTTGTACCACCTGCCTACAAGCTGATGGAGAAACAGGGCAAAAAGAAGAAGAAGAGAAGTAAGAGGAAGGTGGGCAACTGGGACCATCCTCTGGAGGAGGCGTACCATGCAGGGATACGGACGCCGCCCACCCAGGTACAGATGGACACACCTAAACATCTGACAAAACAAATGGAGCATGAGATGGGATATGCAAAAATCCACCCAACTGCTACAGAGAAAACATCTTCTGGCATAAGCTTTGACCTCGGCATGTTTGAAAAGCCAACTCAGCCTCCTCCTCCTCACCATGCCAGAAAGCCTAGGCCTGGTGATGCGAAGCTCTACAAGGTCCATCCCATGCCAGAGAGCAGAGGGGGCAATGGCTTTGATCTGAACTTGACAAGTACCCCCACTCAGGACCTGACCAACCCACGGGATGCCAATCACCGTCAACAGTTCAGGTTCAAGCACGATGAGTCAGAGAGTGAATTCTGATTCAAACATGAGCACAAGTTTTAGACTGTTGTTTTCTTTTATTATATGTACATACAATTTTGTGAACAGATTTTTTTTTGCCAGTGTTGTTTTTTGTTGTTTTGATGAAGTTTTATAAAACAAGTTCTGTGATACTGTTATTATCTGCATTTGTGCCAAAACTGATATTGTGATATGTTTATATTGTGGGATTTTTAAAAATATTTAAAAATTGTTGAACTGTGTTGTTGAATATAAAATAAGACTCAAAAAACGGTTGAAAACATGTGGTTTTGACTATACGATAATGACTTGAAAATTATATTTATTGATCAATTATTTTGCCTAAACATACCTGATGTGTCATGCTATATTTAATTTGTTGCTGTTAGAGTGGTTTGAATATATAAATAAAGTGATTTAAACAACTTCGTGTAGTTTTTAGTAAGTAATTAAAATTTTCCATTAGACAGCAATGGCAGTTAATCGTGCCATGTTCACCTAAAGTTGTGACTTACTTATCAAGGCGGGTCTGCTTCTGATAGATATTTTTTAGAAGACATGCTTGTACATTTCAGGACTCGTGTATAGAAAGGTATAAAGAAATGTAACATAGGCGGTGGAATCTTTTAGTATATCCATTAAAACTTCCGCTGTGATATAATGTGGTGATAAAAAAACTTATTCATCACTACATATTATATAGCCTGAATATTTTTGCCCCTATTTCTTGAGAAATCCGATTGTGCTCATGCTGATGACATGGCGTACATGTTGCTTAATCTCCTCCAGAAAATATGCGGATTTATCATTATCATTATATATGAGGTGTGAGCAAATTTTTTTTTTAAGAGAAGTACGGGATAGTAAGAAAACTTCAGGGGAAATGGCTCGAAAGCATTTTTATTGTTTATATTAACATCCATATTTTAACAAATTAATAAGTTCGTAAAGAGTAAGTAAAACGTCAGTACGTTAGATGATAGAGATAGCCGAGTCTTTATAAATGTGAATTTGAATCTGACATCATCATGATTTTTCTGATTTTTCGTGCAGTCCGTGATTTTTCTTAGGTTGCTTAATGTTTAGACAGACTGATGAACTGGTTAAAACTGGGTGGCGTAAGTTTCAGCCCTTTCAGTTTCTATAAAGCTGTGATTCACAATCAGTTTCTAAAGAAATTTAGGAGAAAATACTTGGTATGGTCTGTCCAAGATATTTTTGCCGCATATTTTCTTTAACTTATTCGATATCTATAAATACTTCTTGGTTCAGACGATGTTCATTCATTAGTATGAAAAAACCCAATGTGCAGCATAAATATCTTTGGACAGACTATAGATGTAAATATAAAGTTCAGACACGAACGCCTATTTGTAGTCAGAATGTATTTGAACGTACTTTGCCCACTAAGTACTACTATTGTCTACATGAGGTACAAATAAAGTGTGTCATGATTTATTTGAGTTCATCCTACAACTGGAGTAGAGCATTGACTAACATCGACCTGACTCAGTGTGATATCGTCACATTTAGCTTTGGAGAATTCACATCTGAAAAAAGAAGAAAAACATACAGCGAACAAATTTGATGTATGAACAATCTAAATTCTAAAGATAGCACCGAGTTGTTTGATTACCCGCTGTTGTACATGACGCCGTTGGATCCACAGGTGAGTGTGACAGTCGCTGGGCAGTTGATCAGGTTCTTGTTTTTACAGAACACCTGTTGGAACAGGACAGTCTCCTGGCTCTGGGTGGTGGTAGTGGACATCATCATTGTTGTCATATCCACTGGAGCCATGGTGGTGTCTGTTCCCATCATGGTGGCATCTGTTCCCATCATGGTGGTATCTACTGGCATCATGGTGGTATCTACTGGCATCATGGTTGAGCCGGATGGCATCATGGTGGTATCTACTGGCATCATGGTGGTATCTACTGGCATCATTGTGGTTGGTGGTCGTGTAGCGCTATTGCAAGCACCGTGACTCTTGATACTCAACGTAGAGAACATGCACAGTGCATGGGCGAACTCGCAACTGTGAATATATGTAATTGCGCATTACAATATGATAACATCACATTTTCTTTACCTGATGAACGTTGAAAAAAAAAATCACGTTTTCACACTTACTGATTAGCGTATGTGCGATCGTCTGAACCGCACACCTGTTCATCACCATTGGTTACGTGAGTCTTACAGTCAACGACTAAAAGATCCAGGCAAAAGTGGGTTCCGAAGTGAACGTTGAGGTCCTGGATCTCGTTGTTGACGTGAAGAGGGTTGTCCGTCACGAAGCCCTGGTTATGTCCGTGATTTCCGTGCGCTCGGACGGCTTTGCCGTGAACAGCTGTGAACATGATTTGGAATGAAAGCTTGAAGTCTTGGTAGAATTGATAGTAAATGAAGCCAATTTTCTGTACTCCTTTGACCATTATTTATAATTTTAAGATAACAAAAATTAATTTTTAACATGTGTATCGCCAGAGTCAGTATTTTATTTGCGTAACACACGTGAAGCAGGTATTACGTTGTATTAAAGTTCCGGGTATTAATTCTACGTTAAAGATCCCCAATTGGTCCTGTTGTTACGTCTTTACACTGGGTAAGAAAGGGACTTGGACACGATTTGACTTAAAAATTTCAAATTTGTTTTTCCAGTTTCAATGTTCATACTGATAAATATAGTTCATAATGCTATGTCAAAATTTAAAACTCAAATATCAAGTTATAAGCAAGATACAGAGATCATAATTCTCGAATAATTAAAAGTTCGAATATTGTCATTTTAACATATTCGTTGTATTAGTGTCAATTTCAATCAAATGTAATTTTTTTTTGTTGATAATAGTATTTAAGAAGATATTGAATTAGTTGAAATTGTTTTTACATGTCATTTTGTCTAAGAAATGGTAATTCTCTACATTACATTTTTTGTAAACATCTATAAGACCCGAGCTTTGTTTACATAACTATCAATTCTTATTCTGTATCTCGCTTGTAACTTGACTTTAACATTTAATATTTTGGTCAATCTTTAAAATGCACCAATACACCATTTTATACATAAAAAATAAAAATAAAATTTTTGATCTCAAATCTTGCCCAAGTCCCTTTAATTAAGGACTAAAGTATCGACAAAACTTGCATCATAATCATGATGGTGTTTTTCCTAAATAGGTTTATGTGGTAGTATTTGATATGTATTAAAATATCACGATGCATACCAAGATACATTTTAATTAGCCATCATGATGTCAAATATGTTACTTTTAATGATGTCAATTTCAAATTGATTGGTCAAACGAAGACTAATTTGAATATCTTATATTTTATAAATACCAGATAAAAAGATCTTTGAATCAAGCTTACCAGCAGGAATAAGAATGGCAAAAACAAACAGAATCATGACGAACTCTTGGAAAGAAAAGGATAGCCACTTGATCTCGCCGAGTTTCTGGTTATCAAAGGAACCTTCAACCTTGTGGCCTCTTTTTATCCCTTATCACTTATGACAAGACTTCGTGTCTTCTTAGGGAAAATGTGATAATACGAGACTGATTTACACGTACAAAATTAATATTCATTAATATAGCGACGATACCTCTTTCACGTACATGTGTACACAACGTGTGTATATTTATCTAGCTGCAGAACTGTAGCTCTATTGGAAATTGAAGTTTAATGTGAGGTATCAAGGGCTAAGATAGTATATTGCATCAAATAAATATTTCACCTTTCAGTATTTTGTTAAACTCCGCCTTATTCAATTTCTAGTTCAAATGGAACCAGTTTGAAACGTCCGTAATCAATAGATGAGGGCAAAGGTTGTTCTTGGATTATGCAATGTTTCAGAAATTTTCATTTGAAGATCATGAACGTATAGAACATTTTCGCAATCACAATCATGACTTACTCACAACATGAGATGTGTGATTGCAAACAACTTTTCTTTAGGTGTATGTTCAGCCAGTAGAAAATTCAGCTCGTGAGTAACATGATTGTACTATCATTCATAACGGACATATATGAGCAAGGTCATGTGTTGTACTAATGTGAGTACAATTAAGTCAGTATTCATATTTCTTGATGGTAGTGACAAGTTAACCATTTAATGGGGGCGTGAATTGTTCGCTTCTTGTTGTATTTAATGCGTGTATTACAAAATGTAGTTTTATTTAGTATCAAACATTATAATGTCAACATAAGAAGAATTGCATGTAAGGATATTCAAACATCAAGGTCACACTTGTAGCTCAGGTTACCTATTGTTATCACTGATCATGCGACGTTACTACGTCTAAACAATTCAAGTTTCTTTGAGAATATCAGACTAATTTGGACCAAAATCGCTTGAGCACAAGACACTACCTGTCAATATCGTGAGAGTGGATACTACAGCAAACCACGCTTTTGACGAACACAATGAATTGACTCTTTTAGTCAATATATTTTCCCCGTGGACTGTAAAAATATAGTGAAGCTAACGAATATAACGAATTACGTTTATAACGAAGTAAAATTGCCCATATCTGGCACTTCGTTATAAGCGTGATTTACTGTATTTTAAATTATCCAAGTCCAAACAAGGGTGGTGTACATGTACTGGCAGTTACAGTTATCCCATCGATTTGAATTTTATTTTGGACCACTAACTTAAAGGTTAAACAGCTAATAACATAGAAAGACATTGTTTTTTCAATATCATGACAAATATTTGCTTTGTAGACATCCAGGTTTGTGCACTGATCGCCTCAATGAAGTACAGACAACTCCAAATGATTGTCAACCCACGAGGTCAAAGGTCAAGGATAAAACTTATCTCGGTATAAAAAAGTTATTGTTTCGGTGCAGATCTTGAGATGTACTGGGTGATATAATAATAATTGTTTAATATTTTTCCTCAGCTAGAACATGAATTTTATTCAGTATAACTTATCTAATCCGGTTTTCCAGAAATCCGATTGGAGAATTTTTTCCGGAATCTGTAAATTTAATATGCAACTTAAAATTGGATTATTGTAGATATAAGTTTATAAATTCTCTCATTCTCTTGCATTAATTTTAAAATCATGCATACCAAATCGAGGCGTGTCTTTATACTTTTTCAAACGTATGCATCAGTTCTAGAACATACAACACCAGGGTAGGTATTTCAAAGAGTTTATGTCGTTTCCAAACAATAGAACAACGTGTCTTCTATGTGTAAATATAGAATTCACATGATCTCATAAAACAAAAACACAACATACACATGTACATGAACACAATAATGGACATTTTTAATGATTGCACACATCAGTCAACGTGTTGCCGTTTAATTCAGAATGCCACGCGTTCGATGATTCCATTAGTGCGGCCATTTCTGAGAACACGTGTGTCTTTGGTTTCTGCTCCCTCCATTCCAGCCAGTGGGTCAACATGGTGCCCTTGCCCTAGAATTCAGAGAACGTGGAAAGAAAGAGATGTTTATTTTATTTTTCCCCGCATTTTCCCTATATTATACGTTGTTTTGTTTTTTTTCTGTTTGTTTGTTTTTTGGGTTTTTTTTAAATTTTTTTTTTGCTTTTTTTTTTTATTATTTTCAATTTCTAAAGAAAGTGAGCGCACAAGATTGTAAGTTTGCAGGAATCCTCGACACGAATCAATTGGGATTTAAATGTCTATAACCTCGAAAGGCTATGTACAGGTTTCAACAAAAATATATTATGTTGAGAGTCGAAGTACATGGCTATTCCGGTTATTAAAAAACTCACAAAGCTTTCAAAAAATGGCAATGAGAGGTAAACCGATAACTAGTTGGAAATGTTAATGAAAACATTATTTAATGAAGTTATATTGTGTTATCCTAAAAAACTAGTAATAAGAAAAGAATTTTTTGATAGTGTTCATACAGCAGATCTAGAAATCAATAAAAACAAATTAAAATATACCGGTATATTATAATTCAACATCATGTTATAATAACATACATTTAAAACAAAAAAGTTTAATTTTTTTTTAAAAAGACCACCAGTTGGATTTGAACCCAAAACACTGAATGTATGTATTCACTAAATCCAGGACGAAACCACTGAGCCACGGAGACTTGTCAATATATGCTCTATAAAGTACTGTTTGAAACACCACTGTCATATCAATGGACTTTGTTTTTTATCCTTCAAAAAATAATTTGAAAAGTACATAATTAGTCATCTCTGGGTCATCTCTCCATCTTTTTTTAAAATGCGACATTTTTAATGTTGAAATATGTTACCTTTACACGTTTCAAATTTGTGGAGAGAAGACCCAGAGACAACAAACTCATTTAAAAATAGTTGTAAATAAGTAGGATTTTGCATGAATTGCATCGTGTTGCTATATTTAGACCCATATTATAATAAAACCTTTAGCATTTCAAATATTTTTCCACTCATTCCACATCCAACAGAAACCAAATAACGGTTATAATTCGAAAAATATTCAAAATTAATTGATGAAATTTTCACTCTCCTTGTGCGCCCAGATTCCTGCCGAATCTACATCTTAAGCGCCCACATTCTTTATAAAACTGGATTAAAATAATAATACTATTTTCTTTGCCTGCAAATTGAAAAGATCAGCCCCACCCATCCCCGAAATTAGTGGATAAAAATATTTTAGATTTAACAGTTTTTATTTTTTAGGATTTTATAGTACATGTACTTATTCGTTATTAATATATGATTAATAATTTGTAATATTTGTATATTATAATATAACAATATAAATCCCAAAATACCGTGACCAGCTTGCATGCCACTGAATGACTTACTAGCATAGGTCAATTACCATTTTTATAATAACTGATAACAGTTTATAGCCTCCTTTAGTCTCCTTACCTTGATATAGATCTCTCCCCTAGTAGTTAAATCGATGTCCGGCGAGTCCCGAAGAAGTGTAGCCGTAGAACTACTGATTTGAATTTTTGATGCTGAAAAAAAAGAATCGGGCGAATAATATGGCGCAAATGCCTTATTTGGTAGAATCGTTAAATACATTTGCTGGTCTTTTAAATCAGCACAATTCACTTTCGTGATGATTCATCCTTCAGTGGTTAACACTCTTATTTCTATTCTTTTACTTTATCTTTGTGCAATTGTCATACGTTGTACATTTCGTATTTACAACCACCCAGTCAATTCAAAATTTACAACATGACGTTATGCGAACTTTGGTGCCCGATTATATTTAATATTCTGATACGGTCAAATTGAAGATGAAGACAGTAATTAACAAACCTTCGCTCGTGCTTTCCATCCTTGACGCTGTGTTTACTGTGTCCCCAAATAAACAATAGCGTGGCATTTTGCTACCGATAACACCCGCTACACAGGGGCCTGTACAATGCAAAAAAGCAACTCTTCACCGATCAATACAAGGCAAAATTCATTCAAAAATATGTACCAGTTTGAATTCCAGCAAAAGTAATATATTATTATAGTTCCAGCATGAAACTGTCCAGAATAAGCCATAATGTATAATTTATTAAATGATGTGTATACCAGAATGAATTCCTGCACGGAGTTGTAACTTCCGGTGCGGCCGGTGCCGGATTTTGAATTTGTCGACCACCTTCATTATGGAGATGGTCAGTTTGGCGATCTCCGTGTGGTGGTAGGTGTTCCTCTGGGGCAGACCGGAAGCACACATGTAGGCATCCCCGATCGTCTCCACCTGATCAGACGACAAAAGAAAAGAGGGGTAGCTGACAATATAAGCCCTATCTCTCTAGATATATAAACTATATTTTTATGCAGATTGCATAATTATAACATTTGGGGCTAAAATCATAAATAAGTTTATTTATTGGCAAGTATTGAAAAAACTAAACTAAACTTTAAACGATTGATAAACAAGTTCTAGCAATCTCTCCTTGGCACGGATGTTAGCTCGAGGGGGTCAGAGACGTTGGAGTAAGCCGGAGTAGCCGGAGAAAACCCACAAGTCCAATTAGGCGACCACCAGTCATTTTTACGTAATTATCTCTATCCTCACCTTGTAGACGTCATATGCGGTGATGACATCATCAAAAGTGGAATATAGTTCATTCAACATTTGCACAATCTGAAATTACAATAAATATATACAAAAATGCACTGTACGTATATTATCTAATTTATTAAACATATCGCAGCGATGCCTTGTAAGAATGAAGGAAATAAAAAACTGTGAACCTGCATTGGCGATGATTCTGCGGAGAATGACGTAAATTGTACAATGTCGGTGAAAAGAATGCTAACTGATTCAAATGCTTCTGGTTCTACAAATCCTCGAGACTGTATCTGATGAGCGATTGATCTACAATGTGAACGAGTAAAGAAGTCGAGACAATCCACAAAATGTACAATTTATTACGCGTACAAAAAATCTGCATGGACCCTATTTCATATCTATTCAGCAGGGACCTCCAAGTATGCGACGTCGAAATGGGAGGGATTAGGCACCTTGATATATTGAAATATAAACTAAACAACATTTACTTAATATGTAAAATATGATTATCGTTCTCAAATATTCAAAATTTACAGTATTTGACCCCAACAGCAATATATCTTATTATTTTAGTAGTAGTGATTCAAAGAAGCTCATGACGTATACGAATCGCAATCTGACTTTGAATATTGTATGACAACGGACCCCGGAGTCATAAAAGTCAGACGCGCTCACTTTCGATCTCAGTCTCCCTTTTACAAAAGGAATATATAGTGCAAAAGTGAGACTGAGATCAAAAGTGAGCTCGTCTAACTTTAATGGTCCGGGGTCGGATGCGTGAAAGAAAACACATACTACTTTATGTAAGTTTCAATTGATTCGACTGTGTATTTTGATGGATAGTATAAATGTACAATGTACGTCCCCAAGTTGAAATTGTGTTTTACGTTTAAGCGACATTTCAAATCTCTAAGTAGTCCAGTGGCGGATCCAGGAATTTGAAAACGGGGGGGGGGGCGCAGTTAAAGGCAGGGGGTCTGGGGGCCGCCTTGAGGCCCCCAGTGGGTCCAGCGAAGCCCTGGTGGGGGTCCAGGGGGCGAAGCCCCCGGAAGCTCCTGAAATCTAGATATTTTGAAAGGCAAAATCATGTTGTCTGGAGGGCCAATTTTTACTTATTTTCCCGTCATTTTAGTCACTAGAAATGTTACCAAAATGTTATGAGACATTCAATTTTGAAGTAACAGAAGCTGCAGAAAGTTTCAATTGAGCTCTTACAAATAAAAAGTATTTATTTAATTGTATCTGGGATAAGAGTTTTAACTAAATTTTGTTCATTTTGTAGGCTTTTGCAATTTTACTCAATAATATTGTTATTTGTCATAATTGTCCAGGAGAAAATTTGCACCAATGAGTTTGTCGGTCGTAAATAATTAAAATAAATAAAAACAAGAAATACTTCAAAATATCGTACACAATTATAGCTGTTTTATTTAAATGGGTTGTTAGACACCATTCTTCTTGGGTTTTTGTTAATGAAGATGTCGACAATTTTCTTGTAGTCTAGGGGAATATCTCTGTGAATTTGGAGAAGAGTAAGGGCGTTTAACCGGTCCTGTCCCATAGTACTTCTCTGGGACGATTTAATACGTTTTATTGCTGAGTTTCCTCGTTCAACAGTAGTACTCGACACAGGAATAAGTAATAGAAGAGTAATTATTCTGTGAATATTTGGGAACATTTTTGCATTTGCTGCCTGTATGAGAGTAGACAATGTTGTGGGGGCTTCTTCAATATTCAGCCATTTCCTTTTCCAGAGTCCACTCGTACGCAAGTTGAGCCGTTCCTATTTTTTTTTAAATTACTAAACTATATCGAATGAAATAACACTTCTACATGAATATGCCTACAAATTATAAATCTTTGTTTTTTTCATTTTACAAATTGAATTTAATATTAAAGTAAAGCATGACTTTATATGATCAGAAATAATCATCCACAAAAAAAAAAAAAAAAAAAAAAAAATCAAACGGGGGGGGGGCGCGCGCCCGGCGCGCCGGCGCTGGATCCGCCACTGAACTGTACGATACGTAAAAATAAAAATGAAGTGAAACAAGAACAAAAATTAAATTGTGCTTAATATATGTAAAGTAATCACGGTCTACATACTGGGGCAAGAGTCGATATAGAAGATCCTCGGCTCTTTTCTTCTCATGTAAGTATTTCGAGGTCCTCTCTTCAACCAATTCCTCCAAATTCGTTGCATATTGCTCCATTCGTTTCAGAAGATTGTCAAAAAAGTTGTCAGCTTGAACACTGAAACAGTTTTTTTTTTAGGTGAAAAAAATCTTAGTAAGTTTGTAAAAAAAATTACCTGTGCAGAGCAAAGGTAATTCACTGAAAATAAACTAAAAAAGCTAAACATTTGAGTGTTAACAATACAAAGGAACTCAATAATTTAGGAAAATATTTGTCTAGCGCTTCCAAAATGAGAGCGCAGCATTGTAATAATACTACAGTTTAAGCTACCTATCATACATTTATGTCCATTCATATCTTAAAATATGTACATGATTATATTGTCTTAATATGTCCACTCACTTACTGCACATTGCACATTTGTATATAATTTTATATGTATTATAATTTGTATTCCGATGAGTTGTAAAGTTAAAGGATAATAAATTGAATTGAATTGAATTGAATGAACCATTATAATGGTGCTGCATTGAAAATGATTTTTAAAACTATTTAAAGAAAAAAACCGCACATTATTATTTTAATTTATAAATTTCATATAATTATACAGTGTATATTAACCAAACAAAATTACAAATCGAGCAATAATTATAATTGAGCAAGAAGTTTAATTACTCTGTAGTAATTTTGATGTTCTTCTTCAGCTCTTTCAGAGTAGGTCTACATTCGGGACTTTCGTCCCAACACTTTGAGATCAGAGCTTGGAGTTTTCCCGGACAATTATTGGATTCAAACAGAGGCCGGAAGTGAACAGTCGTCTGGTTCCTCAGCCGCTCTATGATTTCTGAAACAAACGGAAGTTCCCAAAGTTGAAATCATATCTTTTATCATATACAAATAATTCATAAAAGACAAAATTAAATACCATTTTAAGAAAGCTCGATGCTCTAAAAGTTATCTATCAAATCTTATTTGTTAAAATATTACTTTTAAGTCATAAGCTTTTATTTAGTAACGAAAAAAAAATGATATCTCAGCTTTCCTAATTTCCCTTTAAAAAAAAAAAAAAAAAAAAGAGGCTTTCCTTTTGAAGAAAAAAAGGAGATAAAAATAGTCTAAATATGGCATTGGCCATCAGGTCCTGTACAATTGGTTTGTTTACATATTCACCGTAAGGTTGAATCTGAATTGTCTCGACTCCAAATGGACCAGTTCTCTCGAACAGTTCGTGCATTACAATGGCTAGCGAGTAGATGTCCGATTGTTGATAGTGTCCGAAAGAAGGAAGAACTCTCAGTCGAAGTCTCTCTGGCGATGTCCAAAGCAAGTCTATGAACGGAATTACAACCAATGTAGACTCGCCATTCAAAAACCAAACAATATCCCTTAGTTTGTTTAAAACTTCCATTTGAGTTTTGACTGATATCTACTTCCGTATATCCTGGTTATATTTTTTTCGTGATCACTTTCATATCGCAAAAATAACCATATGCAGAAATATCCGGTTTTGTTTGCTTTTAGAAAATTTTAAAAATAGCAAACAAATAACTGACGCAAATAAGAAAGGTTTACTATTTTTTCCAAAACATTTTGACTCGGTGGAAAAACGCCAAATAAACGGTATTGTATACATAATAAAAATATCAATTTGCAGTTAGCTGTAAATGACCATGCATTGAAACAATTGCAGTACTTAATAAACACACTTTATAAAATAACATTATTTTACTAGTATCAAAGCCGCGAGTTTCCTTCGATGTAGTTATACAGGTCTGTGAATGTCAGAACTCAAAAGCAACAAACATTATTACTATAATTTATATTACTTATATGTTGACCCTTTGAATAATTTCTATAATTTGATAACTCCCATAATGAGTAAGATTTAAGTTTATAAACGCCAAAAGAATCGTACCTCGATCGCATCTACTTTTCTTCTCGAGCCATTTCCGGGGTCCAAAGTCCGTCAGTTTCAGAACAAATCGGCCATCAATGACGCAGTTCGAGCTTTTTAGGTTTCCATGGTAACGAATACTTGAGCTGAAGATGTATTCAAGACCCTTATCAAAAGAAATAAAATTTCATATCAATTAAAACTTCTTAACTTTTCATCTATGAGAATATTTTGTTAGTAAACGTACAGTACTGATTGTATCATACTTCATAACTGGACATATTTTAGAATGTAGGATATTTCAATTCTTAAATGAAATCTTTTGAGTTTTGAGAGTTTATGAATAATGATAATAATTTTGCTTAGAATTACTTATTTCAAAAACGGTATATCATACTTTTTTAAAGGTTAATTTGTTATATACATGTATACAGTACACTTGATGCATAAAGAAGTCGTATGTAAATTACCCTCATCTTGACAATGTGTGTTAAGGTATAAGTGCTACTGAGTGACCAACAAACCAACCTTAAAGACGTTAAAGACTTTATTAAAAAAACCACTTAATAAAAAAACATGTACTTTTAAACCGACAATCGTAATTGTATTTTCTATTGATGAACAGCGACATTGTGAATTATTTTAAAATAGATCTAAACTGTTCAAATATTTTATGCTAAATTATTCATGCATCGTTAATAAAGGACATCAGGACTAAAAACATTTCATAGAACTTTGCTTTTACCATAACCTCTCACTTAGAAATTTAATTTTTCAAAGAACATTGTACTTCCAAGCAGCACCCTCCCTATGTGCGATGTACGAGGAGAAATAGTATAGGAAGACAGACGGACGGACTTATCGCTATAAGCAGTTCATAAGGCGTCCGTCATTTTTTATGATTTTTTATGTTCACTGAGGATAATGTTACAAAAACTACATATCATTACTCACCCTAATTGTATCCCAGAGTAAACAGCAACGGAAGTCCCAATTCATGTTGATATCTTCATTTTCCAAGATATCCTTGATCAAATATAGATTTACAATTAACAATTATATTTTCTGCCATCGATATGCTTGGAAGTATGAATACTTTCGTATAACGCTTCCGTCACGGATAAAACTATAATTCCAAATAATTAACTTTTTTGCTTTCTACATTGTATTTCAGAGTTATCAAAAGAGGACTTCAAAAAGAAATTATGCAAAATAAAGCCCTCTTTTGTTCTACACATATATATTTATATATTAATTCAAATTCAGATTGCGAAGTGTTCCACTCGCAAATAGAATGATTTCCTGTGCCTTCAACAACTAACTTAGATAAACAGAGAGACTGACGGACAGGTATAAATCTTTTGGAGGGGGAGGGGGGGGGTTAATTCGAAATTCTTTTTGTTGTTGTAGTGTTGTAGATTGTATACGTTAAATTTAAGAAGGCTGGAGGGTCGTGGTCATTTTTAGACTTTATTAATCTCCTTCAGAAGAAGATCTCCGTTTATGAAGATGCATCAAATTTAGTATTCAAATTTCAAAGCTAAAGTTTTAAAGAAGATCTAATCGCTAAATAAATGTTTCACCACACGGCCTCTTTAATTTTGCCCTATTACTGTCTTTAATTGACAAATTTCCAGTTAAAGTCCCTTTAATTAAATTAAACTGTAATAAAAATTCTCCAGTGTGCTTCTCCTACCATTAAGCTCCCTTTGCTGCAATATTCCGCCACCACAACAAACTTGAGAGAATCCATGCAAAACCCGAATACTTTGGCTACGTTCAAATGGTCCAGTTCTCGAATCTATAAAGAAAATAAAAAACTGTTTGAAAAGTGAGAAGGGAAAAGGAAGATCGGTAGAAATAAATTGTCCATAAAAACCATAATGAATTACAAAAGTGGGGGCATGTTCATCAAGCTATTTTAGGTCTAACATATGTCTCATATATGTCTTAGGACACATCTTAGTCATAAGAGAGTTTCTCAAGGCCGTTCCAACTTACGACACCTCTTAATTTTGTAATTTTGCATTTTATTAACTGAAAGAAAATATTATGCGGCGAATTATATCTGATCGAAAATATCATTGAGAGATCCAAATAATCTAAATATGTGCGAAAAAGTATACACAATTAAACGTTAATGAAAAAATGATAAATATTATGATATGAACATGTATTTACATTTGTATATGTACATGCACATGCATGTACACATCATTGTCTACATTTACCTTGGCAAGACCTGCATAAACCAGTATATTTTAACATATCAGATTAACGTGAAGGACCGTAAGTTTCCACTACGCAGAGACTATTTCTATTTCTCTGCTTTGAAAATCCCATCCCCTCCCAATTACACACCGGAGTTACATGAGTTTGAATTATGTATATATACTTTCAGGAGTGTTTGAAGCTTTTTGTCAGAGAATTTCAATTCCAAGTAAGGTGACCAAGGCTCGCTGATATTTAATATGTGTGATGAAATTATTTTTAAAAAAAATGTATTTAAAGCACGCATTTTACTAAACGTACAAAAATGTAATGGGTGATAAAAAAATCGAGCAATTAAAATGAATATTCCTCATTTGTGATTCAAATCTTTAAAAATGTAATTGCTTAATATTCAGATATGCTTATGATATACATCCACATTACTCAAATACTTTTTCACATTATATTTTGTTGATATATATCTTATTTGGTCAGTCTAAGATATCTTTTGGGATACGTCCAAGATAGCTGTGGTTTACATCTTAAAGGGGCGTGGTCGCAATTTTGGTCGAAAATCATCTTCCGATTTTAATGTTTACAATGCTTTAATATGGCATTTTTAATAGACAACAAAAACTTGAGTATCATTTGTTGAGTTTTAAGCAAGTTACAGAGCTTACAATTCTCTGCTATGTATGCAAAGCTTTTGTTTACATTTTAGAATGTTGAAGTAAAATTTCCAGTTTTAGACCTAAAATGAATATGTTATAAACTGTTTATTTATGCTTAAAATGAATACGAAGATAGACAAATTCGCTTGAAAAAGATTTTTTACTGGTATATGAAACCTGTGTAAACAAAAACAGGGCACGAGCCTTGTTTACATGACAAAGAGTTGTGAGCCTTGTATCGTGCTTATACTTGATCATTAGAAATATGTTTTTAAAGCACTGTAAATAATAAAAAAAAAATAGTTAAATTAAATTTAACCAAAATCGTGACCACGCCCCTTTAAAATGTGTCTTAGAGAGGTCACAAGATATGTCTTAAGACATATCCTAGGACATGCCTTAAGATAGATCTTAAGATACTTTCATGAACATGGCCACTGATTAGTATCTTATGATTTCAATCAAAATATCTATATTACACTATACAATAAAACCAGTAAAAAAAAAGAATGGAACAAAGGAAAAACAATCCGTAATACCTTTGTAAAATGTTAGACACTTTCTTTGATAGCTTATTAATTCATATTTATGGGTTTTTTTTGTTTATCACAGTTTCTACAGCTGCTATTAATTCGACATAGCTCGTAGATCAATTTCCATTTCATTATCTTCTTCCTCTAAGGCGATCTCCCTATAACGTCTGTAAATCGCCAAACTTGATTAATTTTCACATACACAGCGACCAAGTTTTGCTGTACAATTTCGAATATCTTAATATTATTTTCCTCCTGGGACAGCTTAACATTTGTGCACTCTTTTTTTGACATACCTGTCTGAATTCTTTCACATCGTAAATGGAATCGCCCTTTTCAAATTTTTTCAGCACAACGGTTGCTCCCTACGAAAAAGAGACGATCGTGTAAAAGTGTTTGCACAAAGCAGGTGTTCAAAGTTCATTAATTACAACTGGGACTGAGGTGGATTTTTTCGAATCAATGCAAGAGCAAATGTTCGACGCTATGTCCTGGTTGCTCTTAGAAAGTAAATCGTTGCGGCTTTACATCAATAGTTATTCGCCAATAATGAATCTCTCTCTCTCTCTCTCTCTCTCTCTCTCTCTCTCTCTCTGTTCATGATAAATATAATCATATTAAAAGTTTGACAGTCTCGCCATTTTGGTCTGTTTACCATTCTAGATTTTATCTTTTATCATTTGAACTAGGCGTACATTTTTTACACTTTAAGTTCATACAAAGTAAAACACAGCATGCCAAGATATAAGTAGGACCATCGCCGTCACAACCCACATACCCCCCTCCACCACCAAAAAAATAAAAATAAATTGCTAAAATCTAATTGGCCTTTATAACGATTTTTCCATTATTCCATCTACGGCGAAACTATTTACTATTATTATACTTTCATGTTAAATACGGAAATCTGATTGGTTTAGCCGCAGTTGATAATCCGTTCTATTACCCTCAGCGTTAGCAACACACTTAGCAACGGGTAACACAAATAATTGTTACATGCGCGTAAATTATGCGTGTACGGTTCACCGTGGAATTCACGTCATTTCTATATAAAAGCAGTAAAAATTCTCTAAAATTAAGACATTCAGTATAATAAAAACGCTTCGCGTCGGTTGACAATGGTTTTCTTGGGGTGTCAATTTCAACTGTTACCCTCCCAAACGGGCACTTTTTATATAGTTTTAGACTTGCTGTTGTGTTTATTCACTCCATGACTTAATATCACGTCATTGCTCGAACAGGGCACAGAGAACCACATGCAAGTTCTCGCAATTTAAAATAATTATTCTCACTCGTACAGAACTTTACTACTAAACACGAGGGACATTCTTTGATTTTTTCCCCAATGTCACCTATGATTAAGAAGACGTATATGTACAAGGTTCGCCGTCACCAAGTTTCCCCAAGTCAATAACCAGTCTGTAGTCTGTACATTTCGTAAACCCCTTTCACAATTGGTGCACAATTGCACTTTACAACACTTTGCAATAGGATTTCTTTGGCTTCGCACGAGCTTTCGCATACGTTGCATGAGCTCTCGCATTCGTTGCATGCGTTTTTGTGGTCGCATCAAGTTTTCTCAAAATTGTTGACATGTACACTATTCAGAAGCGACCAAATGCGGTCCAAATTATTGCAATGCAACGCACGAACATTAGTACGAATGTTTTACAATGCTTTGTGTACTCGCAAGAGCGATGCATGATTTTTAAAGATCGTAAGATAAATCGTAGCTGTTTTTGTGTGTGTTGTGCGACCATGAAACTGTTGCTCAACGTTTCTCATGTAACGTTTTACTATCATTGCAAGATTTTTCGGTTACTGTATCCATGCTTTGCCCGTATATACTGGATATAGGGTTATTTTCGCCGCATGACATTTTACGGTTCTGTCTCGTCTTGAATTCGCCCCAACAGTATTATGGTAAAAGAGAGATAATAAGAGACATTGGAATTCGCCAAGTCTTAAAATATGCTTAATGACAAAAAGAGCGCAATAAGCGAAAATAAAACGGGGCGAATAGTTCCCTTATACAGTATACACTGTATAAGCATAATTATCTTCTCTTGCATTCAACTATTTCTACTGAACAGCGACAAAAACGGGCGGCATATACCCCTCTGATTCGTACGATGAAACGCATGATCGGACGAGCGCCGCTCATCCTATCGCATTGGCGACCTTCAATTGTCGTATCATCTGGTCTTTCGTGCGATCCTATCGCATTATCCTACAACACTCGCTTTCATTGTACAACAGTCGCATACAGACTCAAGGTATATTGCAAGATTCAATGCATTAACATCGCACGGCGGTCGTTTTGAATCGTGCGAGTTTCGCACGAATACTTTTTCATATGCGATTGTTTTAGCAACAGTTTACGAACAATATTTTTTTTTCGGTCGCACGAATATTTTGTCGCTTCTGCTCGTGCGCCAATTGTGAAAGGGGCTTTAAATCGATTTCTTTTATAATTGAAGTTTGTCATCCTAGTAACTATTTTTGTGTGTCAGATTATATTACTTCACATTATTATCTTTAAATAAGTATAAAGTCATACCTAAGTCGTACCAACCATCCGCGTTAGTTTTGCTCAAATTGACCTAGCTAAGCACACTTTCTTTTACGGTCGTAAATGTCTTAGAGCACGTGTACTCAAGTCATATTCTTCCGAACGATTCATATTAAAAACGGTTTCAATTTTAAGTATCCTTTTAATCATGTTTTGAGCCAAATGAGTCTATAAATGGCATTGTTGTTGTAGGGGATTTTTTAAAAATTTTATAATAGGGAGGTAGAATTCTACACATGTTAACAAAATGATTTTGATGGGAAGCGACTTTAATGGCGAGAAACAATAATAATATAAATGCAATCGTTAACATCATCACATTTAACTGCAAAAAAAGTATACAAAAAAATAATGAGTATAAGAAAATACAAAATGAAATAGCGATCAGGATATTATAACATACATGTATACATTAAAAATTAATTACGGCATACAAATGAAAAAGAAAGATCAAAATCCTATATGCATTTGACCTTAGTGAATTTAAACTTACCTTGTACAGCGCCGTGCACACGAGGTGTTTGTCTACAACAATCTGCTCAGAACGGAGAGAGATCTATGTAAAACAGGATATAATCAGATAGGGCGCTGAAAGTTTTGTTTGTACATGTTTTTAAACAATTTTCCCCATATTTGGGTGTGGGTTTTTTTTTTGGGGGGGGGGGGGTTGAATGACATCATTACACATTTTTTTTACGCTTTGAACTTTTTATTTGCTAAGAACGCTTCTCGAAAAACTCTTTTCTGTATAAGCAAGTCTAGTAAGTAATAAGTAAAATGCCAGTGATAAGATATTCTATAATTTTACAATGTTGAGAGGTACATAAATTGATCGGAAAAAAAAAATTTGTTTTTAAACTTTAAAAAATTTCAGTCATAACTTCAGTCATAGAAAAAATCAATTACTCCAGTGTATATAAACGCAGCTTTTAGAGTTGTTGTATTTTGTAATACGAGATGAAAGCTTAGTATACAAGCATAACACATTGTAATAAAATATTTCATTGTTACCCTAGACATAGAGAAATTAGATCTCTTTTTAGCTATGAGGTCGGTTTCCTTAATTCTCCATACACTTTCGCTTGCTTTCTTTTTGATATGCCTGCAAGTAACAAAAAATCGAAGTTAGTTTCGTGAAAGTGAAGGTTTGAACTGTTTTAAACATAATTTCAAATAAAAACATGTATAGGATCACTGAAAAATACTGGTTTTATATATTTTTTAATTAAGATAAATCCAATTGGAATCAATGTGATACTGACTGTTAATCAAATAATTAGACAGGGAATGAAAGAAATTACGAACAACTCTTTGTTTAGCATCGGAGCGTGAAAACATGCATACATGTCTCGAAATCTTATAAATAGATATAGATAAAATCGTTATTTCATATGAAACAGGTTTCATGAAAAGATCAAAGAAACTTCGGGCAATGTCTAAAAGGTATAGTTATATGTACTTTTTTTCAGAATTCAGTTAATTCAAAAACATATTTTATATTTTTAATATCTCATAAATCGTTTAGACTGAATGTAAACTAAAATATTCACGAGAGAGAGAGAGAGAGAGAGAGAGAGAGAGAGAGAGAGAGAGAGAGAGAGAGAGAGAGAGAGAGAGAGAGAGAGAGAGAGAGAGAGAGAGAGAGAGATTAGTTTACCTTACTACAAAGCGTGGAATGATGATGCTGAGAAACACCACTAGAACTAGAACTCCTCCCAATGTTCCGACCACGATCTCTAGAATCTCAGTCTGGGTCAAATCTATAAAGTCAAAACCATTACGTGCTTTAATTGTGATATTTGACGCAGTATTCTGAGGATAGTAAGTGAAATCCTTTATATAGAAATCTATTTCATTAACAGTGTTGAAATATAGCTTTGTGGAAGATATGTATTTTTCTAATTTCGAATAATACCATGTAAATGGGTTTTTTGTAAGCAAGTAACTACAATCATTTATTTGTTTCAAATTGGAAAATATGGGTTACATTTGTTAAAAAAAAAACAATACTTAATAAATACCCATACATGAATTATTAGTTGTACACGTACTGAAGATAACTTAAAGAATAAGGAATCATTCTTTGAGTATTATGAGATGATAATTTTGGTCGGCGCGTGATCAAATCTAATAAAGCCCGAAGGGCTTTATAATAGATTTGATCCCGCCCCGACCGAAATTATCATTTCATAATATTCAAGTAATGATTCCTTATTACTTATATTTATATAATTTTAAGCCATTGTACTATTAGTATTTAGATATAAATAAGCAAACCCCGCTGGCGCCCCAATTATACGAGTTATGGGTTACATAGTACAAAATCGATACGTAGTGTTATCACAGGCAAATACACTGGAAAATGTAAATATTTAAACAAAAAAAACTCTGTCCCAAGATATCTTCGTTTCATATTTTGCTTAATTACATGATATCTATTAATTCCTCAGGGTTAGAACGATGTTCATTCAAATGTATGAAAAATTTCCAAGATTTCTTTTTTGAAACGTTCCTCAAGCTTATCAGGTTTTACTTTATACACGGCTAAAAACGGTATGTCTACGGGGATTTTGTATTGCAACAGACCCGGATGATACATGTAACGTTGAAGACTACCGAGTGGAGAAAAGATGTTAACATTCCCTGTTATAAATCTCCGTAAGAAATCAGTTTTCGTTCTTGTGAATTTTTCCGTGTAAAAAAAATAATGAAATGTGTTAATAAAATTATCTTGGAAAGTTTCCCTTTCATCTATTTCAATTACACTTCTTTCACATGTATTTGTTTTTTTATTAAAAATCGTCCAAACATGCTGAATGAATATCTTGGGACAACCCTTAATCGCTCATCTTTAGTGAATTATTTTGGAAGAGATCTCGGATTATATTTTTCTGTTAGATTTATATCGGTTCGGATGCTTACTATTGTACGTTTAGCGAAACCATCCAAATAATAGCGCCCCCCCCCCCCCCCCCCCCGCAAATTTGAAGTAAGATTTAAAAGATATCAAAGATGGTTTCAAGTTTAATATGCTTTGAAATTTGAAAAAACCATCGAACATATTATATGATTTTCTCTCTAGAAATGTGAAACATGTATGAAGCCAACTAGAATTGTTATATTTAAGCACTGAATGTTTCGTCGGTCCTATAACACACCAGGCCGTGTAGACAAATTGAATAACGCGCGTTAGTGGCTGTGCGATATGATAGAACCATTTTAATGAGAGCTTGGACTTTTAATAGAGCGTCAAAACAAGTTAAAATGACGCGGTTTCAAGCGAAATATGCACCGATTGCGTAGTCTTAGCTCAAAAGCCAGACAAATCTTCTTGATTTCAAAGAGCCATGGCTGAGAAGCCAGAAATGAAATAGACAGGCCTACGTCACGTTGCTGTTTGACACAACTACCCAAAGTCCAAGCTCTTGTTAAAATAGTTCTAATTTGTCTGCACCGTTTGGTGTGTTATTGGACCAACGACATCCAAAAATAAGCAATAATGCTATATATCTATATTTTACTTTGATGTTTATTTGTATAAAATATTTTTGTATCGTCGCTTGAAAGCTCTTATTTACGCTCTTTGTCGGGGATTGTTGTGAATAAAAGACGAAAAACTATAAATCATGTTATTTAGCGCGTTTCCGCGGCTAAAAGTATATTTCCGGAAACTCTGCCGGGAAATCTCTCTTTTGAGCTGGAATAGATATGATTTAACGATTATTTTTCATACGTACATATAAAATTGGTTATGCAGGTTTGAACGGTTCATTTGATCTTACAATAATAAATCTATTCAAAACGCGTGATGACATTTACTTGGGCTCATAATCTTGCATCAGATTTGAAGTGTGTTACAGAAATTTGAACGTCACAGTCAGATTTCTAATGCAAACATAATGGGAAATATACACAGAAATTAAATATATATGTATAATGATATTGGAAAATATTGGTGTATTATTGGAAAATGTCATCGGAAAATGTTGTTGAAAAAAGGATGATCATCGGATAATAATTGAAAACATTAATATTTCAATGGAAAGGATCACTATATCTTAAGATGAGGCCATTTTAACAAATCCGTAAACTAGCATATGGTTTATTTCATTGCTGGCATTTCAGTATCTTCAATCAATATCTTCGAAGACGTTCGGTCAATTGGAGAAATTGACAACAGTTTGCCCGACTCTAAGCCTAACCTATTACACCTATACATTTGTGCATAATTCACTTGAGGCCAGCATCAACCTTAATTGACGTTCATGCATGCCGGTGAACTAGATACATGTACCTGTATTAACAATAATATCATACAGAAATCCCAAGTTTTTGTTAAAATAGCATTATAATAATAGGTATACATGTACTAGTATCACAAAATGAAACCATTAATATAATTTTTTACTACATAATTAATATAATTTTTTACAACTTAGTCTTAAAATATTATGCTCACGATGCTTGCAGAATTCCCCATTAAAACCACATGGTGGGTGGTCAACTGGCGGGCCCCCACCCCCGGGCCACTGTATCTGGTGAACAAGATCCTCCCGGAACACCCTGTCATCCGTGAAAAAATACCCAACTGTCTGGAAAAAAGGTTTGACGGTTATACATTATAGAAAAATGTATATGTTTTTAGATTTAAATAAAAATCTTTGATCAGAATATTTGTTAAAAAGTTTTTGTTTGCGTTTGATTGATTTTACAAAATCTTTCCTAGTATAAAACTAATTCCTTTTAATGATTCTTATCTTTTTTATATATATATATATATATATATATATATATATATATATATATATATATATATATATATATATATATATATATATATATATATATATATATAACGAAGTGTTTTTGATTTGGAATGTACAAATGAAATGTTTAAAATGTGATCAAAAATTGATCTTTGTCAGGTTTCACATCAAATTATATATCCTATTGGTTATTGCTACAGTTACAGGAATCATAATTAATTAAGGTGAACGTCTTGTCATTATACAGCAATATACCTACCTTTAATTGGAACTGTGACGTCAGCCGAATCATTTCTATCTTGTACCCCTGCTGCCTGTCGCCATTTTCATTCAGTGAAATATTTCCTGTCATGCCTAAAAACGGAAATTCAGTAAGAACATAAATTTTTTTACAAGAACATGTAATCACAAAATCTCAGTCAAAACTGTAAGGTGGAATAACAAAATAACTCATTAAAGCTGTTTCAGAATTCTACCATAACGCAACAAAAATACTAGGTTAGGGAATGCAAAGCTTTATTTTTCCAAATTCATTTTACTCTTAGACTTAACCGTAAAAAGAAATCAGGGATTACAGTAATAATAAGTTAAAAAATAATAAATCATAGGTATATATCTTACTAGTGAAAGAGTTTCCCCACAGTCTCGTAGCAATTAAGCGGCCATTGGATGAGTCGTTTCCTTCTGATGACGTCATATTTACGGATAAAGCGTACATATACATTGCTTCATAAAGATTGGAAGCAGGATAGGGCACCTATAGCAAACGACGACAAAAGAAATTCGAAATTCAAGGTTTCGATTGGTTTAGTAAAGACCATTTCACAATTAGTGCACGAGCTCTTTACAACACTTTGCGATCGGAAAATTTTAGCTTCGCACGAGGTCTCGCATACTTAACACGAGCTGTCGTATTCGTTGCATGCGTTTAAGTGGTGGTCAATTCTCCTCAAAGTAGTAGACATACACACTATTCATACGCGACCGAATGCGAACCAAATAATCGCAATGCAACGCACACACATTAGTACGAACGTCTTATAACGTTTGGTGTACTCGCAAGAGTGATGCAAGATTTTTAAAGGGCGCACGATGAACCGCAGCTTTCTATGCGATTTTTCTGCGACGATGAGAAAGTTGCTTAATGTGTCTCATATAATCTTGCAACGTTTTATTATGATTGCTCCATTTACCAGCTTCAATTTGTCATGCTTTGCCTCTAGTGTGAGTGTGTGTGTGAATGTGTGTGTGTGTGTGTATATATATATATATATATATATATATATATATATATATATATATATATATATATATATATATATATATATATATATATATAAACACTTTTTCATATGCGATTATTCTGGTAACAATTTACGATCCAAATTAAAGTTTTTCGGTGGCACGAATACTTTGGTCGCTTCTGCTTGTGCACCAATTGTGGAAGGGTCTATAAATGAAGCATATTTATTTTCTTACGTTACACAGATTAATTGATGATTTTATTGCAGGCACGTAGCTTCAGGGGGGCCCGGGGGCCTCCCCCTTCCCCCTACTTTTTTGCGCAGAAAAGATTTTTCTTAATTTTACATAGAAATAATTAAATTAACAATAAGTTGGCCCCCACTTTTATGGGACCATGTAAAAAATTGAATTGAAAATAGTGAAATAAACAGTATGTCAACAAAGTGATAAACTCGATGCTACGTGCCTGTATTGTATTTGATAGAACAAATTCAGAAAAATGGACCATTTTATATACATGTACTTTTGTACCTCTTCACTCGCTTGATAGGTGTAGTTGAATAATTCCTCTGATTTGATTTTAACCCTTTCCGTAAAGTTCCTGTACTCGATTGTATTCGGTGTGAAATACGAAATAAATAACACCGACTTATAAGCGAGCTTGGCTTTTTCATCAGCAGCGTCGTTCTGAAAAAAAAATGTATATCAATATCAAATCATTTTTTGTAGTTTTAAATATTATTTTTCAAATATTACATAGGTTATGAGTGCGAATCTTTTATCAAACCACCGTCAACATTTTTCTAGTATTCCACAATAACAAGCCATCGTATTATTTAATTTCAATTAGAAGCTAATTTAATGTAAGATCTATTCCGATCATAGCATAGCGAAATGATAATTGTAATACTTTCATTTTCGTATCGCGCTACATTGTAGGTACCACGCATTCCAGCCGCTGAAATTATTTGTTTTATTATACTTTCATGTTAAATACAGTTATCTGAAATCTGATTGGTTTAGACGCAGTTGATAATCTGTTCTATTACCCCCAGCGTTAGCAACACACTTAGCAACGGGTAACACAACAAATTGTTACATGCGCGTAAATTATGCGCGTACGGTTCGCCGGGGAATTCACGTCATTTCTATATAAAAAGCAGTAAAAAATCTCTAAAATTAAGACATTCAGTATAATAAAATATATAGTGCCTATTTGGGAGGATAACAGCTGAAATTGACACCCCTCGAAAACCATTGTCAACCTCCGCTTCGCGTCGGTTGATAATGGTTTCCTCGGGGTGTCAATTTCAACTGTTACCCTCCCAAACAGGCACTATTTATATAATGTCATATACATAATTGACGTTTAATGTTTCGTTAATATTCATGATTGACGCTTGATATGTACTATACATGTCTCAATAATCAGATGGCTACAATTCCATAATACGATAAGGCAATGTACATCTTTAAAATTTCAGTATCTAAATTAAAAAAAAAAACAAAAAAATTCTTCTGAGTATCTCATTGGTTTTTAACTTTCAATAGTCTATTAATAATTCTAATACCTGTTTCCAGGAAATGTCCCCAAAGGTATTTTTCTGTGAGTAGTAGTAGACACAGATGAACATGTAGTTCTCCTTAATCAGGCCCATGTCGTAGGCGTGGATCATCAGCGCTCTCAAAGTGTCCCCTCTAACGGCCAGAACAATGACTGAAAAGTAAAACGGAAATTGGTCCAAGCAATTTGTTTTAGTTAGAAGTCGAGGTATGGGAGGGATATCATAGGTTTTTTTCTCTCTATATAATGATTATAAATACATGTAAATCATAGGTCGCGAAAAATTGATACATGCTCATGTAATCAATATTTGCTATGAACATTACAAGGAACTATAGAAAGGAGCTTAAATGCTTGATCAAGAGTCTCCCCCTCCTCCATTTCAGACTTCAAGAGTCTTATTATTGTGACTATAAATCTTACATGTACCACAGGTCTTTATTAATAAATTTTTAATGGTTTGTACTGCCCAAAGTTGTATATTCTGAAGAAGCAATAACTGTTTAGTTAATCTTACTTTTCGAAGTCATTGCCACTTGCTTCAACAAATCGTACAGGTTTTCCGATCCGTTGAATGTTTTCGAGATGGCGACGTGCATTCCGTGGTCGTCGGCCATACTTTTGACCGCGTCCATTGTGTACATCCAGATCACGTCCGTGTGTTTCTGTGCAATGATTCCAATACGATTCCACGAGAAAGCTTTCATTATTCCGGTAACCGCCAGACCCACTTTGTCAAACGTTCCCAGGAATCTGGTCAGCGTCTGAAACATATCATAATACGACAAAAATTGATTTAAAAAAAAAACCATACCTCCCAAACAGGCACTACTCATTTTATCATAATACTGAATGTCTTATTTTAAAAGAAAATTTTACTGCAGCAGCTTTTATATAGAAATGAAGAGAATTCTATGGCGAACCGTACGCGCATAATTTACGCGCATGTGTTACCCGTTGCCAAGTGTGTTGCTAACGCTGAGGGCAATAGAACGGATTACCAACTGCGTCTAAACCAATCAGATTTCAGTATTTAACATGAAAGTGTAATAATATAAACTGGTACATATTACTTTTTTTCAATTTTTAGAATCTTTTTACTCTTACATTTTCATCGAAAACAAAAATACATTTGCGATATCAATGAGTCTGTAAAAGGTACTTCAGGTTCATATAATATATGTATATAATCTCTCTTTTACATACATGTTCATAGATTCTTCCTTTTTAAAGCTACACACTATTGTTTATGTATTCTCTTTCTTTATCGTCGTCGCTCTCATACTAGTACTCTCTTTACTATATATGCTTTATATTAATGAACACACACACACACACACACACACACACACACACACACACACACACACACACACACACTCTCTCTCTCTCTCTCTCTCTCTCTCTCTCTCTCTCTCTCTCTCTCTCTCTCTCTCATATTATTTGATTAACATGCTAGACTGGTCATCACATTTGATTTGATATATTTTTCTTATGTCAAACTGTTAAGAAGTTGGGCGATAGATCTACAATTTTTTTTTTTAGGAACTGTAATATAAATGACGTATATACAAAATAACTTTCAAATCAAACACCTTCATCTTGACCAAACAGATACAATATATCTTTTTTTATAATATTGGAAAGTTATTTTGCAGTTCAAAGACTTTCTGAGACCAAAAGAATAACTGAAATGCGTACCTTATGAAAAGATCTTACAAAATGTCAATGTTTGTTGCTATAAATCAAGGTTATTCTTAAAGAATAAGGCACGAACCGTCTACAGAACGATAATTATTTATTTATTCTTTCTATAAGCTTTTATTTCAAATATCAAAGTTCAATATTAAATTTCAATATTAGTAAGCAGTATTATTTGTAAGAAAGTTGCGATATAAATTTCCCAAGCCTCTCTATGAAATAAGGTTGGATAAAATGCAATGGCAATTAAAATTGTAATAAAAGTGTTCTTATCCGAAAAGTACGTGTATCTGTCTGTTTGATGAGTTTGAATCGACATAATGCAGAAACTTATAGTTCAAAAACTGGCGTATTTATATTGTACCCAGAATAAGCAGAATTCCAAATACAGTAAGGTTTATTTGCGGTTGCAACTGACCAATCAATCATCTATTTTAAAAAAATCGTCAAACTGTAAGAAATAGCAAATGAAATATAACATGTTTCTGATGTCTGTCTGTCCAAATGATGAAAAGTTCGTGTTTTTATATATTTACATATAGCACCACTATACATAATAAATTGCACTTAAGATCAAAATTACCATCTACGAAAGTGATTTATCTGTACATACTTTTGAATAGAATCTACAACTGGTATACAAGTAGCATTTTTATCTCAAGTTAGCATAGGGCCATAAAACTTAGACAAGCTCACTTTTGATCTTAGTCTCACTTTTCCACGATATGTTTCTTTTGTAAAAGTGAGACTTAGATCAAAAGTAAGCTCGTCTAAATTTTATGGCCCCGGGGCCTGATTATATGCAAGTCGATGCGATGCATTTTCCATGGATGTGATATTTTGTTAAGCCTTTAACATTATAACTACATTAGTCTATAAAACATTTATACAACGACAGGGCCAAAGACTAGTCTTCCCATAGAAATGTTGGCGAAAGAACGAGCCGTTTTGGTACCCATAGCAGTTCCACTAATTTGTGTGTAATGTTCGCCATTAAACATGAAAATGTTCAACTTGAGAACATGTTCAAGGGGCTTCAGTAGAGATCAGGTTAATGGATGCTGAATCGCTCTACTGTCCCAAACCTCCCTGCACGCCTCCACCGTGTAGGATATTGGTGTACAAAGAAGACTCAGTGACAACGATAGTAACTAGAGGGGCATGGTCTGGATGGCCGGATGAAGGCATTTTATTGAGGTAATCTGTTGTGTCCTTAAGGTATGATGACAAATCTTCTACATGTGGACTGACATGTACGAGATCGTAGATCTATAAATTCAGATGTTTTCTCCTTGGGGTTACCAATGGCACTAACTAAATGGGGAGTCCAGGCACTTCTTCCTTGTGGATATTTGGAAGCAGATAAAATTGATCCCGTCTTCAGTTGTAGGGCATGTGCGTTTCGTGAACATTGACACCAATTTCATCATTTTTATACGTTTCTTCCAGGGCATCGGTGATGAGAGCTCAAATCTCTTCGGTGGGATCAAAGTCCAGTTTATTATAGAAACGTTCGCCTGTCAGTTGTCTGTTGGCTTCAGTTAAATACGCTTGTTTGTCTCCTACAACCACTGTACTAGATCCTTTGTCAGCTTTTTAATGACTATGTCGTCCCTGTTTTACAGTCTTTGTTAAGCAGATCTTTCTACCGATTGTCAGAGACTACTTTTTTTTCTGGATGCACAGACTCAAATCATTCAGACCTGATGGCACGAACAACCAAATTGACTTCATTAAAATGAACGGACGTCTTATAGCCTAACAACATCTGATTTTACCAAATGTCAAATGCGGTTAGTTTCAATTACTATTTTTCATTTTTAATAATCATTATCAGTATTTTTTTATTTTTTATTTTATTAATTTTTCTTTTGCATCAAACTCCGACCCATTTCCTTAGATAAATGAAATAACTTGGATCTAAACCAAAGAGGGGGGGGGGGGGGTTACCTTAAGTTTTTTCCCTATCAACTCGGGCTTCAATTTCATTTAGCTAATTAACTCAATCTGACGTGAAGTTGACAGTCGATCCATTGCCAACACCGTCTCCAGCTTTGATGATCTAAACTGTCTAAACTGTATAAAATGTAGTTGTTGTTTTTATAGCTTCTGTTGTAGTGTTAGTTGTAGTGCTAGGATTTGTTTTCTTTGTTTTTACCCCTGAAATTATTAGAACCATTTCAACAAGAGCTTGGACTTTGGGTAGTGGGTGTCGAACAGCACTGTGATGTAGGCATGTCTATTTCATTGCTCGCCACTCAGCCATTGCTCTTTGAAATCAACAAGGTTTGTCTGGCTTTTGAGTCAAGGGCTACGCAATCGGTGTATATTTCACTCGAAACCAGCGTCATTTTTCACTTGTTTTGACGCAGGAAATTGATAGTTATGTCATACTGAAAGTCCAAGGCCTTGTTAAAACGGTTCTACTTTTGTCCTGAAAAAGAGACTGGTTGTCCTGAAAATTTGACAATTTCATTAGTTCATGTCGTTAGCAATTTTTAGTGCTTCCGATCATACATTCAGTTTACTGGCTTAGTGTGTGTGTTTATTTATATTGCAATAACTCTCAAATTGACATATACCTGCCCACATTGAATGATATAGATATATATAAAGCACAGAGAAAATCACTTTTGTTGGAGCTCCACCTCCGCCCCGACCGAGGCTTGAACTCACGACCTCTGGAACCCATTCTCCTAGCAATGAGAGGCTACCGCGCTACCCACTCGGCCATCTAGGCAAGACAAAAAATCTTGCTTTCGATGACGAACGGAACCTAGCGCGCTGGCCGCCCACTACACAGTCGCCTCAGATACAGGTGGAATACAGTTAAACGACAATTTGAGAGGATCGAAACGATACACATTGCATAGATACACAGATGGGTCCCAGAGGTGGTGAGTTCAAGCCTCGGTCGGGCGGAGGTGGAGCTCCAACAAAAGTGAATATCTCTGTGCTTTATATATATATATATATATATATATATATATATATATATATATATATATATATATATATAATTGATTATCAGATTGGTCTTACGGACTTATTCATAATTGTGTATATAACGCAATTTGCCCAGAATATCGTTTCATGCTTCCTTTATTAGTATTGCGCTATTCATAGGAAAGATATTGCTTTTAAGTTCAATGTCTTTTTATTGCAAAGTATAAATAAGGTTCTATGCTTTCTAAGTAGAAAACCAATATGAGTACAACAAGTACATGATTAGAACAAACTTGATACGTTTTGTAGTCTATACATGTAAAAGTTTTGATGCTATTGGTTATTTTGTTGTTCAGAATATTTTCTCTTCTTTTTTTTTTCTTTTTTAAAATAAATAATGATTTCATCATTGAAGAGGGATTGTCTTATTTTTTCATTTTGAGAAGAGCTTGAAAGTAATATTTTTCAAACATGCTTTTTTAAAGTTTTGTTGATAAAAAAACCTGTTTCGGGAAAAATATTTAAAATTTACGGATAAACGGAATGGAAAACGAACAAAAGGACAGTCGGGCACAGAAAAGATATCTGGGCATTCAGCACAGGGGAACTAAAATACTGTAAATTCCTCATTAAACGCGAAGAATTAATTTCCGCGTAAAATCGCAAGAAGCAGTCCTCGCTGATTTTAAAATCTCGCTCTTATTTTTTAGACAGTTTTGAGCTCTATGAAACCATGACAAAAAATTGGTGCTCGCGTTTCTATATTCTTGCGATTTTATGCACACAAAAAAACTGTATGGCGGAATTAATTACTCGCGTAAAATAAGGAATTTACAGTATTTTCAGGTTTCTCCGTTTTAAAACTGAACAAAAATTTATGATAAGTTCTATTGTTTGACGTTTGAACAATTTGGGTCTACTGTAAGATGCAGTGTAATGTATACACATACATTTAATAATTATCGAAAACTGATTTTTTTATGTTCTGTATGCAGAATAATGTGGTACAATTTCTTCTTTGATATTTAAATTTATTCACGATGAACCTGTATTCAGTGCGTCAACTTTTCCGTTGTTATTTTTCAACTTTTATAATAATTTTTATATAAATATAAAAAATATATAAAATGTTATTTATATTGATAACCGAACGTTTAAAAAAAAACGGCAGGTAACATTATATAAAAGAAACCAATTAATCTACTTTCCCAAAAGAGCAAAAGTACTCAATGGACAGATATCCTGGCTCATTTGGTTGAAAACGTTTTCATAAAATGGCATTTAAACAGTAAATAGACACATTGAGTCTTTAATGAATATTGAATAAAATGACTCAGAAGTTTGTAGTCACAAATTATTCAAATTGAGAAATGTAATAAAACATTTAGAGTGTTAAAAAAACAAGATTACCATGTGATGTTTAAAATTGAAACTTTAAATATATTATTCTCTTTTGAGAAGTGGACAGGCATAGCCTACATCCACTTCTTTTCGAAAGCCCTCATATTTTGATTAGTGTTGATTTGTTTGTGATATATGGATGCATTAATGTTTAAAATGTAGAAATAATATGCCTGTTGCGAAAATTCAGGGAAACTGGAGTCGAAACATGGTTCGAAGCGTAAACCCTCTTTGGTTCCGACATTTACACGTTTTCCAGAATCAAAATATGAGGGCTTGCGAAGAGAAGTGGATGTAGGCTATGCCTGTCCACTTCTCAAAAGAGAATATAAATATATCAGATGTAAAATAATACACTGACCGATTGACATGTCATACATTCTTCGTTCCCTTTTAATTTTGAACTCTATTTCTGTGCGAAGAACTACCAGGGTTTTCAAACTGTTGGTCAGTTAACATCCGGTAAACCGTGCACCGTAGCTGTTATAGCTTGGCTATTGCTTATGCAAAGAGCCCGCCTAATAGAAACATTTTAACAAGACCTTGGACATTCAGTAGGGCGTAACTATCTATTACTTACGTCAAAACAAGTCAAAAATGACGCTGGTTTCAAGTGAAATATACACTTATTGCGCAGACTTAGATTAAAAGCAAGACAATCTTATGACAGCTTGTTAATTTCAAATAACCATGGCTGAGTTGCCAGCAATGAAATAGACAGGCCTACGTCACATTGCAGTTTGACACAACTAACCAAAGTCCAAGCTCTTGTTAAAAGGGCTCTAAATCCAACAAACCCAGGAAGATCTCAGGTAGGTCAAAGAATCAGGAAAATCTCAGGTAGGTCAAAGAATCAGGAAAATCTCAGGTACGTCAAAGAATCAGGAAAATCACAGGTAGATCAGAGACCATGGAATATTTTAAGTAGGTCACATATCCAGGAAAATCCGGGTAGGTCACAATCCCAAGAAAATCTTAGGTAGGTCACAAACCCAAGAAAATCCCATGTAGCAATTGATTTGAGTTTCATTTTAGTATTTGTGAATACTTGGTTATGAGAAAGAATTTAAGAAATGGATCAGTTAACCAATTAACCTTAATTGATCGGCAGTTGATTGTAATGAAAGAAATGCATGTACTCTAACGTTACATGTATTCCTACTGTAATTATTTAAGAGAGCAGTGTCTGACTCTTCGTCGAGTTGATTAGGCTTTTTATTTTTTGCTTTCAAAAGATTTCTGATAGGGCTACCCCCCCCCAACCCACACACACGCACACACACTTTCAATTTGCTTCGACGCCACTGCACTGTACCGTACAGGAATTTAATTAATGATTTTTCTTTATCTTAAATTTTCTTGCAGTTTTGAGCATACACTTTGATTCCTTAATATCATGTTTTCTTTATGAAACATTTAAATATTGGTGGGGAAACTCTGTATATCGTCCAGGAAATATTTTAAGTAAAGGTATCTATCTCACCCGTAAGGGGAAAATACACTAAAATTAAAAGTAATTGTATACTCTTTACATGTAGGCATGAGGCATACAGTTTGAATATGATTATTCTTCTTTGAAATACGCTTCTTAGAAAAGGGCAAAACTATTTCCTTGGTGCAGACAGTACTATCCTGCACATTGTCATTTGCACTTCTCATATAACCATACTCTGAAATTCTTTGATAACAGCTGCAGAACCACACTTTTCTGGATGACAGATGACAAACTCCTGTCATTAAGGCATGAAGTTTCAATATTCCACAGAGAATTTCCTGGTAAAGGAAAGGCCGTTATAATTGTGAAAGATACTGTAACAAGCTGATGTAGATCTCTATTTAGAACCATTTAACAAGATCTTAGACTTTCAGTAGGATATAACTATCTTTCTCTTGCATCAAAACAAGTTGACAATGACGCTGGTTTCAAGTGAAATATACACCGATTGCGTAATCTTAGCTCAAAAGCCAGACAAATCTTGATAATTTCAAAGAGCCAAAGCTGGGTGGCCAGCAATGAAATAGGCAGGCCTACGTCAAATTGCTCTTTGACACAGCTACCGAAAGTCCAATCTCTTGTTAAAATGGTTCGATTTACCTATACTTGTTCTGCTTTGATGCGATGCGCTCAACGGTTTAATTTTCCGCTGCAAAAACATGATCGATAGTTTGGTTTTTTTAAAGGAAAATTTTTAAAAAGTTTTAATTTCCAGATTCCTTACAAGCTATTTGGTTGAGCAGTGATATGGCGAGTGTTTTGTGTTTGTTAATCTTCACCAAGAGGTAAACAACGCTGAAATTGGCCTTTCATTTACTATACTCTGTCCCGAGATTTTGCTTCCACCACTTTTTGCTTGATATTTCGATAATCATGAATACCTTTGTGCTTAAACTACGTTCATCCACTAATATGAAAAATGTTCAGATTATCTGTTTTGAAACGCCCCCTCTACCGCTTCAGGTTTCAATACATAACCAAAAATAGAAAGTCTACGGGGATTATGCATTGCATCAGCCATTAATACGCCCGGATGATAACGTTGAAAAATTGCGCGAGGTATCCCGAGTACTTCCGAATGGGAGAAAAGGTGTAAACATTTCCCATTATAAATCTCCGTAAGAAATTTGTTTTCGATCCTATGAACTTTTATGAGTGAAAAATGATAATTGTTCAATGAAGATACAATGTATTTTGGACATATTCCCTTTTATCGATTTCAAATGTATTTCTTTCACAGGTATGTGTATTTTTATTAAAAACCATCAAAAAGTGATGGAAGCAATAACTTGGGACAGATTATAGTAACGGTTTTGGAATAAGTTAGAATTAGAAAAGTATACAAAAATTCAATTTGATAATTAATTTAGAATTTTTTATTCTACTGTAAAATTTGGTAAACGTGAAGGTCCCGTTTTTGACGAAATTTAAACTCTAAAAAAAATTAATAAGTATCTCTTAATAGTCTTCAAAGACAGCAGTTTTAATTGATTTCTCTCACATTTTTTACCACAAAGATAAAACATTTGTTTCAATTATTATTGGCTTACATGCAATTTGATGCAAATAATATTTCCTCTCTTTATATGTCCACTTGTTGCTTCATGCTAATTAAACAAATTTGTCCTGTGAAACTTCTTATTTTCTTTAATAAATGGATACGTAAAATCCTATCTAAATAGGATATTAAACCCAAAAAAAAAATGGCTGCCATCACGTTATTATCGAACCTAATGCCTCTTTCTAAGAATACTGAGATATAAACATGCACGTGGAATGGCATTGACGCATAGGTGAGCGATGAAACAAGCTAGCTTGGTGCTGATTGGACTGATATTCTCTTACCGTAAAAACAGTTTTGTCTAGCATCTCTGTATCCTGACAAACTCCGGAGAAGCACGCTATGTTGTAGTACGCGGCGAGTCGCCCCACGAAACTGCACACTTGGGAACACTGAGGGCCTATAATGGCGCTGTAGTTCGTTTTTCGCAGCATATCACTTGTTTTTCCTAGAGTAAAAAAAAATATTTGTAGAGTATAGTTATGAAATCAATACTTTCTAATTTACTAGAATTTCATAGGAAATGTTTTTAAATATAAAAATTCTTGAACCATCTCAATTATATGAAAAAAATTATATGAAAAACCATTGAACTCAACATTGTGATACATGTATATATAAATACATAAAACGATAATTAAAACGATGTATCGTTTCTCTTTTAAGCTTAATTAAAAACGATTACTATAAGAAATATTAACTTAAAGGCGCTTCAGTTTTTTAAAAGCATATTATGTATGTAGCTTTTGTATGGCGTGTAAAACGTTGTTTTATTCGAAAATCTTGTGATGAGTATTCAAAATCTTAAGATGAATATTCAGAATCTTGGAATGCATATTCAAAATCTTGGGATGTATGTTCAGTATACTAGTATCGATTTTTAAAGTGTGAATTTTACAGATTAAAGTGTAAAATTTACAGATTAAAGTGTGAAATTTACACTTTAATGTGTAAATGTTACAGATTTAAGTGTACATTTTACAGACTAAAGTGTGAATTTTACACTTTAAAGTGTAAATTTTACAGATTAAAGAGTGAATTTTACACTTAAAAGTATGAATTTTACACTTTAAAGTGTGAATTTTACAGATTAAAGTGTAAAATTTACAGATTAAAGTGTGAATTTTACAGATTAAAGTGTGAATTTTACAGATTAAAGTGTGAATTTTACACTTTAAAGTGTAAATTTTACAGATTTAAAGTGTGAATTTTACAGATTAAAGTGTAAAATTTACAGATTAAAGTGTAAATTTTACAGATTAAAGTGTAAATTTTACAGATTTAAGCGTGGAAAATAAAAAAAAATGTGAAGTGCATATGTGGCACTAATACGCTTCCGTAGGTTCTTGCTCCATGTGTTCTGTGTCTTTATAAGTTATAAATTACAAGTGGATTTTCGTTTAGAGGATTTTTTTAAACAAAGAATAAATAAACACTCTCAGTACATGCATCCCTAATCAGGGAGAGATATATTTACTCCGTTTACCGTGTCGATGATGCTCAAATCATGCTTCATATTTATTACATATAATTGTTCCACATTAATGAATTTTGGAATAATAAAGCTTCGAGTATCACCTTATATAACAATTATCTTATTGAAAACGTAAAAAACGTGATTTTTATTTGTAACCATTTTTAACAAACTGTTTTTACATCGTGTTTTCAATGCTGGGTTTTCCCGTACTCGTGCGCAGTGGCGTTATAAATGACGGATCACGTTATTATATATATGAACATCAGACGTGTAGCAAAGTTAAAAGACAGAACATGTTTTACAATGTATGGACCTACAGTTTGTGAAACGTCTAATTATAAGAAGCATGATGTATATTTTTACTCAATCTCATGTCAAAAATTTAACTCCAAACATGCCACATATACCTTTAAATTTATAATAAAGCCCTTCGGGCTTTATTGTATTTGATCACGCCCCGACCGGCCAAAATTTCTTATTCCGTAAATGAAGCAACGTTTTACACGCCATACTTTTGCACTGTTATCAAAATAATGTAACCGATGCGTTCAATTTCAAAGAACATGCTACATGTACATGCATGTACTTGCGTTCCGCAAACGATGCTCCCTTGCGTAAAGCTGCTGACAAAGTACGGAGAGTCAATCATCAAATATTAATCACGTTTATCTGAATCAGTTTAAATCACTGAGAGTCACGACAATCAAAATATAGCGAACATTATATTCATCAAGATCAGAGGTATTATTCATAAATTGATGTTTATCATTCAGGCCACCTTGAGAGTCTAGCACATTTAGTTCAATCACTAATAAGATAATCCGGAATACATCGGGATTTTCAATGAATTCAATGAAAAGTATGGGTTGTTCCGAATGATGAGAATATAAACGGGGTAAAAAAAAAAATACATTAAAACGAGAGGTCCCATGTCAAAGTGGAATATTATTTCTAATTTTTGTGCCCAGAACAGATAAATACACTGTATAAGAAAACAGTACAAGGAGTTGGCACGATTAAGAAACAGTATTTGCTCCATGGCGGTTCATTGGAATCTGGGACACAAAAGTAAGAATGGATTTGCTATGTAATGCTACTTTTATGATTATTCTCTCTCTCTCTCTCTCTCTCTCTCTCTCTCTCTCTCTCTCTCTCTCTCTCTCTCTCTCTCTCTCTCATCAGATCTTCCTTAATATTCTGGATAAGATTTGGTCAGCTATAAACTATCAATGCGTAGTGAAAAAAATCCATTAATAATAACGGTGAAATTAGAACATTTTGTTCTGTCTTTATCGAATGCCCTTTTTTAATTAGTTTAGAAATGGCAACGACCATGCAGTTCTGTTAAATGAGTTCTCGGTATTTTGGATAATTATTTCATACAAGTAAAGATGAATCGATAAATAAAACTGAAGAATTAGGATGATAGTCAAAAATCACATCTGAATTGAAATGCCTGACAAGAAATTATTAGATTCTGTGAACTTTTTTTTCTGAAATCCAATTATGTGTGAATTAATAATTGTAAAGCTTTTTATATAATTATCCAAAATTCGCCTCCGTGAAAGGTTCTCTCAACATGGTTTCTTATTAATTTTTCTATTAATTTGAAGGTATGACTGAGACACCAATGTGATCCCGGGGTTTAATCACATGCTACTGCGAATCGGAATCAAGTTACAAAGTGTTATTCGGAAAACAGATTCGTTCTACTAATCATAGACATGAACACAGTAAGAAGATGAAATATTGGCTTAATTATACAAGGTATGTCGACATAAGAGGTTGATTTTCTGCAAATAATTTATTGGAAAACTAATCATTTCTTTTTTTTTATTTTTATTTTCGGAATGACGACTTCAGTTTATATTTTTATTGGAATAGATTTGATAAGGATTAGAAAACAGGATAGGCCTACATGTATGTTATATTTTCCTTGTATAATCAGAATGACAATTTTGGATAGATATTAATACGTTTCTTTCATTTATTTAAAATTAAAATATGTTTTTGCCATTTCAATTATCATTTCAATATTTTGAATTGAATGGTTATGAACGTAGAATTATAATATTGAATGTTATATATTGGATTGTTTTGTAAGTTAACATGTTCAATGTTCATAATTTTTTACTCAATTTTTCTTTTTTTAAATTTAAATGTAATTTGTAAACAGTTGTTTACAATTTATTCTTTCCAGTCTTCAGTTTTCTATAATAAAAACAAACAAACAAAAACAATTCATGAATTGCATGTGAGTATGAATATGTAAATGTGATTTGTAAACAATATATTTCAGTAAACACGAGAATTTTAATAAAGTGTAAATTTTACACTTTAAAGTGTGAATTTTACAGATTAAAGTGTAAAATTTACAGATTAAAGTGTAAATTTTACAGATTAAAGTGTAAATTTTAAAGATTTAAGTGTGGAAAATAAAAAAAATGTGAAGTGCATATGTGGCACTAATACGCTTCCGTAGGTTCGTGCTCCATGTGTTCCGTGTCTTTATAAATTATAAATTACAAGTGGATTTTCGTTTAGAGGATTTTTAAAAAAAAAGAATAAATAAACACTCTCAGTACATGCATCCCTAATCAGGGAAAGAGATATTTACTCCGTTTACCGTGTCGATGATGCTCAAATCATGTTTCATCTTTATTACATATAATTAACAGTTTATATTGTTCCACATTAATGAATTTTGGAATAATAATGCTTCGAGTATCACCTTATATAAGAATTATCTAATTTTTAAAAGACGTGAAAAACGTGATTTTTATTTGTAACCATTTTTAACAAACTATTTTTACATCGTGTTTTCAATGCTGGGTTTTCCCGTACTCGTGCTCAGTGGCGTTATAAATGACGGATCACATTATTACCGTCTTCCTTGGAAGACGGTATAAAGAGTTGAAATATTTTACAGTCTCCGGATTGTGCACTTTCTTTCCTTTGTGATTGGTTGAAAATACATGATGTGAAAATTTACATTTATTTCATTGGTTGAAATACTGTTCGGCGCAAGGGAGATTATCATAATTTTCTGATGATCTTTTTCACGTTCGACTTAACAAATTTCGTAGATTTCAAATCTAAACGAAAAAGCATTACAAATTGCTATGAATGAAATTCAGACTTTGGTTTTCAGGTCCAACTAGTTGAAAGTAACATTCTATAATATCTATTGAAATTATTTGGTGTTTTTTTTTAGAATTGTTTATTCAAACATTTATACAAAAATGTAAAAAAAAAAATGACAATTTTGGATAGAAATTAATACGTTGCGTTCATTTATTTAAAATTAAAATCTTTTCTGCCATTTCAATTACCATTTCAATATTAAGAATTCAATGGTTATGGACGTAGAATTATAAACTTGAATGTTTTACATTGTATTGTTTTTAAGTTAACATGTTCAATTTTCATAATTTTTTACTCAATTTTTAAATGTTATTTGTAAACAATTGTTTACAATTTATTCTTTTACTTTCCAGTCTTCAATTTTCTAAATTAAAAACAAACAAACAAACAAAAACAATTTATGAATTGCATGTGTGTATGAATATGTAAATGTGATTTGTAAACAATATTTTTCAGTAAACACGAGAATATAGCACTACTGACATATTGATTCGGGATTCTGCTAGAAAAAAAAACCCACTAATGGACCGTGGGATAATTTTTTTTTAATCACAAAATAAGTTAACTAAATGCACTAAAACCGGCGCCACAAACCTAATTATTCATACTTACATGCAATTCATAAATTGTTGTTTTTTTTGTTTGTTTCTCTGTTTTCAGAAAATCGAGTACTGGCAAGTATTAAGCAATTTAGTATACCACCTTTTACTAAATTGTCATATGTCTAAAGTTCTTACTGATTTACATGTACATTGGTTAATCCTTACCCAGTCCATTGACTCCTTCGCATTGCGTGTCCACATAATCCAGAACAATGGAACCCTCTTCCATGATCCCCTTTTTCTCAATATCCTCTACAGCAATGCTAACTGTTAGAAAGAAAATACATGAAGGTTAAGAAGTCTTAGATGGTCAACCAATTCACCATCAGATCTACCGATGATATTTTAGCCATAAGCTAATCTTTAGTCAATAAACACTTATTGTTTGAGCTTTAAAATTTGAATATTTTGCCTATATTTTGTGTACAAAGCTCTCCTGTTAAGAAGATTGATAGTATAACCTAAAAGTGGCCAGGACCATCCAACCATCTGGACACGAAACTTTTTCATTTAAGAAAAAAATTATTCGCCATTTTAAAGGTCAAAGAACCTTTATTATCTATTTTTACAATAGAATATTTGATAAATATCTCGCATGCATTTGAGTTGAATGTTGTTTAGTGATTTTTTTTTTTATTTCCATCTACGTCGAAAATAATAGGAAATAGTCTTCTTGCTGAGGAAAATTTGATTTATAATACAAACAGGAGTGGTTGTTTAGTTTCAAGAATTACAGCTTAAACGGAATATACCAATTTGTAAAACAAAAGTCTGAATCGGTCTCTCGTCCTTTATCATTTTGTAGACAGTGACAATTAAGCTGTAACCGTTTTTGCCTACAGATAATTAATACATCTCGATTCAGATTTAATCATTCTTAATGGAATCGATCTTTCGCATCAGCATTTGCTGACCATGCATAATTGATGTAATATTTTCAAACACCTAGATTCATTCAATAGATATATTATCAAATGGCAGAGCAAACAAAATAAAATCATTTCCCTCACATTCTCCTCGAATCTTTTGAAATTTATGCATTATGATAAATTACCATCTTTTCTCCGTGGGAAAATACACAAGGGCCACATCGCTAACCCGAGCAATACTATCGCACTCAAACCAAAGTTCTTTCTGGTTTTACTTTATCTAAATCAATCACACCACAACAACAGTAGTAACATTTGACAGACCTAAGAGGGTAAAGCCATGATTTGAATTCTTCAAAACTGTCATTATTCCTATATATTTACGTTTTCCAGTGTCTTTGCCTGTGATAACACTACGTATCGATTTTGTACTATATAACCCATAATACGAATGACGCCAAATTGAGGCGCCAGTGGGGTTTGCTTATTTATATTTAAATATTTAATCGTTCGATGGCTTAAGATTATATAAATATAAGTAATAAAGAATCATTCTTTGAATATTATGAGGTGATAATTTCGGTCGGGGCGTGATCAAATCTATCATAAAGCCCTTCGGGCTTTATTGGATTTGATCACGCCCCGACCAAAATTATCACCTCATAATACTCAAAAAATGATTCCTTATTGAACCAACACAAGTATTTGGCATATCTCGCACTCTGTGCCCGGACAGAGATGTGGATTACAATCAGACTATAGTTCAAAAGGATTAAAGTATCCATTTTTTTTAAATTCAAGATTCGACCCCGTAAGTGACTGCATAGTTCTGCCTCTACTTGTCAGATATTTATGTCAATTTGTCGGACCTTTATGTCGACTTCTCAGAAAAATGATTACCAACACTAGGAAAACAATATTTTGTTTTCAAAAAGTGTTCCCCACGGTCATCTACTTGTTTTCATGATATATGACAATAAAATATATATGTATATGATTAATAAATTCTTAAACTCTTTTATTGGCTGAAATTCAACATTCTAGTAAAAAAAAAAAGTTTTGTTATATGATCATTTTTTTTATTGGACTAAGAATAGATCGGGGATTTTTAAAATGGTATGATTTGAGTTGATTTGAACGTTTTTTTATTGTACAAAAATACAATTGGGATTGGGCACAAGTTCCTTAGACCGCCCTTACCCATTACAAAGATATAATACAACAGATGTGTACACAACATAAATAAAGGTCAGTGGATAAAATGATATAATTAGCAATGGTGTACAAGTAGTGTACGATTGGTTATCATTGCCGGACGTTATGTCAATATTCTAATGACTGATTATTTTCTAGCTATCTGATTGGCTTATATCCAACGATCTGACAAAAATAGAACCTTACCTTAATTTTATTTTTATGATAGTTTGTCAAAACATTCATGCTGTGTTTCAATACTTAATTATTCGATCTTATGTTGTATTATAATATTCATCGGCACGTGACCTATAAGGTCACTGAATGTAACATTTGTTTTTCTCTATAAATTGGTCTAAAATAGACCAGGAATTTACAAATCAACGATTGGTTAAAATTTTCATTATTCGTGTCGTCCAATAAAATATCGTGTGTCTTAACTTGTTCGACTTTAAATTAAAAGTTTTTGAAATGTCGCTAATTCATATTAGAATGATAAAACAATTAGTACTAATCTTTTATGGTCACCTACACCGAATTACAATATTCACCTCGGTCAATATTGTATTTCTATAGGGGAGCTAAATTTTCGTAATGGTGTAAAAAATCAACACCAATTGTATATCTTTCATGTCGTCCAATGAAATATTGCGTTTATGAATGCGTTCGGCAATGACTTCGAACTAATCACATTCAATTTGATATGTATGTATCAATTCGTTGCCGGATAATACAATCAAAAGTTATTGCTAGGTTATTTAATCAATACAATGATTTTTATACTCTCAAAGTACAATATTCACCTTGCCATGTACTTAATGTATTTGTTAGCGTAATCATTGTAATGACCTCAAAAACAGCAATAATTGTACAGTCTTTACTTGCACGTGACCTACGCCTTCCGGACTTGGTGGATATTATACATTTCATCGTATTAACCGCAGAAACAGCAATAAGTGTACATAATGTTGCGTGTAGGCTAAACAAAAACGTTCAGAATTTGGTTGTTTAAATTGCAGCATTTTTATATATAAGGGAAAATTTGAGCAAGTTGACTTGAAGCACTTTGAAACACACCATCGAATTTTTATGTCGATGTGAACATTCTTTTTATGCATCTGTTGGGGCGGGGGGGGGGGGGTTCGAGGCCCCTTTCCCTGAAAAATTCCAATTTCTTAACTTTAAACAGTAAAATTACCAATTATATGCCTCGGACATTCCCCCGGAAAACTTAAATATTTTTAAAAGGGGATCCGGAACTCTGCTTTGCTGTTAAGATTAGCAGTTGCATTTCTCCTGACTTCCTAATTAATGGGTTATTGTCTTTATACATGCATAGATTTAGTTGATTCAAACTGCTGTCGGAAATGTCATATGTGACAGAACTGTTGTTCTGGACGACAATAATACAATTTTGCTTCAGTCAGATCCAAACACATTTTGCCCTTTCCTCCAAAAATATGGTCTACAGAAATTTATAAACCATATTCACGCTTATCTCTTGAGCAGCAAATTACATCCGTGTAATTTATGTTATAAATAGAATTATATCTAATTACATGTATATCTAATGTCATGTTGTAAATTTTGAATTTACTAGGTGGGTGTAGATTTGTAAATTTACAACATGTTTTGTTGTAAATTTTGTATTTACATCCACCCAGTAAATTCAAAATTTACAACATGACATTAATCTATGAATAAGACGTAGATGAAAATGACGTGATGCTACCTATTAGCCGTTTCTTGATTTTTAGAGGGTAAATATTCATTGACATCTTGAAGAACGAGAGACATGATACGAAAAATAATGTACTCAGTGACTGACCAAAGATTTAAATTTTTTTTGAAAATTATAACTTAATTATGATCATACCTGCGGCCCCTGCTCGTTCTTTTCCAAAAGGGAACAAGAAATTGCCCTTGCGACCGGGCAATAACACTAAGATTCGGGTCGAAGATTCACTTGTATGGTCATGTAGAGAACACTCTCCTATAAGAAGCATCAAAGTTATTGCCGCATAACCCGGGGACCAGAATATGCAGGTGCGCATCATCCTATAAGGATGAAGAACTGATTACGCCTGTTTGCCTTAAGCCTGCTTTTATACCAGAACGGGCAAGACTATATCGATATTGATTTTTTATTAAGAATAGTACCATGTTTCATCGTTCTTATTGATGACAGAACTACGGCGATTCGTTTATAATCATACTTTCCTTTTTTTATTCCAGATCCAGAGAACTGTCATGTTGTAAATTTTGAATTTACTGGGTGGGTGTCAATACAACATTTACACCATGACAGAACGACTATATTATTCATTTTTACCTGTGCATGACCATGCTTTTAAATAACACTAAAAAACATGTTTGCTGAATTCATTTCTATTTCCATTTGACTGTGTGTAATTTATGTTTCATTTATCTTTTTTTTGTTGAAAGCTAGTTTTAATCTTTCAATAGTTATTCCTGTAAACTGTAATTATAGGCAAAACTCGATTGGCCGAACGTCAATGGACCTTGAAAAAAAAACCCTCCATATATCAAGAGATTGACTGTTGGATAAAAACTGGAAATATAATTATTACAAAGTCTGACACCTTAACGTAAATAACTGTAAAAAAATGATCACGGTGACTGAAAACTCTTACTCTTTTGCACTCCTTGATCTTGAGTAAGCAACGCATCATTTTCCGCATTCATTTTATATATGCTAGAACCATTTTAAACAAGACCTTGGACTTTCAGTAGGATGTAACTATCTTTTACTTGCGTCAAAACAAGACGCCAGTTTCATGTGAAATATACACAGATATTGCGTAGTCTGAGCTCAAAAGCCATTGATTTCAAAAAGCCATTGCTGAGTGGCCAGCAATAAAATAGACACGTCAGACCTACGTCACATTGCTGTCTGATCTACCTACCCGAAGTCCAAGCGCCTGTTAAAATGGTTCAAATTTATTTGCTTTTATTCCATGTTTGAAACTATCTCCAGAGTTATTTCTAGATACAATACAGTCACGTGTTTGCAAGCAAAAATGGATCCGTGTTACTTGTACTCTGACAAAGAGTGACATAGTTAGTTTTGATAATTATGTGAAATAATGAGTGTGATAATAAACAGTTCATGATACCAACCATAATAGTGTCATTGGAAACCATTGTCCGCTTCGCGTCGGTTAACAATGGTTTTCTCGGGATGTCAGTTTCAACTGTTACCCTTCCTTCCACATATTTGTATTACATTATTCAATCATACAATTATTTAATGCTTGAGCAGTCGATAAACCAATATATTTAATCAAATTGCAAGATTGTTTATAATGAGCTTCAAAGTTGCACAACAGTTGAACACTGAAGGGTTTGTTTTTTCATAAATAAAACGAAAAACATCCTTACAAGGGCATACCAGGATGATCTTCCACACAATTATTATTTTACAATTTAGACATTTTCTGTGATATTTTGGGGGTTTTATCAAACGATTAGTCAGAACAGCAAGGATGGAAGATGACAATCTAAATTAAGAAAATATTTTCAAAATGTACTACTGTAACAGCTTTTGTAAGACAGTGTAAGTTTGTAAGATAAGCACTGTTGTTTAATAAAATGTCCGTAAAATGAACATTTACTGAAAGGATCACTTGTATATAACAACAGAATTGACCTATAAGGCCGGTGTAATGAAGAATAATGACCCCCGTAGAATAATGACCGGGGGTCATTTTTCTACGTAGAAAAATGACCCCCCGGTCATTATTCTACGCAGAAAAATGACCCCCCGGTCATTATTCTACGTAGAAAAATGACCCCTTTGCCTGAAGAATAAGTGTCATTTTCATAAAAATGAGCACATTCCACATGAAGAAAAGTGACCCCTGTAGAATAATGACCCCCTTGTAGATTAAAGTTTTTCAGTATATTTTTTTATTATTTGTGAAATAGTCTTTCACTATTGCAATTTTTACTGCTGCAGTTTACAGAAAGTAACAGAAATTATAATTCATATTCAAATAAACTTAAAGTGAAAGAAGGGTTATATCTTAGAAAATCAAAATCCTTCCGTTATAACAAGATATTGACGTATTGCATCGGGGTATGGTTGTCATCTTAACAATTACATTTACATATATCTATGGTGTTCCGATAGGGCCACTTCGACCTTAGGGCGAAGATGCGAAGTTGCAAATGCGATAGTGCGAAGGCGAAAAGCAAAAGTGCGAAGATGCGACGACGAAGCGCGAAGATGTGATGCCTAAAATGCGAAGGTGCGAGGGGCGAAGGAGCGATACTTCTATCGCTCCTTCCCAACTTTGCACTCTGGCCTTCGCATCTTCGCACTTTCGCCGTCGCCTTTTTTGATTGCATTCAGCAAGTCTCGGTCGATTTCATAGAATTTTATACAGGCACCGTACTGACCAAGGTTTTCAGATTAATCCATGCTATTAATGGTACGCATGCGCTAGGCCATCGCGCTTACTATGAATGTTTATAAATATTTTAATGTGTAAATGTAACATATATGTTTACCAGCGCTGGCTATGCCTAATCATTATCTACTCCACACTAAATGTAATGTCCGCCATAATGTGTACATGTGCACTTCCAGACTCAGGACTGTCACTTACCAGCCGTCTCTTTACCGTGGATCAAACACAGTAACAATGTAATTTCATTATGCGACACTCCTTGCTCATGCATGGATCTAGAGGGGGTCCGCCCCCCCCCCCCCCCGGAAAATTCAATATTAATAATTTCACGCAGTAAAAGGGGAGAGGGAGTTCGGACCCCATCCCCCTGGATAATTTTATTTTATTAATTTTATAAAAATAAAATTTCCAAAATATGCCTCGGAACCATTTCAACGATGGAGAGCTCCGCAATTATAAAACATAGGTAATCACAGATTACAAAGCTCACCGAGACGAGGCATCACCTATATGAGACCACCTTTCTCATATTATATGAAAACCATCCTTTATGATCTTGGATATTCATGGATTCTGTTTGGAAACAATATCGTATATCATCTGTTAAAAAATTGTATGTTATTCATATGTTCATATGTTAATCAATACAATAATATAAAATTAAAATTGCATCCTATCATAATTACAATATATATCATATAATACCATAAAATACCGTAAAAAATTGTGAGATATGATATTGTAACGTATGATATGACATTGTATTGTGTTATACATTATTGTATTTGATCAAACAAAACAATATCATAAAACATAATACAATATAGTATTAAATGAAACAATATTAAACTGCATCAATACATCATAACATTGAAACATGTGATATTATATTGTATAATTAAGCATTGAATCATTATTGTTTGAAAGATGTGGTCTCATAACTGCAACGGTGTGTACATCAAATTGTATAACGCGCGCTAGCGCGTTATGAAAATTTGTTTGCACTCATTGTTGCAGTTATGAGACCACATCTTTCAAAAAATAATGATTCAATGCTTATATTTACGTTTTTTAAACGTGTATTTCCTTCCCGCAAATATGATTTTTTTTTTAAAAGGCTCTGTCTTATTCAACAAGTAATGCGAAATTAACAGAATGGCCACTGGAACAGCCGAAATATACTGACAAAAATAGCACGCAGCGTTTTAAATTCTAATAACACAATTATTTTTTTTCTTTCTGTAATTTAATGAATTTACTCTTGGTATACTAAGAAATTAATCAATTGAATTAATTTAAGTGTCAAAATATATTTACATCAATGAAATATTTATCAGCGTAAGTATAATATCAGGTCGTTATCCGGTTTGAAGTCGCGAGAAGAGTCAGTTCTTGTTCTTCGAGAAATACTGAAGAAATACTGAATGTATTCATACGCACCAGATTTGGTGATTGGGTCTTCTGTGTTGTGTGTAAATATCACTAAAATTAACTAATGCAATTTAATAGAGGGAAAGAAAGTTAATGTAAACATTATAGTATGATATTGTATTGTATGATACTGTATCATATTTGATACGTAATATGATATTGTATTATATAATACAATATAATTTGATAAACATTCTATCATATCAAATGATACAATATCGTGGGATAAAGTAAAATATTATATAATACAATCATACTATACACATTGTATCATATGATACAATAATATATATTAAAATCTCATAAAATACAATTTCATGTGATATAATAATATATCATATAAACCAATATCATATTATACAATATCGTATGATACGATATTTTATAATATTACAATATCATAGGGATCATGTTACATCATTTAACAACAACCATATCTATCTATCAAGCAGGTTTGAGTGAGGTAGGAGATTTCTTTAGCATCCTTGATAATGGAGATCAGGCTCAGCATCTGAAGAAACCTCTGCGTTTCATTTATAATATAGTTAAATCAACTATGCAAGCTATCTATCTAGCTATAAAACATGTGACCTGTTCCAAAAAACTAAACCTCATCAAGAATTATAAACCTATGGCTCTGATTCAGCATTCAAGCCTGTCAGGTGCATCAGTATCATAAGACTATATCAATGCAAGATTGGTGAAGTTAGGACCAGTAATAATACGATATCGTCATCAGAGGGCACATGTTTCAAAAACTTTAACCTGCTCTTAAAATCTTAACCCCCTCCAGCATCCGAAACCTGTGGCTCAGATTCAGCATTTAAGCCTGTCAGGTGCATCACTATAATAAGACGCACCATCCATACAAGTTTAATGAAGTTAGGACCAGTAGTAACTAAGATATTATCATTAGAGGGCACCTGCTCCAAAAACTTTAACCAGCTGCAAAAACCTTTACCTCCTCCTGCATCTGAAACCTATAACTCAGATTCAGCACTCAAGCCTGTCTGGTATATCAGTATCATAAGACACACCATCCATGCAAGTTTGGTGAAGTACGGACCAGCAGTAACTTAAATATTGCTATTTAAGGCACCTGCTCCAAAAACCTTAACCTCTTCCAGCATCTGAAAGTTAGGAACCAGATTCAGTAGGTCCAGATGCATCCTCCATGTAACTTTGGTGAAGAGAGGACAAGTAATAGCTTAGATACAGGAGCTGCAACTAAAACTTTAACCAGCTCCAGACGCCGACGCCGGGGGTATAGCATATGCTCCCATTGACTTCGTCTCGGTGAGCTAAAAAGGCGAAAGCGCGAAGATTCGAAGGCGAGAGTGCGAAGTTGCAAAGGCAAGAAGCGGTAGTAGTATCACTTCTTCGCCTTCGCAACTTAGCACTTTCGTCTTCGCATCTTCGCGCTTCGCCGTCGCATCTTCTATATTCTCCATATTATTCATGAATAATTGCTTGCATTGAGGATTTCCGCAATACAAACTGCTCGGTATATATATACAAGTGCATCACCCAGAATTAATGATGAAACCAAAATTATGAAAAGTTTACTCCACTGTTAGGCATTATAGCCAAGCTGAAGTTAGAGCCATTACGCCAGTAGAGGTTAACGGCCAATAAGGAAAATCGTCAAAGTGCTGAGAGTACTCGTACAGAAAATATATTTTACTTTATCCTCGGCATACTTTAGTAAGTTTAGTTAATATCAAGATGATTAATGCATCAATAGTTTGTATGAGCATTGGTAACGTTGGATACAATAAAGACCGTGTGATCAAAATCAAGCGGGATATAAACCCCTAACATTGGTGTTAACCTCTTATCAACGCTTTTAGAAACAATCTTTTCTTATTATAATCGATCAGTGTTTATTATCTATTAAGATTTACTATAGTCAGATACTCTTCACAAATTTGCTCTAAAAGAATAAAGTCAATCCATGATCACAAATACAACATTACAACAAATGTTTAGAATATTGATGTTCATGTATTACGCAGAAGAAAACAAAACTAACGCAGAATGCTTTTTTTAAAAATCACTTTCCCCAAGAAATGTAAATAAGAAGTATTCGTATTCCTTCGTTACCTGCCCCTTAGTCTTTTTCCATAAAGATATAATACAAGTATCATTCTTCGATTGACAATTCATTCACCAATGAATATTGCTTATATTATTACAACAATTATTCTTTCATGATTATTGTTCGTTAATTATTACACAATATGCTCATTGTGTATGAATTTTTCTTTATATGCGTCATTTCCCGCCGTTTGTCGACGAGAGAAGTAACGTAACTGTTAACAATCAATTTGTGGCAATGTAAGAGTGTTTTGCGTGTGCTTGCTACGGATAGGAAAAACTATAAACAGCGATTTATTTACAAGATCGGTGTTTATAACTTCAAAATCAGTTGAAAAGAGTGAAAAATGAAGTAATTTCAAAGTCATATCTTGGATACGGGGTAACCAATTTCTATTCATGTTTACGGGGGGGGGGGGGGGGGGTCATTTTTTTATGGGGGTCATTTTTCTTCATGTTTAACATGAAGAAAAATAACCCCTGGGTCTTTTTTCTTCAGAAAAATCCAATTATTCTTCATATTCTTCAGCTAAGGGGGTCATTATTCTACGTAGAAAAATGACCCCCGGTCATTATTCTACGGGGTTCATTATACTTCATTACACCGGCATTGGTTTATGTCTTTACAGAAAACATATCGATTTCCGTTCCACTTCTTGATCTTAGGCAATATACAGTATAAACTCTTAGGCTTTAGTTCTCATAATGTATATCACACTGTTATTAATTTTTATTTTACTTCATTCCCATATAGGATCATAATTACGAAGATTACATTCTCATATATGCCGCGTCCACAACGACGTTAAAATCGGGTATTTATTTTTCTAATATCTCATTCAGTTTTGAACATGATAATTCAAAATTTATGAAACAGATCAGTATCAACAAGAATACATTCATTTTTATAAATCAGAAGCAATGTTTTTATAGAGATTTTTAAAATTTATTTCAATTGACAAGCAAGTTCATATATAAATGTCTCTCGTTGGTACGGATGTTATACGCGTGTATGTGGGAGGATAACGCAAAATTTGCGATTTTTTTCAAGACGTACATGATATTTTCGGAATTAAATGTAAACATGGCGGTAAAAAAGTTGCTAATCCCGTTAGTGTATATACGTCCTTTTACATGTACACCTAATTTCTCATTGGTGTAAAAAAAAATGCAAGTTATTAAAAAATGAAATTTAAGAAGTGTCGATACTGAAATGTAGCCCTAGAGCTTGAAAACAGGGTATTATCAGTTATTCATTAAAAAATTAGTTCCGCTTATTGTTTATTTGTGTTATGTTTATAGGCTCCTGACTTTATATATTTTTCTCATAATAAAAATAATAACCCCTATTTAAAAAAATACACAAAGTAACCATCGCTACCATATTGAATTTAATGAGTACAGTAAAGTCGGTCTGGATTTTTTCCTTTAACGTTAACTGAGCTGTAATTTGTTTGGTGCTCATCTACTACCGATTCAACTAAAAAGTCACATGACCTCATTCATTAAAAAAAAATCTCTCAATAGTCTGATTCTGGTTCTTTACTAACTGTTAAAGAAAGGGCAGAAGTATACAATTTGGAATAATCCTTTTTGATTGGTGCATTTTTTGTTCTTCTAATTAAAATCCCTTATATCCAAAACATAGAACAGAACCACAGGCACCTAACATCATAGCAATGCTGTTGAAACAATTGCAGAATTCGGGTTTCAGATGTCAGCGTTTCTGAACAAAAAGATGAAACAGCATACCACTTCGAAGTTTTTGCTCGGCATGATTTTTTTTTACGTGTCACATGTCTTGAGTAACACAGAGTAAATGATTCTTGTCCTCAAACAAATCGTGCTTACACTAAGGTATAGTTAGGGTTGATTACATACTTTTCATAAATGTCACGTCTTTAATTTGATGAGCAAGCGTGCATTAAAGGAAGAAAATCGGAGGTAAAATACAAAATGCACAATCATGTTTAAAAAATTTTCAAAAGGTGTTTATACAAACCGATAACTTAAAAAAAACTATAAATCAAACCAACAGGTGCAATCAAACCAGGATACAAAAAAACCTTCAAAAGTGTGGTAAGTAACAGCGGTGAAACCAACTGAGCTATTCAAACATTACAGGTGAAGCACAAAATTATTTATACGAGATATAAACCACTATAATACAAATTAATTTTAAAATTCTTTGTAGGTTTATTGCATTTCGACCTCAGGGCAGGGGTGCCCCTAAAAATTCCTATCTTTATTTATTCCTTTGGTAAAATCTATAAAAAAATATCTTTGTTTATTTTTTAAAGGCAGGCCTGCCCTGATGGATTTCTAGGCCAAACTTCATGCAGAAATAGACCGTTTTAATGTTAAAAAAAACGTGTTTTAGCTAACTTTGAAGGTTAATTTAAAAATTACAAGCGCAATATGCTAGGTCCTAAATGCAAATTCGAAAAATTTAGAAATGTGTACACTATATAAATAGTGCCTGTTTGGGAGGGTAACAGTTGAACTTGACACCCTGAGGAAACCATTGTCAACCGACGCGAGGGGTGTCAATTTCAAATGTTATCCTCCCAAACAGGCACTATTTATTTTATTATACTGAATATCTAAATTTTAGAGATTTTTTTACTGCTTTTATATAGAAATGACGTGAATTTTACGGCGAACCGTACACTCATAATTTTGGCGCATGTAACAATTCGTTGTGTTACCCGTTGCTAAGTATGTTGCCAAACCAAATCAGATTTCAGTATTTAACATGAAAGTATAATAGAAAATATCAAATGAACTTTGATTTTTACAAGTGATATTTTCCGGGAAATCGATCTACCCTATAGGTCAATTCTTTTGTTATATATAAGTGATGCTATTTGCGTCGTGGTGAAATCTTCTGTTTAATGACATTCACTGGTAGTATAAATACTGCATCTTTCTGCATTCCAGATGTCGTTAAAACTCAAATCAATAAAACAAATTTAAGCTATAGACACCCATTATTTTTCTCATTGTACTTTACATTACCAAACAATTTGTCATAATGGTTCGTAACAAAACAGTTATAAGAATCTAATATTTTACAGCAGTATTTTATGAATGCACAATTTCTGTAGATTATTCTTTATTCTTGAGTACTATGTCCCAAGTTTCTGTTTTTTGCTTAATATATCGATAACCATGAATATTCTTGGAGGCCCATGAGTCGTTACCATAATAATATGTGCCACATTAGGTGCTTGGTTACACTTAATTGTAACGTTAAATTAATAATATCATACATATAAAGAACTTCTATTACTTCGTATGATTTTACATTACGCTCATTTTTTTTTTACCATCAACCTCGGACTAAATCTCGCGCGACACGCGAGGAAAATAAAAGGAAGACCAATCAGGAGCGTGATGAATTTAGGGCCTCCGACGATACCTTTGTGCCCAAACTACGTTCATCCATTAGAATAAAACAAAAGTCCAGATTTTCTGTATTTAAATGCCTCAGGTTTGAATACACAATCAAAAAAAAAAAAGAAAGCGTGCGGTAATTTTGCTTTCATGATTGCTAAAGACAAGAAAAAGCCTGGATGATAAAGTTGAAAAATTTGTTTTGTTCATGTTAATTTCTGTGTGTAAAAACAGACAAAGTGTCAATGAAGAAATCTTGGCTTTTTCCCCTTGTGTTGATTTCAACTGTACTTCTTTGACAAGCATGTGTATCCTCGTTAAACTTCGTCAAAAAGTGACGGAATCAGTGGGACAGACTATAACACATAACAACATGAGTTAAAGGAAAAAGATAAATAAATGCATATTTAGTGTAACCATGTGCATAAAAAGTTACAAATAAGCAAACATATCTGCCGTAATCATAAATTTGCTTAATACATAAATGTGATTATTAAAGTTAATTTACGATATAAAATTTACATTTCTATTAAAACTAATTATTTCTAAACATACCACACAATAGCATTTTGAAGAACGTTAACATACATGTACCTACCTTATCTAATTAGGTCTCCGCTCTGCAGGCGCCCTTTAGTATTGAGTCTGTCCGTCCGAAATCGTTTGTCCAGAGCATATCTTCTCTCCCTTTGGTCCAATCAGGTTCATACTTCACCCAACAGAGTGCCTTTTTGTAAAGGGTATGCAGTGACCTTGAACCGTGTTTCTAGGGTTAAGGTTAAGGTATGGTAGAATTGTATACAGAATTCTTGTCTGGGGCATATCTTCTCTTCTCTTCGTCCAACATGGCTCATTCTTCATTAACAGAGTGTCTGTGGTCAAAGAATGTGCAGCGACATTGAATAAAGGTTGTAGGTTAAGGGTCACCGTCATATCAGACCATTGCTCAGAGCATATATACTTTCCATTTAGCCCTATTTGACTCATAATTCAAATAAACAGAACTATCGAATAAAGGATGTTTAGTGAATTTTGAATCATTTTTTTAAAGATAGATATGAAGTACATAGCAGAATTGTATGAAAAATCCTTGTCCGGAACATATCTTCACTCCCTTTGCTCACGTCTGACTCATACTTCACCACATGGCGCCTCTGATCAAAGGGTATGCAGTGACCTAGAATGATGTTCGTATGTCAAGTGTCAAGGTTATATCGGATCACACAAAAATCCTTTTTAAGAGCATTTAAATACTCTCCACTTAGCCCTCTTTGGCTAATTCTTTACTTATAAAACAGAGCTTTTTTGTTGATGGCGTACAGTGACCTTGAACCAATTCAATGTGCAGGTCATAGCGGATCTCTTTGTAATCAGTTTAAGACTAGACTATTTCCAATTGCCTTAATCTTGCTCATATTAAACAAATATACCTGTATGTAAGGGGTAATGATATTGAATCAGAAGTTCTATGCCAGCTGCAAAATTTTTTCAGTTTTCATCCCATTGTCCATTATTTAAGCGGGGTCCTTTAAGATGCTCACCATCTCAATGTTGTCTAGTAGTTTCTTACTTCTTAAACAACGCAATCGAACAATTTTGAAAGAGAGGGTCTTGACCTGTAATACTTTTAATTTAAAATGTTTACAGTGAAATTTCTGTATTTTGAACTATAGTCTGTCCCAAGTTATTGCTTCCATCGCTTTTTGATGATTTTTAATAAAATTACACATACCTGTGATAGAAATACAGTTGAAATCGTTAAAAGGGAATATATCCAAGATATCTTTATTGAACAATTATCCCTTTCCACTCAGAAAAGTTCACAGGAACGAAAACAGATTCCTTATGGAGATTTATAATGGGGAATGTTTACATCTTTTCTCCATTCGGAATACACTCGGAATACATCGCGCAATTTTATAACGTTATCATCCGGGCTTATTAATGGCTGTTGCAATGCAAAATCTCCGTAGACTTTCAATTTTGGGATGTGTATTGAAACCTGAAGCGGTAGAGGGGGCGTTTCAAAACAGATAATCTGGACATTTTTCATATTAGTGGATGAACGTAGTTTGAGCACAAAGGTATTTACTATTATTGAAATATCAAGCAAAAAGTGGTGGAAGCAAAAACTCGGGACAGAGTATAGTAAAATTCATCTTTTATCTTATTAAGAGAACACAAACTACAAAATTTTTAATGCGATGTGCACTTTCAATTCGACTAGTACTATATATATTGACCTTCTTTAGTTATCAGTCTATGCATAGGTAATATCTATTTCGACCGATAATTTACAATTGTTTGAGAAATACTTTTCCTGAAACTGGTAGTTCTTTGGACCAAAGAGTCACACAGATAAATTGTTGAATTATAAAATCATAGTACCGAAAGCACTGCATGGAAAGCGGTTAGCTAGCTTGTCGGAAATGTTAAGCTTTTATGTTAAGGTAATGTGTTCATGTGAAAAATAATAAAAATCACTCTGTTACTGTGGGATTAGCTTGGAGTAGGGGTGTGTTGTTTGGTTTTGTTCTAAACCGATTAAACCATGGCTCGTTAAATTATTAATTTTTCTTCTGTCTATTCATTGCAAATATGATTATAAATGACTTAACACAGGTGTTTTAAAGTTTTAATACACTTAACCTCGAGTATATCATTACATGTACAGTTAATTGGATAATCGGCTGCAAACTTGGTTTAACACATTTTTAAAGATTGGTTGTAAATCAGACAGACATCAATACTTTCGTCTAGAGCGGACCACTCCCGGGTGTTTTGCTTATTTAGCTAAAATTACAAATAAACACGACCCGTTAAAAAATGACATCATAAACAAATTAGTTCTTATCATCTCCCTTCAGTCTAAAAAGAACAAAGAAATAAAAACTGAGTCTGTTGACTGTTTGAAAGCTATGTTCACCCTCTATGCACCGCCTGTACATGCAGTCTGAAGAAACACAGAGGAAACATACAGAAACCATATTAATGTCGACTACCTTCATAAAATTGGTCATCAAATAAATGTTTCTACTTTTGATACAAACTGTTAATAAAAAAAAGTTAAACCAATTAATTTACACATTCATCGGTTGGAACCGTTATCCTGCCAGCAGATCTGCACAATTCGCCTTGGGGCCCGCACACGGAATCATGAGGAAAGTAAATTTACGCTTACAAGCTTCCCATAAATAATTATTTAATCTTTCCTTTCTTAAATGATTTTCGAGCATAAATTTCAACTTAGATTTACTTTAAGTCTGATTATTTTGTACAGTGGAAGCTATATCTTCGATGCTGATTTTGTACCGATACAGCTTTTCTCTTGCGTATCAAATCCTTCCTTTAGCCATCTTATCTGTCATTTTTTGAAGCAGTAGATATATACAAAATGAAGAAAGATTAAAAGTAATTTGGAAGACAATGCGCTGCTTGATGAAGAGGAGACTGCAAAACTTTGAGGATCGCTTAACAAACTAAGGGTGTCATTGGCTGATATGACAGTCCAGAAAAAATCCAAAATGGTGGCAATATAAACCATGTGAATCATTAGGTATGAGATTTATTATATTTGATACTGGATATGCTTGGTATTTAATTATTGTGCTTCGTTTTCTTTTGTTAATTGAGAAATAAATTGCCATACAAAATATCTACAAAGATGATTTTTCTTTATTCTTTAGGTCTTTAATACACCATTATACGGTATAGTAGTATATACATAGTTATCAATTTATCTAATGTTCGAATCAAATCAAATTGGAAAACAGAAAACACAAATTATCATAAAGTAATTCATTTAAATGTCAGTTTTTATATTCATCAATTAATTTCTTATTCTTTTTATGGAGCCGGCAAATTCCGTTGAGTTATAAAGTAATTCTGTTAAAAGTCAGTTTTTATATTTATCAATTAATTTCTTCTTTTTTTTTGGAGCCGGGAATTTTCTTTGGTTTCGATAATCATAAGATGTAAAATAAAAACACGAGGCCTAAGGGTCACATCGCCCACCCGATCAAATCGGCATTACAGTACCAAATCAAATTATGTTGACAAATAAGTACAGTAGATCTTGCACAAAACGTTAAAAAAATCTGTCAATTTTTATCCACATATTTTTTTTGTAAATACGAAGCCTCATTTGTTGTTTTAGTATTTGTGAGAAGATTTTTCTCTAGTATTCCTTTGCATCAGTAGTCACTGTGATTTAAAAATCCCCCATTGTGCCCCCCCCCCCCTTTTCTCCAGGGAATCATGGTTGGATCTAACTTTAATCTGCACAACTTATGCTTTCACACAAGTTTCAGCCTTTTTTGGCTGAATACTTTTCCAAGAGATGATCAAAGATTTTCTCTATATCTTCGTATGGGATTATAATGTGAACAAACCTTTTGTTTGTCTACATAAAGATGCTTTCATACAAGTGAGATTTTCTGGTCATTTTGGTTCTTCTTCAGAAGATTTTTCGAAGAATTTATATATAAATATTCCTATGTAAAACTGCAAACCCCCAGTTGTGGCCAATTTTTTATTGTTTTCAAGATTAACCTATTCTTTAAAATTGAAATTAAAAAAACCCAACTGCATAGTTGTATATTTAGCTGAGGGATGAAAAATCTAAACTGAATTGCATGATATTTACATGTACATATGAACATGTCCTTAATTCTTCTTGTTGCAGATGAGTGGAAAATTATAACATTAATTTTTTTTTAAACCAGCGAGTTGGAATTTATAGGACGTCATGTATCTCTTAATTCTGTTCTTTAGATCAAAATTAACTACGGTATATATGACTGTCCAAAATGTGAATTGCAGATAAAAGACCGATTTGTTAAAAAAAAATGGGGAGGGTGGTACCCCCCAATTTATCTTCATATATCATTTATTCATACAGACTTACAACACAATCTGTTCCTTGTTTACAAATTAATGTCTAAGGTTTACTACCTTAAAAGTTTAAAATTTATCAATCTAAACTTAACTATAACAGTGTAGAAATCACTTTCCAACGCGGTCACTCTACGGACTTGAAATTGACCAACTTATTTTAAAAAGGTTAACGCCCAATTTCGGCAAAATTTCTTTGATGCCTGACACTGTTAGCTAAGCCCAAAAGGTGTTACAACAATTACTCGCATTTCCGCAAAGAAGACCTATAAAAAAGACAGGATTAACTTGAAGCCGAAACAAAATAAATAAGTTTACCTACGTGGAATTTCGAAGTGTCAAGCTAATGTGCCAAAGAATTTATTTCCAAAGAAACCGAAAAACGAAATGATTACATTACTACCTAACAGCCTGTCAAAAATTCTTTGATGTAAAATGACATTCTATATGTTACATAAGATGTGCGAGTAAACCTTGGGAGTGAAAATTAGTCTAAATAAGATTTATGTAAGAATACCGTTTTAAGTTAAAAGAATGTATGGGATATTTCATCGCACTAAACGAAATAAATTAATTAAACTAATTTCAATTATTAAATTTTGATACGTAATTATAGGTCATAATTCCACGTAGATAAACTTATTTATTTTGTTTCGGCTTCAAGTTAATCCTGTCTTTGTTACAGGTCTTCTTTGCGGAAATGCGAGTAATTGTTGGCTTAGCTACATGTGTAACAGTGTCAGGCATCAAAGAAATTTTGCCGAATTTGGGCGTTAACCTTTTTAAAATGAGTTACCTGATTGGTCAATTTCAAGTCCGTAGAGTGACCGTGTTGGTAAGTGATTTTTACGAAATCACTTTCCAACTTGCGGCTCGTCGAAATAAACATTTTTTAATTAATTTCTACGGATTTTGATTTTGATTCCTTAAGTTAGCTTGAAATTACTGTTTTATTCTTTTTATTATTAAAGCTAAATTTCATTTAAGGTTTTTATTACTTATTTTTGAATTAAGGATATTTTTGAAATAGTTTTTTAGTACCTTAATCCAATTAATTAGATAGTTTTTAAATTTCTTTCATTACTTCAATGTTAAATTGTTATTCGTTAAAAAAAATTGTCCGCCTTAATTAAATAACTTTGTAATCTTTTAAATCTACACTTTAAATTATGCTTATTGCGTATTAATTTCTATTCTAAAATTTATTCCTTAAAGATTTAATTTATCGTCTATTTAAACTTTACCGCGCCTTGCTAAATAGAACTCTTCTGCGCGATGAGATAAATAAGTTAGCATAAACAAAAACGAAAATAGAAACTTATTCCGCTAAGACAAGTTTAAGTCATTATTTAATCATATTTTTCGATACTTTATTATTAATCGACAATGTTCACACTTAGGGATCATGTTTAAGGTAAGCGCTATGCTCGATATTGTTTTGATTTCTTTTTAAGTCTATTTTTTTAATTGTGTTTCGGAACTTTTGTTATCTCTTTGATTTTTATAACATGCTATTATTATTTGTGTATTTCATTCATTATCTTGGTCACTTTCCAACTTGCGGCTCGTCGAAATAAACTTCTTTTAATTAATTTCTACGGATTTTGATTTTGATTCCTCAGGTGCTGTGGAAGCAAGTTCATTGCAAATAGACACAGGTTAATCCTTGAGCTAATTTCCCCAAACAAACATCACGACGGTGAAAACCAGAGTGTGATAAATGCATATTAATTTGAATTTTTAAATCAAAGTTGTCATATCCAAAGTATCTTTCTGATGATTTAGAAACTTGAGTCCCCTTTACCCAGGGATGCCTTGTGCCAAGTTTGTTTGAAATCGGCCCGGTGGTTCTGGAGAAGAAGATGAAAATGTGAAAAGTTTACGACAGCGACAACGGCGACAGACAACGGACAAATCTTGCTCAGAAAGGCCTACTTGAGCCTTCGGCTCAGGTGAGCTAAATAATAAAGCTTTAATACTATGGAGGGTTCTGAACTATTAGAACTTATTTGAATGGTCGGTTTCAAAAATTTACACGCTTTTCAGTTTCATCTTACCGTGTTGAGTAAAAAAAACAATATGTCGTTGCAAAACATCTGATATAAAAGATAAAGCTTGAATTTCAAAGCTTATTTTGCAACTGGCTGAACTAATTAAACATATGTTCCGTTAAAAAAAAAAAAACAATCAAGCCCCTTTTTGTAATTTTTATAGCAGTGAATACAACTGCTATATATAATTACAAAACGGGCTTGGTTGGATTTTTTTATCGTCACAATTACCTTTGGTATATGCTGAGATACCTGAAATCAGCTGTTGCTTCCATGATCATTATTTTTTTTTCCAATATGTAGGTCTCCGCCTCGGCCTCCAGGAACAGTCATTAGTTTTAGCAGCCTACTTTTGATCTGTGTCTCAATTTTACACATCAAAAGGAATATCTTGCATTTATAATCTTTAAATGGAAAATATCCGTTTTTGATAGTGCATTTATCCACTCGTACTAATAAATCATTTATTTCTGAATCATGTTTGATCTGCAAACTAAGTTTGAAGTCTCCCGGAAATCTTACTGGGTAAAAAGAAAGAAGATCCCGAATTTTTTGTTTCCTCAAAAAAAAAGAATAATAACATTTTCTATTCTATTAAAAATAATTTAATGTCAAGATAAAAGCAAATCAATTGCATGCACTGAATAAAGTAAATACATGTATAAAAAAATTTCTCAAGAACGATTCAAATCATTATCTTCCCTGAGTATCCGAGATGACTTCACATTCACAAATGTCTTTCTTCAGCAGCACTGAGCAGCAATTTATACATGTACAAATATTCTTCCATATAAAACTTTGCCACTTTTTGTCGTAGATTCTTAATCCATATATTTAGCTACGCTGAACTTTAAACCTGGTACATTACCGTACACAGAATACATGAAATTTAACGGTTATTTTATATGAACGGCTATGCTTGACGTATACACATTATACATGTATACTGTCATACTGCACGTTGCAGTTAATCTGCGTGGATTTATTATGCTACATATGCTACACATTCGATTATTTATATTACTGGCTATGCTGCACTAGTTTCTGACGGAGAAGTGGTTCTGTATACCTAGGTATTATATATATGCTGCACTTTGTGGTTAATACAAGTATCTTTTAACCCTTACTTCGGCACATAATTGACGAAACACATGCATACATTTGTATGTTATACATGTACAGGATATGCATATCACTATGAAGTAGCACTTGAGCGCAGGAAATTCCATTACTATTTCTCCATTGTGTTTCCGTTTATGATTTGCTATGCTGCAATTGATCCTTGCTGCCAAATCATCAATTCGTGCCTCATGCTGTTATGCTACATGATGTCAGTATTCTGGTGACGTCACGTTGAACTAGAGAGTAGTTCGCACAGTTTGACGCCGGTGCTGTCACACACGACGAATCTGTTGTTGTACTTCTGCAGACAGATGGCCCTCGGCTCCTTGATTCCGTCGTCCTTGTTCAGCAGGATTCGGTTCAGCTGCCCGTCCGGAGTCAGCTGGTGGACATTGTTGGAGATGAAGCTGGTGACGTAGATATTATTTTCGTAGTCCACGGAGATCCCCACCGGTCCCTTCATCAAAGGGTGGGTGAAGGTAAAAACTTCGATGCCATCTCGACCAAAGCACTACAAGAAATTTAAATTTAGGAAATGTTCAGCCTTGAAATTTAATGCCAATTTTTTCACATTTTTACAACATTTTGGCACAGTTTAAACTTTTAAAGAATAAAGAATATCTCTCTCTCTCTCTCTCTCTCTCTCTCTCTCTCCCCTACCTGTATAGAGTTATGGTTCCAGTCGGAGAACATTAGCCTCCCTTTGTCGGTACACACCTGCCGGATACAGGCGTTAGGGACCCTGATCACGTGTACCGACTCCCCCTTCAGGTTCAGTATCTTCACTTCTGTCACACACGCCACGTAAAACTTCTCCTCGCCGTACGCCACGCCGTAGATTTTGGAATGAATCGTGATTTCTTTGACTAAAATAAGAGAAAACTAAAGTACTACACAATGATCGTGTTTATTAAAGCAATATTTTTCTTTTAGTGTGCATGTGAACTGTGTGTTCTTGTCTGTTCATTTTTTTTCTTCAGTATTTCATTTTTTTAATGCTTTTGATTTATTAGATAGAGGATATTTGCTTTAAAATAAATTCATAATTTAATGAACCTGCAATTATGAACCACTTATCTCTCGCGATGCGACATAAGGAACTACTTTATTAATAAGTCATATTGTTCATCTGTGTTTGACCATACTAAAAGACCACACTAAGTATTTTTCTCTGTAATGTAACTGTAGTACAGGTATTCGCGGTCTTCCGGTATTTGAAATTACCTGTCTTCATATGAATGGTATCAACGATAGCTATAGTGGACACGTAGGACATGTTCCACGGCTTGTTGGAGGGGAGGGACACTCCCACTGTGAAGGGATTGACCAGACACACGTCCCACGGCTTCCCCGCTAATGGCAATTCCGCGGTTAAGGTTCCGTTTGGGTCGTACTGAAAATAGAAAGGAAGAGCAATGAGCGTGCACATAATAATTCTACTGACGTCCTTGTCGATATTTCGTACAAAAAAAAACCATGTACACCAGATTAACAACATGATATTCATGAAAAGAGGGATTTATAAATTATATATATTTTTTACGGAAAAATAATGCCCAAAATAGAGTAAATATCTGAAAATTTGAGGGGGGTGTTTTTGAGGATGGAGTTAAAAGGTCATGCGTTTAAATACTGGCCACATGCTACTTATCGGTAAGCTATGTTGTCTATATGCTGTAATGGGTTTCTACCTGTTGTAATGAATTCTTCAGACGATTTCCAATCATTAAAAGTCCGTTATAGAGATAAGTGCACCCTCCGATATCAGAACTCGGGTCCTCACATATAGAGAAGGAATTTGTCACCGACGCAGTACAGTCTTCCAAACTTTGGTCAAACTGGGGACTTTGGATGTCGCGTACACCGGAATCATCGAAGGAGTTCGCATAACAGTGCAATCGAACGCTCCCGAAATGCTTAATAAGGGATTTCAAGTTGTCTATTTTCTCGTTGATTTGGAATTCGTATTCATAGCACTTGTTGGCTGTGTCCAATCTGTGCTGAAGTATCTTTTCGTAGAACGTTTGTATGGCACTAAGATCCGAATCTCGTCTCTGAGACCAGAATTTGATCACGTTTTCAAGTCTTCGCTGATATTCCTGTATTGCACTTTGGCGGGCTTCTAACTCTGCGATGCGATATTGACACTCCTTAGCAGCCTCCTTATGAATTTCGTCTAAGTTTCTCCGAAGCTTGGCTTCAAGGGTATCCAAGTGTTTGTTAATATCCTGTCGAACTGCATCCACTTCTGAGTGAATTGAGCGCTTGTTCATTTCCAAGGTTTCAAAATGTTCCCTGCTTTCCTTCAGCATCGCCATTATTTGATGTCTTTCACGTTTGAAGTATTTGATTATTTCCATCACAGCTATTCGGTCATTTTGGTTAATGTCTGTTTCGCGGCTTTCGTGTTGTTTACTCGGCGGTTTTTGCCCCGAAGGTACGGGGCCGCCGTTTTGCTTTTTCTTCCCAGACATCTCTTATCTGAATTAATTTTGAACAAGTATGAAAGTTATTATATATATATATAAATTTTAGATTTAAGGAGTAACAACTTTATAATAAACAATGGAAGCTTAGCCTACACAGAAAGAAATTCTCAATGTTATTGAATATTAATCTAATGAATTGAAGGCGGATTTAATGCAAATATTAACTAACATCTCTTTAACTTGAAACGTAATCCAAATCCCTTTTCTCTACTTACAGGACCCCTTCCTGGGAATTACTCCTCCGCTCTTGGGAAAATATGTGGAATCGTTTTTTGTATATAGATTAATATATATTAATCAGACTTAGTGTGATTTTTGAGTGCAGTTTAGTTTATTCGCGCAAGTTCCGTGTGTACGTGTAAGCTATTGCTAGACGAGGTTGAGCAGTTCCATAGAGCTCGCACTTTATTGTATGAAGAATAATTCAATGAATTTACGAAAAATACACAACTTGGTTCTTTAAAAAAAATAAACTATTTTAATTTCTATTTATAATTCACTTGCTTCAGAAATTCAAAAAATGAAAGTTTATACAAAATCAATATATCTTTGTACTAGCAATTAGTTTGCTCAAATATATATTCCCCAGTGTAATAAATAGACAATGAAACGGTTTATGAGCATAAATGAGTAGTATATACAAACTGCGTTTGAGAGAGAACCAACGACTGGTGGACAATGAGAGAGAGAGAGAGAGAGAGAGAGAGAGAGAGAGAGAGAATGTGTGTGTATGTCTATGCGGTGAGCGAAAACTATTTACACTGGCCAACAATTGAAAGATCACACTCGATGATAAAAGGTCGAAGCCAGTCACTATTCGTTGTTGATACAAACTACAAATTAGCCAGTGAATCACCGACACTATTTAAATAGGATTTTAACTTTTCGGTGTTCAAACGCAGGTGGACGTAAAAGGTTTGAAGATCCAACCACAACCTTTCGGGACAAAGTTTATTGTGAGATTCTATGAGGATGAAAATCGAAAAAACCTCAAATAGAAAAACTCATTTCAAAATATGTGGGATTGAAAGATCAACGCCGAAATAGGATTTGTGAATTTTTAAATTGACAGATCATGAAACACAAGAAGTGTGTTGTAAAAACACTTTACAAAGAAAATACAAATGGTCTGTTAGTGGTATTTACTTTAGTTTTTGTGTTTATTGAAAGCGGGACATTTTTTTCTGACAAGGTTCCTCAGTCAATTAGGGGTAATTTCGTGTTAAATGAATTGCATAGGGAAATTCTTCTATTTTACAGATGAGGTTTTTAAAATTATGTTGTAAGTGGTTATGAGAAGGCGTGTGGAATAAATACCAGGCCCGAAAACCCACTACTGCAAAAAATAGGAGCATATTAAAATGACATACGTTTATTCTTTTGTTGCATTTTAACTTTATCAAACCTTGCCTAAACACAAGGGTTGTCTGAATTACTCGAATTGTTCTTGGCCTTTTTGTTCCATTGTAAACCTATGACAAAAAACGCCCTAATCAATAAAATCTTACATATCCGTATACTTACCTATACAGTGGGTGACAAGTTTCAGTAACCCTATCCGATTAAATCGTTAATTTTTCAGTTAATCTATCGATTATTTTCTTCGTTAAACGCGAGTAAATCCATGGAGCATTGTACTAATAGCACAGGAATGTTTGCTTTTAATTAACAATAAAATACAGTGATAACCTATTAATTATTACACACACTTCATTATAAAAGACGTCCGTGGAGAAATAAAACAAAAAAGCAATATCATATTACTGCGTGTTTATTGCCCGACAGGCAATATAACGATCATATAAATACACCGTATATTACCAACACGCGCATAGCATTATCCTATATATCATAAAAAATAACGAACTCTTTGATGCATGCATTCTTTTACAAAAAGATTTTTTTTTTCGAAATCTAGGATAAATAGATGAGGACGTGAACATGTAACTTACCGGTATTTGGGCAACATCGGGAGTTCCCTTCTAATATTTAAAGCGTGGCCCTGTGAAAATGGACAAGTTGACGAGTCGCCAAGTGCTGTCGACCATGGAAATAGTTCCGTACTGACTAGGCATGCGACCAGCGCGAACCCTTTGTATACAAATACTTAAAGCACTCTGTAAGGGGCCAGGCATATCAAAGAGGAAGCGCAATCACAAATAACAATATTTGGGAAAACAATGTATATGCTATGTCAAGACCGATATTAACCCCCCCCAAAAAAGTGTGAGTAATTTAATTCATCTCCAGTGATTAATATTATCACTTAATAAGCAATCAGAGGGGTGGGGCAGATATTGCGAACAGGGGGGGGGGGGGGGGGAGTGATGTGTAAAAAGTTGGGTCGGATGTAAGGGAACAGTCCTAGTGGGGATCTAAAGGACAAATGCACTGGAAGCTCCCGAATTTTAAAGAAGATGTTAAAACTAAACCTTAATAAATAGGCTCGATACTGGCCGGTATTCTCGTTACCAAAATAATCATAATACGTAATAATCACGATATCTTTATTGAATAATTTTTATTTTCGATATATCTGCATTTCATAATACTAAGAGAAAATGTAATTTCAGGGGCGGATCCAGGATTTGAAGTTCGAGGGTGCGCCAGTCTTGGGGCCGCCTTGCGGCCCCCAGTGGGTCCAGTGTAAAGCCTTGGTGGGGATCCAGGAGGCAAAGACCTCGGAAGCTCCCAAATTCTAGATATTTTGTAGGGTAGAAATGAAGTCTTCAAAGTTAGACTTTCGTTATATTTCTTCTCGTGATAATACTTAAATAAAATAACAAAATTTTAAAGGCTTGTAGATTTAAGACCTGCAGTAATCCCACTAAAAGACTCTGCCAATCAGAAATTTTTAGAAATATTTCCTTTAATTTTTTTTCTTCGGAATTGCTGTAGATTTATCAGTTCAATGGGACGATGTAAATGGAAGTTTAATTTAAAAAAAAAACAAAACTATGGCACTTTGTATTATAATAAACATGGAAGAGTCGTTTAAAAAACACTAGCTAGAATAATTACTCTAATGTGGTTTATTAGTCAGATTTCAACCCTCGGGGAGCGTGATTTAAATGGGTATTCTATATGTTATGTACATCATTGAACCTACGATTTTCTTTATGCTGCACCGTTGAAATCAGTCTAATGTAGAAAAATCCCACGAGTTTCCAAAATGATGACAATTAAGACTCACAAGTTGTTAATTTTCTTAGCCAGAAGGAGTATGATATAACTTTTGACAAAATTTATATGGATGCATCCCCCTTTAAATCCGCCACTGCATTTAAAAAGTGTTAACCTTTATTGAATAAAGATTACGGACAACGTTGAATATGCATCTTAATCAGGACTTCTGAGAAATAATTTAATGCATTTTGAATACTCTACAAATCTGTATCATTTTTCTTTCTTTAAAAAGTTAGATGCCACTGAAAGTTACAAGCTAAATTTTTAAGCGCATTTATACCTCCCCACACTTCCCCTAAAAATGAGAATAAATACAGGCTGTTTTGACCTCTATATGGCAAATCGCTTCAAACAAATTTGCTGTAATCGTGGATATGGTATACTAAGCAAAACATATCTTTTATATAACATAGTAGTGTCCAGTCTCAATTTCTTACGTCATACTGCATAGGAAGGAAGCAGGAAAAGAAAAACAGTCTGTCGTATGATGATGTCATTATATTTAGTCATTGTCAGCCGAAAATATTGTGATCAATTCCCATCAATTTCCTTGTCTGGATTGACAACAAACTACACGGTTTGTGTAATAGTGTGTACCGGTAGATTAACTTTTATTTCCCCCATGATTTCTCAGAATTTTCATTCGAACACCATGGAAATACCGGTAAATTCTAAATATCATATTACCCTTTCACAAGGAAATAGCACTGTCATCTATGTGTGAAATATTCATCTGGGAATCAAATTACTAAGTAGGCGAGAATAATAATTTGACGAAAATATTAATTATTAATATTGATATTATTTATTAATATTAATATTAATTTCAAGCTGGAAGAAGTTGTATAACTATTCAGCAAAAAAGTATCCAATTGCTCCATCCTTTTTATTTCACAAAGTGTCTAAGCTCACAAAAATTGTCTAATATTGCAAGTTCACATATCACAAAGAAAATAGATTTACAAAAAGTATCTGAATTAGTTGTAAGTTTTTATTTCACACCCATGTACTTATTGTATACTGAGGTGTGAGGGTTTTCTATTACATCTGTATGATGTACGTGTACATCACTTGGATGCTGGTATTTTGGCCTTGCCTTTATTCCGCTTTCCTCTGTTCTTTTTCTTCCTCTTTGTGGTTTTATTTTGTGATGTAAAATTAAACTTGAAATCTGCAAAAATCAACAAAACTTTCATAAAAAGTATTTGTAAAAAAAAACAACAATCCAACAATACTGATGAAATCCACATCAAATGAATTCATTTTTATGTTGTAGGCTGCATTTTTAGTTTCAAGTAATAAATGAGAAAATAGAGTAACTTGTTTCATTACAAATAACTAAGGGCTAAGATTAAGACAGTCACAAGTTTTCAATATATATAAATAAAATTTAAGATAAAAGACACTTTATTATGTCCAAATGAATTAAATATTCAAAAATTTAATAAATTTTAATAAAAATTCAAAAATGAATAAAAAATTCAAAATTTTTTTTCAAAAAAAAGGGTCGAAGATTAATTAAGACAGTCACAAGTTTTCAAAATATATAAATACAATTTAAGAAAAAAGACACTTCATTATGTCCAAATGAATTTAAAAAAAATGTTTAATCACTTCAGTCATTTTCAAATTGATTTCCTCCTTATTAAATTTATTTTTTCATGACCCTCCACCCCCAGAATATTCGAAATGATTCCAAAAGTAATAAAAGGACAATTCAAAAATTTTTTGACTACCAAGGTTTGATTAATGTAAGTGGACATCAATTTCCATAATTTGAGTGCAATTCACAGTTTTAATGATCGATACGTAAATTTGTGGCGAACGATCTTATCAATACAATATGTTATTAGAAATAGCACTTCGATAAACATTTAAGTTCATGGATCAAGCCAAGAGCAAAATAAAAAAAAAATTAGTATTCAATTGAAACCCCAGTATTTCTTCGAAATCTCTTCTCAGCATGGTCTCATAACAAGGATTGTGACAGGAACAAGAGGTTTCTTCAAAACTCACCAGATGGATCAAAGGTCAATGGGATTCGACCATTCAGTGTGTGATAAGGGATCATTATGGCGGGATCCAGTGGAATCCATGGAACTTTCATCTTGTCAAAGTCGGGATCCGCAAAGCCAAGCTGCTGAAAGTGCAGATCATAGGAGCCTCTGGTAAAAAACAAAACAAAAAAAAGGTCAAATTTCTATCCTAATTTCGATTTAGTATAAAACCAAGCTATAAAAGACTCATGAATTCAATTATCTTCAGTATAATGATGAAGTTTGATAAACAAATATAGTCTTGGAGCAATAAAACTTTGGGTTGGTATAATTATCTTCCTTTCTTGGAGATGTACCTTTTATGACCCTCTGTCGCTTTCTTTATGATGCATTTATCTGAGAATTTTTTGTGAGCAAGGAGATATTGACCAGGAGACAACCTACAGAGCAAAAAGGTCAAAAGTTAATGTGTTTATGTGTACATACATGCCAACTTTTGAAAATCTCCATGGGGGATTTTACGCGCGACGACATTTTCCTAGAAGGAAATTTCGCGGCATTTTGTCGTGTAATTGCTTTGTATACTATAAACAATTGAATTCTTAGAAATTCATCTGTTTCTTTATCTATTTATCATTATCCTAATGTGTTTATCAAACAATCTCCTCTTTCAAATGAAATCATAAATAAAGTACATAACTTTATTTTCATATATTAAATCAATCTTTATTAAATCAATCTTTAAAATCTCAACAAACAATAAATAGTATGGTATATAGCAGTTCAAAAAGCACTAAATTCTGTAACGCAGTTGGCAAACAGGACCTCTGCTCTTGTGACATCTACAAAATAAAATGAATAATTAATTAAATTAGATATTAAAAAGCATTTATGGGTCAAGTTGCTATAAAAAGTGAAAGAAAGTTTTTATAATTGTTTCCTGGGTTAAAATTCTTTAGAGATATTATATACTACGCTTATCAAAAAAATTAGTTACCTTCATCTTGCTCCAATTTTGATTTCACAAAGAAGTTGGTAGCAGCATGTGGCTTGATGGATGGCTGTTTTCGTGTTCTTTGTATAACATCATTCATTCCACTATGGTCTACCCTAAAATCCCTCAAAATAAAAAAAACAATTGTTACTCATAAAGTTTAACATATCTATTCTTCTTGTAGATAATTTATTATAGCTGTCAATTTCTCCTTGAGTCATGTGTACACGATAGAATGAACCCTGTCAATAAATATATTCAGTTGTACTAAATATAAGCTAAACATACCTATTGCACGGCAATATACATGGTTGTCATCCAATTACGATCCCGATAGTCATCCCGAAAATCGGGAACCTTCCTCCCGATATCGGGATGAAAGTTTCGTTCTTGTCGAAGTTTGTGTAAAAAGTGTGGCATTTTGCTATCCATCCCGATACTTCCCGATTAATTACTATCAAAACATGCTCCTCATTAGGTTTGCAAACACCCAGACACAGGTAGCGTACAGGTAATTACACCAACTCACACATCCCGATATACACACACGCGATACAGGTAAACAGCAATGGCGGTCATAATCCCGCTTTTTGATTGGTTAGCGTAGACAAGCAGCGCGGGATTTGAAATTTTAGATGAAAATCGGGACTTATTGTCGTAAGACGGGTTGGATTTTTTGAGAATCGGGATTTCGGGGTATTTTGACAATCCCGATCGGGATATCGGGATTTGTATTTTTGACGACGTGAAATCGGGAGAATCCCGCAAAAATCGGGATAGTTGGCATGTATGTGTGTAATTCAGGTAGTAAATTCTCAAAGTTAAAAAACAAAGTAAAAAAAAACCTTCACCTTGATTAGCAATGATCCAGACTCAACATTGGATAATTTAAGACATGAGTGTCTATATATAGGCTCATTAGCCTACACAGTCAAACCTCATTGTTGATCGGATCTTGAAGATAACCAAGGATCGAGATATCAATGTTAAAATTAATATTAAGCAGTGGTTAACCGTTAAGACATTCAACTAACTTCAACATATCAATATCATATCAAATACTCTGACAATAGAAATACATAAGTTTGGTTGAATTTTTTGAAATCAGAGAGAAAAACAGAGTAATTGAAGCAAGAGGCCCACTGACACTGACCGTCACCCGTGTACCATGGTCCATAGATGATAGACCTGTCATGGAGGTCATGTTAGCATTTTAAAATTCATTTTTGAGTCAACACCCTAAACCGAGACTCCTCTGACTAATACTCATTTCAAGCTTTTATTATTTGATATTTCCAAACATCAAACAAAAGGGGGTGGGGTGGGGGAAGAGTTGGAGGAACCTTGGATTATCTATACCCAAGCTCCATGGGCCAAAAATTGTAAACTCTTTATAAAAGTATTTGTGCAGAAAAAAACATTTTAATATTAAATTAATACACTTTCACTATGAGGCCATATTGGCCAAACCCAAATGTGTGTACCCCTGACCAAAGGGTCAAGAATGTCACAATTTAGGACAGTATGGACATCATAACCATGCATTCCGTCTATGGCTATGTTGGCCCCACCTTAAGGCCTAAACCTCTGACCAAGGGACCTTGAATTTCACAGTTTAAGTCGAGGGCTTCATGAAAATCATAACCATTCAAATTGTCTCCCCTACTGTGGAGGTAGAGAAAAAGATTTTACTAAAATTTCTGACATTTTCACTATTTGGCCATATTGGGCCAGTCTTAGGGCCTAAACCTTTTACCCAAAAGCCACGAATGTTAATTAAAATTTTGGTGAAGGCTTTATGAAAATCATGCATTTAGTATTTCTAAAATTTAAGATTTTCTCAGATTTAATACATGTTCATTAAATTGCCATATTTGCACCCCTGGGGACTGAACCCCTGACCCAGGGACCACAAATTACATAATCTTATTTTCGTACAGAGCTTTATGATCATTATAACCAATGGCATGCACATAGTTTTTTTCTCACGTGTGAGAGTAGAGAAGAATATTTTTTAAAATTTATCCTTTTTTTTGCATGCTTGCCCCCATCCATAAAGATCATAATTTCAAAATTGAGATTTCTCTTGTTCTAGAGATGCTTCAAACAGAAAATAGTTATAACTGGTTAAAAATTGTAAACAGACGATGCTCGGCACAGATTGACAAACGACACAAAAGGCAGTAGGTCAATTAAGTGATGTAAATTACCTATTAAATAAAAGAATGAATTACTGAGTAATTCATACCAGTACTAGTTAAACTTTGCTACTAGTACTGGTATAAGTATAAGTATATGGTATAAGATCGAGGCTGCCTCTGTCCTAGCAGTTATTCTGTCTATTCTTACATTGTACATTCTACGTACATTGTACATTGTACATGTACTGTCATAATTTATGCTTTCAAAAAAGTTAATACTTCATATTCAAGCACTCATGGCAATCTTACAAGAGATACTCTTAGTAGATGTATACTAGTACAACATTTCAAAGGTCACCAGTTTGCAGAGTAAATGTATGTACAAAATTAATCTGATACCATCAATGAAATATCAGGTTTTTCAGAACATTGTAGTTTTTTGAGAAATGATGAACAATTGTAATGGAAATAACCCTTGGATTATTTTTATCTAAATTGACAAACTTTGTAATTCAATTCTGTACAGAGAAAACTGACAATGGTTGATAAGCAGCACAACCACCCAATGGCGAAATGAATACCGGTACCACTTACTGGTGGAGATGGTGGAATATATTTTGCAGCATCAGGAAAGCTTTTCCAGGGCTAGCATGAAGAAAAAAGTAGATTCAATACATGTACATGCATGTAGAAACCATGAAGAATATTCAATCGTATCTTTATTATGTAATTTTAATAGGATGACCACATAGACTTTGATTTGGCATTCCTCACCTAAAGCTCTGTGTTGGAGGTATAAGCTGGGCTGCTTGCAATTCTTCTAGAGACACTAACTCTGTCCTCTGTGTGTGGAATCTGGCTGGTTAATAAAATGCAAACATGGTCGATTATTAATATACATGTACTTGTATGTAAGATAATGATCTTACAGAAGTAAATGTACAACATGTTCCACAAATACATTTTAATTGTGCATCATAAGAATTTCACTAGTAAATAGCAAACACATTAATTCCATCTAAAATCCATGAATTTGAATGATTCAGTGTTAGATAATACAATATGATGTAGGTGGCTTACCTCTCAGGACTCGACAGCTGGGTCTGATGTAGGAGGAGATCCAGGTTCTCGCTGTCTCGCTGGCCGTAACTTGCTCCATTCCAAACTGACACTGGTACTCCAGCTTTGGAATCAGGTGAATGAAGGACAACTGTCGGATGGATCAAGAAACAAAGATTGCACACAATTGCAAATCATGGCAATTGTTTTTAATTCAAACTGTCAAAAGGAATAAATACTTAATCATACAAATTAATATGCATTAAAGCCAATGCCATCGTTCTCATCAACTAGATAGTGTAACCAAACAAGCACTCATGGCTCCATGTTTGTAAATGCATCAGTTTTCTTCATAATCATATAATAGTTCTTAAATACTTGAATTTTTCTGATAAGAAGTAGGGTGGAAGGTGCTATTATATCAAGTATGCCTACAATACCTGCTGATTGAGGTCTCTTATAACTCCGTGAATGTTGCATCGCACAATGACCTTGAACCCTCCTAAATCCCAAAGGTTATAGGTCACGTTGTTGCGCATTGGAAACTTGAAGATGTGATCAACATTTTCAACCGGGTTTGCAGGAATATTTTGTTCTATGAAAACGAAAAAAAATATTATCACAACTACTGAACATCAGACTCTAAAGAATCCAATGATATGAAATTGTGAATCTCAGTCCGAATCAAATGCAAGATTCCTTTAGGTAAGGTTAACATGAAAGTCTATGTGAACAATTTAAATACATGTATGCAGGCAACTGTCACATACCTTCACTGGATTTCAGAAGCTTCTGCTGTACACTAAGAATGTTATCTAAAGAGAACTCGTCCTCAGTTTTGTTGGTGGGTTTTGAGGTTTTCTTGCCACCTCTTCCTTTGACATCCGATTGCTGAAAAAACTCTGGATTTGAAGCTGGTACCGTCGTCTGTTTTCCTACATGACTAACTCTTCTCTGGGGTCCAATTTTGCCCAAAATATTTTCTTTGAAAAAAAAAAAATTGGAAAAAAAATCTAATCAAACAAAGTACATTTCCATCTATTAAGATTTTTTATTTGAAAATGACAAAATTCCAGATCCATTGCTTCATTCTTTAAACCTCTCACCAGTATCTAAAGACCTCAATCTATTTGTCCCCACAGCTGAAGTTTCAGCAGAAACCTTTAAGGCCTGTTTATCATTCTCAGCAACCTGACTCTTGACAGCTTTCAAGTTTTCCTTCACTGATTTGGCAGCTGCCGTGTTGATTTCATTGAACACCTCTGTCTCTGACTTCCTTTTTCTTCTTCCTCTTGTCTGCATCTCTTTCTCGGATGTCTCGTCTTCAGAAGTGCCACCCACCGATGATTTGGATCTGGTTGTCATTCGACATGGAGGCACCACTTTTCCCATACTTTCATTTTCCTTTGGTTCAACAGATTCTGGCATTGGATTTTTTCTAGGTCTTCCTCTTCTTTTTTTCACTGGTTCTACCAACTTCTTTTTGGCCTCTTTAATATCATCCTCACTTTCAGATGTAATAACATCCTTTTTACATTTCCTCTTCTTTGCAATAACTTCGCTATCAGAATTCTCCTCTTTTCCTTCAATGGGTGCACTTTCCATTTTACAAGCAAAATTTGTATTCTGATCACTTTCTGCACTCAATGATTCTAAACTCTGACTGGGGCTCTTGTGTCGATTCGATCTCCTTAATGGGGTACCATAAGGTTTATCAAACCCACCATCAAATCCCAGATTCACCTGTTTTAAAGTTTGTACTTGACTTGAGAGGTCCCCACTTTCATCCTCACTCTCCCTACACAGAGGAATAATGGGACAAGGAAAAGCCTCAGTAATGCCGGATACCCCTCCTTTCTCTGGGCTTGCAGGAGATTCCTGTTTCCTGGGCGGACTCTGGACCGAGTCCGATGCATAGTCCGATCCTATGGGAATGATCTTGCAGACCTCCATGTCACTGATATCTGGCTTGGGACTAGCAGGAGAAGGGCTGGCTGGAGCTTCCTCTATCACCTCCATCTTCTTTGTAGGGGACTCCATGATGTATAGCTTGTCCTCCTCATCCTCACTGCTGTCCTCCTCGCTCCTTACTGCCACACTCCTCGCTTGGAGTCGTCTTGATTTTCTGGGGGATACTGATGGCTTTTTATTTTCATTGATTGGTTCCGGTGTTCGCCATGGAATTGTGAGAGGTTCACTTTTCTCCAAAACAACAGTTTTATTCTCTTCAAGTCTCTGAGAAAATTCATTTCCTGCACTTGTATCAATATTTTTAATTGCATTTCCCTCAATATTGTTTGCATTTTCTTTGGCTTCTGTAATCACATTTACTTCACAACCTTCACATGTTTTCTTATCACTATCATTGTCACTCAAAAGCTGAGGATCAGTCTCCTTAAATTCTTCTTGAGAATCAGATGTTATTTCACAAGAATCTGTCTTCACTTCTTTTGTTTCTAATTCTGGCTGAGTTACAGGTTGAATTTCACTTACTCCTTTTGGAGTTTTGTGCATTTCCCTGATTTTCCTCAGCAAGTCTTGATCGGAGTCAAAAGACTTTCCTTTGTCTTGAAATTTCTTATGTTTAATTGCACTCACAGAATCCAGTTCATTCTTTATCTGCGATTGAGAATCCTCACCAGTATCCAACATTGGGGTCTGCTTGTGTTTGGAAAGCGAATTCAATTTTTTCTTAGCAGTTCCAAAGCACTCAAGATCCTCCAATGAAACATCTTCTGTACAGAATGGCTCTTCTTTCTTTACAGCACCATTCTTACTCCTCTTTTTACCTGCAGTCCTTTTGGAGCTCCCACTTTCATTGCTACCAGCACCTTGTGGATTAATTTTAAGTGTAGATTCGAAAGTTCTCTCCTGTGTTTCTGAATTGTCTAATTTACTAAACACATGTCCCTTCTGTAATGGCTTTGCAATGAAGGACTTCAAAACAGTTTTGAAATATTTTGTGTTCTTTTCTTTAGGTGTAAGCTGTGGTGGTAGAAATGGTCTGTCAATGAAAACCACTCGATGCACATTTACCTTATCACCCTCTAGAAAAAAAAATCCAAATTTACATCATTAAAAAGATGGGAAGAGTCCATGAATAGGAAAATAAGAAATACATGTACCCATCTACATGCATAACCTTTCACCCATAAATAATCAAATTGCGGGTGTTCTGAGAATAGAAAACTGAGAAAGTAGCCTATGAACTTTGACCCTTTCTGACCTTTGAGTGGGAAGTCCTTGACAGTGATTGGCATCTCCCAATGTTCTAGGTGTTTAGGTGCATGGTTGTCCACCAGACACTGGAGAGCTCCGGAGGATATAACAATGTGAGCTCTGTTCTCTACAGCCAAGTGCTCAGCATTTTGGTCAATACTGCAGGGCTATATAGTTGGACACAGTAGAGTAATTTTGTTTGTTTGTTATTGTGATATACATGTATGAAAAAACCCTAAACAACATGTATATTTGAAGTTTTTTATGAATATATATGCTTACATGTACATGTTCCTGAATAATTGTGTGAAGAACTAAATTACAATTTTTCATCGATAAAACCGAAAAATACACTTGTATACATGTTCATGTACAAAGAATCACATATAAAGAAGAATAAAATTACCATAAACAGAACCTCAGAGAAGCAAGTCTGGCAATTTCGTTCAAATTACATAATTATTGAAAAAAAATTCTTCTTCACATACTTCAATACATGTACCAACCTCATGATTCCAGGCACTTGGTTTGTGATTTCTATTTTTAGACACTGGGTACTGCTGATTGACAGCTGGAGAATCCAATGGTAGCTCTGGCTTTAGCTGCTGAGTCACAGTGGGCAGGATCATCTTTGGCACCACCCCCTTTAAAATGACAAACAACAAAATTCCAAGAAATTCTACTAAAATTCAAGGAGAGTAAACCAAAATCAACTTCACGTGTACATGTACCCTTGATCTTTTAAGGCATAAAATTGGAGAAAAAGAAGACACAAAACGCAGTATCATGTCTCTAAGATTAGATTTTGGGAGTAGAGATTGACTTACCAACTGAAGAAGCGGTTTAATGTATACCATCTTTGGAAGGGAGCCTTCACCATCAATTTCGAAGGAAGTTTCTGCATTGTAGTATTTTGGATACAACTCTGCCTCCTTTTTCCTGCTCTGAATGTAGTCCTAAACAAACAAAAAGCATCATGGTAAAAAATTTGATAAAGGAAATACATGTATAACAAGCAAATACTAATGACAAAAAAGGCATTATTTTTCATACATACACCTATTTAAATAGTTTTTTTTTGGCAAACACATTTGAATATGAGATGTAAACTTCTAGTTCAACAAGTATTTACAAATACATTTTTCATCAATACCAAGTAACTTGTTCTGCAATATCTTTAATAATTACTCTGGGATTTCACTTATTTTTTATTTTATACGTACCTCCATGTAACTCCTGGCTGCCGGGTGTATGTATGTGTAGTCCGTCTTGTGACAGGTGTTTGCAAGTGTCTCTTGGAACTGCTGAAATTCTGCCTGCTCCTCTAGAACCTCCTTTGTCAGATGCTGTCAGGGAAACAAAATGAGTATCGCTCATGATAGGCTTATTGGTACAAAATTTATAACTCTGTTCACTGCCCAAAATATTATTGCATATTGGCCATGCATTCAATGACATTACCCATTTGAAGATATCATCCAAAGAAGATTGAAGAAAAGTCTACTAGGTGGTATTATTTATTCAAACAATTGATATATCACCTATTTCATTTGAATTTAAGGAAGTAATGTCACCTTTTTTAGTTGTTGATTTTGTGATAAATGTATCATGTACTCAGATACATGTAGGTGATATCATCACCTTGATTTCACATATAGTACCATGTAATTTTACATATATTCCAAAAAATAATATCTCTAATTATCCTTTTTATGTAAGTTATCAAGTTTTAAGTACAATTTTTCCCCTCTTCTGATTTACATGTAAGCATCTTATCATTGCAACAGTGAAATTCAATTTTCTGTTTTCAAATGCACCTCAAAAATCCAAGAATGTACGTATATGGTATAATGTTAATATGAATTGTTGAGGATGACTTTTGAAGTGTCTAAACATCCTATAAAAATAAATGTACTTTACCTGGAGTTCCCTCATCTCCACTCTCTCCTCTTCAGTTGTATCAATTGTAGTCTTGTGGGAGTATTTTCTGTAGAGGTACACATAACGTTTCTGCTGATCATGTGAGAATCTGGACTTCCTAGGTGGTGCAATCTTTTTCACCAAAGGTGGCTCTACTCTCTTTTTTCTGAAATAATTATTTTCAACTTCAATTTATCTGTTATGCTTGATATACACTGTATATTTTTTTTTACTGTAATTGGGATTTTTTCCTCTCTAAAACTCATCCAAAAAATCCCTTATAATGAACACACTGCATCTGAAAATAAATTGGCATGGGGATCTTTAATAAATTTTACAATTAGCTTGTGATTCATAGCTATTACTAATTAGATGCAGGACTTAAACTTTCTTATGATTGAATATGTGATTTTTCCAGCTCATGTGTGTTTTTAAGACATTTATTACAATACTATATTTTAAAACATTGTTTGCACATACATGTATGATTGACTTTGATTAGTTGTAAACATATTTGCAATAATAATAACTGATATGCGATCATTATACAAGCTATAAAGCAATTATAAGCAGCGAGAAAGGGATGAAAGTCAAAGATATATTTATCTGTTAATTCTCATTGTTTGATTTTGAAAAAAAAAACTTTCTTTTTTTTAAAGTACCTTAAAACATGCTTATAACGAAGTGTCAGGGACGGGCGATTTTACTTTGTTATAAGTGTTATTCATTATACTTGTCAAGTTTTACAACATGTAATTTAAAAGTCACAGGGAATGAAAATCACTTCACTGTAAGTGTCATTTCATTATAAGCCTGTTCACTATAACCAATGTTTTACTGCAAATCATGCACACATACTGTTTCCCTTGGGGTTCTGGAGCATTCTTTGTCTTGGAATTTGATTTCTCCTTTTGTTCATCTATTTTCCCCTTTGGTTTGGTGGGCTTGTCAGACAATTTTTTACCCGAAGTACCTTCTGCAGATTCTGGTGGTTCAAACCTTTAAAAATGATGAAAAGATAAAACACTGTGTCATGCAAGACTGGCCTCTGTGTGAACTGTGTAACTCTTTATATATAATTTTTCCTGATAGTTAATGTAACATCTGGCTAAATATTTAATACAGGGGTCCCTGTGTTACCTACTGGTTTTAACCCTGCATTATCTTTTATAACATGCTTAAATTATCCTTTCCATATCATTTGAATTACAATATTTCTTTCTCAATTAAATTATGCCCTAAACCAGGGACGTATATACTAAGTAAGAATATATACGTCCCTGCCTAAACTTGTGCAAGACAGCATTGAATTATTCATTAACCTGACATCTGAAGCAGTTTCATTCTGCCTGTGTGTGACACTGGGACAGACAGGTTCTCCCTTCATCTGTCTGATTCTCATTAACAATCTCTCTTCCAGTGTGGAGGGAATCCCCGAGTATTTATTGAAGGACTCCTCGCTGAAGAAGCAGTCAATGCCATTTATAGGCTTCTTATTACTGAAATAAATAGGTAAAATATAACATATATGTATATTTAACAACACAAGTATTTACTTAATTGTTTATAGAAATTAATTCATCTTTAAACATAAAGCCAACATTATGTTTAGTGCTCTGATGGTAGTGAAAGGAGAGGGGTGGGGAGGGGGTAATATATGTGCTTATATCATTTAATAACTAATGCCGATTGAAACGACGTACACTTCTGATGGCGCATAGCTATGATATGCTATAAAATACATAAAACTAGAACTGACATGGGGAAACTCTGTTAAGAACACATATATTTCGTTTACATTACGTTTTCCAGTTTACCACTGAACATTACAGTACAACTTTAAAATGCTCAACCTACTTTCAGTTAAATAATACATTAATGGTCGATGAAGTGTTAATCATTCATGTAATATGCTTCTTTTAAGCAAATGTGAATACACAAGGAACTGTAAAATTAAACACGATACCTCCAACTAATTTTTGTGTCCATATTTTCGTCGTTTATTCAATCCGGAATATCCAGTAATTGGTTTGCTTTTTAGAATAAACTTATTATTTTGTTAACTCGTACGTATTCTACTTCGTGAAATTGTGTTGTACCTATTTTTGATAATCATTTAAAGGATAAAATCTATGAGGCGCCGTTTTAATATTTTTGAGGTATTTTTTGGTGTCAAAAAATAAATATTTGATATTGATAAATCATTGATATCAAAAGCTATAAAAATATAATTTTTTATATTAAAAAATTTGACAGAAAATCATTTTTTAGTATCAGAAATACAAATAAATGATATCAAACAATGTTATTTTCTGATATTAAAAAGTCCATTTTCAGCCTATGGGCAATAAAAGAGGGTTTTAAAGAATGATACTGTAATAGATAAATGGTATAATAATAAACAATAAACTTCTCTTTTCTCACAGCTGAATATTTTATTTCAAGTTTTACAATGTCATAATGGCTCAAAATCAATGCATGTAAAGTACATCTGATTTAAAGTTCCTGTATGTGGAAAACATAGGATAAAATCTGACATTATACCGTTCATATCAACATTGTATTTACACAATGGAATGGATACTTTTTTTGAACATCCAATCGGATGAAAAACTGAAGACACATACACCCATAACAAAATCAGTAACTCAACAATTCTAAAACAGACTTACATAAAAAAATACACTTGGCTTGTTTAATACAGAGCTTCAATTAAACCAGTGACTAAATGCACAGTGTTTGAAAAAAATTCTTATTCCAATTTTACATTCTCAAAGTTATAATTTTTCTCATCACATAAACTATTCATTTCAATTTCTGGTGAACAGAAAGGGCATTAAGAATTGTAACAAAAATAAAAGATTTCTAATAAATTTCTAATATCAGTACATGACTAGATTTTCCAAAATAAAAATCTACCCAAAACTTCAGTCGTCAATTTGAATGCACTAGAGAGTAGCGAAACAATATCTATAAAAAGAGAATATCAAACATTCTAATTAGCAAAGATATCAATTTTGTTCTCACATATCAACAATACTGTGACTTCAACCTCTCAGCCATTTAAGATGACCATTTAAAACACTTGCTTTTTGCAATTTATTCTATCAGAAAAAAACTATCAATTTGGTCATCCTCGTTATTTTGAAAATTTGGAAGTCAAGATCATGCAGATAAAATTTGCCTAATTTTTTTTTTTCAAGATACCCAACTTTGCAGTATTACAACCTTTGCATTAGATGTGTCAATATTGACAACTCTTAATTTCCTCCCCTAATGGTAATCCAGGTATAGATTTATTTTAAGAAAACTTACAGACTACCGTTATATATAATCACATAAAACAAGATGTACATGTATGGACAAACACTAAAAAATCCTTATCAGTAAGAAAAGAAATTGCTCTAGGAAATGCTCAAAAGTAAAAAAAAAAATGTTTTATCCTTTAAGTCACCCCCCCCCCCCCCCTTAAAAATGCTACACATACAGTACACAGTAAATATTTCTCAACAATGACTTTACGTGTCAATACTTCTTACACATGTACATTGTATGTAACATGTATAAACAAGACAGTAGGGCAAAACATATAATTCTTTAATTGTAAATGTACATCTACTTGACACACTGTGTCAAAGCCTATACAGTACTACACTTTTCAAGCCTAGCGGACATAAACTTCACAAGAAAAAACAGGAGGAAAAATAGCCCACAATCATTATGCTTAAGTCATATGAACATGCACACTGTGCTGTTTCACAAAGGAGAGACTGCATTGCAATAACAAGGTAAGTTATATAATGAAGTAATGCCATTGATACAACTAAACTGCTTTATGCATGAAAAATACTTTATTCTGTACAAATCTGATGAAAAGTTTTTTTGAGAGTTTATTTTCATACATCAGATACCCACGATTTTAGTGCAAGCAATTTTTTCAAGGAATACATGTAATACACTTTCCAAAATGTAAAGATCACAAAATAGACTTTTTAGGTAGATAAAAACGATCCAAACAAATTGGAATTGTAACCATAATTGTTTACAAACATTTTTTTTTAAATTATCGCCATTTTTTAGAGTATAAGCCACTGTCAGGGCAGAATGCAGTATTTTACTTACAAAAGGCAAATCACTGAACTAATACCTTCTATTATTCAAGATTCAATTTTTCATTGCATAAAATTTTTCAAACTGACAATTATTTAAAAAAAAAAAACATCCTAGATTTTGGAATACATGTAGTTTACATATACAAAATTGACTTCTTTTAACTCAACAAAACAAGGAGTAACCCTAGTATTCAGCATTCCACTATTATCTATACATTAGATGACCAACTTGTACGATAAACAAGACAATGCATGACCCTTGACCTTTCCTTTTCCAACAGGAAGTTGTAACCAAGCCTTGTGCGACACAGATGTTTTGAGAGGATGAGTTCAACATACGACCAGAAAGAAGACATCAAAATTCTACCCAGTTATTGTCGCTGGACCTGTAAAGATTTTTAAAGAAATTTGTTAATCATGGGCAATGAATCAATTTATAGGTTAAATAATGAGATTTCAAATAATTATATGCACAGGGTTACATCTATGAATTTTTCAACATAGGTTGAATTCAATAGCTCCAAAACACAAGAAAAAATGCATTTATGCCAATAATATACTGCTATAGATTTTGTTCTGCATTAAGTTTAGAAATTGTTGTTTTTTTGTACTTTTTGCGCTACATTGTCATATGGAATTATGAAAAATATTCCACTTCTGAAAGAAAAATATTCCTATCCATTGTATCTACATGTATAAGGATTCATTTTCTGATTATTAAATATGTAGTTTTTTTGCACTTGGGAAGGATTTTTAAGGGAAAGAAAAAATGCATGTACAATAGGAAACTGATGATTCTTTTGATTGAGGGAGGGTGAGTATCTGAGTTTGGGAGGATGTATGGGAGTATGGGACGCGGTGAGGACATATTGTATTGCATTGTATAGGCATTGTGTGTATATCATTAAATCACCTTTTAATGCCATGTGGTGTATTCTATTATTGATGACCAAGACTTTAGAAAGAGAAAGAAAGAAGTTATGAGTTAATGTAACACAGCTTGTATAGCAGAGAAACTGAGTGAAATTACATTAGAGGTGGTAGGTGGTCCTGGACAGATATGAAATACATGTAGTTGTCAAAATGTTATTTTTCATCTTTGTAATTACTGTAATTACTTCATGCATTATACATGTACCTATAATACCACATTCTGTAATCACTAATAAACTAAATGAAGGAATGCAATATATTTACATACATATTTTGGTTGTACATGACCTTGTCAAAAATATATATACTGGTTTAAAAAACTGTACAATAATATTCACAGAATATTTTTAACTGTATGTAAAGTACTTTGTATCAGTACTCAGTAGTTATTGATATTTGGTGTGTTGCTAAAGGGAATTTGCGGATTGCTTCTTATCAATGCAAAGTAGAAAATATATGGAACATTTTAATCAAAACCCACTGTAGAAACATCGAAAAAACCTTTTTATAATACTTGTACAAAGAATCAACCAAAAAAAGATTAAAAGTTAAAGCTAAAATGAAATTCTGAAGCTGCTTGCTGCAGTACCTGCAAATAATATATCATGTATTAAAACCTACCCTGCCCCTGTGAAGTCTCCCCATGGGTCACTGTTTCCTTGAACAGGTTTGGCAGGTGCTGAGTTCACAGAGCCACTACTGGGGGATTCCCCAAAGTCAAAGTCTAACAGATCAACATGACCACCGGAATTATTCACTTGTGATTGTGACGGGGGTTGGGACACATTGCCTGAGGGCGGGGCTGAGAATGTCTGTGGTAACACTCCACCTGAAGGTGGGGGTAATTTCACTCCCCCTGGCGGGGGAGGGAGGAATACTCCAGAGTTGCCTCCCTTTGGTCGGGGTTTGGAAGATGTTGTTTCAGATCCCACATATTTTTTGGTCTTTTTGTAAAAAAGATTGTTTTTGAAAAAAAGAGATGTATCATAAATGAGAAACCTAGCTTACAAGTTCAATAATCTTTTTATAATATATGTCATACAAATTATCAATCACATAATACTTTCAAAAAAATATTGAAATACATGTATTTACTTCAATTTTAAAGTTTCTGCCAGTTCTTCTATGATATGTACATGTAAGTTTAATTAAACTACTGGTAATAAAATAAGTTTTGGCTAACATTTACGGGAAATGTTAATGACAACATTTTGTCACCATACCTTTGCTACATTAATAGTGATAGTCTGACCCTCTTTAAAACCCAGGTCAAGTTTGGGACCTGTGTTGAATTCTTTGGTGGTTACTTGAGCCTCCTCTTCTTTCTTCAGCCATCTGTAAATTTTACCGGTACATTTTAATGAGCATATGTCAGTGAAATGTTTTATTTGGTGCTTTGTATCTTTTTTTTATGTTCTGCATAACTGGCAGAATATAAAATCTTAAACACCATTTTGGTTTAAATTTATACTTTTAATTCTGAAATAATTTTTGGGTACTACCATGGTTGTCTCTAAAAATTGAAGTAGAAGGAAGAAATAAAGAAGTAGAAGGGGATCTGGGGGTCTTGCTTATAGCTACATTGTGTTGAAATGCAATAATAGCCGGGTAATTAATTAAGGCATTATAGGCGGGGAAATTCCCAGCCTCCCGGGTCTTAGAGACAACCCTGGTTCTACACTCATATACATTGTATGTTTATGCACAATCTACATTTATACCAAATGCTTACTTAAAATGATCTTGTAATGCCACATTCAAGTCAAAAGAGTCACTTCGGTCATCAAATCCAATCCCTATAAAAGCACTTCGACCTAAAATCAAGAATAGATTTCCAATTATTTTAATAAAGTCTTGCTGATCAAGACGCACTATTTCACAAGTATCAAAATCTGAATACAATGGATGAATATTAATTCATCACTTCAGGCATTTAAAAACACAGAAAAAAAAAACATATTTCATTTGCACAGACCACTTTCGTCTTTTATCCTGATAACGAAGTATCGACTGGAATCCGTGACACTCTCTACTGCCAGTCCGGGATGGTTGTCTACTGGACATTGTGCAAACAGCTCACCTATTTGTAGAACCAACAGAGATACAGGTAAGAGAAAGCATATACTAAGATACCAAAAAATCCAAATTACTTAATCAGCATCTCACATCAACAGTAAATCTTACTTTCTTATCTATATTTCTCATTATATATGTATTCATTAAGCCCTATTTATGAGGATTTTTTTCCCTTAATTATGGCACTTCATAACAGAGAAATACATGTATAAATTCAATACATACAGAACCAGTATTGTGTAAGGTAATTTGAGTTAAAAGAATTTACAAAGCATAACACCCAACCCATTTTATGCTCATAAAAATTTTGTAGCTGTTGAATTCATCCCTGTAATATAAATTTGTACCCATACCTGATGTTTTGTCCTCTAATTTAATAAATAACTCTTTTCCTTTTGCTACAACTCTCAGTCTCCCATCCCAATCTGGTGCATCAAGCTTCCAATCAGAGGCTCTGAACGGATAAAAAACAACAACATAAACAACTATCAACATGTCTGATCATCATACATTGCCTTGGTGCTGAACCCTGTACTTCTTTATTTAGACCCATTTTTAACAGGAGTTTGGACTTTAGGTAGTTGTGTTAAACAGCAATGTGACATACGTAGGCCTGTCTATTTCATCGCTGGTCACTCAGCCAGGGGTCTTTGAAATCAAATTTTTTTTATTTGGCTTTTGAGCTAAGACAACGCATATTCTAATTGAAACCAGTGTCATTTTTCACTTGTTTTGATGCAAGAAAAGGATATAGTTACATCCTATCAAAAATCCAAGGTCTTGTTAAAATGGTTCTAATGCAAATATCTGTAGATTCACATACAGTCTTGCTATCCAAGGCAAAAAATCAGTAAATACATGTAGTCTCTTTTTTGCATGATTCTCCAACCACACACATATGTACTTTATTTTATTCAATGTTTTTGTAAGCCAATATTTTCCAAAGGAAAAAAACTTTATAACCATTGTATCTCCTGCAGAAAGAAATATGCTATTATACAATTTTCCAAGAGGTCGTAGTGTTGGGGTTGGGGGGATCTGATCAGCTAATCCTTTAAATCCACACAATTCAACGTATATCAGATTTCTTTTCATGAAGAGCCACCTTGCTTAAATGTGGGACGCCCCCTGTACAGAAAATAATTTACTTTTATTTGTTATTTTTCGTAGCTGAAAAAGCAATCATCTTGATTCCAGCTGATCTTCACAATTATCTTCAACAATCAACATATACATTCAAGATTTCTGAAGAACATATGTTGAACATCAGTTTTTATTGATTTCTAATGCAAATGTTAATGTATGTGTGTGATACCTATGTGTGTTTTATACTTTCACTTTCCCATACCACCACATATTCACTATTCATTTTCTTTTCAAACATAAAATCAGAGGGAAATCCATGTGTAATAAATGTTAATAGTCAGAAAAGATTTTTTTCCCATTTTCTGCACTCAATGATCCCAAATTTGTTTTTAAAACCAATCAATAATGTCAAAATTTGTCAGATATGTATCAAATAAAGATAAATAATAATACTTTATAATTGTCTACTTCCTCAAATTTTCAAATCATTTCTCCCGATAGCAATTACTCAGAAAATCAATTCTTTGTTAGGATTCTGTTCTTTTGCTGAATGTATACTGTAGTACGTTATGACCGGGAGTTTTCCGACAGTGATACGCCCCCTTAACTACAGTACCACTTATACTCAAGTTTCAAAATCAAATCAGAACAACTCGACAACAAAATACACTATTATGATCACCTGTAGCCCCTGTTTGATGGCCGAGGAGGAATTCTGTATACGTGGACATTGTTTTTCACACACAAAACACTTTCATAGTCGGCCATGGTAAACACCTGACTTCCGGTTGCAGTGAAAACAAAATCTAAAATAAAAAACCGTTCCAGATAACTTTGAAAAATCAGGATGTCTTGATAACTTCATTTCATTCAACTATGGTTGTTACTGCAGTTTCGTATCTTAACGGGAGGGTAGTTAAAGCAATATTTTAATTATTTCTAGTCTTTTTAAGGAGGTGGGCATCTATCTAAAATGTAAAAATATAAATTGAGTTACACATAGATTCCAGGAGAAAAAATTTCACGTTAAATTGAAGAAAGTAATTTATGCTTAGTTTTAAAATTGCATTTTTAAAACAAAAGTTCACTTAGAATGTTTATCACATGAAGTTAAAGTATGGACATTGCAAATGAAATATAGGTTTATTTGTTTACATTCGCGGATCCAAAAATCTGTATTGCCAGATTAGGTGGGGGGGGGGGGTGTCCGAGGTCTATTTTTGGTAATTTTAAGATATGTAACACCCCCCCCCAGATCTGTGCATGGTTTAGATGGGATATGTACATAACATGTCACACATGTCAATAGATAACGTGACGTCACAATCAAAGTCACGTGATATAACGTCACAATCAAATTCACGTGATATAACGTCATAATAAAGACAACACAATCAGCATCACAACAGCATACAAAGAAGAGTTGGCAGGTGATGAAATATTGCATGTTTGTCGATAGTTTGCACAATGAAATATTGCATGTATGTATATAAATATCATATTTAATATGTGGTTATAGAAGATATCTCTCATTTCAGATTACAGTGAAATGGAGTCAAAATCAGATTCTGGAAACGGTCCAGTTATCAATATGGTATACATGTATATTACGTCTAATACAAGTATCATCGATAATTTTTAAAGTTGCAACGGAAAAAAACAATCACATCTCTCATGTACTTATCTAGGAACGGGTTCCAATCACAGAGGGCCAGAAGATTCATTGTTCAGATGACAAGAGTGCAAATGGAATCAGAAATGGAGAAATCCAACGTCGGATTAAGAATATTCCCGAATTGGAGGAAAGAAGACTACTCGCGCTAGAAAGGCACATCAAACGTAAACGGAGGAGACGACTGTACGTTAAAAAGATGAAGAGTTCGGACAAAACAGAGCAGCAGCTTCAAAAAATGCCAGACGACCCAGGGGCGTTTGATTTTAAGAATGAAAGGGTACAAGATTTTGAAGGGAAAGAGAAAGAGGATAGCATTCAGAATGTAGTCGATGGTAATGGGATGGCAGCATTAGAGACATATGAGGAGAAGCAAACTGATCCGCGAACAACAAATGAACTAATTGAGGATTTTGAAGTTCAATCAACAAAGGATGTACAATTTAATAAGTTGGTTAAATACTTACTTGACGGAGTAAAATCAGAAATAATAAAGAAAGTTGAAGAAGGATTAAAGAGCCAGAGCGAAGTGAAACAGTCGGAGGTTGAAGAGGAAGCCTTGGGTCAAATAAAAAAGAATGAAGGGGCTGGTATGGAGGTGAAGCAAGAAAATGAAGAAAATTTCACTTGCCTGAAAAAAGTAAATACTTCCTTGCCCGAAGAAGCTAGGCACAGAAATGATGAAGGCTTGAAGAAAGAGAAAGAAAACTTTCAAGATGAAGGACACCAACTTTTGGAGAAAGCAAAAGACAATGACAACAAAATTGTTGATATCAGGTATATATTTACTTTTCTCTATTACTTTATAAACTCTACCTGAAATTGATCAGTTATAGTTATTTATAAGAATCAAATAAAATGAAGTAAACGTTTAAGTAAATTTCAATGAAGCAATTCAATAATTACAAATTAAATTTTATATCAGAGAGGAAAATGCTGTAAAAAGTTTCAAAGCACCAGTTACTGGATCAAAGGAGCCTAAACCAAAAGACCCTGAATTGGAAGCCGTCAAATCCAACCAGCTGATAAAACGTGAAGTAGATGAAGAAAAGACTGGCTTCGACACAAGAAACAAGGTAATGAGCTATTTATTCAAAGTTTTGTTTAATTTGAAAGAAGGGAAGACGTCAACGTTAATTGCTTCCCTCAAAAATCTTTGGTGCCGATGTTTTCGATCCAATTTTTACTTATAATGACTTTATCCACTGAAATAAGATAACTTGTCTTTACGTATTTATACGGGTAAAAGAACTATTTCGCTTTTCCTTTCATTGTCTTTTTACGCTTTTCTATTGATTCCAGCTTGTTCTTGATGACTATGAAGATGATGATGATGATGATGATGGCTTTATGCCGAGAAAATTGTTTTTCTTCAGCTTTTCTGAATTTAAGGTAATTCTTAACGCCTGTGTTATACATGTATGTTTCTTTCTTGGCAAATTTATGCATTATAATTTATGAACTGTGCTCGAGTTTACAAACTCACACTAGTATGGTTAACCCTGATAGATTGGCGCCTTAAAAGAACTGTGTCCCTCTGTCATTTTATAACTTTGGTTTTAGGGTACATGGACACAAAATGAACACGTACAGATATTTTTTAATATGATTTCATTTCGTTTCGTTCAGAAAGAAGAAACCTCCGCCTAATGGAAGATTAAGGAATTATCAACAAAAACGACCCTCCACCTCAACACCCGGTTAATTTGTTAAATGTTGCTACGAGTTTAGATAAGAATAAGTTCTTTATATACATGTATTGGTTATGTGTTTGGTATCTATCAGTGATTCATTAAAACCATTAACATGCCTTATTTGCTTTTTGTATCATTTTTGTGACATCGAAGAGCTTGAACATGCGGCTAAAAAGTCGATCCAGACTGATAGGTGCATCAATTGCACAAAGAACCTCGGACACCACAGGCACGAAGCATCATTTTTGAAAGTGTAGAGGAAGGGGGGCAGACTTATCCAAAAAACCTTGACAAGCAAAAATTCAATTTTTAATTCAATTTTCACATATTCCCAAAAGATGGAGGGGGAGGGGGACTCTTTGATAATTTACTATCTTATATGTAAATGTAAGAGAAAAAATTGCTCGATCCGACAAAAGGTTTTTTACGGGGTGGGTGGGTGGGGGGCAACCATCCACTGCCCCCATTTGATGCTGCATGCTTGCACGACCACTTAAATCTTGTCTGAGTTTGGTCTACGAGGGTATTGGCACTCAATTTTGCGCACCTCCAGGGAACGAAATACTGGTGCCCACTTCATTGCCATCATTGTTAATATCACACATTTTTCAATCTGTTGCCCTGAGAACATTATCCCTCCAAGGATTTCAGTCATTAATAAAATAACAAAGCACATTATTTTCAACGAATTGTTTTGCCAACCGTCTTCCATCAAACAAAATATTGCACTTATAGCATGGCGGTTTGCCAATCATAGACATAAGAACTGCATGAAAATGAAAGGTAAATTCATTTACTGCGATAATTACAAGTTAAGAACATCTAATTTATGTCTCTATGTAAAAATAAACACATTGGTTCAATACAAATACAATCCTTTTTATTTAATTACTTGATATTTTTCATATTTTTTCAAAAAATAAGTAAGGGAATTTTCAAATTGATTTTTTAGGAAGATAAAATTGGAGGATTGGGTCCTATATTCAATTTTATTATAAATTCAAATAAAACACAGAGATGTCAGAACTGCATTATAGAACAACAAAGGTATTATTTAAACAATAAAATGCTTTCTTTGATGATTCATTCGGGATATGAAGGTATCGACATTGCAGAAAAATACATAACCCGCGTTAGCGGATAATGTATTTTTTTTTTCTGCAATGATCGCTACCTTCACAACCCGCATGAATCAACAAAGAAAGCGTTTTATTGTTTATATTAATATTTTTCTTTTAGTTAGTTAATGAATTGATTATGTTTTCATTTAAATTCACTGAATTACTGTTAATGTACATAAGTACGTTAGCCAAAAGAAACAGCCAAATCGTCTCCCGTGAGACTTTGAGTCTGATATTATCATGATTATTTCGTGCAGTCCATGACTTTTCTTAGGTCGCTGTAGGTTTCGACCAAACGATCAAGATGGCGTGTAAATTTTTAGTCCTGTCAGTTACTTGTCCGTTTCAGCCGCTGTAGATTTCGAACAATCTGTAAACAGGGCATGTAGATTTCAATCTTCCTGTTTTTATAGAGCTATGAATTAAATATAAGTTTCCGTAAGAAATAGAGGGAATAATACTTGGTAGATGTAAATAATGGAATATATTACTAATACCGATTTGGTTTGACTTTTCCGATCGCGTCGCGTTCAACTTTTTCAGCTACGTCATACATAAACAATTACCCGCACCTTAACCACAGTTTTTTTATTGGTGGATTCAGCTTACCGCTGATTGGCTGCTGGTTAACTAAGACTGAAATTATGCACGGACAGAACAACAACATATCAGAGAATGAAAAATTCACATGGGTACTCGTGACTGTCGAAATTGGGCTGTTTTTCGAAAGTGTACACTTGTGATAAAACAATACATACGGTACATAACATATATAGCTGTAGCTCTGTGTATAAATTTTGGGTTAGAAAATATAAAGCTACAGTGCATACAATACTTACATGTACAAAAAAACTTTACGGCAATTTGCCGCGTATAAAAATAACACTATTTTTTTAAAATATTTACATCATACCATACCACATTTTGTGCAAATAATCCATTTAAATAATTCTTCATTTAGTTTACTACTGTTAATAATTGTAGCTTTACCCGCCCCAAACTTTCTCCTATTCAACAATAACCTTTAACCGTACTCGGAAAGCGGATCAAGAACTGTATTTTTTATGTATGTAAACAAACCAGTGTTCATGTATGGAGCGGGTGATCGGGGGTTCAGACACAGGTAAAATAAAGAAATCTGCAGTAAATGGTTTGTGGATATTTTAGTATATATATTTACACCGAAAGTGATAGGGCAACAGAAGAGAAACGAATCGGACACTTGCCTAATGAAGACGCACATGTACAAACCTCCTTGCACTCTCCACTTCCGTCTCGTTCTTTCACACCATCGTTCAATACTTTTATTGACTGTCGATTGCCGATCGAAAGGTGTAGAAATCGAGGAATTCATACCTATCACTTTGACTGGCAAGTTAGTAGGTAATACATGTGCATTATACATTTACGGTATTTACATGAAATGAACGCTTAGCACATGCAACTTTTAAATATTATATTTTTTATAACGCCGTACTCTGGACCGTAGCTTGAGGCTATGGTTTAACGCCCGTTTACACAGAGAAAGAGAGAGACAGAGAGAGAGAGAGAGAGAGTTTAGCACAGAATTTAAACATACGGGATAGTCGATTTTGAATGAATAATATTGGGGGGAAATAAACTGTTCTGAGAAATCCTTCAGCTCTGGCATTGCATAAGCGTATACTGATAACTCGGCCTAAAAATAGGAGTTAACCAATCATATAGTTTTCACACCGGCGGCGTGTATAATTTATGCATGACGTAGCTGACAGAAATGATCATGACGCTATAGGAAAAGTCAAACCAAATCGGTTTTGATAATATTTAAAAACACTGTAAATATATTAAATTAATACAGCGAGACTTGGTAGGACTGTTCTTTATCAGATCGGCGAGCAATCTCAATAACTTGACATACAAAATATGACCCCTTCAGCGAACGCATTCATTTGGAAGATTATCGAAACCTAAAACACTAATAATTCCAGAATTTAAAAGTCATAAAGGTCACGAGAAATTTGGTACCTTGGCATAAAAGGCGGTTCTTCAACATCAGAAAGCAGTCTACCGAAATATGAGGATAGATAAACCAAATAGAAAAAATTCTATCACACATATAGAAAAACTAATGGAAAAAGCCTGTGACGCTAGAGATAAAAGTAGTGGAAGATCTAGCGAAATTGAGTCACGTTATTTGGTCCAATTCCGAGCTCGCCCAAGGGAAATTCAAAACTCACATGACCACAAGGACCACATGTGGCACTTTTGGTGGAACACGATGCCCTGTCTGACATAAGGCACCCTAGCTGCCACAATCTGATTGTAGAGGCGGGTGTGGCTATTGCAATTGCAACTAAAGCATTTTTAAAAGCAGCCTGTAAACCTTTCATGAAGGTCAGTTAGCTGAGCACTCCGGCCGAGGAACAGAGGGGAGGGAAGTTGTCCTTCATAAAAGCTCAAATATTCCAAGATGTCGATTTTACAATAACCGCACACCCCTCCTCTCAGTATTATACCTTCAGACCAAATTATGTAGCCATTTCAGAAGTATCTGTGCATTTCACTTGATTAGAGGCTCATGCGGCTGAGTTTCCTTTGCAAAGAGTTAATGCCCTTGATGCGGCGATCTTGTGCAACAACAATATGGCTGGATGCTTCACGGCATTGTGACAGATGGGGGTGTTAGGCCTAAGAACATACCAAGGACTGCAGCACTGTAGCATTGGATCAAAAAAAACCCCAAAAAATAGAAATCTAAAGAAATTGGAAAAAACGCCGAAGAACTGTGTGGATGGTGCACCTGTGGCTTAGACTGTGATGTTATAATGAAGTTACATTCTACCTTCCTCGAGATGTTGACTAATGAAGAGATAACTTGAGGCTTATGAAGAGAACGCCAGTCGACTGGGTATACACAGACTAGGAGTTCATTCTGAAGAATCTCGGGGGCTCCACTGACGTCGGCAATAAGTCGTATCATGACCTTCCTGCTATACACCCCGAGTGTTTGAGATAAGAGCAGACTGTAACACCCATGCACTCCATGGGTTCCACTGCTGTGGTGATGATATAAAAGCCGAAAAATATATTCCAGACATGGTCAAGGCTCTAACTATGACTTGCATGGATATTATGCTTAAACCAAAACTACTTTATAGAATTAAAGCTGAATTTGAAGAAGAGCATTAACTAGAACTTTACAATTTTTTAAAAGAAATTGATGTTCCATTAAGATGAGTATGCATGTACAGTTTTAGCCCACTTTTCTTAAATACCGTTTCTTAGTTTTTGTTTGGATTGACAAATTGAGCTTTTATAAATTATACTTCAGACAATTACAGTATTTTAATGATTTTATGAAGAAAAGACTTTGGTTATGGTTATACTCAACAACGAAAATTAATTAATACACTAGTATATTAAAATAACAAACCAAATTTACATGTAGAATGTCATCAAATCTGTAGATTTTTCAAAATTGAAGTCAAAATAGATACTACCACCAAGAACAGATAGATTCTTATGATTTAATCGAATTGTGCTCTATTGTTGAAAACATTACATGTACACTTTCATCATCTTAGCAGATGAGAGCACACTATTTAAATTAAAATGTTTTAAAGATGAGTCAACATATATATGCCAATGATTAACCTGAAAAAAAAGACTATAAAGTATTATGTATTTGCAAATTTTATGCTTAACCCCGAGCTATATTTCAAAAACACGCGGCAATAAGTTAATTATCAATCGGATATCTTTTTGCAAGTGTAAAGCATGAAAATAACCAAACACGATTGAAAAGTCCGGCTATTGGTAGGAACACAAAATCGCGGTATGGTATCTGGTTATCACGACGTATCTGTCTTTCTTTGATTATGAATGAGAAGAATAAAATTGTGAATGAAACTTAAACGTCATAGAATTTTATGCATGTTGGAAATAAAGTTTTCTTTTAATGATTTATTAGCTAAATTATGTGATAAGGAATTAAGTAGTGTTGTAATGCGAAACGTCTCATATGCAGGTCTTATTAAAAGAGAGATTCTTAATTTTTGTTGACACACCACCACAGATGTCAGCTATAGATGTCTTATGCATAGTAATTATTTTCTGCCATTTTAAAAGTATTTCAAAATCAAATTAGCAGTACTGTCATTTATTACTGCAAGAACCATGTGACGTATCTGTTGGGAGTTAATTGTACATCTAATTATTACATTCAGTTAAAAGATGAATCAACTTAGAAGGAAATATGGTGATAACCAATGTAAATTGACTGAAAATGTCCGTCATTCTGCAAGAATTCATTTTAAGATTTCCAGTTAAATACCCATAGCTAGAATAGTCATAAAAACAAAGTCTTGCTGTTGAGCAGCGACATTTTGTCCGTATGGTACTATTACGTAGTACATGTACTCAAGTGTTTAAGTTAGGGTACATGTACCTCGACAGATATGTAATCTCACACATGCATTAAAAAAGGCCATTATCTCTACATTAGGACTACTTTTTCTCATTAAAATAAATACAGTTGATATGTTTGCATTTAGAGTGTAACATAGATTTTAACAATATAACATACTAGAGGAGAACTCGCCATTCACCTTACAAATTTATAACGAATGGAGCGTATACAAATGTCACACTTGCATCTAACGGATTATGAATCAGTCATTTATGAAAACTCTGTAAGTCTTACAGCTGAAGATTTACATGTACGAATGGTTACACACCTACAATGATCGAAGACTCAATTAAAAAGTTAAAAATCAACATTTCTCTACTAACATGTACATGCAACGAATAACGCTTTTAGAATACTCTAATAAATAATAACGTAAATACATGATTGTACATGTAGCATACTGAACCCTTTGGCTTTTCATACGTTTTAACAAAACATTAAACATATCTAATTCATTTAATGTACTGAATACAGTGCTATTTCCCGTGTAATTGACCCTTCTACACTAGCAAATGGTTTCGCCCCGTCTTGAATTCGCCCAGATACAGCTGTGTTAAAAGAGGGATAATTTGAGACATTGGAATTTGCCCAGTCTTAAGGTTGCATGGGACATCTGTCGATATTAATGTGGATTAAAGTACATTGTAATTTTTTAGAATTTTTAGCCAAAAAATAGCTTTAAAAATATTTCGAACTCCTGACTAACAGATTCGTAGGAAACCCTCTAAGCCACTGCGCTACGCGGATAAGTGACTACTAGTATGTGAGGAAAGAAACTACAAATATAATTAAACTTAATTTTAATGTTTATTTCGATAAACTATACGTCACAACATTGATGAGTCATATACCATCTTAAATCGCCCGCTGACAACGAGGGCAAAAGAGGTGAAAATAAAACGGGGGCGAAATTTGTTCTTGTATTTAGTATATCACATGCAAAGATAACGAACATGGAAAATACATTGTTTTGCCTCGGACTAGAATGTCGCGACGTCATTGGATGAAACGCGTCACGTGGCTGCCTTACAAATTTCTTTAAAAGGCAAGCGTCAAAATTTATAGCGCAACATGGCGGACGTAACGTTATTTGAACTGATTTTCTACACAAACGTTTGTTTACATATCAAACTTTAGGTCCTCGACAAAACAAAACACTTATTAGGTTTGTTACTGACTGTTTAAAGAAATTTGTGGGGTCAGTAAAGTCCATAGAAGGCTCGGCTCCGCCTCGCCTTCTATGGACTTTACCGACCCCACAAATTTCTTTAAACTGTCAGTAACAAACCTAATAAGTAATATTATTTAGGCACATGTAAACTGTCACACTGTCACATATTAGACAACAGTTAACATGACGTCATAATCAAAGTCACATGGTATGACGTCACAATCAAATCAATCAGCATCACAACGGCATACAAAGAAGAGTTGGCAGGTAATGAAATGCATGGTTGTCGATAGTCTGCACAATGAAATATTGCATGTATGTATATAAATATTATATTTAATATGTGGTTATAGAAGATATCTCTCATTTCAGATCACAGTGAAATGGAGTCAAAATCAGATATTGGAAATGGTCCAGGTATCAATATGGTATGTAAAATTATGCTTTCATACAAGTATCATTGATAATTCATAAAGTTGCAACGGAATTGAACAATCACTTTTGTCCATGATTTTTTTAGGAACGGGTTCCAATCACAGAGGGTCGAGAGATTCAACGTTCAGATGACAACAGAGCAAATGGAATCGGAAATGGAGAAACCCAACGTCGGGTTAAGAATATTCCCGTATTGGAGGAAAGAAGACTACTTGCGCTAGAAAGGCACATCAAGCGTAAACGGAGGAGACGGCCGTACGTCAAAAAGATGAAGATTTCGGACAAAACGGAGCACCAGCTTGGCAAAACCATGACGGCTACCAATGAAAAAATGCCAGAAGACCCTGGCGCGTTTAATTCTAAGGTTGAGGGTTTACAAGTATTTGAAGGAAAAGAAAAAGAAGTTCGCAGTCATAATGAAGTCGAGGGTACTGAAATGGTAGTCTATAATAAATACGAGAAGAAGAAAACTGACCTACAAGCGACTAATGAAATGATAGAGAACTTTGAAGTTTCAACAAAGATGGATGTTGCAAGAGATCAGCAACAGGATGCACAGTTTGACAAGTTGATTGAGTATGTGCTCGACATAGTAAAATCGGAAATAGCGGATAAAGTTGAAGAAGGGTTAAAGAGCCAGAGCGAAGTTAAACAGTCGGAGGTTGAAGAGGGTAAAATCAAAAAGGATGAAGGGACTGGTATAGAGGTGAAGCAAGAAAGGGGAGAAAAATTCACTTACATGAAAGAAGTAAACACTATACCTCCTGAATATGCTCGGCAAGTAAATGATGAAGACTCGAAGAAAGAGAAAGAAAACTTTCAAGATGAAGGACATTTGGAGAGAGCAAAGGACAATGACAACAAAATTGTTGAGATCGGGTAAAATAATTATCTACTTTTCTCTATTGCTTTATACATTGTACCTGAAATTGATCAATGATATTATACATAGTTCCATCACCTTTTTTGAAGAAGTAAATGTAAAGGTAAATTTTAATTTATCAATACAAATATTACAAGTACAGACAATATTCACATCATTTTATATTCTATTTGATAAAAGTAATTTTTTTCTCAGAGATGAAAACGCTGAGCAAAGTTCCAAAACATCAAGTTCTGGATCAATGGAGCCCAAGCCAAAAGATCCTGAATTGGAAGCCGCCAAAACCCTAACCAGTCAGCTGATAAAACATGAAGCAAGAAACAAGGTAATATTACATTTCAGTATTATTTTACATTTTTTTTATCAAGAAAAATATGAAAAACTCATCAAACTGTAATAAGCTATTTATCCAAAGTTTTATTTAATTTGAAAGAGGACAAGGCAGCCGCATAAATTTTTCTAAAGTATTTGACAATAAATCATGTAAATGTTCTTCATTGCACTGAAATTGATACATACCGCTGATGAAGAAGTTTTCGGTCTAATTTTTCTTATAATAAATAACTCCATCCACTGAAATACGATTTATTACTTTTCATTTAGTATTACAACTGCTAGAAAGAAGAATAACGTTTCTCTAATTTTCATTTGATTTTTAGCTTGCCCGCGAGGACGACGATGATGATGATGATGATTATGATGATGATGATGATGGATTCATGCCGAGAAAGCTATTTTTCTTTAGCTTTTCTGAATTTAAGGTAATTCTTTTTACGTCTGTAATATTTGTAAAGATTTATTTATCGACAGATATACAATACTGTGGAATCATTAAATTTCGTGGGGGCCAATTTTCGTGGATTGCTTATATTTTACAGGTCCATGGGGACGTAATTTCGTGTATTTTCTTAAACATACAAAGAAAATATAACTTTATTACCCTAATTTATCAATTCGTGGAGGATGTTAATTCGTGGTTGAGAGGTACCCACGAATTCCACGAAAATTGAGCCACCACGAAATCTAATGATTCCACAGTAACCATTTAGTTTTTATGAATGCAAATATATCGAATACGTACAGTGTACATGAATACTCTAAGATATGTTTTTTCATTTTTTTTTTGTTTTTTGTTTTTAGAAAGAAGAAATTTCTGCATAATGGAAGAAAAAGAATTATCAGCAAAAACAACATTCCACCTCTTCACCCCGTAAATTTGTTTTAAAAAATAAATTATGTTCTGTAAATGTCATTTATGCTTTGATTATTTTTTGATGAGTGTATTTATACAGAGAATTGCGACTTTTAAACAATATTACATTTACATCTACCGAGTATTATTTCCTCTATTTCTTACGGAAACTTATAGTTAATTCATATCTCTATAGCCGTTTATCGATTGGTCGAAATCTTCAGCGACTGAAACTGACAAGAAACTGATAGGAATGAAATTGACACGCCCCGTTTATCGATTGGTCGAAACCTAAAACGACCTAAGATAAATCACGGACTGCACGAAATAATCATGATGCTGTCAGACTCAAAGTCTCACAGGAGACAATTTGGCTGTTTTTTTTTAGCTAACGTACTTGCGTACATTAACAGTAATTTAGTGAATTTTACTTACTTTTGATAATCAATTTATTAATTAGTCAAAAGAAAGATGTAAATATAAATAATAAAATGCTTTCTTTGAATGTACAGGGTTGTGTAATTTTTTAGATATTCTTTTACCGTCCATGTGAACCATGTAAGAAATGTTTTTAAAAAAAACTATGAACCTACATGTATAATGAATAAATTTTGATCTTGATCTACGAAATGTTTTCTCTGGAATTACTGCCTACGCGGGTTATACATGTATTTTTTCTGCGATGTCGCTACCTTTAGATCCCGAATGAATCGCCAACAAAAGCATTTTATTGTTTAAATAAATGCTTTCGATGGTGGTTTATGTCGTTTTATTTACATTTTCCAGTGTCTATGATAACATTTTAAATCCATTTTGTAAAGCATTTCACCAATGAATATTTTATTTAATAATCATACAATTGCTAAAAAATATATAAATTTAAGTATTAAATAAGGAATCATTCTTTGAATATTATGCGGTGATCATACGGTCGGTTGTGATCAGATCTATCATAAAGCCTTCGGGCTCAAAGAATGCCAAAAAATGATTTCTTCTTCTCTCAAATAAAGGTAGCGTGCATTACAATGGATAACTCGCATCAACAATACTCGCTACCTTCATACTCACATGAACCACCAAATTAATGCATGAACCCAGTCAATCATAGGTGTATAAACTTTGTGACGCATACACAATAAAGGTTTGATCAATATTTTGAGAGATGACGTCTTGTCAACTGCAGAGTGAACTTTTCAAGTTTTCACGTGAAATTTCTCGAGTGCTTTTTCCAAGTAAATCTGTTTTTTGGGTTTTTTTTTGGATTTCATGTGATGTTATTGTAAATCAAGTAATTGATCATGCATTGCCTAACACAGCTGTATCACAAAGAAATCAGTTTATTTACTACGCAGTAACAGGTCTAGATTCTTAATTGTCTTTAAACCATTTTTGTCATTGTATTTAATTTGTATATAAAATCTAGATACATGTTCCCAACCTGTCTTTAAATCGCCGATTTTCAAATTCTATCTCTGGACTCTTAGTAATACAAGTATGTGCAATTTCAAACCCTCTCTTCTAACATATATATGAAGTGTATAGGGGAAAGAGAAAATGGGACTTTAAATGTTTTTGTCAATAGAAACCCAGTCTTTCAAAAGATCACTCAATTCTTAACGATTTTAAAGTTTAAGTGATGCGTGTATACATATCAAATAAAGTCAGTGCCTCAATACTCAAGCGGCCTTGGGCTTTTTCAGCTATTGATGACATTCAAGACCAAATTGATCATGAACGCACACGAATTTTAAATAATCAATAGATACCCTCTTTCAAAGCAAAACGTAAACAAACAGCAGATATGCCCAAGTTTGTGCTCCATTATTTTGATGCGCGAGGGAGGGGCGAGCCCGCCCGTCTGCTGTTCGCTGTCGCGGGTATACCGTTCCAAGACAGACGAGTTTCCCAAGAGGAATGGCCAGCGATCAAACCAAGTATGTTCATTGCTTGTTTTGTTGAGAGATTTGTCTTTTATTTTGGATACGGCGGCGAACTTTCGATTCGTCGGTCTCTTGTTATTGCGTTTTTTGTTTTGTTTCATGATGTAGAAATACCTGGAGGTACCTTGCCGTATCTGGAGGTGGAAGGGGTAGGAATCACCCAGAGCATGGTCATCTACCGCCATTTAGCAAGGCTGTTTGGTAACGTACTTTCTCCAAGGAATGAATAACATATATTGACTTTTTTTATTTGGTCACTGTATGCCTGAAATTTTGAATTAAAAGGAAAAAGACCACACAAATACAACAATGTACACATCACCACAAAAACAAATAAGTTAAAAAAAGATACAAGTCCTGAATATCTGGTTATATGTACTAGTGAATTACCGGTATTAACGAACGAAGTTTTATATATACCAGTGGAATCTCTTTTTGTTAAACCAAAATCGAAAATATATATGCAGGTTTTTTTCGTCTCCTCTCATTGACTCACATCAGAATGCATAAAATTTTGGTGTAGTTTAGGAAGAAAACGTTTGATTTCTGCTCAAATTTGGAAATAATAGTAAACTTGTTTCTTATACGGATCTTCATTGTACATGCGTCTACAGCAGTACTGTTCTAATTCGCCCATGTGACGTAAAGAAATTGGGGAGTGGATCGAAGTTCTTATTTTAATTAGAATGATTTTATATCTTCAATTGCATGCGCATTTCAGATAAAAACTTAGAATTTATGATCAGAGTAACAATTTATATGAATGACTGTATCTGTTTCGACACGGTTGAGTCAACAGAGAGAACACCTATTTATTAAATCATGTCCTAGTTATTGAATCTATTATTTAACGTTAATTCAAAAATTAGAACATATCATGTAAATATACATACTGCATTATAAACTAGCCTTAGTTTAATGCTTTAACAAAACAAAACCTGTGGTGATATCACACTACACTTTGAATCCAATTGCAAACCATTAGATATATTAATAGTTCTTCTTAAACTATAATCCCACATGAACATGAAATAAAGTTATATTTTAGACGAATCTTTTCCCCGAGTCTAAGAAACAGTCTGCTGTGAAAAATACAAAGTGCGCGTATCCTGGTATATAAGAAAACTACTGCGACCTACAAGCACTGTCGTATTATATTGTAAACCTTGAATTTACTTGGTGGTGATGAATATCAATACAAAATGGACCTCTGAGAGAGAGAGAGAGAGAGAGAGAGAGAGAGAGAGAGAGAGAGAGAGAGAGAGAGAGCTTTACTTGTAAATTAACATGACGACAAAATATATAGAAATGACCCCCTGGAAAAGAGCGTAATCTTTCTTTCTGTCAATAACTCTAAATGTATCACATCGTTGCTTCAGGTCTAGATGGGGATACGGTTCTGGATAAGGCGCATGTGGAGGAAATTACTGAATATTTGATAGAAATGAAGATTAAATATATGAGTGGACTCGCATTTCCACCGAAAGATGATGTAAGCATAATTTGCTGTGTGACTTTAATGCGACTTTTAAAGTAGTAATTTTTACAAAGAGTACCTTTTATAAGTATACAGAGAGAAAAAAATTGAGTTTGATTATTGAATACCTTTCTTCTAATAAAAAAAAACCTGGATACAAATACATTTACTTTATTAATTTTATTTTCATTTTTCTTTGCAAAACCCAGTGCCAACAACAAATAAGCTTATTAATAAGAACTGTAGCTCTACGAGAAATATGAGTTGACGGACCGTCAACCCAAATTTACCGTAGAGCTATCAACAAATACAATACACTGATTTCACAGGAGGAAAAACTGAAACAACTGAAAGAAGAATTCATGACAAAACTACAGGCATGTTGTTGTCAGATTGACAGAATATTGCAAACCAACAAGTCAACGGAAGGATGGGCTGTGGGCAAAAAGGTTACTATAGTATAAATTATATAGTAAAATCACTGAAAATAATATATGCATCTAGAATTTACATAGATGTATAGTTTGCTTAGTAACTGTCAAAGAATAACACCACTTTCAATATCATGAACGACAAAAATATTTCAAAAACAGTAAAAATTAATCGAAATATTTGGAAATTAACATGCAACTGTGGTTTAGACTTTTAGTCACAATCTGAAATAGATAGACGTCATGTGAAAGTTGAAATCGACAGTGTTTAACAGCGTTTAGCACCTCTTGATAAACACCAAAGACCTATCTCCAATGATCTACTCGTTTTTTTCCCATTTCAGTTGACGTTTGCCGACATCATGATGTTTGAAGCATTTGAACACGTGCTGTCTTCTATGCCGGAAGTGCTAGACAAATATCCAAGGATTCAAAAGTGTCGCAAGAAACTGCAGTCGCTGAAGAAACTCCAAGAATACCTCAGCAAAAGAAAAGTTACCGCATTCTAATACCAATATCGCAAGCCCCCCAAAATGGACACAGACAGAATTAGCGCAGGAATCCAAAATAATGATACTGTATAAACCAATTCTTACTTTTTTTTGTGCCATGTTCTTTGATCGATTGATCGAGAGTGTCAAAAGTAACACATGTTGCATGCTCATTAATTAAAACCTCTTATCACACTATTATCAGGATTTTAATATGTTTGATTAAAAGATAATATATCACCAGATTTATTGCTTTAAAGCATCATATTTTACATCATTCCACCCAAATATAAAATTGAGGTAGAATGTGGGTGTTGTCTCTATTTCTGTTGAAACAAAAGCATAACATGCATTTATGCATAAAAAATACGATGAATTTGACCTAGCAGCTGTTAAACTCAGAACCTATATCATAAAATTGTTCTTCTTCCAGATCAAGGTTATGTGTTCTATCAATAATTGAACGGGGTATTGAAGGTTAGTTATTATATCAATAATTGAATGGGTCATTGTAATTAGCTTACACATTTCACGTTGAAAGTAAAATGCAACAAATGTGATATTTTGATGAAAGAAATATACCATTGATCAATGAATGAATAATGAATGCATTTGATTAAGTTACTGTATGTGCCCTATAAACCTATAGCTTACTCAAGATTAAACTTTGACATGAAATCTATAAAGGTATTTCATATTCTTGATTGATGCGTTTTGCTATAGATAACATTCACTTATCCTTGAAGAAATATAAAACATAAGCAAACATAAAATGAATAGCTTTCGTTGTGCTTTGGGAGAATCTACATGTATATCTATCTGCTACCAACCACCCCCCCCCCCCCCCCCCCCCCAAATATAATAGCAAATCGATCGGTGAATGTATAAGCTGTTGTAATGTGTCTCAAAAAATGATTTCACAGCTCTTCTGGTTCCTGTCTGGTTCAGAAACCTACGATTAGTCTCGCATCCACTCACCCCATAGATCATTTTAAATCAATAGCTAGCAACTAATTAAAGTAAGTTCGCTGGACGCTTTAGAGTGTTCAGTAAACACTACACGTAGATACCCATTCGAATAGTAATGTTGCGTTTATGGAAACGACCGAGCGCATCTTCGTTTGTACACGAAGTTCTTTCAAATTAACATTTGCCCTTCTGCTTTCTTTTCGGAGAAGCCGTTTTTTTGTTGTTGCACGAACTGGTCCCAATTGAAATGATACTGATCTTAATTGTCTAACAGTCACATGTACTCATTTCGCAGTCACTTAACAATCAAAGTTACGCTTTTTAAAGTGTATTTTTCTGCTATTACATACAAAATATACAAAAATGCATAGATGTAAAAAAGAAGGAAAAAAACCCCCGAAAAACAAACAAAAAGACTCTTCAAGTTTGTGTAGGTGAATATTAAAGCATTGAATCATTATTTTTTGAAAGATATAGTCTCAAAACTGCAGCGGTGTGTGCATACAAATTGAGTTAAACGTGCACTAGCGCGTTATGATAATTTGTATGCACACACCGCTGCAGTTATGAGACTATAACTTTCCAAAAATAAAGATTTAATGCTTATATTTGCATTTTTTTAACTTCTTGCCTTGTCTGCAAATATGATTTATACGTCAAAATTTCTATTTTATCCTAAGGGTAAGTTCAAATTAATGGAAGAGCCACTGTAACAGCCACAAGAGTGAACTTCGATTCTCGCTTGTGACGTTGCATTTTACAGCGTTCAACGTTTTTGACGTCATAATAAAACTAGTCATTCTAACCTTTGAGTACCCTGTGTGTGTTACGGTCCTATAACTGCAGTGTCTTTTCACACACTTTACATGCAAAAAATATTTTGAATGTAAATATTGATAATTATAACAGAGATATGCGGTTTACCCTAGCTCTATATTAAAGTTCAGTCTAAAATAACTGAATGAATTTGATTTGTTCTAAATAGGTGAAATGTTTTCAGTAATTGTGAGCTAACTATTTATGTTGCACTCTTCACTCCTTTGTGAATGAAAGGAGATGGAAACCCTATATACGTATGTACATGGCACGTAATTTATCATTGTAACCCTCAATACATGGTCGATTACAGAAAGCATTGTGGAGATATTTTGGAGGACAATAGCATTATACAGAGAGATCGATCATTGAGAAGACCATACATCGGATATGAAAAATGACATGTTTACTGAACTCTGCAATTCATTGTGATATTGCAAAATGGATCAAAATTATAAATAGATACAGAAATGAAATTTATGAGGAAAAAAAACTCCCATGTAAGTGTGAGTGTATGCACGATCGGTGGAAATACTGCATACAGATGTGCAGCATATGCATAAATATATATATATACAATAAATGTTATCTACAAATCTCTTGTTTAACATTATTGATCACGATTTTTGCAATTTCGAAATTTTGTTCTAAATAAAAAGAAGGGGGGGGGGGGGGGGAATCAGTGTTGGTATGTTCTAGTTATTACACTTTATGCTTATTCGTGTTTATAATAATTGTTGGGAAAAATTTATTCATGCATGAAACCCATGAAAGCGATTTAAAAATGGTCAAAATTCAGAGCAACACTAGAGCGGGTATATAAACAGGCTCTCAGGGCCTCGTTTCGTCAGTGCTGTTACGGGAGCTGTACAGATCACAAGTATACAATGCCCAAGTACGTGTTTACTTACTTCGATGGCCGTGGTCGGGGGGAACCCGGGAGGATGCTCTTTGCTGTGGCGGGGGTCCCATTTGAGGATAAACGCATTTCACAGGAAGAATGGCCCGCCCTAAAATCAAGTAGGCATGCCTTTTTTGTCACTTTGTATATCGTATAATTATGGTATTCTAAATACAAAGTGAGTGCAGAGTATCAGTAAAAGTGCACTAAACTTGATATTTAAAGCTAGAAATTTAATTTTGGTAGCAGCGGCTTTTTTGTGTGTGTTTTAATTCCTCAGAGTAATTAATATATGTAATAAAAATTGATATAGTCGTAGACAAACTCTGTGGAAATAAATAATGTAGTATTGACCTGGCCAACGGTGTCACGTATTTTGAACTTGATGCTTTGTTTGGTTTCGTTGGGTATTTCTTCACAATAAGCTCAGTTTATAGTCATTATTTTGATTATTGAATTCCAGAGACTCCCAGCGGCTCCATGCCCCTTCTAGAAGTCGATGGTCAAATATTGACACAGAGTATGGTCATCTTTCGTCACTTAGCCAGGTGTTTTGGTAAGTCTCTCTCAGAGAGAGAGAGAGAGAGAGAGAGAGAGAGAGAGAGAGAGAGAGAGAGAATGAGAGAGAGAGAGAGAGAGAGAGAGAGAGAGAGAGAGAGAGAGAGAGAGAGAGAGAGAGAGAGAGAGAGAGTTTTCAAACTACGTATTAAAGTATGCATATATAATTGTAACCTTGGGAAAAATTCTCACGCTTGAACAATGACATTCAAAATCACACTAGATAGAAGATAAAAGCTGCTGCTGTCTTTTTCTTAATTGTTTTCATGTTAACACTGTACATTTAATTTAAATTTGGAATGATTATTCACTACAAAATTGAAGAGAAGGACAGTGCATTGGACATTTAATTAACCAGTAAATGAATCAAATGCTCTCTTTGTTCAATGGTTGTTTTATTTACTAGTAGTTCTCAAAACCTACTTTTATTTTTTTTTCCCTTCAGGTCTTGACGGTGACAATTTACTAGATAAAGCCAGGGTGGATGAAATAGTGGAATACCTAGTTGAGGTTAAAACTGCCGGGTTCAAATTACTCTTTCCCCCTACAGATCCGGTAAATATGATTGGCTATTTCGTCTTCTGGTTCTCTATAAATTCTGCATGTCATAAATATGGTTATGTAGATAAAAGTTTTAATGAACGAACAAAGATGTAGTCTTTTTCTTTAATAATCGAACCATGAATGAAGTTCACCACTAGTTTCTTTTACAACACACGCACATTTCCATAATACTGTAAACAAACTTTTATTCGTGTACGAGAAATTTTCGCGAGTTTCGTGAGGGACTCATTATCGCGAATGTTTCTCGCCGCGGATAAGTTTTTGCCACACATTAGTAATAAATAGATAAAACAGGTGTGAATAAGGCTTAGTCGCCGCGAACCAGTTCATCTCAGGTTAATCGAAAAATAAAGTAGTCACGAATAATATTTGGTTAACAGTAGTACCGGGTAACAATCTTTGTTCATCATTCTTCATTTTTTTTTTAATTAAAGGAAGCCCTGAAAAAAGTGAAGGAGGACTTCCAAACTGCCCTGGAGAAATCCTGCGGTCAGATAGAAAGGATCATGTCTTGCAACAAAGCCAGCGATGGCTGGGCAGTTGGCAAAAAGGTAAGGCTTGATCGAAGCAGAGATGCCAATATTTTCCAAGCCTTGCTTTTATCGCAACCTTAATAACAATAACATATCTATGCAACGCTTCATTTCACTGCCTTTTCTTCTTTTCTGATAAAAAGTTGATATCTTCGAAACAGAACTTAAAATACAGACATTTTTTACTGGTTTGTTTTCTTTGATTCTCTAAAAGGTCTTTTGTTTGTGTTTGCAAAAAATAGACGAAATTGGTTCCGCACTAAAATTCTCACTGCCTATTTTAGATGAGTGCTGCTGATGTTATGCTGTTTGAGGCGTTTGAATCCGCCCTCTCGAAAGACGCCGCCGTCCTTGACAAATTCCCCAAAATCAAAGCCTGTCGTCAGAAGGTACAAGAGTGCAAGAAAATGAAAGAGTACTTGGCCAAAAGAAAAAATACACCTTTCTGAGAACATTTTTCTAGTCAGCTGGTCTTGAAAATAAAATCCAGAAAAATATTCTGCAGGGAAGATCTGACGCGGATTCGCATAGTTTAACCTTTGCAAATGGGATAAGAGGGAAAAACACAACGCGGGTTATACCTTTACGTCTGAGTCTCATATACTCATGAATTTTTAGAGACATACATGTGTACTTTCATGGCATTTTATTTGTCGACATTCCGTTTATTTTTTATTTCTATATCTAATAAATATATGAATATGAATCAGTGTTTTGTTTTTTTAATCATTCAATTTGTCGATTTCAAAAAGTTGAAATGAACTTCTCCACGTACTAACAATTCACCTTTCTCCTTATTCAACAACCAATAAATGCTATGACACTTTACATGTAAAGGCACATTCCGTCGGTATCTGGACATTCATGGAATGGACACCCAAACAAAGACTTAGACCAGGACAGCAAGGTTTCCTCCCACATATAGAGACATCGGAATGGGGTTTTAAAATGAACAATTTGTGAAATGTTGATCAAAGTTAAAGGTATACGTATTTCGGGCGAATCCGATTCTAAGTGAACATGGTTTCCTGTTTGAACATCACATCACATTCTGAACATGTAGACAATAGCGGTCATAATAGCATTAGGGGTGAGATCGAACAATCAATGTCAGCGGGCAAGTGGCTGTAATTCTAAGGGGAAAGTTCGGATTTCATAACAACCCGAATTTTCAGCTTATGGAAAACTAAGTCATAAAGTTTTTAGAAGGATAGTTAAAGTCCAAAAAAGATTATGGCATCCGACACTTACAAAAGTGTACTTTGTATATTATGGAGTAAGCGGATCAGTATTGGCCATCCATATGTTTCTTTTTATTCGTAACTTAAGGAAATAGAGGCCTCTGTGTTTTTATATTGTAGCAATAGTACATTTCATTTGGTGTTGAAGCGGTATTCAGAATTTGTTGTCTATAAATACTGAACTTTTGATCTTAAATATTAAACATTTGATCTTGACCCTCACAAAGAAAACCTTAAAGTTATTTTATTTCTCAAAGTAAACTTTTGATCTTGACCCTCACAAAGATAACCTTAAAGTTATTTTATTTCTCAAAGTAAACTTTTGATCTTGACTCTCACAAAGATAACCTTAAAGTTATTTTATTTCTCAAGTTTTTAAAGTCGTTAGCTCCATCTTAACCTACCGTCAATCTATTTATTTAAAATAAAATCGTACACTTATACAAAATTTAGTTTCATTGCAATGCTTTCTATATTTTTGCAAGAAAAATTAAACATATACATGTACCCCACTATAATTATTTAGCGCGTGCGATTTTAGGCAGAAATTGATTTTTCAACGGGTTAGCGTAGATTTGATTCAGCCCATGGCCATTATTGAATGTAGCTAATCACATTGATGCCCAAGTCACACATTCACGGATCAACTCCACGGTTCTACTACGGAATATTTTCCACGGTTGACACCGGAAAATCAAATAATCGTTAATGCCCCAGTCACACATTCACGGATCAACTCCTAGGTTCTACTACGGAATATTTTCCACGGTTGACACCGGAATATCTAAAGATTCGGAGTTAGTACGGATGCACTACGGAATGGATACAAATTGATACATACGAATTACTACGGATTTATACGGAGTTAAAACGGACTTCTACGTTCTAAAACGGTTTAGTAAGTTTTTCTAAGGAAGTACTAAGGTGGTTTCATCCGTAGTGGAATTTTGAACATGTTCAAAAATTGTCGCAGCTATACAAGTATTGCTACGTTTGGATACGATAACAGGCGGAAAAGCCACGGGTCAATACATATCGCCACGAATGATTCCGGATCGCTTCCGTAGCTAATCCGGCATTTGATCCGTGAATGTGTGACTGGGGCATGACCTTGCATACGTTTACAGAATAATGATGATGCGACAAATCTTTTGTTTATTACCGGTACTCTACCTTAAAGGTCTGAAGCACTAATGTTAGAACGTTGAGGTGGGGTGGGTTGGACGTTTTGACCAATCACTTAAGCTCATGCTGTGGTTTCACATTGTTTGGATATTTAAAACCCGGCCACTAGAAATTAAGATGAAAGTCAAACAATTACTCGTCTGGTACAATCTGGGGACAAGGATAAACTCAGAAATAATTCAATTGACTTTTGCGAAACTATACGTGCAAATAAAAGTTCTTTTTAAAAGGCCATTTCGACCCATCGTTAATTCTGTCGAACCTTGAAGCTTGGAGACTCAGGATGCCAAAATACGTGTACCACTACTTTGACATACGAGGCCGGGGGGAGCCGGGGCGTATGCTGTTTGCAATGGCCGGGATACCTTTTCAGGACCAAAGGATACCACAATCAGACTGGCCACAGTATAAAGCTAGTAAGTGATGCTACAATGAAGAAAGAATATGTTTGGGTCTTTGATAAAGAAGCAAAATTAGTTTTGCGTGGCTTTTTATAATTTAAGTTTTATATTATAATATTTCCCAAGAAAATCTTCAGTTAGTATATTAGTACATGTCTACTGATTGATCACGAAAAGAGTAGTTAACTTAATGAAAAACAAAGACTTTTATAAAAGTATACAATTATATATATATATATATATATATATATATATATATATATATATATATATATATATATATATATATATATATATATATATATATATATATATATATACACACACACACACACATGTAATTCATTTGTCTCCCTTTTTTGACTTTCGCTGTTAGCAAGATGATTGGAAACTACTGCTCATTTTCGCAAACTTATCAAATACATTGGTAATGAATTGAAATCACCGTTAATCTAAAGAAAAGTTTCCTTTTTTAAACAAGAATTTTGTACTTCAATTTAAGAGACACCGAGTGGTTCTTTGCCGTATTTGGAAATCGATGGAACAATTATGACCCAGAGCTTGGTCATTTTTCGACATTTGGCGAGGTGTTTTGGTATGTGGCCTAATCAAGTACTGGTTTTTAAATGTTTGCAAATTTTTTAACAAATGTCGAGGATACGCTGAAGATCCAGATTGCTATACTCATTTATATTGCAAAGCAGGCGCAGTACAGTGCATGCTGATGGTTCTTTTTTACTTTATCAGGCTTGGATGGAGAGAACCTTCTTGACAAAGCAAAAGTGGATGAAATTATAGAGTACCTGGCAGAGATGAAAGAATCTATATTTAGTTGTTTTCTGGGTCCACAAGACGAGGTATGAGATCAAAGATCCAAATGTTTCGTGCGATGTCGGTACAGTATGAGGATACCTGCAGGTCTGTACATAGCGATACGGGCAAATTCGGGTTGACATGCTGTGTCAACCCAAATTTTTACGTAGAGATGTACACCGCCTTCTAATTAAGTTTGTGGAGTGACACCATATTTTTTAGTATATATGGTAGCCTTTTACTAACCATTTATCGTTTTCATTTTCAGGAATCGCAGAAAAAACTGAAGGAAAAGATGGCGGAAAGCGTTAATAAAACTTGTACCCAGATAGAGAGAATCATAGCCTCAAATAAAAGTGCAGAGGGGTGGGCAGTGGGTAAAAGGGTAAGAGAGAGAGAGAGAGAGAGAGAGAGAGAGAGAGAGAGAGAGAGAGATAGAGAGAGAGATGTCAAAATACAGGACTTTAAATTTTAATATCAGAACACCTTTTGGCTAAAGGTAAAAGTGTATTGAAACAAGAGCACTCAATAACAGTTTGTTTGAAATGAGTTAAACTAATATTTGAATTGGAGCGAGTTGAATCATGCTGTACTCCCTAATAAAAGGGAATATACAAAAATATTGATGCAATTTATGTAAATTTTATAAATTATATAACCACTGTTCCATTGTCTCCATTTGAATTTACTGTATGAGTTTAAATAAAACAAGATTATGATAAATTGGTGATGAAAAAAAAAATCTAAATGCATCTATCTAGTTAATTTATAATCAACGTATATTTCAAACTTTATCTAATCACATAACTGCAGATCCGCAGCTCCACAGGAAATTTGAGTACAAAAAACTGTATATTTATTGGGCACAAAAAGCTGCGCACGGCTTTAGACTCACTAAACTAATTAAGGAATATATGCTGTGAAAATTTTAATACCAAAAAATTTCAGAGACATTTTACTACTGTTTTAAAAGTTGTCTTGCCCCAAATATCTGCGTTTAATGTTTCTGAACATTTTCTTTTCAGCTTACCTTTGCAGACATTTTCATTTTCGAGGCCTTTTCTATCGTTTTGCCAGCGCAGCCGAACATCTTGGATAAATTTCCCAAGATCCAAACTGCCCGACTGAAGATGGAGTCTCATAGCTTGATGAAAAAGTATCTCAGCCAGCGGAAGGAAACGCCTTTTTAAAGAGGTGCCAATTATGACGTTATACAAATATTAATTAATTAATTATGAAAACGACGTCCGTGTAATGCGTTTGTATCTTTAAACAGTACCGGGGTATTATTGCTTTGGAACATTTATTGCAATGCAAGTAAAAACCTCGGACTTTCGAAACTATAGACCTTATTTTACATTTTATGTACATACAAGTTGTTTTATTAATAAATATGGATTCGCATTGTATTTTAAATTATAAACATAGAATACTATTAATAGTTAAGAAAGGTATGATAAAACATCCAAACCACTGGTTCAGTTTTTATTTCGAATTGTTCGTTTACCTTCTATTATATCCACAGCTGTTTTTTCATAACATAAGTTTGTCAAATTTACTCGGAAAGTATACTACTAGAGTCGATTAATCTGGGGCTTGGGTCGAGCGATAGTCGCGTACTCGTTAGTATATTTGAAACTGTGTGTTCTTTCTAATTCCGCATAAGTGTTAAAGTATAACCCGAATTAAACAAATATATATAACAGTTACACTCAAATACACTTACGATAAGACGAAATCACGAACTTATAAAACCCATGATCTACGTGTACATGTTTTAATCTTTTTGAAAATTAAATTTTACTTACTAGTACACTTTCTATCTTTAAATTAATATTAATTGCAATCAGAAGCTGAATAGAAAATAATGATGCAAGTCTTTACAGGGAGTTATTTTAATGTAACTTTATTTATTACTAAGGGATTTAATTTCAAAATTCTTTTCTTCTGCTTTTTTTTGGAGAATAATGATGATATAATTTGTTTCTCATTTGATATCTCCCACACTTAATGCACTGTACACATACCTGTCTGATAAAGTCTTTTCTGGCTTGATGCTCAGGTAAGCAACGTTTGCTTCAGGTGTAGTGCACGTGTATATGTACATGTAATTAAGGAGGCTGGATGGTCAACAGATTATTTATCAGATCTTTCTTAAAATTTCATGTATAAAGATGATACTTTAAACCACCAACTGTCAATTAGTCAAGAAATATTTCCATCTATTTTAATTTAAAAATGTGGATGTTTGCCTATATCTTTATATGAAGTTCTTCTTCTCAGGCAGATTAATATAGTCTTAAAATGACCACGATTATGGAGCCCTCTTTAGAACTATTTCAACAAGACCTTGGACTTTCAGTAGGACGTAGCTATCGTAGCTATCTATTTCTTGCGTCAAAACAAGTAAAAAATGACGCTGATTTCAACCGAAATATACACCGATTGTGTGGTCTTAGCTAAAAAGCCAGACAAATATTGTTGATTTCAAAGAGCCATGGCTGAGTGGCCAGCAATGAAATAGACAGGCCTACGTCACGTTGTTGTTTGACACAACTACTCGAAGTCAAAGCTCTTGTTTAAATGGTTCTATATTTTGAACATATTATAGTTAGTGTGTATGATACTTGAAGGGCATTGACTTTTCAACAAGTTAGCGTAAAATTATAAAAGTGCATCTCTAAGTTTATAAATTCTTACAGATACACGTACATACATATATGAATGACATTTAGAGTTTTCCTAATAATTCAGTAGAAGCCGAGTTCCACAAGTAAAAAAAATCTAAAAGATACATGTGCAGCGAAATCTTATATTTATAATACGTTTTCTGTAGGTTTCTACTTTATTTGCATAATGGCTGTATCAATATTGGGGGAGGGGGTTAAAGGCCGAAAAAAACCCTCTATCTACTGGCCTATTATCAGTGGGGGTCAACTTCGCATGAGAAAATTAATTTTTTTTTAAGCTTTGACATCTTCATGTATGTTGATCATAATTTTTCTATTTACTAGTAGGGTTGTCTTCCTTCTATTATTTTGCAGACTGATATTAAACTAATAGAATATAATTTCTGGGGGAAGTTCATTGTTCGTAAGAACTTCCAAGGTTGAATTCAATTAAACGACAAACATCCTCAACAGATAAGTACGTTTGATGCGCAAATAAACACTCTGGAATATCCCGATCTTACCAATGGGATTGTGGTGGTCCTTTAAGATAATGGTTACGATAAAGAAATATATAAAACGAAAACACTCCAGTCTCTGCACGTGTAAGTTACATGTTATCATTCAATTTGGACTGACTGATGATCCATAAGTACACGCACGGAATAAACTTGTCTAATGACCTAGTATCTGACTGAAAAAATCATGTTGGATCCATTCATCATGTATCATCATGTATTTTCACACTAACACGGCGTAGTAGTATGTGTTTTAAATTGTTTGAATGTTTTAAAAAAAAGAATGAAACTTCAGATAATTTTAATAAAAATTTTAAAAATACACCCCCACCCCCACCCCCGCCCCTAAAAAAGGAAATTTTTAAAAAAATACATTTTTAACTTAAATAACACTAAAAACGTTTTGAATTATTATTGTTTAATTGTATCTTTCCTTTTTTTGTGGGTCGACTATCTATTAGGTTATTTGTTTTAAGAGGTTATGGTGAATGGAGGTAAATTTCATCGATAAAATACTCAAGCTGCCTTCACAATAGATCTTTAAAATAAGGGGTGCCATTAGAAATAAATCCAGTCTTGTATCTATAAAAACAAAAATCTAAGTTTTTTTTCCTCATGGCATAAATGTATTATAACTCATGGAAGTACCTTTGCACATTTCTTTTAGGCTGTTTCATTGGTTAAACGTTTCTAATGACATAACTTTTTTTTTCTTTTTTATCCCCATTTACTGAATCGGTGGTTACCTCATTTGTACAAATGATGTTATCTGGCAAAGTAAACTTGTTTCTGATAAGACAACGTTAGCGTTCCTGTGCATTTGTAAATCAAACAGTCAAACGGTCAACGAAGGAGATCTAGAGGGCCACAAAACACCCATCTGAACAGTGCACAAAAATCTACTGTAGGAATTCTGAATTCAACTTTGCACCCGATGTTCATCAAATAGAGGTAAGTTTATTTTGTAACTTTGCAACTATTGGATTAGTTATCATTTAACGAACGACTTGTTCTTAACCCACGTGGCGAACACAGCGAGTTAAGAGTTGAAGAACGTAAATTCAAGGTATTCGATATTCATATATCTCAGAATGGTAATTCAGGTCTCTCCTGACTTTACTTGTTTTTGAATAAACCCCTTTAACTTACAATTCATTTATTTGTTAATTAGAAGGGTTGAATAATCGTGGTCATTTTTTAAGACTGTATTAATCGCATTGAGAAAAAAGAGCCCCGCTTGAAAATATAGGAAAATATTCAAAATTTAAAGCTAAAATATTTCGAAATAATTGTAAACTAAATGATATTGTTTGGCTAAAAATCCAATTTGAAATTCTAAGGTAGATTAAATGGGTATTTCGTTGACCATTTGGTCTTTTTAATTTGCACGCTATTCACACAAATACTAGTAAATGATTTAAAAACATTTCGCTAAAACTACAATTCATGTACATCGGTTTTTTATGCACCAGGGTCAATAATTATTTAGGTACTGAAAAAAAAAACAACCAAGAAAATAATAAACAAAATCTTAATTGGGTCAGTACAATACTGATAAAGAATTAATATCGTATTTATTTACCTGAAAATGTAGGCCACAGAGATATGCGAGAGCTTGTTACTGTATTTATTGTGCTGGGTACATGTACAAACCAGGAAATCTTCGAACTTTATAGTACTTACAAAAATGCTTTCTTTGGTGATTCATGCGGGATATTAAAGTGGCGACATTGCAGAAAAACTGTAAAAACAAACGTATAGCTTTGTTAATATACAAGATAATTCTACATACCTAAAAAATAAAACAGATTTGTTTAGTGTAGTATATATATGTCATCAATTTTCTACAAAAAAGGTTTAAACACAGAGATTGTATAATAGTCCAAGGTTATCTTTTCTTTTTCTTTTTTTTTTTTGGTTATGTTTTTATTACAGAGTTCAATATGAGACTGTGGTCGTTACTACCTCTTGCTCTGATTGTGCTGGTCAGTCTAGGAAGCATGCATTCTGTCAGCTCCCAATCTCCAATATCAGGTATACCGGACATGTTGAAAGGAATGTCTATCAATGATAAAGTTGCTCTTATAGCCGATATACTTATCAAACAACCCGTATTGTTTGAAAAACTTGAACATATTTTATTGGGCGCACTTCCTTTGATTTCAACCTTTAAAATCAAGCCGGAAATTAACATGTTCATACTTCCCTGGGTTTTGGATAGTATTCCAAACGTCCTTCAAAATCCAATTCTGTTAAATATATCAACTGGCGTAGTGGATGACATGAACCACGTTAATGTCAGTGGTTTGAACACCAGTGGAATAGATCCGTTTATGACTGGATTCATGCAGAGATATAACCTAGTCGAGTCTGGGATACGGGCTGCTATAGACGCCATCTTAATCAGCAGAGGCTTAAATCAACCATATTCAAAATTTGTTGCTTCAAAATCGACGAAAATCCTCGAAAAATATGGTGAAAAGGTTCTAGATGCCACCATAGAATACATCAACACAATCAGTGTGTCGGGTATTGCAGCAAATGATAGCCGGATGTTTGAAATGGAATTCTGGGAAGGCTTCAGTTTGCTCAGCCTTGTCAGTAGTGTTTTAACACCAGTTGAACAATTTCTTCCGAGAGCTGAGGGGAGTTCAAGCTCACCAAAATGCTACAATGATACCATGATATATCTAAACAATCTTCTACAAGGGACAACGTGGGCTGTTAAAAGTAAGTAAAGATACAGATATCATTAAGAAAGTAAATGAATATTTAAAGTAATGTAACAATTATAAATATGATGTATCTTCAATATTTGTTGAATCTAAGTTAAAAATTGTTCAATAATTAACTGACATCTAAGAAAAGCCAAGAGAAGCACTTTTATGTGTCAAATAACTGATTTCATTTCTCATCGTACATATTGCATAATCATGAAGTCCATTTTTGTCTACCTCTTTTTTGTCGGAGTGCTTTAGAATTGCCTAGGCCACAAGCATCGTCAAAGTTTTATGTGTAACTAAAATGGTTATCTTGGATAATTAATCAAAGTCTAAGTTGAAAGTAGAATTTATCTACATGTACCCAGAAAAATTTGATTATCGCTCAACATTTTAAAAGAGCAAATTGAGCTTAGGGCTAAACCTTTTTTGTCCAATTCATGTACATAATTTAACTGTCGGGCTTTTTTATTAAAAGAAAGTGCAACTCCTTCCGTGCCATTTGAAACCGGCTGAATCGTAAAATTTCACTGGGTTAATAACTCGATGACTCGACCATGCATTTCGATTTTCTGTACTGTCAGTACTTTGATTTTCAGTGTTCGACGCTACCGGTAAACCACCCACGGGTACGCTTACCGGTAATCTCCACTTCGTCGGTTCTTACGACCAATGTTTGGCCATAAAACCGGAGAAGACGGCCACCAACAAGCACCTGTCAGCGACAGGGAGTAGGTACTGCAGAGCCACGTTCGACATTCCAGCAAATCTAATGACCTCGGTGAAAAGTTTTATCGGAGATGTGGTAAGAATTATTTTCCTTTATCACGCCCAGTACAGTGTTGTACTAATCGTTTTTCGTTAATTTTTCATAATTTTATCAACTAATTACGTTCAATTTTATATTATTTTATACGCATCTACCAGAACACGTATGGAGTTCCCATCACTGTCACATGGGGTTTGTGTCTTCCGTCAACTTGCCAAGAACATGACGTCACAGACCTGTTTCGATTAGGTTTGTTTCCGTTTTGTCGTCATCGACGATGATTTTGTTGATGTTCTAGCAGTGTCTTAAACCTTTATTTTTTCTTTGTTTTCATTCTAAGAGTTTTTTAATATCTTAATTCTTTATTTCTTTATTTTGGTAAGTGTAAGGGTTTATCGTACAAGATTCCTTCTTTTTCTTCAAGGTTTTCTTCAAAGTTTCAACCTGACACCATCAGTTGTCTGCTACATGTCTCCCGATCTGCAACACGACGATGGCGCCATCATTTTGATGTAAAGTCTTTGATAATAAGTCACTCATTTCTTTTCTTGCCATTCATAATCTAAAAAAAAAAAATTCGCAGTACAATTGTATCTACATTTAATTTATTGTTTAACAAAGTTTTTACAATATATACATTTGTCGATTTACATTTTCCGTGTGATATGCACAGAGTTCTTTCTGTATTGAGAGTGTATTTTTGTTTTCAGTCTTTTGGAAATGTTGATAAAACAATAATCATTTTGGTTCTTCGAATACATTAATTTTGTTAAAAATAAATTAGCCAAATTGAAAATATCAGAGTACCGTTTAGAGGTTGAAAAAATACAAGTATATGATTGCCATTTATTCTGACGCTTGTAAATTATACAATTTTTTTTTACAAAGATATATACAAGAGATTAATTTTGGTGACGTTTATTTTGGACAGTTTGGTTAATAACATAAAAACTTGCATCCTACCAATACGATTCGCCGTGCTGTAAAAAAATATATAAAAAATCATGTACTGTGATTTTATCAAAATGCAATGACAACAGTTTTCGTGAATTTCATGCAAGTCTTAGTTTCAAGGATTTGATTAAATACAATACGTTTTTAGAATTGCATATTAATAAACTTTAAATTTTGTGGATCAATAAAATCCACGAAAATTGGTATTCAATGAATATGCGCAACGTATCTCTCAAAATATTTAGAACTTTTCATTTTCAGCTTTGTCCTCTGTTTGATCGCGGCTATTTGTTTCATCGCAACATTATTTCATATCTACCGATTTGATGACGACGGCGAAGAGGATGAACCCGTGTTTGCCACCTCAACGGCAGACGCGCATGACAATAAGGGATATATACCGGAAGTTGATGACGAAACGACGTTCTCACCAGGACAAAAAATAGGTCACGTGGCCAATGGTCACATTAATGTATCTGATGACGATTCTTTCCAAATAAAGGAATCAGGTACATATATATTAGCATTTTAAAAAGTTGTTACCTTATGTATCTACATTTATTACATTTTGCAACAGTGAAATTAATACATAATAGTTGTAATTAATCCATTGAATAAAAGTGATGTGAAAGTATAGGAAAATGGTATTCTGTCACAGTAAGAGAGATTGTTATACTTTCATGTTAAATACTGAAATCTGATTGGTTAAGACGCAGTTAATAATATTTACTATTACCCTCAGCGTTAGCAACGCACTTGGCAACGGGTAACATTAAAAAATATTACATGCGCGAAAATTATGCGCGTACGGTTCGCTGTAGAATTCACGTTATTCCTATATAAAAGCAGTAAAATTTTCGTAAAAATTTTAAAAAAGACATTCAGTATAACAAAATAAATAGTGCCTGTTTGGGAGGATAACAGTTGAAATTGACACCCCTCGAAAACCATTGTCAACCTCCGCTTCGCGTCGGTTGACAATGGTTTTCTCGGGGTGTCAATTTCAACTGTTACCCTCCCAAACAGGCACTATTTATATAATGCTAACCAAAAATGGCAACAAACACGGGGAAACAAAACCTGGGGAAAACGTTATATTCAATGCTTTGTGGTTGGATACGGTAGTTTTTTTTTATCACTCGTGTGAGAGACAGAAATTTTTGATATTTTCAATCTTGCTTCACACTAAAAAGATTCTGTCTCACTCGTGAAATAACTCCCGTATCCAACACCAAAACATTGAATATCCTCTATGTACAACTAAAATTATTTGTCTGTGTTAATGCTGTGGATTCATATTTAGTCTGAATATATATACACGTACACTTTATTCATATAATATTTCACTTCCTTTTTGAAAAGCTTATAAAATTGTTACAGAATACATTTGATTTTAAATTCAGGTTGGAAACAAGGAGTCGCCAAAGCGTTTTCTCTTTACCAGAATATACCAGACGTCTTGTCATTTGATCACGATCAAGATTCCATCCAATGTGTTCACGGCATCCGTTTTTTGAGTCTGGCCTGGCTGGTTTTGGGAAACTCTTTCCTTTTTGCTGCTCTGTCTTTAACTAAAGCACCAGTTACTGGCAAGTCCCAACGATCAGTTTGATGTTGAAAAGTTGAAAAACATATTTACATTTATGCATTATTAAAAACAAAAAAACAAAAATAAATAAAAACACTGTGGAATGACTATTTATATAAAAAAAATGTTGACATTTTTAGGGAACGGGTGTATAATAGTTCAACAAACGTCTTTGAGATTATTCACAATACCGATCAATGATACATGTAAAATGGCACGCATCTATGATATATGTACACATATACAAACTAGTATATCAATTCATTCAGCGTGTAACTTATATTAAATCATATCCAGTTTTCATGTACTAGTTGCTTTGTTTTCACAGGTAATCTATTGGAAGGTTTGGAAATGATGAAGGGTTTTGCGTTTCAAGCTGTATTCTCATCTCCCTTCGCCATAGATTCCTTCTTTGTCATCAGGTATAGATATAAATCAAAGTACTGAATTACTGTCGGGAGTTGATTTTATTGGTTATTCTTCAGTTTAAAAATCAAAGAATAGTAATTTTGCATGGCAAGTAGTTTCTTATACATGTAGCTATATTTGAATAATTACGCACATTTTTTTCTAATTTGAATTATCGGGCTTTTCCGACAAGCATTCCGAGCTATAGACGGAAAACCCCATATGAATCACGTTGTGTAATATGTTAAGATAGAATTAACACCATCAAAATCTACGGTGCTTTGTCTATCAGTACAGTAATCGAAATATTTCTGAAAAGTTTTGTCTAAGCAACCTTGAACTCTGGCGTAGGAATATATATACGACTAAAAAATGTCTAAATTTTTTGTACCATTTAAGATATCACTATTTTCAAGAGGTATTTATAAATAATTTTCCTTGAAAAACAATGCTTCTGAATACATTACATCGAATTTCTCGATTATTTTGTACTTTAAAGGACTGTATTGTTAGCGGGGATTGATTTGTGATTAGGTCCAACACTGTTTCACTCACGGTTTGCCAGAGTAACTGCATAGGAGAGTTAATTAAAATTAACTTCCAAAAAACTAGAGACTCAGTCTAGAAGTCAATGTCTCACTTGCGAAACCTCTTATTAATGCACAATAGAATAAGTTTTTCTTTTTTTATTATAATCTTGCTCTGCAAAATTTCTAACCCAATTACTCAATTTATGAAGACCAGATTTCCTCCATTGGTCAATCAGTACTAGCATTACCCACAGACGAAATTCCTCAGCTTTACCAATTCATTGAAATAATCAATTCAAGTTTTAGACATCAAATACCGGTTGCAACTGAATTATGTTAACGTTGGCAACGGGCCAAACCAATATTCTTCAAATTCACGATAAAGAGAAAGTTTTCAAGATACAGGATTGTCAGCCTATTTCTAATTACGTTTGATCCAATATGTCTATTATTTAGCGTAAGAAACCATTACGTAATTATGTGTGAATTTGACAGCTTTGTTCATGGCAATTGATTTACCATTTCAGTGGGTTTTTGCTGACTTATAAATTTCTCAATAAATGTACAAATAAAGGAAAAGTGGAATGGCAGGCAATATTGGGATTCTATTCCAATCGCTACATTAGGTAATTGGCGTGTTGAAGATGCATTTTAATATATATGATAATAAAAAATTTTCTTAGCTAGAATAAATTTACATAATCAAGAACTGAAAGGTACTCATATCAGATAAAAAAAACATGTGCATTTCAGTAGAAAATGAATTGAATTCGGTATCTTAAACTGAGTAGTCGATATTATAATAATTTGACTTATAACTTTTTATTGAAAGGACAACCTATTAACGTCATGATATTATCTTAAATGATTACGAGAGTTTTCGATAACGATTCCAGATATACATGTATTTCCCTCCTTTCTCCAGAATCACCCCCGTGTACATGGTGATCATGGTCTCCTATGTGTGGCTGTATCATTTTGTGGGGGACAGTCCTATATATCCTAAGGCTATAGGGGTCGCCGATAAATGTAAACAAGATTGGTGGCATCATATTCTATTCATCAACAACATCGTCGGCACAAGAGGAAACGTTGCCTTTGAACAGGTACATAGCATTTTTAGAAGAAAAAAAATTATAAATTATAATGTGTCTTTTTTTCTTGATTGATTTTTTTATATTGAAAATTTTATTTTTGATATCTAGATTGATTATTTTTTTATATTGCAAATTTTATTTATGATATTTTAGTGCATGCCCTGGTCGTGGTTTTTAGCTTGTATAATGCAGTTCTACCTGATCACCCCGATACTCTTTATGATTTATCTATGGTATGTATTAACATCTCACATAACTCAATTTTAAAGAAAAAACGATTATCTTGGATAATGCCCGACGTGCGTAACTGCAGAACTTTAGTTTTGTGAACATTTCGGGTTGGCAGACTGCACACATGCAGCTACTGACTACAAATATGGTACCTAAAAAAATTGATTTCAAATTTAATCCATAAATGCACAAAAAAGCCTATTCACATCCTCTGTAAATATTCTATGCCAACAAATTTCGAAGACAATTTAACATTGCTTTAACATTGCTGTTGTCATTTTACGCGTCTAAGATACTCAGTAAACCAAACAAAACCTCTTTGTGTACAACTAGTTTGGGTTGAACTGTTTTTCCTCAACATCTTGTATCTCCGGATGTACTTTTCTTTCCATGTTTTACAAAGAGTTAGAAAAAGACCGCTTAACCTGCTGGAACCTTAAACATTATAGAAAACTTTGTTGTAAAGATGTCTGTTGTCGTCAAAAACAAACTTTTATAACTGTATTTGTGTATCAAGTACAAGTATATATATTTCATTTATTTTTGTCCTTTGTGTTGATTGTTCATCAGGTCGTCTGCTCTGGGATCGGTCTTTGTCGGCCTCCTTTTGACAGCAAGCGTTGTAGCGACAGCGATCAAAGAGAGGAGGTACCCCGGAAACGTTTTGTCGTGAGTCAACATTTTAATTAATATTAAATTTTTCAAAAAGACTCTCATCTATCTCTTTTTTTTGACTTACTTAGTTTTATTCTTGCAATTAAGGTATAAACTTAATGTTTTAATTATAATAAGAAATTTAAACTTGCAATACTAATATGGTCAATTATATCATTCAATGCACCATTGCATACACTTGTGATTTATAAAAAAAAACACAGCATCTAAATCTGAATATTTTAAATACTAGTAATTGTTATAAAGTGTTATAAACTAGATTTAAGTTTATAACTATATAAATATTTACATTTTTCAGTATCGTCACCAGTGAAAACATTACTAATCAACTTTATAACGTACAGTTCAATATATTTCATCAGTGACATGACTGTTTTATAATTTAATCATACAATTGCTGATAACAGTATATAAATATACGGAATCATTCTTTGGATATTATGAGGTGATCAAATACGGCCGGGTGGCGGGTTTTATGGATTTGATCACCCCGACCGTATTTGATAATATTGATCATATTACGAGAAATCACAGAAATGTTCCCTCCTTGATGCTCAAAAGATAATTCATTTAGAAATGCTTCATCAGAGCGATGTAGTGATACTGTTCAGATACACCTTCACATTTCCAATTATTTCATTACGTGATGGCAGCGACATCAAAGAAAAGTTGAGCAGATATTAGTAAAATATTGGCCACCCTTTTAATTTTTTTAGCATGATGTCTGATGGCGGAGACTACTGGAATAATGTTTTCATCACCCCCTGGTGTAGGGTCAGTGCCTACTGTATAGGCGTCCTTCTGGGATTCTTATTCGATACTCTAGAATCCAGCAAGAAGGTCAAAATCAGCAAGGTGACGTCATCATAATACCAAGTTTTCATAATTATTTCATAAAAGTCTTCTTATATGCTGATATATTCAATATGAAACCATGTCTTTTTTTTTAAGAAAAGGTTTACCTCATTTTTTCGTAGAACTGTTAGATATTCTTTGCAAATGTGTTATTAAAGTTACGCCTCCCTTTTTTTTTAAAGTGGCAGAATATTCTTGGATGGTTGGTTTCTTTCGGGTTGTTCATCACTGTTGCCTACACCCCGTTCACCAAGAATCGCGAGGGAGGGTTCCCGTGGACCTCGGTGGAATCGGCTGTTTACGAGGCCATGAGTCACGTGGTGTGGGCCGTTGCCATATCCTGGGTGATTTTTGCCTGTACCCAAGGTTATGGAGGTATGTGTATGCCGCTGAATGCTCTAAACCTTGTATTGAAGGGATAACTGTATTCTGTTGTATAATGTATTAGAATAAAATGAGATATACATTCCCGTGCATACCTTTGCCATGTTGTAAATGTTGAATTGACCGGGTGGCAGTAAATATAAAATTTACAACATGTATTTACTGCCACCTGGTAAATTCAAAATTTACAACATGACACCTTTAATTACCAGATAAGTAGTCAAAATAGTTATCATAAATAAATTCAAAGAGTTAAGTAATATTAGAGTATTCAAGTTTCTTATGATATTTCCATGCTTCAATTTTTTTATGTCTCAAAATATTTCTTTAATATCAGGTAAATTATTCTTTTCCAAGTCTGATTATTTCAAAGTATGTTAACTTTAGGTTTACCGGGACATGACTTTGAATATTCCTTTTCAAACACTGTATATCAGAAGAGACTGAATTATTGGTGCACTACCAATAATGCCATGAACACATATTCAACTGAACTGAAAAAAGTGGAACAATATTGATCACGACCTCTTCGTACCCAAAATTAAATTATTTAATTTTGGGGACGAAATAATACCTGAAACGGTTTAGCCCCTGTATATTGTGGCATCATTAGATAGTGTATTTATTATTTTGAAATGTTTCTCTAGGTGTCATAAACTGGGTGCTTTCCTGGCGCGGTTTCCTCCCTTTGTCACGGTTATCGTTCGTTGTTTATCTCATTCACCCCGTTGTGATGGTGCTGTTCATTTACAACAAACAGGTCTTGGTTTATATGAATACTTTTGAAATGGTAAGTTCAATGGTGCATTTTTAAAAAAATATATCTTTATATACAAACATGAAAAACAGCGGTTTTGTTGGAGAGATATAGAGAGATATGTATTTTAAAGGGACATGGCCACGATTTTGGTCAAATTCTATTTTTTCTGTTTTCATTATTTACAATGATTAAGGAAAGCATTTCTACTGATCAAATGAAATTTAAGGGTCAGTTGTAAAGTTATAAGCAAGATACAGGGCTCACAATTCTTTGTCATGTAAACAAGGCTCGTGTCCTGTTGTTGTTTACATAGGTTCAATATACCAGTAAAAAATCTTTTTCAAGCTGATTTGTCTATCTTCTTATTCATTTTAAGCATAAATAAACAGTTCCTTACGTTTAAAACATTCAGTAGGTCTAAAATTGGAATTTTCACTTCAACATTCAAAATGTAAACAAAAGCGTTGTTTACATAGCAAAGAATTGAAAGCTCTGTAACTTGCTTATAACTCAACGAATGACACTCAAATTTTAGTTGCCTATTGAAAATGCCTTACTGAGGCATTGTGAACATTAAAATCGGAAAAATAATTTTTGACTAAAATCGTGACCATGCCCCTTTAAGTTGTATACTATTACTTTAGTTCTTCTTCATTTCATCGATCCAATTCTATACAAACAAGTGAAAGTAAATCCTTTTTTTTCGATTTTCCTTTTTTTTCCTTACGAAAAGGAAATGACATTTCCTTCTTCTTTTTTTCAGGCATACATGTTTCTTGGCCATTTGATTATGTCGTATGCTGTCGGCCTTCTCTTTTGTGTTGGTGTGGAGAGGCCTTTCATTCGCTTACTGAAACTATTGAAGACAAGGGGGCGGAAGTCCTAAACTTTTTTTCCGATCGGACTCAAAATGCATATTATAAAATAATGTGTACAATGTATACATGAATTGACAATGAACAAGCAGCTAGGATTTTCAAGCTTTTAGTTGTGTTTAATGACATGTTTATTTTCAGTATTAATTCTAATTATGGTACATTGTAAATACTCTGAAAAATTTTTTCCATGGATTATTATTTTTTATCCTTAAATTGTTCACTCATACCACTGCAAGTTAATTAATTAATATGTAAATGATTTTTTCAATGTCCATTTTGAGAGAGAGAGAGAGAGAGAGAGAGAGAGAGAGAGAGAGAGAGAGAGAGAGAGAGAGAAAGAGAGAGAGAATATGGTATCGCTTAACAATTACGCATATATTTATGTATTTTAAAAATTGGCATTATACAAAATGTGTATGCTGATGTTAAAATAAATATAGAAATTGTTCTCTTGGCTTTTATCTTGTACTCTTTTCTACGTGTTAGGAACAATCTTATACATCATAATCATATATTTACATTTTCAACTATCTTTGTGATAACATTGCGAATCAATTTTGAACCCTAAAACCCAATAACTTCATAAAACACGAGTGACACAAAATGGGCGTGTCTATAGCATAACCGAAAAACGGTATTGGCTGCGCCGCGTAGTAATACATAGCATGTGCTACATAAAAAATAGTAGTTTTAAAATAATGTTGTTTTGAAGTGTACAAATTGGAAATATTATAAATACAAGTAATGAGGAATCATTCTTTCAATTTAATGAGGTGATAATTATGGTCGGAGCATGGTCAAATCTATCATAAAGCCCTTCGGGCTTTATTGTATTTGACCACGCCCCGACCGAAATTATCACCTCATAATATTCAAAGAATGATTGTTTATTCCTTAGGTAGCTAAACACAGTTTCGTATAAAATCCAGGGGGTTTTTCTCTGGGGAAAAGCATGATGGGTAGGGATTTTCCTGCTATTTTTATGCGGTATACATGAAAATCAAATTTTTAAATTCTCAGTTGCATAATATAGTGAATTATCTTTCGAATACATGAAAAAAGTATGTAGAAAAATTTTAAGAATTAATTTTGTGAGACTCTAAAATAAAGGGCGATAACTCCAAAAACATCCGGATTTTACACATGCAGAATTTCATGAATTTTTCAGTGGGTAACATAGCTCTTTAAAAAGCTGGCGAATGTACCCTGAAAATACTATGAAATGATGCCTAAGGACTTGTTCTTGAAAATGTACAGAAATAAAAATGGCTGATTTGGTTGCATTCTGCTTTTAGGGGGAGCCTAAAATGCATGGGTGTACTGCATTTAGAGGCATCCTTTTGTCTATTTTCCGCATGTTTTGAGTGCCAAATAAATTCTAGCATTAAGTTACATGTGCATTATTTTTAAATATTTAAAAAATTCACGATTTTATCTTTCTATTGATATATAGATATATATGTTACATGTTTTAACAATTTATTTTTATAGGGGCCAGTTTTGCTTGCACCTCATCTGAAAACGTCCTTATAACGTTACATACAAAACTGTGTTTTGCACCCTTAATTAAAACGTTGTGCCAATGAACATTATGCCAGTGTCGAGGTAGCATTGAATCTGCTTAACTTTAACTTTAACTGTTATTTGACTTATTTGCCCTGAAAAAAAAATAATTACCATGTTATAATTTCTAAGAGAAAAAATAGTTTACCTTGAGAACTATATAAAATTCTACAGGATTTTCGGAGAATCCTGTTTGAATTTCATTTGTAATGTATTAGATAAAAATATTTCCTACAGAAAAGACAGGTACTTTTTTCTATAAGAAGTTGTTTTTCCACTTTTCGCACAGGATTTCAAATTAAATTACTGTGCATGAATTTCGTTAAAATCCTAACAGAATATTTCCAAGGATTAAGACTGTGATTCAACAATAGCAATTTTTATTTTTATTTTATTTCATTTTTTTTATTTTCGCGGAAATTTTTCAGAGAATTCTTTTACAAAATTCAATAACTAACCAGGCAAGTCATCTTCGCTAGCCAAGGGTGACGATCCACGGTGTTTCTCTATTCAGAGTAAATAGAGAAACACCGTGGATCGTCACCCTTGGCTAGCGAAGATGCAGGCAAATATGATACATCAATAACTAAAACTTGTACTTTTGTCATAATTGTAGATTTTTTTATTAATATATATGTTCACTTAAAAGGTTCTGGTCGCTCTCATTGATATGATTTTGCATTGGTTGGTCTTCCAGGCTTCAATAATTCAACGTTTGCTAACTGCAATTCATATTATGACGTCATCTATTACGTCAATCGTTATGATAACGTTGACGTTTTCCTGCTTAGAGGATAGAAAATTCAATGGAAATAAGGTAAGAAATAATGATTTTGTATCGAATCGTTTGTATCTAATCTTAATATACAACCATATGCATATTTATATCTACCGAGTATTTCTCCTTTATTTCTTGGAAACCTGACTGATTCATAGCTCAGTCTCTGTATAAACTGACAAGGCTGAAATATACATGATCCAATTCAAACCAGTTGATCGCTAACGAGGGTAATGTATTTTTCCATCAAATTTCGCCACCTTCATTTAAACAATAAAATGCGGTGATTCATTCGGGATATGAAGGTAGCGACATTGCAGGAAAAATACATAACCTGCGTTAGCGGGTTATGTAAATTTTTCCTGCAATGATCGCTCCCTTCATAACCCACATGAATCATCAAAGAAAGCATTTTATTGTTTATATTAACATCTTTCTTTAACTAATTAATAAACTGATTATGATAAGTTAGTAAACTTCACTAAATTACTGTTAATGTACAAAAGTGCGTTAGCTAAAAGAAACAGCCAAATCGTCTCCTGTGAGACTTTGAGTCTGGCATCGTCATGATTATTTCGTGCAGTCCGGGATTTTACTAAGGTCGCTGTAGGTTCAGACCAATCGATAAACAGGGCGTGTCAATTTCAGTCCTGTCACTTTCAGCCGCTGTAGATTTCGACCAATCGATAAATAGGGCGTGTATATTTCAGTCTGGCTGTTTCTATAGAGCTATGAATTAACTATAAGTTTCCGTAAGAAATAGAGGAAATTATGCTTGGTGGATGTAAATATATCCTCGTGAATCACCAAAGTAGGCATTATTATTTTAAATACTAGGAAAGAGTGTATTATCCTTGTTGACCTCTGACTCTAAAGAATAATGCTTATAAAACAAGCATTCTGAGAGTATTGCATAAGCAATACACGTCCCCTACCGGTTTGTGGAAATTGTGAAAACAATTCACTGTTATGCAGAATATCGAAATCGAAAATAAAAAAAATTGGAATATAAAAAATTAATTTTCTCGAAATATGTCAACCAGACGCTACAAAAGTGTAAACTTGATCTGTAGTTTGACAATTTGAAGCTGTTCAGCGAATTTCATATTATTCCTCAAACGCATAAAAAAAAAGTGTGGAAAACTGAAGTTGGACAGACAGACGGACGGACGGACGGACGGACTGACAGACACAGAGGAAAGCTATAGTCCCCTCCGGTGAAAACCGGTAGGGGACTAATTATGAATACGATATAGATCCCTACAGTATGACCACGATAAACTTGGTATACTTTAGAAATATTTAAAACACCAGGTTAAAAGGTTCACCGAAATATGAACTTGGTTGGTCACGTGATCAAAACCTGTAAAGCCGGAAGAGTTTCTCAAAACTTTTGATCACGTACCAACCAAGTTCATGTCCCGTTGAACTTGTTAACTTCGCTATTTATTACTATAATATTTACGTTTGAAAAAGGCAATCGTTCAGAATTTTTAAAATAAATTCCGTGTTTTTATGTTAACAATAATACAACCGTCAAACGGTAAACGCGTGCGGTAATTTTTGCTATCCTTTAGGTTCATATAGAAAATATATTTGCTAATGAAAATATTGCCTTTTTAGCAGTCAAGATTGGCATAGTTTTATGGGATATCTACTAACGTTAATTGTTTGATAATTATTTATCTATCAACTAAAAATTCGCCATGCTACATCAACTTGCAAAATGAAAAAAATGCACTCTTTAATTCCATGTATGCCCATTGCACAAATAAAATTCATGGATAAAATGCGTTTCCATGATTTTGCGCATCAATGACCGCTGGTGTTTTCACAATCTACCTGTGTGACATCATAAAAATCTGTGATCGACTTAATCACAACCTTCAAATGGACAACAACAAGAGTTTTTAACAGGTGAGTTGGTCGTGTGACTTACTTAGTTACCCATTGTAGCGTTTATTTGAACAAGCACTGAGTACAAAAAGTATAATTCCATTCACCATTGCTTTAAATGGTTGATTGAGACATACGGAACTACTAAAACGAAAGTACAAACATGGTAAAAAAAACCCGGAAGGGGGTTGTTGTCTGGAGTATATCAATGCGATCTTGTTTGTGTCATGTTTATCTCATTGCTTTATACTCAATAGCCAGAGCCAGATTTGACTTGTTTATATATATAATTATAATTTTATCAAAGTTCAAATTCCATATGTACTGTCAAAACTGTGAAAACACTGGACAGATTTGAATAAATGTAAGACACCTCAAGGCAAACACTCATGCATAAACCAGTAATTAAATGTCAGGATGACAAATGTAAACTTCATTTGTCTCTATCACTAGTCTATAGTCGGCATGTACCTTTTTCTGCAAATTTGTATGAATTTATGAAGGGCAAATGATTCACATTGAAATTCGTACTGAATGTTTATTTCAAACTTTAAAATGTATACGTTTGAATTTGAATTTTCAGGTTTCAAAAATGGAGTCAACATCAACAAACGGATGGTCAACATCAAAGAGTAAGATTATGCCCTAACTTTATTTTATTTCCTTTTTAACATATTTAATCAGATTCATTTTACTGAGAGAGCAGGCACGTGCCATTGCGCCCCCCCCCTTCCGCCCCTCTTTTTGAATGAACATTTTTCTTTAAAAATTACATATAAAAAAGTGAATGAGCATGGAGTTGCCCCCCTCGCTACTTTTTGGGACCATGTAAAAAATCGAACTGAAATGAAGGTAATGAACAGTGAAAATGGAGTTAAAAGTATACCCCCCCCCCCCCCCCCCGATTAGGATTTTCATTATTCCGAGAAGTTACCGGTATCTTTTTTCTTTTTTTGCTTGTAATGATTTTTTAGATGAGTTCCCCCAACTTTCAAAACGAATCTACGTGCCTGGAGAGAGAGAGAGAGAGAGAGAGAGAGAGAGAGAGAGAGAGAGAGAGAGAGAGAGAGAGAGAGAGTATGTTTATATATAATAAGAGAATAATTCGTGATTTTTACAAATTTCACTTTAGTATTACAACACCATTCTTTCTTGTATTGCAGAATCTCTATAAACACATAAAATCGAAGCATGTTAAAGAAGTTATGGAAATGGATTAAAAATGGCGGTCACGTCTACATCATCATGGTTTTGTCCCTATCGTACCTTCTGTATTTATACGTGAACCGGTTCCATTTGCAAGACGAGTCTACGACTACGGAGGGCAGAAAATACTCGTGGATGAACGACTTCGCAGACTTTTTACTTATATTTGAAGATTTCACAGACTAATTAAAAGAACAAAATACACGTTGCTCTCAAAGCTGAAACCTTGTGAATTTATTTTTATATACAGTAAATACGTTTTTAAACCGTTTTAGCTAGTCCACCACGCTTGAAAAAGGCATTTGCTGACCTTGGACAATACGACATGATGAGTATCATGTACATGTATACTTTTTGAACTTTGATTTAAAATATTTTCTTTCGATTACATCCATAAATCCATCACGAGTCTTCCATAACCTCGTTGAGATTTGGAGAGGGTGTCTTTTTCACAATATCCCATTTCGTGACAGACGCTGGGTCATATAGAGAGAGTATCTGACAATCGACATCATATATTCTACTTTGTTTAATCTATTCCATATAAAGCAGATATAGGTTGACTAGCAGTACTCAGTTTAAAATGAAAATGAAAAACAAAAATAATCTTAAAAACAATTCAATTTACCTTTTCTAATCCCAACTTTTTTGTATAATACTATGGAAAAAGTTTGCACAATTTTTGTATTTTAGAACAGTCAACATCAATATCATCACATATGCTTGACTTTCTAATGCCAATTTATAGACAAGCATTCAAAGTTGAATAAGTGAACATCATGATACTAGTAGTTGTTTAATGAAATAATAATTTATTTTTAAGTGCCCGTGATTATTTCCCTTTGCACAAAACTAAATACACCAAAGAAAACGACCAACACGCCGACAAGTAGCACCAGGAAATCGTGTAGTAGCCGGTACCACTTCATCTTCCTCCAGAACATATTCAGATGAAAATATACAGGCATTAGAAACATGACGAAGGCTCCGACCGTACATCCGGTGTAGCCCGACATTACGGCGACATCCGGAAACACAACACACACCGCTACGGACAGACAGATCAGTGACATGCGCAGAAGCAGGGCCCACCACTTCAACGCATTCTTCTGATCCACGCAAGATGGAAAACAAGGCTGATTCACGCCTTGGAATAGTTTTTCTTGGATGAGATCGATTATTGCAAAATAGGGAAACTGGAAAACCAGGAAGAATTTCAAAGGGTAAAACACATTGAAAAAGTATTTCAAAGGCGCTATGTCGATGTTATTAGTGATGGTTTCTCGAGTTAGATGTCCAAACGTGAAAACACCAACAAGGCCGAAAAATATCTTTACGAACACAGCTATCAAGTGTGTCCATACGATCATTTTCTTAATGTTGGATCCTTCTTTCATTTTATTATCTAAAGCGTTAACGTAAAGTTGAGTATCAAATCCGAACACAATCATTCCTAAAGACACCGAGAATGGGTAGATATCAGTAGTGATAGGGAATTCATTGGGCAGCCATTGGTTCAGTTTCGAGAACATGTAAACAACTATTCCAAAGTGCGCAAAAGAAGTCACAATTACACTAACGCAGCTAAAATGGCTCACTAAAATAATGGACTTCACGAATGCAAAGGGAAACAGGGGTATGGAGAAGACAAAAATAATTCCGTTGAAACCCAAAGGGTTTTCCGGAAACAGCGCATTGATCATGTGACCACACGTCAGGAGCTGGTAAACGCAGTTCCCAAACATCAGCAACAGTTGAAGAAGGTCTATAAAGACCACCCCGGCCTTCTTTCCAAGGTTGTGGACGGCAATATCGTGCAGTGTCGGCCTCTTCTTCGTCTTCCCGCCCTCCATATCCTCATCATACTGACAGTTGATGAGTAAGAAGCACGTGTAAATGCTGATGTATCCTACGAGGACCGTGAGGAGAATACCGGGTATTCCTCCGACTAACAACACAAAGGGCGCATTCAAAATGTTCGTCCCCTACAATAGATAATAAAAATTCATTCTAGGCTAAATTCGTGTATGGTTTTGTATAAAATTTCGGGAATTGGTTCCTTAAATTTTTTTAAAATTCTTTCAACGGGGAACAGCGTTCCCCGTAAAACATCGAATATGCATTGTACGAATATTTAAGAGACTGTTTTCATTACAAGTGTTACCGGTAGTATTCTAATCAAAGTATGCCGACTCTTTCCCAAATTAAACATAGGTCGTATTTTGCTGGAAGACACGTTGGAATAATACGTGAATTCGATATATAAAACTTTCTATATGGTTATTCAGTGTGAAACATTCTTTACCTTTATCCGCCATTATTTAATTTTTTCCACTAAGCTTCCGCCTGTGTTGCCTTTCCGTTTCACCATTTCTCAATTCATAAATGATCATTCGTTCGCATTTCAAAATATTCCCGACAGCATGCTTGCTGTGTCTACAAATAGGGATGACGTAACAAACCAAAACATTCATTGTCCAAGATTAGAGATATGTATACGTACATGCATGTACCATTAACTTTCTCTCTCTCTTCTCTCTCATACAAGTCACGAGCGACAATGTCTTAACTCCGCCCTACTACGATCTGATTTGACAAAGGTCAGTCAAAACATTACGTTGAAACTTTTTTTTGGAGTTCCCGCCTATTAAAAGCTTCTACGTAGTTCGCTATATCATTTTTTCTCTTGGAAAAATTCACAAGAACGAAAAAAGATTTCGTATACGGAGATTTATAATGGGAGATGTTGACATAATTTATCAATTCGGAAGTCACACGGAATACCTCGCACAATTGTTCAACGTTACATACCGGTAATCCGTTGCAATGCAAAAACATTAATTAAGACAACATATTAAAACCTGATAAGTTAGAGGGGACGAAATCTTGTGGAAATTTTTCACACTTTAAATTGTACATCGTTTGAACCTTTGGGTAATTGTAAATATCGGGTAATTAAGCAAAATGTGAATCGAAGATATTTTGTGAAAGAGTATAGCTTTATTTTCAATGGGACCCGAAATTAAACACACTAATTAACATTTAATGATTTGTAAATGCATTGCAAAATGAATTATACCATTATTTCACGTTTTGTTAATAATTGTCAATACACCTGAAACCTTGCACTATATGTTTAGTACATGTAACTTATTATTTATTGAACAAAAAAGCAATGCGTCAGTATATGATAGTTTGTACTTCCTTGTTTGCATTTGTTGTTATTTTGTAATTAATTTGTAATTGTTATTACTCTATAATAATATCAGTTACGACTTGCGAACAATGTACCTTCTTTCTCTCTTTCATAAATCATATCATTTTGCAGGGTCAAAGCTTCATTCTATGTTCGAAAGAGAACGAAGTCTATATTAAAAACTGCAAGCTTTATTAGACCTCTTGTATAATTATAATATTTTAAGAATTCATAACTATATATTTGCATTTCCATTGTTCTTTCCCACTGTAAGCCCATACGGAGGAGCTGCAATTATTTCTCTATAATCGCAATTGCTCTGTCAGTATACTATGACGTCATAAAGGTGTAACGTTATATATACTTTTCCATGACGTTATAGATTTAAACCACTATACGATACATCATGTGTTTTTCTCCCAACTCCATTAAAATTGACGTATTTACATGTAATATAAAAACATGTTGTTGATAACATTTTAAAGGATCGAATTACTGTTATAACATATCATTGATTCTGTAAACAAATCTATGTGAATTAAAAAGATACATTACAGTCTGAATGTTTACTTTTGATGTAATAGCTAAATGTCAAGGGCTAGGCTAATACAGGGTATTTGCGAGTGGTAAAATGCAAATATAAGTAATAAACAACGATTATTTAGTGAACATGACGTTATGAATAGCAACTGCTCTGCTGGCATATTTTCCATGATGCGCTAGCGCGCATCATGGAATATGCCAACAGAGCAATTGCTATTCATAACGCCATGTTCACTAAATAACGTTGTTTATTTCTTAAATGCTATAAAAGTAACGTAGCGTACACAATAGCAAAGCTTCTTGGTGACAAAGTAATGCACCTTTGTGACGTTGCAATTTGACTAATTGTGACGTCATAAAAGATTCATAGTTTCAACATTGTGGAATATGGAAACCAACAACAAAATGGATAATAATATGTCCCGCTTCATAAGGCTCTTCGCCTGTTGTACTCATGGAGAGAAGGTTTCGCCCCAAACAGACGAAGGAAAACAAGATTTTGTGCAAGACAGAGAAAAGTGTCAGACTTTTATAGACATGGATACTAGACCAAAGACTGGCTTTCTCTACCAATACCGAAGGCTTCGAGATTACATCAGAAGAAAACTTCACATTGAGAGAAAGATAAAAGTTTTGAAGAAACCAGTAGCTCTGGAAGATAGCACACGAGGCTCCAACAATGAGCCTTGTTCTTCCTCTCAATCTTGCTCTCCAGAGTCCTCTGATTCAAGCGTGAGCAATGCCGTCTCGACAGGTCCCAGAAAGCCACGGAGGAGACTTATAAGGGCTATGGAACGTGCAGGTCGTTGCCTTCCGGGAATTCCCGAGGAAGATCTTGAGATAGAAATCATCCACCTGGACGATTAAAGATCCAAACACCTGAATTACTGGGTCTGAATAGACCGTATGGACTAAGAAGTGGGATGCTGAACCTGGAAATGGACGCTAGCGAGTTTGTACTTTTCCGCTGTAACCTTGTATTGGCCTCCAAGGAATTTATGGCATCCCGCGGTACGGAGATTAGCAGAAAATAATTGTCTTGATGATTTGGGAAAAGTTGATTTCCAGCGCTTTTTCTATTTAATTAACTTAACTTCTACTTAATATCGTCGATGAAAGGATCAAAAGGTTTTTTTTAATGATACAGTGATTTTTTTTATATTATATGTACATGATACATTTTTGTATTGTTCACAGTTTAAAATAAACTTTCGGCTCCCCTGTATTCATTCTGGACTAGTCGGCAAATATAGATTTGCATGTCATTTTTGTAAGAATAGATTAAGACTGATAGCTTAAAGACGCAATATCGTGTAATGAAAGAAACTTAGCCTTTAATCAAATTTGTTGCTACAACAGTTGTTTTCATCATTTCATTGCTCAAATAATTAAACCAATATTTTGATTACTTGTTCTATTACTTTTGTCTGAAATGATGAACATAGATGATGACTTAAACATTACATTACATCTACTACACACAAATATACCGAATTACAACGAACAAATTCTATACTGTACACAGAACTAATTTTTAATTTTATTTTCGCCCTTCTACGATATACAAACGGTTTCGTCCGGTCTTTAATTCGCTTAGACGGAGTTAAAAATAAGTATTCTTTTTATTAACACATCCATCTAAAAATGTTTTGAAAATTTTCCCAGTTTGGCTAGGCATGTTTAAACGTTTCATTAAATCTCGTAACAATAAAATACCTAAGCAAAACGGCATGATGACGTTTACATGTGCTCATACGCCATGATCAGGTTCGACGTGTGTTCTTGAACATGAACGACTTACGTCACAGAATTCAAATGCAAACATAAGAATGTAAATATGATATAATAAATACACGAATGTGTCCATTAAAATGTATAATACATTAATGACATTTTGCAAATTATACAGAGGATATCTACGTTGTGGGATTTATATTTGCTTTATCTAACGAGTTGAAGTGATGTACCAATGTATATTCACAAGGCTTGCCGAGTGAATATACATGTAACCATTCACTGAGTTCCGACGACCCGGTCAGTAAATGACCCAACGGCATATATAGCTTTAATCAAACAACTTTTTCTTGAGTCACTATCAAAATCTACCTTTTTTTCATCTCAGAGATATCCAAAGGAATAAATGAAAGCAGTGACGGGAAAAAAATATCAGATTCTGATCATGTTCAGGTCTCAGGATCATAAAACAATTTCAGACTTAAGTCAAAATTTAAGTCAGTCATAACATAATGGTTTATTGTAAAATGAGGATTAAAATGTTTGAATAACAACTTTATATCGAGATACTTTTAATGGCATTTCAATTTTTTTCAGTGTTTTAAATCAAAAGATATTGAGACAGTGTACAGTTTCTGACTTATGTCTAAGATTTCTTCATGATCCTGTGGCCTGAATTTCTCACTTTTTAATGCTCAATGGCAAGTTTAAAACCACATTTAGATATATTTAAAGGGAAATGTACGATTTTCCAAAATGTTTTTATGCATAAGAAGTAAGATACCGGGTACCTGTATCATGTTCGTGATATTCCAGGATGCCTGCCATGTTGTTAGTTTCGCTTCCTTGAATTCTGCCTCCTTCTTCAAGCTTCCGTATGACGTTGTGTTTCCAGGGGCGAAATCCCGGGTTTCTTGGATAGAGTCACACTCAGTTTCCCCAACTCGAGTTTTTTCAGCATTCTGCTCTGTCAATTCTATCGACGCGTTCTCTTCTAAACTAGAATAAAGCTGGAAATTTCGTCTTCTAAACCAGTCCATATTTTTTTTTTTTTTTTACAAATATTAAGAACGTATGTACGTAACTAAGTATATATACGTCCCTGCTAGAACAACGTTTGTTTATCAGAATGCTTAGCTTGCAAATGAAATATATATCTTTTTATTGAAAACCGCCAATCAGCTTTAGTTTGATGAAAGCCAGTATTTAAATACACTTGCATTGAACATGACAGTAATCTAGTTTGTTTTGTCCTGTGTTCGGGTGTCAGTTTAATATTAAATTAATGCAACAAAAAAATAAATAAAGTACACAAAAAAATCGCAAACGATAAAACCACTTTGATACAAATATTGATTTAATTTTTACCTTTTTCCTCCAATACTAAACGGTTTATGTTAGGGTCTTTCAATTTCTATCTATTTTATTTAAATAAAGAAAGATTATTTTGAACAAGTTCGTTTTATGCTTGATCTGTTTCTGCTGTACTAGATAAAAAGGACAGGGCTACCTGCAAGTGGGTTAAAGTTTACTTTAAAGTCTTTATGTCTCTTACAGTCCGGTTTGTAGTTAAGAGGCTATCATTTTTTTAATATATAGGTCAGAAAAGACGATTACAATATATTTAGAATGATTCTATGAGTATTGCAGGCACGTAGCATCGTTTTTTTTTAAAGGAGAAGAGTTATTCGAAACTTCTGCAAGGAAAACACCAAACGATTAATGAAAAATAAAAACACATCGTTAAAATCCTAATCCCCGTGGTGAGGTGGGGTTGCGTATTACCTTCCATTTCTATTCAATGTTAATTTTGTCGATTAAATTTCCCTATATCTTTTTACAGGTCTTTCGAAATACCATATTTAAGAAAATGAATGTCTTTTGGGAGAAAAAAAATTGGAGGGGGGTGGCGGCGGCAAAATAAATCTTAATTTTTTTGTTTAAAATGACACAAAAATTTTAATGTATTATAAACTTCTGTAAGCATTATTTTTGTGGGAAATGATATATATACATAAGCATAGATACTAACATTATTGTCTTTAATAATTAATAATTTTTAGAGATATTGGCAACATTTACTTGATATATGTACTTTCAATTGAAAAAAAAAAATAATAAAATCAAATGCGTTTTCTTATTCTCTCTCTCTCTCTCTCTCTCTCTCTCTCTCTCTCTCTCTCTCAGCTGTGCACTTTCAAAAAAGGAGATATGCAACCAAATATACGAAGACGTGAATTATCGCTCTCCCTATTTAAAATCCATGCCTTGATCATGCGATTTTTTGTTGTTGCTTTGTTATATCTTTATATATTAAACTATCATTAGCTTTTCTAAATATTTATATATCTGGTAAGAAGGGCATGGCTAATTTATAATTACCTGATTATTATAAGAGAGTCAAGTTCATCAACCGAGTAAGGTAGATTTCTAATATTTAATCCGTTCATTTATTCACTGCCTGGAGCAATTTCCCTTTCCAATTGCGCATGCGCAAAACGGTCGATAGTGCGATGGTGCAATGAAGTGGTGACGACAGCGCGAAAGAGGAATAACAATGACACGGCAGAGCATCTCGACTTCACAATCGCACCATCGCTTCGTCGTACCATTACATCATCGTCATCGCATCGTCAGGCCATGCATCATCTCATCGCGCTATCGCTTCATCATCATCGCTACATCATCATCGCATTATTGCGTCATCGCACTATCGACCCAATTTAATAATTCGATGGTGCGATGACGCGATAGTGAAATTTATGGCCCTATCCGGATTCCATATATATATATATATATACATATATATATATATATATATATATATATATATATATATATGTGTGTGTGTGTGTGTGTGTGTGTGTGTGTGTGTGTGTGTGTGTGTGTGTGTGTGTGTGTGTGTGTGTGTGTGTGTGTGTATAAGTGATCTGAAATGTAGAAGGAGTTATCAAACCTTTATTTGCAAAAATTGTTCAATAGCTGGAATTTTTTGCATCCAACCTAGCTTTGAAATATATTCTGTGAAAATTTTAATACCAACAAATTTCTGAGACATTCTTAGCTGCAGGTCTGTAGCTCCCGGTCTGAAAAATTCGGATGGACGACCTGGAAGCTACAGGGCAACCCATTGAAAAAATTGTATATTTATTGCACAGAAAAACGTGTGCTAGTTTTGGACTGATTCTTATTTATACGCAAATTCTGTGAAAACAATTGGTACCATTAAATTCTTCATGCAATTTACTACTGATATCGCCTCTTTATTTGCCTCAGACTCTCTCCGAAACACGCTACCGATCTCGGAAAATCAAGTATGTTGAATTTACATCGAGATCGAGAGTCGCCATTTTTACATGTAAACAAAGTGCACCACATGAATTTACGGGCCTGGTGATGGTGTTTAAAAGACTATCCGAGGCAAGTGAAGAGACGATATCAGCAGTAAATTGCATGAAGAATTTAATGGTACTACATTGTAATTGTTTTCACAGAATTTGTGTATAAATAAGGTAAATTAGTCGAAAACTAGCGCACGTTTTTCTGCGCAATAAATATACAATTTTTTCAGTGGGTGGCCCTGTAGCTCCCAGGTCCGAATTTTTTTCAGACCGGGAGCTACAGACCTGCAGCTAAGACATTCTATACTTTTTAGATATCATTACTCAACTTGCCTCTGAATATTTTTTAAACCCCCTCACCACTCAGCCCCGTAAAGTGAAACAATGTGTTACGGGTAAATATAATGACTCTTGATCTCAACATGAATTGTCTATGATTTCGGTTAGGATATTTAGGTAAACGTTTGAGTCAAGCAAAGTGACGAGTCAGTAGTAGAATTTCTGCGGTCCGTCAACCCAAATTTCCGTAAAGCTTTAGTTCTGCAGCTATATAATTATGTAGCTGCAGATTTGCAGATTTGTAGCTCTACGGGAAATGTTTAATCCCTGGCCAATATATTTATGAAAATGGAATATTTTTTTTTAAATGTCCTGCATAAATATCTTGGGGCAGATTATAGTGTTACATTAAGCCGAAGTAGACACTCTATGCGTGCGTAAAGACAAGAGAGTGAGAGATCGCATCAAAACAAAATATATTTAATAACATAATGCCAATTCCACAAGTAAATTATCGAAAGCATATACCATAAAATGAAAACATAAAATTATACAGTTTAATCTCCATTAAAGTTATGCAAGTCATAAACAGCTTTTTCCTTTTAAGAAGATTTTGCTTCCTTACACAAGAATTAGTCTCGCTTATCCCAGACTCTCGCTCTCGAGAACTGCTCGCAGTCTGGGATACTAGTAAGCGAGATCAGGTGTAAGTACACACGTACTTGTAAATCACATCTGAGCTGACTAGACAGTGATCCGAATACCGCTAACGTTACACGTTGCATACTCGGACTTCACAAATTGTACAATGGCGATTCTAATTTTGGAATGTTAGTGCATGTTGCATGCACTCCAAGAACATTTTGCACATTAGAGGAAAACTGCATCAAATATCAAATAACAACCAGTGTTTTAATCTTATGAATCCGTGCAATATTTGGGGTCAGTTTTGTCCGACACACATCTGAGGGGACAAAGCGATTTTTCGTTGGTCAGACTGTGAAACCCTTGCTCACACAGAACCTCCTTTTGGTGTGTGACGTCACTGTAAAGGTATTTTTGGACTGTATGGGACCCCAGAGTATCTTCTTCACATTGAACTGGCTGTTTAGGTTGGGTATCTTCGTTGTTCAACTTATTAATAAAATAGTTGACACCTGTAAATTTAATGAACTGCATGTTTACATGTACAGCCAATAATTGTCATAGTAGTCACATTCTATAATAGGACTTGATATAGAATCATTTTAACAAGACCTTGGACTTTCAGTAGAAAGTAACGATCTATTTCTTGCGTCAAAACAAATTAAAATGACGCTGGTTTCAAGCGAAATATACACCAATTGCGTAGTCTTCGCGCTAAAGCCAGACAAATCCTGTTGATTTCAAAGAGCCATTGGCTGATCATGAGTGGTCTACAATGAAATAGACAGGCCTACGTCACATTGCCGTTTGACTCAACTACCCAAAGTTTAAGCTCTTGTTAAAATGGTTCTAATTACCTTCCGAATTTCCCTTTGAATCCACCGCTGGTGTTTCTATGCCAGAAGAATTCAAAAGTTCCCTGTCCTCGACTTCTAAAATAATAAATTAAAGCTTTCGATAAAATTTTTGGGGAAAATGTAAGTGGGCATACATGCTAATGATTCTCCTGTAATTTTATGACAAAAAGCATTCGAAAATGATCGAACTTAAGAGTTTATTTCAAAATAAACAAAGCTACAGAACTACTGAAAACAGAAAATATTTGCCCCCGATTTATTTTTGGCTCTTTCGCCCTCGATGTTAGCGGGCGAATTTAAGACCAGTAAATTCAAAATTTACAACATGACATGTACATCAAATTATGAAAATTGCTCATTTCCTTCGCTTTTTGGTATGTCTCCTTTTTCATGTGTAACTAATTAAACTGATTACCTGAAGTATTCATAGAGGAATCGGTGTGAGATTCATCCTCTAGTGATCGCCCCTGGAGAGCCCTGATGTGCCACAATGCCCGCGGGTCGGTGGGATGATACACCCCGGGCTGTCCCGTCTCAGAGACGACAGGAGACCTCGGAGTAGAACAGGCCTCTGACAGCAGACTGACTTCAGGCACAATAAGAGGTCTGGAATAGGAAAGCGACGAGAGGTTAAATTTAGTATGCATATATATGCCTATTGAGTTATGCGTTCCTAAATTGATTTAATATAAAATACCTTGAAACTGTTCCAATTTCATTTTCTGCTTCATCTGCATTTTCCTCCCTTTTTTCCGCTTCATTCAGAATGCCTGATTAAACATAATTTTGTGTGTTCTTTATAAAAAGCCAGTTTTCTCATTTTCTTGAATAAACGGTAGTAAATTTTTTTTTATAGGAATTATCTTAAAGCGTACCACCATTTGAACGACTCCTTCGCACACAGACGAAGATTCCTATTAAAAGAACAATAACGATAAATCCGGAACCAGCTGATCCAATTCTGAAATTATAGGCATGAATATAATTATAATCAGTATTTATTTAGCTAAGAGATCAAATGAACCAGTCGTACATGAATTTACGAAACTCTTTATAAAATCAATCTTTAAAAAAAAGAAAAGAAGTAAATACAATTACATAATGAGCCAAAAATTATTCTCCTTTTCTTCTGTAGATGGAGTTGTGATAGACAAGGTTGTCATCTCTGAGGTCAATGTCGAAAAGCCTGCAACAGCAATTGATATATTTCATTAGTAGATGTATGTGGATTTGTTTGATTTCCATAAATTGTTAGAATGTTTAGAGTTTCCCCAATAAGAAAACGGAGAGCTGCTGTTTCTATTTCAAAATTGCAACGTTTTTAAAAATGTACACCAAAAGCAGATGAACAAACCAATACATTCCGCTTTACGAGCGGAAATGGCCAAGTAGTTATGATTGATGAACAAACCGGAAGTTGTGGATGATCTTTCTGTGGCTGCGGTGGTTGATTTTTCTGTGGTTGCGGTGGTTGTAGAAATGTTGGTGTCTGGGGTCACGGGAATCGTCCGACAAGGCCCGCAACCTACAATCTCTTTATTTGTGCCGGGTGGACATTTCTTGCAACCTGTGTACGTGTATACAATGATGAATGAATTAATGGACAAGAATGAAATGTCGTATTTATACAGGTGGGTTTTTTTTTGTGTTGCAGACTTTGCGAAAGTGTGTAGAAATTCAAAATAATTTGTGAAAATCTTTTTATGCGATTTTGAAAGACTTTTAATACGTAATATTTCGGCATGTTTTTATTCTATTTTTTATTTAAAAAGATTTTGAAATAATCACAGAAAGTGAAAACGAACAGATATATATACGGTTCTCAATTCAACACTTTTTTTAAAATCCATACACAGTGATTTATAACTTACCAGGCCTGCCTCCTTCATATATAAAATATTCATTCACAGGACACTTCCTGTGGTACTTGTTACAAATACATGGGTTTTCTCCGTACCAACAGTCGTACAAATAACACTGGCAAGTCGTCTTACGACATCCAGGAACTGAACTACCATTGCGAACAGGGACCGCTATATAGAAACAAAATCTATTGAAATGGGTATACATACATATTTTTGTAAAGGACATTAGTCTTAAATAGCATCAACACTGGCAAAAATGATAATCATTTGTTTCATAAATTCACAACGCATGTAATATATTTCCCCATAATTTTATTTTGTTTTATCGTTAATATTGGTTAGTCCAACATTTAAACAATAAAATGCTTTCTTTGGTGGTTCATTCGGGATATGAAGAAAAAAAATTTCTGCAATGGTCGCTACCTTCATAACCCGCAAGAAATACAAAAGAAAGCATTTTATTGTTTATATTAACATCTAACTAATTAACAACAAAATTTATTGTGAAAGTTAGTAAAATTCACTAAATAACTGTTGATGTACATAAGTACGTTAGCTAAAAGAAACAGCCAAATCGTCTCCTGAGATACTATGAGTCTGACATCATCATAACTATTTCGTGCAGTGCGTGATTTTTCTTAGGTCGCTATAGGTTTCGACCAGTTGATAAACAGGGCGTGTCAATTTCAGTCCTGTCAGTTTCTTGTCAATTTTAGCCACTGTAGACTTCAACCAATCAATAAATGGGGCGTGTATATTACAGTCTTGTAATTTCTATCAGGTCCTGTCTATAGAGCTATAAATTATATAACTATAAGTCTCCATAAGAAATAGAGAGAATGATACTTGGTAAAGAAATAGAAGAAATAATACTTGGTAGATGTAATTATATATTACTTTATATGTGAATTAAATCTATCCAAAAATGCCTCAAAATATCAGAATGTACCTTATTTTTTAGCTTGTAACCATAGCAATGGTTCTCAATTTTCCTTTTTTTTTAATTCTTTATTGCGCAATCAGAATAGTATGTACAAAAAATTCAAGATTTGCATTCCAAATTCAAAAATCATGTTTTGAAATTTTTGTTTAGTTACCATGGAAACACTTTTTAAATATGCATTTCTCCATAAATGTTTTTCTTTCTCATAGAAAAATGACAATTTTTTTCTAAATATATTCTACATGTACCCTGGATACCCTAAATTGTTGCAAAACACTCACAATACGTTCTCAAATAAGCATTCAAACGCCATTTTCACATCTTTACACTTTGTTACCATGACAACGAGACCACATAGCAACAAATAAATGGTGTTAGGCTTTTTTACTCATCAAAGTCTATCAAATTGTAAACTATGAAGAAAATCCGTGACTAGGCGTGGCCACCGAATTGTGATTCTTACATAGAATTTATCTTTTAAAAGTAATATTGGAATATTTTTCAAAGTATTTTTCATAGTACAGTGTATATATCTAGGATAAAATTGCAATTAACCTTTTTTCAATACGTTTACTATCTGACTTGCTTCAGATGTTGGTTAATATTAAATGAAACAATTCCAGTTTTGTTGTAAACAATACTTCATTGTGAAATTTCCAATGGTTTGTGTCAGTTGTGTTTAAATGGAGATAAAGGGATCACAATCTTTGTTATGCAAAACATTTCGGGGCAAATTTTTGTTAACATTTTGAGCGCTTAATAGAAAATATCAAGTTCAAAGGTTAACCGAATGTGACAACCACCAGAAACGTTTTTGTGAGCCCTTAACAAAACTAGCAATAGAAAAAGACTGTTTGAAACAGAACTTGATCAGCATATTGAATCAACTAAACAAAAGCAAGACACGAGCCTTGTTAACATAACAAAGCGTTGTGAGCTTCGTATTTCTTATACTTCGACATTTGACATTCCAAGTTGAGCGTAGGGAAAACCTGTAGATAAGCATTCGAAACTTTTAAACAGAAATGAAAATTAACAGTTAATTAAATCTTTCAAAGTGCACTTTGTGTACAAGGATTGTGTGTGGCTCTTAAGTGAGCGAGATAGCTGTGTACAATTATGCAAAATGTGGCCAAAAAAATCATACGAACTCAATTGAACGTTCATATCACCACTTACAATATCATATACATGTATACACGAAAATACAAAGTCCGTATACGTGGTAGGAAGTAATATTGAGGAAAAATTCATTTAAGTGTCTTAATTTCTTTTTTAAAATGATAGGGTGATTCTGAGTGTATACTTACAGTCTTGGTCGCACACGCCTTTGGGGGCGAAGCATTTCCTGTCTACCTCGGGTGTAGTGGACTGAATCAGGAACGGCTGAACCTGACCGGGCGGACACGCCCTGCACCTATCGGACTCACAATTAACGGAGCAGTCAATTATTTCATGATCTAGAAAAGAAAAGTCGCAAAAATTTATCCAAAATAAACTGTTTTCCAAGCATAAGTTACAATATACTCTGCAGTAAATACACAAGAAGGAGAAATTATCAGTATGTTTAATCTAGAGGCAGCAATTTCCAGTTCCCCGAGAGCAAGTCTATTTCCCGAGGCGCTCAAACTTGTACATGCTTATATGAATCTAAGCTATTTTCACCTACCTGTCTTACAGTTGTAGACTTTCTGACAATACCTGTCTCCTCTATCGATGTAAGCGTCAGGATTACCATGACATTCAAAACAATGAAGTTCCTGAAATTTTATATACGTATTTACTGATTAACAAAAACATGTAGGATACATAAAACCGACCATTTTCAACATGCTTTTTAATGTAGTTTGCTTTTGTTCAATTTAACTCGATGATATTCTTTTCTGTCAAATCGACAGTGCATATTGGTTACATGTATAAGCTTAAATCAGAAGGTAAATTTTCAGGGAAGATGCCCCAATACTGGTAACGAATACTTTTCTCTTTTTTTGGGCGGGGGGGGGGGGGGGGATATAAAACTTTATAGTACGTTTCCTCCTTTCTTGCGCTTTAACATCTTTTACCTTTTTAAGAAATAAATCATAATTTCAAAAATTGTACAAAATCAAAAAATTTTAAACGATGACGTACATGTAATGATGTACTGTCATCCATACTGATCATGATATATCAAGATGTCCGATACAATTTTGACGTCGCGATTTAGGGTTCTCCTTGATAGTCCAATTTGTTCGGTTAGTTATACAGTGCCTTTCTTTGAATATAAAATTATATTATTATATTTCAGATCATAGTCTTTTTAAAGGGACTTACACATGATTTAAGCTCAACTTTTAAAAAATTTATTACTTTTTAATGTCTAGAATGATCAATATGGATGTTTTTAATGCTTTGTCAAAATTTGAAAATCGAATATTGAATTACAAGTGAGTTACAGAGGTATGAGTTCTTTGTTTTGTAAACAAACTCGAGTCCTGTAATTGTTTACATACATGTATGGGCTGTATTGGTATAAGTTTCAATATCATGTTGCTTTTTGTTGTTGATAAAAAAAAATTAATGTACGCATTGAATCAGTTAATCTTGTTTTCACAAGTTTTTTCGTCAAAGAAATGGTAATTTCTTTACTTAAATTGTGTTTACAAACAAATATTAATAAGACTCGAGCTTTATTCATATAATAACATCACTTCTTTTCTCTGTATCACGCGTGGTACATGATTTCTAACATTCAAATTTTGGTGAATCATTCAATATTCACAGATAAACTATTCCGTACATAAAATTCAAAAACAAAGTCTGAAATCGCGAAGCAAATTTTAATAGACATGCCACATACCCATAACTAATGCCATGACTTTGCTCGCGAGTCGTTATTATTAATTTCTTAAAATGGTTTATTGATAAATGTACATTTTAATTAAGCATTGAATCATTATTTTTTGAAAGATATAGTCTCATAACTTCAGAGGTGTGTGCATACAAATTAAGTAACGCGCGCTAGCAATTACGCTAGCGCGCATCATGGAATATGCCAACAGAGCAATTGCTATTCGTAACGCCATGTTCACTAAATAACGTTGTTCATTTCTTAAATAACTGCAGTATCTTTTCACACACTTTACATGCAAAAAATATTTGGAATGTAAATATATATTCTATATTACATTTTTTCGTTAGCGTTATTCTTATATTACTCGTTTTATTGTAAAATTTAATCTTTAAAAAAAAGAATATACGTACCTTGAATATAAGCATTAAAAAGGCGCCGAAAAGCATTTCAAAACCCATTCCGGACACATCCCGTTAAACTTCATAGAAGAAACCGTTAAGGAGCCATAGTTGATAGGTTGTCGTGTCTCAGTACAAGCTTGAAAAAGGAGAACAAACCCTTTAAAAACAAATTGCTGACAATTCGTCACAAAATGCTGAAAAATATATGTTTATTGTGTCCAATTCCATATTCATAATACCAAGATGGTATCTTGAATGCTCAGGATACTTAGTAATGATTATTTTTTGGTTCAGAATTCTTTTTACTACCGGTATGTTCAATTTTTTCAGCATTTCTTCTTAATTGATGCAGTCCAATTTTGTTATCATCCTATAGATTGTCACTGATCCTCAACCGCAAAACATATACATGTATTGAAATTACAAAGAGTTATCATGGAATCCAGGCACTTTACAAAGTCATTGCGTATTGCCTAATAGATTGAAATATGAAACATATGTGTAATTTCTTCTGTAAAGCGTTAATTTAATTGGTGCATTCTAGGCTGGATCCCATATTTTTGAGCCAAAGACCGCCAAATAGAAATATTTAAAATGACTGCCAATCGGTTTTGTGAACAAACAGAAGGAAAATCAAAACCAGTCGAAAATCTTTGTTGCGATGACTGAAATCTACAAGCCCTGTTTATCAATTGGTCGAAATCTACAGCGGCTGAAACTGACAAGCAACTGACAGGACTGAAATCGACACGACCTGTTTATCGATTGGTCGAAACCTACAGAGAACGAAGAAAAATCAGGGACTGCACAAAATAATCATGATGATGTCAAACTGAAAAGTCTCACAGGACGACGATTTGGCTGTTTCTTTCAGCTAACTACTTATGTATATTAACAGTAATTTAGTGAATTTTACTTACTTTTTATGACATTAATTAGTTAAAAAAGATGTTTATATAAACAATAAAATGCTCTCTTTGATGGTTCATACGGGTTAGGAAGGTAGCGATCATGGCAGATAAAAATTACATGTATTTTTCCTGCAAAGTCGCCACCTTCATATACCGCATGAATCCTCAAACAAAACATTTTATTGTTTAAATGACATAACACTGAATGATAAAATGGGACGCAAACACAATCCATGTACAGAGGGTGTCCCAGAATATCTGATACCATTTACTATTTCAATAACTATTGATTAAATTAATTTGACAAAAAATCAAATGCATTTTCATAAATGTATAATTTAAACACTGTTAAATGCATAAATGTTCAACAAATTTCACAAATATTTATACCTCTTTGACAAATTGAGCGTTGTTTATAAAAACATAACTCCAAATGACGTCCTTTTATTTTTTATCAAAGACAACATCCAGTCGATGAGTAAAATTCTTCACAACAGCCACTAAACATATCCCATTTTCTCAAATCTTCTCACTATTGGAAGAATCTACTGCTTGTTGAGGCGTTTCCCCCAGAATATTCATATTGTATAATTCGTACAACTATATTTAGAGTCTGTGTTTGATAATGCAGTAACTGTTTTAAAACGGAAGACGCCTGCTCTCTCGTTCAATTCATCTTTTAAAAACTAAAGAAATATGATGCAAAGTTGTCACATCATAATTCAAAGAGTGTTTTTCACCCACACTTATTTGTGGGAAATGTTAAACGATTTTACTTTTAACTTGAGTCACAATTTACAAATTTTTATCAAATTTTATATTATTCAAATGGTATCAAATATTCTTGGACTCCCTGTATAATCGGCATTAAGGCTTTAAAAAAATCATGCTTTTTAAAGATTTTGTTTGCTCAAAAATACGATTGAAGTAAAAGCTTATTTAAGAAAACCCTCAAAATCTTATTTTTCTAAAAAGACATCGAGGAGAGACGGGGGTTTTTTGTTAGAAAAGCAACCCTTATATGTATTTGTCCTATTGATCATCATTTTTGAGTTTCTTATCAATCCTGGCCACAATTATTTCCTCCCAGTAATGCACATAAATAGGTTCATGAAACATTGATAACTAGTATTTTCTAGAGGGAGTTGGGGGTCGTGAAAAGCGGAATAGCGTACTTAATGTACGATTTCGCCCAAAATATACCGCTATTGAAAACATCAGGCTTTTTCAATATTATACAGTATTTAGTGAAAGTACGTGTATATCCAAAATGAACCAAAATTTCACAATTACCCCATTAAATAAGGCTTGATTTTCTCCAACGAAATTATTAAAATCTTCGGGTTTTGTCAAAGATGTATAGGAAAATAGTAAGAATGTTATAAAAAAAAAGTTGAATATTTGACTATTTTAACCACTTTAAACCAAAGAAATCCGACTAAAATTATGTTCTACAGGTATTTTAGTACATGTTTACATTAATTTAATGTTGGTTTAACGTTGTCTTCGTACTGAAAATTAAACAAATATCTCAATGATTGAATTTTTCAATACTATCATGTATATAGCCACATACATTAAAAAGACACCCTATGATGTATGAATGTGTAATATGCGTGGCCTAGTGGTAACGCGTACGTCTCTTTGATTTTGCTGTCACTGGATCGATTCCACCAAGTTGTAAATATCTGTTTCCTTTTCACTTAAAGCATGATAAGAATAGAGAGTTTAAATTACATGTATCTAATCTGGTTATTTATTTTTCTCAAAAACTCTTGTTTAATCCTGAGTAAAAGCACACCCAGTATAAACAGACCTTTTTTATAACACTATACAGTCATGTTCTCTATCTACTTTACACTCATTGAATTTTGCTGGAAGTTATCACGGTTCAGAATATCAGCTGTTTTTATACACAGAGATCTACATGTATACATTCATTTCTCAATGCAGGTTTCCTGAATTTATGACAAACCAATGGTTACAGACGCTGTTATAAAATCAGTACCTGGGTTTCGATAATCATTTTACGACAGGTACATTGTACCTGTATCTATTTTTAGTAACAGGTACTTCCCGCTAAAACAAGGGTGTAGGCAAATAATGGGAAATGGCGCTATACTTCTTTGAAAATTGCAATATACATGGTAAATCCCACCCCTCCCCCCCTATGCAAAAAAATTATACCTCAGGCAAACCCCCTGAGAAAAAGATCTCGATCTGAGTATGCTAGTATGTATACTCGAAGTACCTACCGTCACCTGGTGCTAAAAGTATAATTTGTACTTGATCTTTTTACAATAAAATAAACAAACAAGCCACTCGGTTCATTCACATGTCTCCCTAGTGAGGAAACTAAGGAACACCATACCTGATGAGTAAACAATTTGAAATGTCACAGGCCTATTGTTTCGCGCATGTATCAAGATGTACCGTCAACGCAATCATAAACTCATGCCAGCTTTCGGTTTGACAACATAATGATATGTTGTTCAAACATGGTAGATGTCTTGAAATTTAAACAGTAAGGTCTCATTAATACCTATTCTCTTTTGAGAACACCCTAAACACAAGTAAGTAATCACACAGGAAATGCTTAATCAACATATTTAAAATATTTCAAGTTAAAGATTTGGTCTGATTAGGATTTAAAAAGGCCTTTAATAAACAAATAAATTATACAAATATAATGTATACTTACAATCATATATGGAAGTCAAGTTATAAACAGCACGAAGGAAGTATACTTGCTATTACTCATCTACTTACTCTTTGTTCTAAAACGAAAGTTATATGTATGATATGGAGGAATGTCTGTGCAATAATTCTAATTATACATCGTTTATTTATTTATTTATTTTTTCAATACAATGACTTTTTGTTTTTCCAATTTTATATCATTAATACATTGTATTCACTTCGTATTTTGATCTAGTTGTTTTCTTTTTAATTTTCATACTTTTGTCTTAACTTCATTTTTGGTGATTCATGCGGGATATGAAGGTGGCAACATTGCAGAAAAAATACATAACCCGCGTTAACGATTTTTCATAGGTCGTTGTATGTTTCGACCAATCGATAAACGGGAGTGTAGATTTCAGTCCTGTAATATTTTATAGGGCTATGAAATAACTATAAGTTTCCGTAAGAAATAGAAGGAATCATATTCTGTAGATGTAAATAAATGGTGTATATATTCTGGCTAAACATTTTCAATTTTGAATGAAGGTACCTATATATCATAAAACTAAACATTTCACTGAGTATGGTATCTGAAAAACGAGTCATGTCATAGTAATTATCCTATAAATTCCATAGTATTTCTTTAGTTTAAGAAGAAGGTTTGGGAACAATTTATAATATCGTATATGCATTGAGTAAAAGTAAGAGCTTTTCATGTATTCTATTTATGAAAAGCTTTTACTTTTACTCAATGCATATACGATTTTACCAATACTACCAGAAAAAATACTCGAGATCGTGATATCCCGTTATTCATAAACTTCTTGAGTTTATATTTTCCCTAAATTCCATGCGTGCAATTATTCTACATTAGTCCGATAGTTTAAAAAAATCCAACTTATTTTGGAAGAATTGATTGTGTTTCAATTACCACTTTGGCTAAAATTACATGCAGCTTTCCTTTGTTTAATAATGTTTTAGATACTAATTGCAACATCAGAGTACAATCAGATAGATTTGCAGAATGATATTTATAGGTCAAACATGGTCATAAAACCGCATCAAGTGATATTCAACTATCCTTTTGCCTGTTCCAATTCCCAAAAGAGTTTAAAACTCGGGATCCCAATACGAGTTCATTATATAAACGCGTTTTCTTTCACTCACTCGCTCTCTCTTTCTTTCTTTCGGAATTACCACGCAGAGGCAAACCATTAACACATTGGGCTAACAAGTGTGGCCAATTACAGCAGGTATATATAAAACCGACACAGAGCAGAGTTGCTAGCTATGGTGGGAACTACAGCGGAGGCAGTTCCTGCGTTATGATCGATGATGACTTTATAAGAAGGAAGGCTCTATTGTGTTCACAACGGGTTTTAAGAATACGCGGGATATTTTTTTTTCTTTTCCAGAATAAACCGCCGAGGAAATATATATACAGCGACGCTTGATAGATACGGGATTCATTTTTTCCTCCTAATAACTAGAAAAGTTGGGAATTTTTGGAAACATCTGTTTTTGGAACTTTCAATGGCTCTCGATTTTTCAGTTTATATGAGATGAGTGGGTTTTTTTTAAAATTTACATGTATAAGTTAACCTGACAGTAGATTGGACAATCAAAGGAACTTTCCCTTAACATCAGATATTGGACAAACTATTCATGAACTTTACGGGATTAAATTTTTCGTCTGATTTGGTCAGAGAAACAAATCGTGTGTATTCCTCGGAACTTCTGACTTTTGTGTCCGTCTTTCTCCTGTTATTTCTGGGAGTCGGAGCTGTCAATGGAGTTTTATTTATTCAATACAGGAAAAGAACAATAAAACTATTGGACGTGTTTCTTTTAGTCATTTATGCAGAGATCACAAGTTTCGCTTCTATCCTGTCATTAATACTTTTCTTATTCGAAGCAACAAGTCAATATTCTGATTTAGTGCGAAGTCTGTCTTTCCCTTTTCTTATCAACTGTTTCTGTCTGATCCAAGCCATTATCCTCAGACTTACTCGACTAGATGTAAAACCAATTCAATACAATGGCATCAAATGTGTATTTCTCTCTTCGGTTGGCATGGTTCTAATAGCAATTATCGTTCAAGCTTTGGGCTTCTTGACCATCTTTGATAGAGATTTAGTTAATATTCTTTTAGATGTATCTTTTATTTGTTATGCTGTCTATCACATCTTCTGTTTCTTATTTAGTGCCGCTAAACTTATCAAGTACACCAAAGAGTTACGAAATGTAAAGCGAGAAATTAGTATACATACTCTGTCCAAGAGGAACTATTCCTCGCGAGAATCGTCAATAAAACGTGTGAAAGCTCCTCGCCTTCGGAATTGTGGAAACTTGGTGAAACTGGTGAGTGACTCGGAGTCTTCTGAATGTTTGACAGAACAAACAAAGTCATCGATGATGGAATACTACATCTGCAAACACGTTTCACCTTACAGAATGGTGTCTAAATCGTCACCATGCAAGTTTACAAAAGAAGCCGAATGTAAGCGTGGAAAAGCCAAACAAAAGTCGGATACTAATTTATTTTATGAGCAAAGTGACGACATTTTTACCAGTTCAAAGATTCCCAAGGACTATGATGTATTAGCTTGTCGAAGAAAAGGTCACAGGTCAATGTCGTTTCCAAGGGAAGGGTCCGATCTGGTTCAAATGACACTAAGGATCCCTCGATCTTGCTGTAATCTGAATAAGTTTGACACTTTGACTGTCAGTGATCATATGGATTTCAAACGAACCATTAGTCCTGCTTCTTCTAACAGTTCGGGTATTACACGAATCAGCAAGAGAAACATCGGAAGTGGCTACGTAGCTGATAGTGAGGTCATAAGTGCCAATTCTGAATTTAGTGACAAGAGTCAGGCCAACGAAATGCAGTCGCCCTTTTTGTCCACCCTGCCTAACTCTCTCTCGTTCCTGAGCTTTTATCGGGTACAACAAGGTCGTCTGCTGTACAGACTTCTTTACATATGTTATGCCATGACCACTTTTCTCGGTGTTTCCTCCTTGGTCAAGATATGTCGAATCCAGAAGTTCTGGGGTCAAGACGTCAACACGGATTTTCCAGACCAGCTGACGATTCGCTGTTTTGACAGGTAATGTTGGACACTAGATGTTCAGATGATGGGGTTAATACACAAATTTAAGGCATATTATTTGTATATTTTTATTAGTTAATCATATTCCTACATGGTTTTGCATGCAGTCGATTTACAGTTATCAAAAACAACAGTGGATGATATCAACGGAAACAAAATCAAAGCAATTAATTAAAAGCAGATATTTGTCAGACACATATGCTGTTGAAAGGAGATGGTGTTCAATAATTATCACTTGTTTATTTTTCTATAAGAACACAATATTCAATGATGTTTTAGTCATTTTACGATGACTCATATGTAACAATTATAATATGATTTCATAGTAGTACATCCATTTGCATGCAATGATTAAAACGTGGCAGCACAATAAACCTCATGAGTCCCGAATGAGTCCCCTGTTGTTATTATTGCAAGATTGATTAAAACACAATGTGCTTTGTGTATGAATTAAAATCGATAGTGTATTTTCAATTTACTCTTGTATGTAAATTTACCAATTGGCTAGCAGTAGTTTACAATTCTCATGATGAGATTGTACTCATATACCATAAATTATTATGTGAATTTGTGTTTCGTTCAAACTTATTTTTTAAGTGTCCAAAGATACACAATACGGTTTTTTTCATAATTTAAAAAAAATATGACGAGCACAGACAATGCAAGTGTTAATTTAGAATACGCAGTTTAAACCAAAACTGAATGTCTTTATTATATTTTAGACCACATCCTCTCTTCTAGGTCTATGAAGAATACATTTTTGAGTGTTTTCATGTCAAATCCTCAAACCAATATTGGCTGGTTGCACGTGGGTGGGGGGTCTCCTTAAATAGCAAGTTATAAAGACGATCTATAATCCCATAACCTTTTTGACGGATCATTGCCGAAATTATCGTTTTAATATTTTGTCAAACCCGATATAATTTGATAAAGACAGCCATGTGTCGACAAAATATCTTTCACCAGTCAAGCAGCATGATTATATTTTTTTGAACAGATTTTATATTCATTTATGTCCCAGTGTTCCCTCGACAATGACATAAATCAATATAATGGCCAATGTGTATTCATCGTTATAATATCTAATAACTAATTGATGCCCCCATATCAACTACGAGCATCACACTTGTACCACCCCCCCCCCCCCCCCACTCAATCTTCTCTATAAAGCACAACTACCATTCATTTCTTGAATCTTGTCTTAAATATATGTATATAAAAAAAAACTCCGCCCAAACTCCTAAAACAATTCTGAATAATGAGACCCGTCGCGTGTTCTCAATCAGGCACGAGGCTTCCTTTGGCGTTTGCTAATCCGAAAATGGTAACAGTGTGTCCAAGAATGGAAACACTTTAACCAGGTGCTAAATGGTACCAATATAGTGATAAGTGTCGCTGTTAGTGGAGTACCTTTATATGTCAAAAGGATGTGTAGATTTGTAAACATTCTATGACTTCTGCTCAACTGATGGTTCCTCTTCATGTTCCAACACGGTACCGGTGACCTACAAGTAATTGGATGCATGCATGTTTTGCATATCCTAAAAAAAAATATTCTAATACCTAAACATATGCATATTTGTGTTTAATGACTTTTGCAGTCTGCAAAAATTGTCTACCGCTGGATTTTATAAATCCACATGCGTGCAGACTTTGATAATTAACATTTCTCTTCTATAACATTTACTGAGCAGAGTTAACACTTCCTTAACACGTCAAAACAATTTAACTATATTTTCCTTTGAACATAGAGATATAAATGGCCTTTCTGTTGATTGGAAAAATGGTCAAGAATGGATAACCAAGGGGGGTGTTAATAGATAATTAATATATGTTTACGATCGAGTCCAATTCTTGCCCGTGTATCGGATGTATTCGTTGATCAGAAAAGGAGTTTACGAGTATATCATTTTCTGTTAATTAATGGCCACATGGAGATCAGTGGCATATTGTCATGTAAGCAGACGCGACTAATTACTTATGTACCTAACACTCGGTAGATAGAAAATCGACCCCATGCTGTATCTTATTTTGATGTACTTCGACAAGTCTTCAATAATCTTATTATTGAACGGACAGAGAGAGAAGTCCAAGGAAATGATTAGTATCTCACTGTAAGAAAACATCATTACAATATACCGTCAACATTAATGCTATCATTCCGATTTTAGCGAGGAGTTTGATTTCCATGGCCTCTAACTACTAACTATTACAAGTAGATTATACGTGATTTACTGCATAAGGTAAACCAGTAATATACGTGTAGTATTGCACAGTCAATCCCTGAGTCTCTACGGCCTTTGTGAACTGTCTGATACACATAAAGCCTGACTGCAAAATATGACATTGTCAGAGGTCCTCTATTGTTCTCAATACCATTATGTTGTTATTGCAAAGTGAGTACATTTATATTCCTTTCTCTTGTTTCAGGGTGATGGATGTCGGCATTGTTGTGTTGACGACCGCCGCTGTCCGTCTCGTAGTACAGCATCGAACACACCGCAAACGGAAGAACGGCGTGTCAAAAACGGAGTCCAACAGCGCCACGTGACTTACCCCATTTTGTTTTTGTAATAGTAATAAATGTGTCTGTTTCGTGTTTTAAATCAATCACTTTTTTGGTCATGGATGTGAAGGTTTAATTATAAAGATACCGCTTTGCCATTGTCTATTCTTCTGAACATTCATTTGCAAGAATATGAAGAACAAGTCAGCTTTTCCCTCTCTTTTATTGCCGAATTTTGCGCGGTTTTTTTTCACATCGAAATTCTCGGTGAATAAAAATTCATGGATTGTGTCTGAATTTCTAAACGTCGACACTTCATACATGTAAGACATCGGTGTTCCCGTTGTATAAAATATTTATATTCAGCAAAGTAAATGATCTTTAGTACGGAAGCGTTTTAGTGCCACTTTGTATTTTTTTTTCTTTAAAATTCCAACTTTAAAGTTGGAATTTCCAACTTTAAAGTTGGAATTTCCAACTTTAAAGTTGATTTTTCCAACTTTAATCTTGGAATTTCCAACTTTAAAGTTGGAAAAATCAATTGGAAAAATCAATTTTAAAGTTGGAATTTCCAACTTTAATCTTGGAATTTCCAACTTTAAAGTTGATTTTTCCAACTTTAATCTTGGAATTTCCAACTTTAATCTTGGAATTTCCAACTTTAATCTTGGAATTTCCAACTTTAAAGTTGGAAAAATCAACTTTAAAGTTGATTTTTATTACATTTGTATATATAGATAGATAGATATATACTATGATTTTTTGTTCAGTGTGAATTAGGCTTTACTCATAAAAAGAATGGGGGAGTTCATTTGCTTTCAAGAAGAACTTAATATAATAATACAACAACTCGAACTCACTGGAATTAATAGAACATGTCATAATTATAATTTCAATTTTATTTATTTTTAACTACCGGTATGTCATAATCAATATATATATGTGTATAAAAGGTTGCTTGATTGTATCATATACATATAAAATGAGTATGCCTATCCAAAAAAAATTTTTCCCTACCCGAATTTTTTCTTCCCCAAATCATGAAATTCCTAATCGGGGGGGGGGGGGGGGGGGGGGTAGGCCTATTAATCCAACTTTCTCAATCTTTCAAGGTTAATTTAGGAACAACTATACTTCCGGCGATAAAAAGAGAGGGGGGGGGGGGCTAAACCCTCTATAATGCTATGTGCCTAATGGTTAGGTCTACATTTGCAAAAAAAGCACTATGGACTACTTATAACGTACGTATCATCACAACTGCGCACACAAATTACGATTCTGTACAAATATTTGATTCCAAAAATTTCTCGAACATTATACTATAGATATCTTCACTTTAATTGCCTCTGATATTCTTTTAAACACCATCGACAACCCCGTAAGAGGTGCAATTCTTTTCAGCAGGAGGAAGAAAAGGTTTTCAAATATTAGTATTATTATTTGTTAGAATTAGAGGAAATCAAAACAGACACGCTGAAATGAGAAAAAATACGATGCAATCAGTAGTCAAAGTTGAAAATTTTCAAATTTAAGTTTATATTATACATTTGAATAGTGTCATCATTTTGCGGATAAACTATGAAAATGGTCTAAATAACAATGTAGCAAATATTCTTTTAGGTCCTTGCATATATTAGAACCCACGGGAATTGAGAAACACAAAAATGAGATATAATAGTTTTTGCAAAATTGCAAATTCTAGTTAATTGAAGGATAACACGTGTTTGACAATTAATTGCAGCTCAAATCTTTTTAAGGAAACAATCTCAATTATTAATTCAAGGGCTTAAGTGTCGTTTCTTTGTCAACAATGTGAATATATGCAATACTTATAAACCACTCGAGTAATATAATGTTTGAATGTGAATACTATAACCAATCCAGTTTCTGCGATAACACCATTTCATGCGGTCACTAAACGGCTATAAAATTTGTTAAATGTGATGTAAAAATGATTGGAACAATCTCAATTTTTGTCTACGGCTTTGAGCGATAGAATCCAATTTGTTGATTAAATGTCGTTTCTGGCAACGACTCAAAACCTCGAAATGGAAGCGACAGTTCCGTGCTATCTGCCAAAGAAATTGACACATACATAACTGAAGCGTCCGGAAAAACGGGAGACTGTGTATATTACAGACACATTTTGGCCACGCTTGCTCGAGAGTTCTACAAACTAGATATGGTGAATCAAAGAAGACACGGTGCCGTCTTTGGACAACATCGAAATGAATACAACTCACACAGTATTTAGACAATAAACATTTTTGTTTATCTTCTATTTTTTTGATTGAAATATTAAAATCGGTTTTCATCCAAATAACAGATAAGATCTGACAGCGCATCGGACTTGCAATGGACTTGTCGAAGTTTATCTCAGGACAAGACTGATGACTAATGAACGCCCCATCAAACTTAATTATTTTTGATTATTATGTATAGTTTGTGGATTGAGTTGTCGTTGGGGATGAGCCAAAAACCAAGAAAACAGCAAAAAGAGTATACCTGACAGATATTTACAATTTTATAGCAATAATAAGTACTCATTATTTTACCCGATGTTATCTATACCAATAAGTCATATTATATACATTGTAAATAGAGCCTGTTTGGGATGGTAACAGTTGCAATTGACACCCCGCGAAAACCATTGTCAACCGACGCGGCGTCGGTTGACAATGGTTTTCGCGGGGTGTCAATTTCAACTGTTATCCTTCCAAACAGGCTCTATGTAATTTATTATACTGAAAATCTTAATTTAGAGAAAATTTTACTGCTTTTATATAGAAATGGCGTGAATTTTGAGGCGAACTGTACGCGCATAATTTACGCACATGTAACAATTCGTTTAATTATACTTTCATGTTAAATACTGAAATCTGATTGGTCTAGACGCAGTTGATAATATATAAATAGTGCCTGTTTGGGAGGGTAACAGTTGAAATTGACACCCCGAGAAAACCATTGTCAACCGACGCGAAGCGGAGGTTGACAATGGTTTTCAAGGGGTGTCAATTTCAACTGTTATCCTCCCAAACAGGCACTATTTATTTTGTTATACTGAATGTCTTTTTTAAAATTTTTAAGAAAATTTTACTGCTTTTATATAGGAATAACGTGAATTCTACAGCGAACCGTACGCGCATAATTTTCGCGCATGTAACATTTTTTAATGTTACCCGTTGCCAAGTGCGTTGCTAACGCTGAGGGTAATAGTAAATATTATTAACTGCGTCTTAACCAATCAGATTTCAGTATTTAACATGAAAGTATAACAATCTGTTTTATTACCTAATCAAAGGGATTTTGTTGTTTTATTACAAATTAAATAATTGCGTCTTTTTGGAACTGCCGGTCAATAGACTGCGTTCTATTAGGCCGCCGGTCAATAGACTGCAATCTATTGGACCGCCGGTCAATAGACTGTGGTCTGTTGGACCGGCAACGTATATCAGAGCGCGTGTACGTTATAATGTTACATCCTTTCTCAGGGAATGTATATTCCTTTACATAGACGCGGTTTTTAGTACTTGGTGAAACCAAAATCAATGTTATCAAAATGGAGTATCAAATAATCAACAGTTTTAAAGCCTCATATAAGGTAAAAGACTATTTTAAAAAAATCTAATGGGTTGAAGACTCCTCCTTCTTTGTGTAAACTAATATTAAATTGAGATGTTGTAATGCATGCAACAGGTTTGGTGCATGTAAAAGATGAAAATAAATCTTAGTATATTGCATAATTTCACGAAAACCATATGTAATATGCAAATTGTAAACTCGGAAAACTAAAAAAGGCATTAGGTAATAAAACAATTATTTAATGCCTGAGCAGTCAATAGACCAGAATTTTTTCCCTTGGTGCAGGGAAAAGCTCAGTATGATCTATTGCCCTCGGCCGTAGGCCTCGGGCAATAGATCACACTGAGCTGTTCCCTGCACCTCGGGAAAAATATTCTGGTCTATTGACTGCTCAAGCATTAAATAATTGTATATTGTTACATGCGCGTAAATGATGCGCGTACGGTTCGCAGTAGAATTCAAGTCATTCCTGTAGAAAAGCAGTTAAGTTTTCTTAAAAATTGACATTCAGTATAATAAAATAAATATTAGTGCCTGTTTGGGAGGATAACAGTTGAAATCGACACCCCTCGAAAACCATTGTCAACCTCCGCTTCGCGTCGGTTGACCATCGTTTTCTCGGGGTGACGATTTCAACTGTTACCCTCCCAAACAGGCATTGTTTATATAGTGTTACCCGTTGCCATGTGTGTTACTAACGCTGAGGGTAATAGAACGGATTATCAACTGCGTCTAAACCAATCAGATTTCAGTATTTAACATGAAAGTATAATAAAATGATATGCTTCATATCGGAGAAAAAACTCACCATTTTGGTTAAGAATTGTTCGTCACGGCATTTAACCATCATTTCTAACTTTTTTAGATATGATTTGTTCAGCTGTAAACTATAATTTAAATTTTAAAAATTCTATAAATTTTAGTTTAGTAGTATAAATTTGAGTGTTTCCTATATCTTTTTACGGAGCTCATCTCTCAAAGGAGGCCAATAAAGTCTAAAAATGGCCATCATAAGTCCTTGGTAATTCTAAACGGTGTGTTTTGCCCTCAACTGTCTGTTTTTTATTCCATGAATATCTCTACTGCGTTTAATGATTTTTTAATGAATAAAACAATAAAATAGATAGTGCAGAATTAGTTTGTAAAACCATGAAAATCAATGTATTTATCTTTTAAATAATTTCATGAATAATGCAAGACTGTGGGATACGCTAGGTAAACATAATCTTTTTTCCATCGCCTGCGCAAAATAAATTTCAAGTATTAGAGAAAATGCGAGCAAAGTTGCGGCAGTATTTTTTGTAAAACCATGGTTTAACATACACAAAGTACTAGACTAGAACAGTCGCCATAATGACACATATAGTGCCTCAATAGAGCAGACGACTAGTTGTCTTTTAAGGTCAGAAAGTAAAATCAGACGTTGTAGACGGTGCAAGACAGACATATTTAAAGCTTCGGCTAGTGCATTTAGCTTTTTTATGTTTTCAAAACAATATCCTCTCGATCTCGAATGTCAACAGACAAGACTCAAGACAAGTACTTTTAAATACAGAGTGTACACTTTTTTTTATTGCAGTTATGATTGATTGTGTGGAGCAATGAGTTTCTCAGTCAATTTTTTTAAATTCTTTACATATAAATGAAATTAAAAGAATTTGACAAGTTAGAGCATGTTTTTCTAACCGAATCGTATTGGGAATTACATGTATATTTAAAAAATTGAATGGCGAACTTGGGTGGTCTATCATCCCTTTGAATATCTTGTTCAACCCTCTCCGTAAATGACCAATAACAATTACATGTACCGAGGCACCAATGTCACATTTGTAGTTTTCATAGTGTAATAAAAGGGTATACAACCCAAACAAAAGTACGATTTATTAAAATAAGAACAAATAATTCCCGGATTTACGACTACCAAACATTGCTGAATATTGGACACTCGAATTATATATGAACATTAACTATTATTATACTTTCATGTTAAATACTTAAATCTGATTGGTTTAGACGCAGTTGATAATCTGTTCTATTATCCTCAGCGTTAACAACACACTTGGCAACGGGAAACACAGCGAATTGTTACATGCGCGTTAATTATGCGCGTACGGTTCGCCGTAGAATTCACCTCATTTCTAAATAATTTCTCTAAAATTAAGGCATTCAGTATAATAAAATAAATAAAGCCTGTTTGGGATTGTAACAGTTGAAATTGTCACCCCTCGAAAACCATTGTCAACCTCCGCTTCGCGTCGGTTGACAATGGTTTTCTCGGGATGTCAATTTCAACTGTTACCCTCCCAAACAGGCACTATCTATATACTAGTACATGCATGATTGTTACAAAGAACCTATAAAGTTAACGAAAAGTTAATTATTAAAGCAGAATTGTGTTTCTAATCGGGTTATCAAGATCTATATAACAAGCTAAATACATAGTACTCATATAATACTGTAGCTTGATAAGGTAGCCATCTTAGATAAATCAGCGAATTGCAGAATGCTGGATTGCTCATTAGGGTATACAATTTGGCATGTTTTCATGCGAAACATATTTAAGATGGCTACCTTAGTTACCACTTTGTAACACAAATACAAGCTATTTTCTAAGTTATAATGAATTTTAACATGTGTATTTCTGCTTGAAATTATGTCGATGTCATAAGTCTTTAGTTTGAATATTTCCAAATTCAAATCAGAGACCTAGCGGTTAAACTAGCGGTCCATAAAATAAACCTAGATAGGTGTTACGATCTTGAACGCATAGTCCATGTATCACATTAGGTCTAAATCTAGGTCATATCACTATTGCACTTTTTGCGGGTTTTTTTTTTGGTTGGAAATAGCATTTTCTTATTATCCTACATTACTGCTTTAAACTAAGAAACCAAAGTACTTTTACAACTTTATGACCTGTTGTGATACCCAGCTGACCAAATTGTATGCCCTACAGTACTGAGCAAGCTATTGTAAACTCTATCGTATTCTGTAATTCGCTGTAACAATGTCAATGATCAGCTTTTCTTTAACAGAAGTTCTAAGACAATCAATATATTTAATATCCTCACGGAAAAAGTTCACTGAATTTCAATAAATCAAGAGGAACCTCGTGCATGCGTACAGTGTATCTGTTCAGAATGAAATCAAGTTGTCACTGAAGGCTCCAGAAGCCAATCAAAAACTTCTCCAGATGTGTGAGAAATAGTCCCGCATCTTGCTGAAACCCATTTCTGGGGGGATCAATACCCAGTATCCCTCATCTATTCATTTACTGTTGTTTTTTTAAAAATCTGGATGACAGACCGAACAAAGACAATTTTCCCACAGAGGTTTTGATCAAAGTCCATAGAGCCCTTGGCTTATTGGTCAAAGGTGCAAGGCCAGCATAACCTTAAAGTTCCTGGACAGTGGTTCAAATTTAAATGTATATTTGGTACTAAATACTAAATTTTGTATTGTCTCGGGCTCTTGGCTCATGATTTCACTAGACAAGTGAAAACGTTTTCGTGATGAACTCAAATCAACAGTTTTAAGCATTGTTTGTCACACTTTATTTTGTTTTTAAATCTGGCCTTTTCTACTCATGCAGCTGTCAATATGCAAAAAAAGATGTTACAAGCCTTGTTTACATTACATTACAATTGTTAGGTCTATATATTGCACGTAACTTGCCAACTGAAAAACAATTAAAGTGAAGCATTGTAGATGGGAAAAAATTTTCAGTTCAATAAATGACCCTGCCCCTTTGTATACCTTGCGCCAAAATCTTCAAACCCCCCAGCATCAGAAAGGCATGCCTCAGATTCAGCATCCAAATCCATTCAACTATGGTGTCGATGTCGACGATATTGTACACAAAATGACAATATCAACATCGATATTGCTCCTGATTACTTGCATTTGTAACTGCCAATTTGATGCAGGCAAATCGATATCGATACGATATCGTCGATATCGACATCAAGGTAAGACAACGACAAGATAAGACAACATTTATGAGAAATAACGTCTCAATGATTATGGTGTGTCCTGACGGTGAAATGATATCGATATGATATCAACACAAAGTCAAGATTGCAAAGTACAGATGTGTGCGATGCCTCTACACATACACTTGTTGGAATTGGCAAATCGATATCGATACGATATCGTCGATACCGACATAGAGTACAAACACCTTAAAGTTAAATGTTCCAAGGGCTATAATTGTTGACATTTGCCACATCGAAACGATATCGTCTATATCGATATCAAATCGAGTCTTTGGCCTGATATGGAATTTCCGTTAAATGTTCCCCATATGCGCAATTCGACCAATTTTGGTGAAGTTAGGACCAGTAATAACTTAGACAAAGTATGGGATCAGGTTCACAAACCTGATACCAAAATTATAGCATACGATTCTCACCGAGTCGTTTGTGGCTGTTGGGTAAAACAGCTTAAAATGGAGTTATGCAAAAGTACGCATACACCCTCATTTCAAGTCATGGTCCAGAGTCTGCACAGCTCTTGTATGTATTGGTTGTGGTTTGTGTCGATGGTATAAACACCCACCAAAAATAAGACTGATCAAAGATTTACTTTCATAATAAATGTGATATTTAATTCCATTGGAAGAAAGTATTTAATTATAAAACTGGTTCAAACACAACTTGTGAAACGCTTATTTACATGTACATGCATTGCACAAAAAAGCCATGGCTGTGTTAAATTATACCAAAAAACAGTTAACAACTCAAACGTTTAAGCAAACCTGTAATGCCCATTCAAATGATAAACATTATTATACATTCATACAAACATATAAGTCTTAAGTCCAAAATAGAATAAGTGTACATTTCCAGTCTGCATAACATAAATGATGTATGATTCAATATGCAGTAACTTAAATTTGCTCGATTTGAGATCCTACATTTTAAGGATGATGGTTTCTACCTTAAAGTTCAAAATACTGCTAGAATGAATTGGAAAAACACAAAAGAGATTCAAACTTCTTTGTTAATTTGACCCACATCAATTTTTTATTAATATTTAGCGACACCATTTTTCATTCTTTGAAGTGATATTTATAACATGTAACATTTCCCTAAAAGAGAGAAGTCTTTAGCATATTGTAAAATAAAATTTTGAGGATTTTTCTAAAAATTTATACTTAGAGGACCATAAGTTAAAAAAGTAGGTCATTGACCCAGTTATGGGAAAGCCTCTGAAATATAGAGGTTTTTCATTCCAGTCAATGAGGGCAATAATGCTAGCACATGTATAAACTTATAAAGTGAATATGTATAGGCATGTGGACTCTCACACACTCTCATACAATGTAGTAAAGCAAAAAACAAAACAAACAAAAATAATATAAAAACAAAAACAAATAAAAAAACATTGGTGTCCACACCAGTGTATTTCTGGTCTGCCACAATTGGAACGAATGGGCAATTCTGCCTCAGCACCAGCATCCAAACATCAATGCAATGTTAAGGGTGTAAAAGCATGTAATGGGACTGAATCATGTTGGTTGAATTTGGATAACATGGAACCTTCATTTGTACATGTCCTATACCTTGATTGCCTCTACATTTTTACTATCTTTAATTGATCTTGAACAGTAATGTAATCTACTATGATCTTAGGATAAGCCATATTTTTTATAGCTTGGTCCCAACTAAGGAATGCCAATAAAAATTATGTTTATCTATTTTCATTTACATACAAGTTCATGTACTATCATACTAAACATATGAAATTGAAATCTCATACACAAACTAAACATGGTCATTTTCTCACTAAAATGTTTGAAATTTTAAGAACATTGGATAGTCAATTCACAAGTCAAAGGTGAAAGCAACCAATATTTGTGACATTCAGATAAAAAATTTTCAACACAAATGATGTAGGCATGAAATACAGGTAATAAGCCAAGTACATTGCATTAAAAGGAGTACATGTATTAACTGATGCAAAAATATTAAAACAAATCATAATATAAATTTATAAATTGAAAAATATTGGAATTGAATTTCTTCCTTTTTTTTTTTTTTTTTAGTAAAAATTGTATGTATAGTAAAGTATGATACAGCAGTAAGGTTAAGTAGGCAGACATCACGAACAAACAACTTCCAGTACTGGACAAGTACCTGAGGCTAAGGTAAAGTCAGTTCTATTTGCCCAACTTAGTGGACTGTCAACAGATAACATTGTCAAAATTCAACATTGATTTAACAGCCGTAGAATATCGAGTTTCAAAAACATCACTGGATTTGTAGTGGAAAATGTATATATTTCTGTATACAAATTAACAGGTGCACAGTAAGTCGAACAATGCTACTTCTGATTCAGAGATATATTCCCCTTTTGGCCGCCTACATTCTGTTTTGTCTCCTCTATGATACCAGAGTTCAAAAAATTGGGTGGAGTTGAAGTGAATATACGAATACAGCAAAACTTGACTATAACAAACACAGATATAGCAAATTTACAGTTGTAACAAATTCTTATTCATGTCCCCACAAAGTTCTTACATAAACCTATAGAAATTTGCAGTATATAATGAACACAGCTACAACGAATTTACAGCTATAACGAAGTAATTTTAAGACCCCCTTAGGCAAAAGTACTTTATCATTCATATAATATTTTTTTTTTCTATTACAAAATCCAGTGAAGATACATGCAATTTTCAGATGCACTTAAAAAATACCAAAATTTTAAATATCATTCAATTATTCTTTTTTTAATTGAAGGTAAAAGATTTTAAAGAATTTTTTTGTAAATGACAGTAATATTGAAGATAATTTGAAGTACTGTCATTACTGTTATTCTATAACATATCTGCCAGAAGATTTCTCACATATTTGCTATAAACATATAACGAATAACGGCTATAACAAAGATTTTTTAATGGTCCCTCAAAATTCATTATAAACTAGTTTTGCTGTATGTGCTGTTAAAATGTGTACTGTTTATAGTCTAACAGAGCAGCTCCAAGGGAGAGTTCCAGAAATCTGTTCAACTTTGTTGAACCTTCTCCATGTACTATGGAGCTATAAATGTCACTAAATTTGTAGTAAATTCTAGTTGTTCATCAATTCAGATAGCCTTAACATACATGTATGCAACATATCAAGGAGAAATTAAGGCGATTTCATCACTTTCAGAACGTCAATGAGTTCCTGTTGCCATGAAACATGGAATTCAAAGTAGATCAGTAGTGAAAATGTTTGTACAAATGTGTGCACAGTACAAATGTGTGCACAGTACCAGTTATTCCCACAATGCAACTTGTCTGAACAGACACACAGAACTTCCTCCTGTTCTCAGCTAGCCACTTCCTGTTGCTGTTGCTCTTCCTCCGAGATCTTGTGATTAGCGTATTTGCTCTTGTGCTTGCGACTGTCCATGTGCTGAGCAAACTGGTTCTCTCCGTTCACGGTCACGTTACAGATGCTGCAGTAGTAACTCCCGCTCGGAGTACGGAAGTTGGAGTAGTCCCGCCCTCTTTTCCGGGACTGCTGGGTCTGAATGGTCACCACATTGTGCTCCTCTCCCGTGAATCCTGTGTATCCTGAAATGTTAAAAACAATACTGAAATTTCATTTATTCTTTCAGGTTTATTAATGTTAATTAATCCTGAAATGTTAAAAACAATACTGAAATTTCATTTATTAATTCTTGTAGGTTTTTTAATGTTAATTAATCCTGAAATGTTAAAAACAATACTGAAATTTCATTTATTAGTTCTTGTAGGTTTTTTAATGTTAATTAATCCTGAAATGTTAAAAACAATACTGAAATTTCATTTATTCAAACTTCAGGTTTATAGATAATGTTCGAATGTCTCCAAATTGATCCAATCAGGAAAATTGGAAGAAATCAAAACAAATAATATTGAATATCAAATCAAAGAGAACCCTCCCCTCCCCATTACCTCCACGGCCTCTGCCCCGGCCCCTCCCTCTAACTCCCCATTTGCCTCGATTTGTGTCGGCTGCTTTCTCCAGAGACCTTAGTTTGCCCTTGTGTTTGGCTCCATTTAAATGGGACTGCAACTGTTCGTTACACGTCACCTGAACACTGCACATCTTGCACTCAAATACAGCACCATCTCTGTGGAGGGAAACACAAAAGCAATGAAACTCTACACTAATATCTGATAACTTCAAAACATAATTTTGAATTCTACATCTTGTAAATGTAGTAGGCCAAAAATTATTATTGGTCAGTTACATATACTATTAAAACTAAAATAAAATGTGGCTGGTAAGCGCTTACATTTCAATTCTATTTTGGGGGGGCAAAATTTGAAAAAGTGTATGACCATCCGTTTTTTTTTTTTTCATCTCCTTTTGCATAATATTGAAAGAGTAATTCCCCTTTTCAAATGGTGTAAAAATATATCAATGTGATAGCATTTGCCACAATGCAGCAGTTCTAGGGAAACTTCATCAATGATTTTGGCAATAAACAAGAGTTAAAAGCACCTTAAATGTTCATGTTTACTAATATTTTCCGGTTAAAAAAAACAAAAATCATAACGTTTAATAACAGTTGAATAGTTTTCATTTGGAACAGCATAGATCGGTTTTTTATTCTAACTTTATTAACAATTAAGACATATTCATTGGTTGACAATAATTTGAACTTTAAAAATGATGTTTTAAAAAAGTTACATCAATGAAGAAAATCAGCTTAATATGTATCCAAGTGTAATTAACTTATGGCCATATATCAGCCTGTTTCTTACATTTTAACGTGTTGTTTGTCTGTGTCGGATATCTGGACAATGCCTGCTGCCTTCAACTTCTTGGCGTGGTTTTTGCCTTCGTAGTGTTGAATGGCTTGTTTTGGCGAGTTGAAAGCAACCTGACACAACTTGCAGTACACACGGTCATTTTCATCCTTCATTTTCTCTATAACACTCTGAAATAAAAATTTCGCTCCTAGTTGAAAACAAAATGAATGCCTTTATATAAAAAGAAGACCTAAATCCTAGATGCTTCTGAAAATTCCTTATTTTACGCGACTACTTAATTCCGCGATTCTGCTGTTTTGTATCAAATCGCGAGAATATAAAATCGTGATCTGCAAGTTTTTGTTATAATTTTTTATAGGTCAAAATTGTCTTAAAAATAAAAGTGAGATTTTAAAATTCCAAGGATTGCCTCTCGTGATTTTATGCGGTAATTAATTCTTCGCAATCTACAGTATTAATTTAAATCAAGCCTTATATAAGCATATCACTGACCGATATCAATATTCTTATATTTATATTATGTAGAGCATTTATTCTAGTGCTTCAAACTAGGGAAACAACTAAAGACCCATATTTATCATTTGTTCGACTCAGTAATGAGTCCGTTATTCAATGTCATGATTTAAGCTGAAAGTTTTCAAATTTTCATTTTTTATGATGATACATGGTATAAAATTTCTAACTGGTAAATAAAAGCAAGAAACACAGCTTTTAAAAAATCTTTTGTTCTGTAAACAAGGCTTTTGCCAAGTTTTTGTTTATGGTATTTGTACTAGTATAAAGACTGTATGGGTACATTTATTTTGTGCTTGCCATTTAATTACGAATTAAGTTAAATGGTTTCTAGTGTTTTTCACATCTCATTTTGTTTTTCACAGGATTGAAATGGTTTTTTCTTTTAAGAATCAATAAAAAAAAAACCAAATGGCAAGAGCCTTAAAAGCTTGTTTACAAAAGAAAGAATTAAAAGCTATGGATGTTTATTGCAAATTTTGGTTGACAATTATCAAATTTTCAGCTAAACATTTAATTTTTTTTTAGCTAAATTGAAGCCTTAAGGTTGTATGGAACATTAATGTGGATAAGAATACATAATTGTCAAAATACTTTCACTGATTTAGAATTTTCAAACTTTTCAATATTAGGCCAAAAAATATATTTCAAATTTTTTTTTAAAAGTTAAAAATTATAAATTTAAAGGGGCATGCTCACGATTTTCGTCAAATTCTATTTTTATGATTTTATTATTTACAATGCTTTAGAAATGCATTTCTAATGATCAAATAAAATTTGAGAGTCATTCGTAGAGTTAAAAGCAAGATACAGGGCTCACAAGTCTTTGTCATGTAAACAAGGCTCGTGCCCTGTTTTTGTTTACATAGGTTCAATATACCAGCAAAAAATCTTTTTATTTATTTTAAGCATAGATAAACAGTTCCTAACATTTAAAACATTTGTTTTAGGTTTAAAACTGAAATTTTTTCTTCAACATTCAAAATGTAAACAAACGCTTTGTTTACACAGCGAAGAATGTCAAGCCCTGTAACTTGTTATAACTCAACAAATGACATTCAAATTTCTGTTGCCTATTAAAAATGCCTTTCTGCAGCATTGTAAATATTTAAAATCGGAAAATAATTTTTGACCAAAATCGTGACCATGCCCCTTTAAAGCTCCAGCAGGATTAAAAATTATGACTTACAGATTCGTAGGTGATGGTCAGACCCATTGTGCAATACTGCTAGGTAACAATTTTGAGAAAGAAAATAAATCAAGAAATCAAACATGATTATATTGTATGCCACAATAATATGGAGGTGTCCCATACTACCTAAATTATTAAATACATGTGACTGTGATATGATTGACCAGAAATAAGATGGCCACCATTCTGATTCATCCTCCTAAATATACATGATCTCGACCAAAGATATTTGAAACCCCCCCAAAAATGGAGAAATTTTACAACCGTACCTCACTCATGGCCTTATTCTCTTCTTCTTCTTCCTTTGGTTTGTCATCGGCTGGCTCTGTAACTGGATTTACCTCTGTGACAAGGTTAGCTGTGGTCACAAGGTCGCCCTGAGCCGCTTTCTTGGCCAGAGTGGCCTCCAGGGCTGCTGACTGCCTGTACAGACGGACTTTCTTGGCGTGGTGTTTCCCATTGTAGTGAGACTGGGCTTGGGATGGGTGATTGATTGTCAGATTGCACAGTTTACAAAATAAGGGACTCGTCATTTCTTCCAATGCCTTCTCCACATCAGGGTCAACTGGAAGATCATCTGTGGACCTCCGCTTCTTGGCTGGTGAAGGCCCCGTTATGGTATCCTTGGACGTGCTGTCTGGCAGAATGGCAGCTGCATCCTCAGGTTGTTCCAGTTTTTCTGTTGAAAGTGACTCGGTTACAACAGTGTTGTGTTCCACTTTGGGGAAAACTTCTGTACCCACCTCTGCTTTAATGGCTGGGGGTGAAGACGTGGACTTTACTCCCACCTTGTGTTCCACTTTACAAGGCTTTTTCACAGGTGGCTGCTCATTGGTTTCAGATTTCATCTCAACTTTATGTTTTTCTGCTTGCTTTATGTCTTTTGTATCATTCCTATTTGTGGACATGGCTTTGTTATCACTCTGAATGTCTTTTACACTGTCATTCTTATATGTGAAAGATCTTTGGTTACGATCAACTCTGTTGTCATTATGTGTGAGATTTGGCCCTCCTCTTCCCCTCCCCCTATGACTAGATCCACCTCGAAAATGAGGTGGAGGCTGGTTGTGTAGACTACCTCCATCATCCCTGTACCTGCCTCTACCTGACATCCCACCCCTGTCCATTCCGCCACGCCTTCGTGGCCCTCCACCTCTATCTCCCCTGCCCCTCATCCCACCTCTCTCTATTCCTTGATCCCCTCCTCTAGGATCCCGGTTGCTGTCCGGCCATCCTCTGTTCCAGTGTTCATTCCTATTCCATCCTTTATCCATATGATGATATGGTCCGTAAGCTTCCTCCACATGTGGATACATCTGATCATTTGCACTTCCCCTATTATCACTATATCCTCTTCTATCTGGAGGACCATCAAAATTATTATTCACTGGGGGCATCTGTGGTGGTGGTGGCCCTCTCTTGTAACTTGAATCTTCGTACTGTTTTCCATACTCAAAACTATCACCTCTGTAACTTCCACTGTATGCTCCCCTATTTAACCCTTGACCTCCTCTGCCACCTCTACTTGAGCCCATCTCATTAAATGTCCTCCTTCCCTGTTCGTCTCCTGGCTTTTCTGGCTGGCTTCTGTTGTTGACTTGGGGCGGAAAGCTGTCCCTCCCTCTTCCAGCCCCCGCTGCCTGTCCTCCACCCCCTCTCTTCTCCAGACGAGGATCTCTCTGGGGAGGAAGCTTCTGTTGCGGATGCTGATTGTGGTTTGCATTGCTAGCACTCTGTGTCTTTGCATCTTGTTGACCTGTGTAATTAGACTGTCCATAAGAATCCCATCCAGTTGATGATACACCTTGTTCCTGCAAATTGTTCATATAGCCATAGTAACCATCGTATCCAGATCCATAATAGCTGTTATTATAGTTGTAGTCCGCATTCTGGTAGGAGTCGTAATTAGCCTGACCTCCTCCGCCCGGAGGGTACTGGTTTGCAGTCGTGTAGCCAGAGTAGTTCTGGCTGGTGTTGTAATAGCCAGAGGTGTCCTTGTACTGGGGATAACTCTGTGTCGCAGGATCTGCTGTAGTAGTAGTAGTAGTAGCATAGCTGGATTGCTGATCTTGGGCAGGGTTTTGTCCTCCAGTCCAATCTAACAAAACAATACATATTTCTTTATTAAATGCAGGTTAAAGAAATCTCAGTAGTAGACAAATACATGTAAAATGTGCCTATAAAGCAGAAAAAAGTATTACTGAGAGTTTAGAGTACAAAAGCAACACTATGTTTAAAATTCATTCCAATTTTATTCTTAGCTGAAGGGATTAATATTTTGCTTACGGTAATGATGTTCATTTGTCACTTGGGTTAGGTACATGTGAACATATACTATAGTAGACTGTGACACATTATTTAAATTGCCGGTATGTATATTTGAGTGAGTGTGAGAGATTATATTTGAGAGAGAGAGAGAGAGAGAGAGAGAGAGAGAGAGAGAGAGAGAGAGAGAGAGAGAGAGAGAGAGAGTAGTTACAATTTGTCAACAAATACCTTGATTACTGTAATTGTATTGGGTATTTGTAGTGCTTTGTTGGGGTGTTGCTGTCTGCTGACTTGCAGTGGAATATCCTTGACAAAAAAAAAATTATAATCATAATACATGTACAATAGTTACAGCATCATGCATCAATGAAGTACTGTCGTTACATTGTGCATACCTTGATATGGATTGTAAGCTGTCTGTTGATATACATATTGGGAGTTGGGATCACTGGCGCCTGTAGTATTACTAGCTGCTTTTGGGGCTGTCTGTTGGTAGTAAGAACTGCCTACTGTGGAGTAACCTATAAATATAATACGTGTATTCACTACATCACTTGAGCTGTTCAAGAGAGACTAAAAATTCCAAACATGGTGAAAAGGATGAACATGATGATATGCCATGATAAAAATGATGACTTTGGTCAATGACCTAAAATCAGGAGAAAATTCATCATCACAATCCAAGGTATGGAGTCTGCACAGCTCTCTCCTATGCTTGAACATATTGTTTCTTAAAGCTGAATATTCATGCACTATCTGTTAGATAACCATTAAACCATTTACAAAGTCTGCATGTAGTGAGCTCTGACCTCATCAGCAGTAAACTATACTTTATCCTCTGACTATGCTTTTCTTGCATTGGTCAATGCTCTAATGGACAACAAAATATTCTTTGCAACCAACTTGGGAAGGCTAGATGGGAGAGGATATTCATACAAATTGGGGGTGGTTTGCAACAATGGTGAAAATGATGTCAACAACTATACTTTATTTAAAAAGATGACATTAAATATCTGTTAATTTCAGACATCATTATATCAGATTAAAGGGTATTACACTGTTTTGCTTTTCATCTGCTGATGAATTTGATAAATTTCAAAAAAGAATAATCACCATGCATATAGTTAGCTCGCTGGCTAAGACATGTTGACACACATTCTTAATCTTCCCACTTTAAGGGTTTTCAATCCACTCTTCTCCTCACAAACCTTTGGTAGATTTAACGACCAAAAACTGTGGCTAATTTTCATTGGTTCCAAGTGTATAGCTTTGTGAGGACAGGAGCAGATCAGATACCCTTGACTGATGGGAAGATGAAATTCTTACTTAATTATCCTGATAATTAATGTACTTACTCTGACCATAGTGGACTGGCTGCTGCTGATAGCCCTGCTGTGTTAGATTCTTCTCTCCTGACTTTTTAGGGGGTGGGGGAGGAGGGGGTGGTGGGGACTCTTCTCGAGATGTCATTGTGGTCTGTACAACGAAACAAAGATTAATTAAAAATCAACAGAAATAGCAAGACATCTTCATTATAGAAATGAAATCAATAGCTACTTAAATGAAACTTTGTAAACTGGGACTGTGTTTGTGTATGATATGCTGATTATACAGATTATTATCAGAGACATAAATAAGTATTTATGTCTCTGTTATTATACAGAAATTTTGTTGATATTGTTCTTTTCAAATATAGCCTTTATAAGATTAAAGATTTAGTATCATTTGTTATCACTAAAAATCGTAAAAAAAAAAGCTTTATACATGTTTTTAAAGAGCTACATGATGATACTTATTTGATGTATCTGGTTCCTTAGCAAAACAATGCCGTAAAATGTATCGAACAGAGACAATTCGAACTAGACCACATTGCCGTTTTACAGTTTAAAATGGTTGCCTTCTAGTGACAGTCATTGCATTTCGGCATTTCACTAAAATCTAGCTGAAATATTCAAACTGACTGTCATGCTTACATGGCTGCGACACCAAACACCATTAGATAATCATCAATGGTCACAAATCTTGAATTTCATCAATGAACATGTTGTATCGGCTAATCGACGAAAAACTTATAACAGTAAATTTTCACTTAAAAAAGAATTTAAATTTTTTTGATGGAGTCTTTTCAATAACGAAGTGATATTTTTTATTTCACAACGGATGATTTGTATATGGAAAAAATATTTAAAAGAATATATTTATTTCTTTTAACAGAAGGAGTACGGGAAAAAATGTTCTCCTTTGAGAACTTTAGTATTATAGCACTTCCGGTGGGATGAACAAATTAAGAAAATTAACATCATACACATTTTGCTCTATATCTCAATGAATTTGTTGAGAAACGCTTGATCACAGGTAGGTTCTTGTTTATTTTTTATACATGTTTAAGTATGGATTTAGGAAATCTCAATGGAAAATCTGTTTTTGGCTTTTGTTCTCAGTTGTTTCATTGTTGACACATCAGTTTTTATAGAAAGTACTGGTACATGGACAGTACATGTACAATGTAATGTGACCAGACTACATGGTATACAGATAAAACTTGTTCTTTGATAGGTATATTAATTAAGTTTAGTTAAGCTGAAAATTTTTGTAATTTTGTAACTTTTGTACATTTTGTAATGTTTACTAATGCCTCTGTGTAAGCTAATCACAAACATGATATAAGTCAAAGACCACAAAACTGTAGAGACAATAAAACTGGAATTTGGGTGAAAAATATTGTACACTGCCCTTAAAAAAAGGTACAAAAACCGGTACATATTATTGCTTAAATTCTTCTGATAAAGCACCTTATTTCTAAATCAACAAATACATATTGTCGCAAATGTCTTATTTTAAATGTTGTAATAAAGTTGTCTATGCTTTAAAATTTCATATTGTGTTTTATAATCACAATTTTCTCAAGAATCATATGAATTGAGCAAGTTTAGATGATAGTTTGTATACCAACTTTCTATGGTAAAACGTGAGAGTTGATGTCTCCAATCTACATCTTGTTCATATATATTACTGATATATACATCAACAGCAATGTTAAAATACAGCAGCAAATGTAACTCTACATAAATTTCTGAACATAAAAACTCACAACCATATCCTTTAATTCAGCATAATTTATGGGGAAAATGTTAAATCATCGTATATATTACGTACGGAGAGCTGGGCCAGATTCATGCATTTTTCTTAAGTTGGATAAAAAATTTTTCGATCAAAACATGAAACATATTAGTATCCCTTTAAAAACAAAGCTACCCAAAAAGGTATCTTAATATGAATATTTAGCAAGATAATTATCCCAATTGGTAGTTCACACCTTCACACGCGACAGTTTGTGTATACTACACAAGTATCAGTAGGTCACATGTCAAACACAGGTGATGTTTTCCAGTGTCTCACCAGTGAGAATGAGAGGAAAATGGCGACATTTAGCGAGAAATTCAAAATACTGTACATTAAATTTTGATATTTCACGAATTTTGGTATCCTGCCAGTACACAGTGAATGGGGTTGAAAAAACGGTACATTGTGTGTATACCGCCGGTACTTATCACATGTATGTAATCTATATGACTAAATACGAACCTCTGAGCAAATTTTTTGAAGATTTTAGGGTATCAAATCAACATGTACATACCAAACTTCTGCTCAAGTCATTACTTGTTCCTAAAAGTCAGTTCACACCAGAAACATTGTCATGAAGTAAAATTTTCTCCCATGTAATAATAGTTAAACAGTCTCGGGTCAAGTTGTATCCTATAAATTTCATATTTGTTTTTCAAATCTTGAAATTTTTTAGCATAGTCATTAAATAGAAACAGTTAATAATAATAACACGATTAAGCAGTATGGCATGGGAAATGTAAAACAAAAATATAATGGGAGAAATAACATACGATACTAACAGTAACAGCACACAAACCCACACACTAAAAGGCTGATATACTATATGTCTCGTACTTCTACTGTGGAATAATTTAAATTCGTAGGGGCCAATTTTCGTGGATGCTTCAGTTACTCTTTCATTAACAAAGATAACTCTTTCTAAAATTGTTTTCGTTGAGAATTTAAATTCGTGGGGGAGGGATACCCACGAATATCACGAAAATTGAGCCACCACGAATTCTAATGATTCCACAGTATTTCTCTCACTTTTTGTTGATAAATACACATACCAACCAGAAAAGAACAATTGAAATTGATATAGGGATAAAAAGTTCAAGACTTTCTCAAAATGAAATGTGCCCCCTCTTCTCACCACCAAGAATTTTTTTTTAAGGAACCATTTTAGCGAGTTTTTTTTTCATTAAATCAATAAAAGACTTGAAACATAATATAAAAACATTTTACTATAAAAAAATTTCTCTCCAACTCTCATTTGTAAATAAGGTTGGTTAGGACAAAAATATTTGGGTTTTGAAGTTTTCAAATGAGAACAGAAGCATGCTCTCATTGATGTTTTCCATAAAACTTTTAGCACAGCTGAAACATTTGGAATGAAACCTTATGAACATACAGTGTAGATATCACAGATATATTAATAAATATACCGGTAGTAGTATTTGTACATATAATGTGTGGCCTTGTATAAAAGTAAGTCAACATCTGTCATATGTTATCAATGTTCTTGTAGTAATGTAAACAACCATGTTATAAGTTATTCGCTGCAAGATTTGGTAAGAATATTTGATACAGTATGATATATTAGATACAACATATATGCGAATATGAACAGATTATACGTTTATTATAAGTATAACGTCAGTAAATATGGGATAGGTTGATTTGGCCAACAGCTGTTGTTGATCATATATATCAATAACATTTTCTACTTGATAAACAGAATTGACTCCTTATTAGAAAATGACTGCTAGTATGTTTTTTTTTTTATGTTACAAATTTTAAGAGTGACCGGATCAGGATTAATGTTTCAAATTTTTCAGTGTATTGTCAGAAAAACATAAAAATGCATTTATATTTTTAAAAGGTAGCTCTTAATATCATGATTGGAAAAAATGTATTAAATTTTTCATATTAATTTATTTTTACCAGATAATACATGTATGTGTGTTGAGTGTTTTATTACTGATAAAGTTAAATATTTGCAAAATTCCAAAGCTACTCAGATTTTTCTGCGAGTGTACATATTTTTTCTCTCAATAAAACAGTATGTTTGAATTTATCCAGAACAAATGATTTAAATATGACACAAATATTAGTATAAAGAATTGAATTTTATTCATTATGCACTATACAGTGGATTATTTTAGCCAGAACTATCCTTCCTTGAAGCAATATTTATATTGATCAGACTCAAGTTAGGAATTCAATATTTTTCTTAAGGTAATTTGATACTAGAAATATCTTCATTATATGCTTGACAGTTTCCTTTTACTGTTGACAAGCTATTAGTATCAATAAATCATAAGTTTAATGTATTTTTTAAAACTTTGCAGCAGTACCAACTACTACCGGTAATTGATTTTTGCAGAAAAAAAAGCAAGATTCATAGTGCAGAGTCATTTAATCATTTTTCCTTAGAAATATGCAAAAAAAAATTCCATAATAAATGACGGATGTTTTCACATCAAATTTCTATTTTAGAATTTTTACTCATTTGATCAATTTAATTAAGATGTACTTATTGTTGTTGTGTCTGAGATGAAATGGTGTTCTTTAAAAATATGTTTTTAAACTTAATGACATGCATTATGCAAATTCTTTAGTGCCCTGTTGAGAGATGATTGATAGCTAACTAGATCACAGGTGGTGTTTTTACAATGAGAGAGAGAGAGAGAGAGAGAGAGAGAGAGAGAGAGAGAGAGATTTCATTAAAGAATAAGTATAATATATGGATGTAAGAAGTATAAGTAATGATTATTATTTTCAAAAATTGGATCTAATGTATCTATAGTAGACTTCATATGCAAATATGTTACAGTGATTTATAAACATGTGTGGGCATATATTCTGAAAAATCTTCAATATACTGTAGCAGGAAACTGTAATTAAAACCTGATGTATCATAGATTGTTTACTTGTTGAAAATGTTATTTGATACATAAGGAAAAAAGTACCAGACTGAATATGACCTTTAATATAATGAAATGTACAAGTAAGGATGGAGCCTCGATGCATAGGCATTTTTAACATTTGCAGTTACAATTTTAAATTGGTGTTTTTAAAAAAAAACATAAACAGAGTAATTATAAATTTAAATGGCAGATTTGTAAGAATGGCTAAAATCCGTAATTGTGAAAGTTATGTAAACTTTGATTTTCAAAAATTTACCCCTTAAAATAGCCAATATATACTCTCACCAAAGTAACCCATCTTGGTGGTATACCTACTGTAGATTCCTAATTAACGTGAGAAATTAACATCCGCATAAAATCATGAAAAGAACATCTCATGGATTTTAAAATCACCCTTTTATTTTTTTGGACAGATGTAAACGAAATAAAACTATGATTAAGATTTTGGCTCTCCTAATTTTATATTCTTGCAAAATGACGCATATACGGTTGAACCATAGAATTAAGTACATCGTACTCACGGAAAATCAGGAATCTACAATATATAAAGTTAAAGAAAAGACACAATAAAGTCAGGATCAAAGTCCTTTTTTATATTATTCTAGCTTTGCTGAAATATAAGGTTTATTTTGTCAGTAGTTCTTGTACATTTTAACTGCCTGATGGGCCAAGATTAACTGCTTCCCTGTTAAGCAAAACAGTTCAGGAACAGTCTCTTCAGTGTTTTTTTTTTTCTTTTTGCGTTGTTGATTCTTAATCTGATGCGGTTTAGGGGAAAAACAAAAAGCCAGATTTACATACTGTGACAATTGGAATATTGATGTTGTGCTGTGCAGTGCCACATCAGTTTAATTGATTCACAGTTTGACAGCTCTAATAAATTGATTGCCAGTGCAAAAAAATATTCCCTAAACATGTTTTGTTATCACAGAGGCAGTACGGAGTCAAGATTGTGTGAATGCAATTTACATGATAATCAATTTTTCATGGATAGTCCATACCTGCAATAAAGCACACATTAAATTCATGATTTGTTTTTCTGGAGATTTTTTTTTTCTTTTTTAAAAAAAGTCCTATGTCATTGTTGACATTAATAAAAAGTACACCCTCTGCAGACCCCAGTAATCTCAAGATAACAGAAATAAGGCAATGAAATTTTGGGAGGAGAATTAAGTTATATCACTACAAAGATTACATGGTAAAAATAAGCTGTTTTTAATGTATTTTTTAGCAGAGAATACCAGTATTTGTGACTGGATTAAAATTGATTGATTATCAACTTGGGGAACTAATGCATTTAATACTTGTTTGTCAAGCAATTAAAAAAAAAGTTTTGATGGAATAAGGATGTTTTCCATCAAGAAATTGGGAGAAATTGGGTCTCTATACTCCAGCTATTGTGAACGGGTAGTTAAACACGTTTCTGACCAAACACATTTTTCATCGAATCAGTGATGCAATTTTCAGAAACCACAGGGGGCTAAGGCCCAGTCAAGGGATGGTCGATTTCAATGGAGAGCAAAACAATGTTGTTTACGAACTACGTTTTCCACAAATACGTTAGAGATAGCATGTCTGAATTTGTAAACAAGACGTGAAGTAGTAAAGTGAGAGGCAACAATAGGTGATATCAGATCTTATTTAGCCAAGGCAACCATCAAGTCCTTGTTGTAACCTTAAAGAAGTAAGTCTTAATGTCTCTTTCTATTTAGATATATACCTGATGTTAACAATGCATGTTGTTTATCTTCCTTACCTATATTTAAATCGTGAATTTGAAATGGATTTTCTTTTGGCTTCAATATTTCCTCGAATTATTTTGAAAATAATTATGATTTAATTTTATTGTTTATTATTAATGATTTAAAAAAAAAAAAAATATCTAGATGGTCATTGTTGTTACTATTCTTTTTAAATATTGTTAAGTAACAAGAGAGCCAACATCAAAGGTTAAAAAAAGTTTTAATTTTCAAAAGATAGCGATTTTGTCAATGAACAAATACCTATCAGATTAACATCCAAAGATCTATGCTTGAACATGTTTGTGTAAAATTTCACTTCCTGATGTGTGTTTTGATTGACGTGTTTGTTTTTGTCATCGGTGAAAATGACTCTCTCCATATGTCATCTGTACAAATTACCGCTGCCTCGTAAGATTCAAATCAATTAGTATGCACAACAATCTGGTGAAAAATACTGAATGAACCCAGCTAGAGACAAACCCGCAAAGCGGCTCAAAGTCATGATACATAATGTATGCATCGGTTATTTTTGTTTGTTTGGTGTACCGGTATATATATTTTTTTCTTCCTACCGGTACTTTAAATCCTCACACCCACTGGGTCTGCATACACAGGACAGTTTGTGTTTCAGGACATTTAATGTTAATACTGAGCTGCCCAGATTCTCATTGTATTTTGTGAATTGCAGATCTATCAAAACAATAGGTTTATTTTTTTTTTTTCTCTGGATGTTATTTAATTTGGCCATTTCTGTGGAGAAACTGATATAAACTAGGTGTGTAAAAGTCACTCAGTACTAACTTTTGAGATTAGTGGTCAACTCTAGGTATGTATTTTAAATTGGAATTGTTTGTATTTTTTAAGCCGCAATAAAAAAGTTGTACACGTTAATCTTTTACTACCCGGCACATTTTATATTCTATTGGCTATAAAAGATTAAGATGATTTTATTATTCGAAAGATCAAGGTGTGCTGGGTTGAAAAAACTGAAATATATCCAATCCAATTTCTCATTTGAATCGGATGATATTTAAACTGTCAGTCAGGATGTTTTTAAACATAGTAATGAAATACTCCTAAGTTTGGTCTATGGGGAAATGGAAATGTACACATACCTGAGTACATCATGCATGACACAATATGCAATTAAATTCACAAAGGTAAGGGACATGATTTTAAGGGTATATGCATTTGGTAAAAGGATACAGCTGAAATTGTTTTTTAGAGGTCGGCAGAAGAAAAAGATATATCTCTGAGCTTTTATTACAAAATACATGTACCAATTTAGTATTCATTGTATTACAATTTGATTTATTTTAGTAATCCTTTCTTTGTTCTGTTTTCTGTTCTTTGTTCTTTGTTTTCAAAAAAAAATTTATTTCTTAATTTTCTTGCTACTTTCATTTTGATGGATCATTAAGGAGGTAAAAATAAGTTTCATGTTCATTCACTTTCTTCTCTTGACGTGCTGTTTATTTGTATAAGAGCTTTGAAATTTTTCAAATACATAGTCTTCGGATAACCAGAAGGGGGGATATTACATTATTTAAGAGTTTTCGTCACATGCATGCAATATCTTATTAATTAAACATAATTTTTTCCTTCTCAGAATAATGCCGCCCAGTTCAGGGGAGCTATGGGGCCACCACCTAATGCCCTCCCAGGTGATGGTGGACTGTCTCATGCCCAATGGAGTATTAATACAGGTAGATTTATCTCTTATATTCTCAATCATTTAGGTATAGAAATCTCTTACATGTATTTCCTCTATTATGTGTAGGACCTACACTGTTATTTTTTCAACAAGAATTTTGTTTGCTCTTTTGGCATCTTTTTTATGCCTGTTAATATATACTGAGGTTTAATGTTAAAGTTTTTGCACTTGGAAAATTACTTTTACTTCTTGGAAAATAAGGAGTGTTAACTTAATGATAAATTTAATACCTTATTTAGAAATCTAAATTTAGAGCAAAACATTTCCAAACTAATTTTTTCTTTACGACTTTGTCCAAATACATAAATGCCAAACATATACAATAGGTGCCAATGTCGTAAACAATTTCATGCAAAATTTTGTACATAAAAATTGGATGTTGTCAATGTAGTAACAAATAAAAAAAATCTTTTAAGTTAATGGTGAATCGAGATGAGACTCTGGAGCGGATTAAAGCCCAGCTATGGGCTGAGGCCAGAAATTACCCTCTGTGTCATAAGCTCGGGGATCAGGGGTCATACATCTTTGTGAGTATCACTCAGGACGCCGAGAGTGAGGAGTTCTATGACGAGACAAGAAGGCTGTGTGATCTCAGACTATTCATGCCCGTGCTCAAAGTGGTTGAACCCATCGGGAACAGAGAAGAAAAAATCATTAACTATGAAATAGGTACTCCATTTGTTCTAAGGATGTTCTATGTTTGTACTTGAATTGGCTGTGTTGCGCGAATTTATTTCAGTATATACTTTATCGGTGTGAATTTGCATCAGTTTTTAGGATTAAATTATTTTCCATGATCTCTGCTCTTTGGTAATTTCTCTCTCAGTGTATAAAATGTGTGATGTTGGATTTTTTGCTAAGATGATTCTTAGAAATTTGTATGCGAATATTTTTGGATCTTAATTCTTTGTAAATGAAGATAATATAAATTGATTTTGACAATTTTCAGGTATGACTATTGGAATTCCAACCAGTGATTTTGATGATATGAAGGATTTGGAGGTGATGACATTTCGGAGGACAGCACTTGACATGTGTCGCAACGCCCTGGAACAGCGGCAGATAACCAGTAAACAGAGCGCTGCGCTGTATGCCTATCCTCCCGACCTCGAATCCCATGTAGACCTACCTCCCCATTTGAAGAAAAAGCTAGAAAAAAATGGTTCGTGTCTTAGTACTTGTAATTTGTAAGCATGCATGGTTGTCCAATTGTCATCAATGACATATACTTAATTACACCTAGATATGACAGGAAAATGATAATATATTTCTTACTATCTGAATTGAAATGAACATCTGCAGGAAAAAAATGTATTGTCTTATTTTCCCCCCATATAGTAATACAAATATTTCTTAATTAAAGTTTTGATGAAAGAAAGAAAAAGAATTATATTATGTTTTCTGTGGAATAACATAGCATAAAAAAGACTGAGAAAGTTTGTTAAATAAGTTAAACATTGCAATGCAACGTATGAGACAGTATTGGAGAAACAATAATTTTGTCAGTGGTATTGTAGTAAACAAGTTCTGTATTTGACATTTCCAGAGGGAAACGTGGTATGTTGTGTATGGATCGTCTCCGACGACGGAAACAGGAACAAATTCAGCGTCAGAGTGGAACACATGGCCCGGCCCATCGACGTCATATCGGAGGTCATCAGACGCAGGGGTCGTCTGATGGACATCACAAAACAGCAGGTGGAAGGCCTGATAGAAAGCTACCGAAGCACGTACGCTCTCAAAGTGTGTGGCTGTGATGAATTTCTGCTGGCAGAGAATCCAATTAGTCAGTATAGGGTAGGTATTAGAATAGGTGGAGTTTTCTGAAATATCAAAATAGGGATTTATGAAACAACATCAATTAACATAATGTGTTTACGTAGAGTATTACTCTATACAGCGTTATTTTTGCCATGTGTGATTTTTGCCCTTTTACACTTGCAAACGATTTCGTCAATATCAAAATAGGGATTTATGAATACAACATCAATTAACAAGAGTCATCAAAATGTGTTTACGTAGAGTAGTACTCTATACACCGTTATTTTTCGCCCCATGTAATTTTTGCCCTTTTACACTTGCAAACGATTTCGTCCCGTCTTGAATTCGCCCAGATACAGTTGTGTTAACAGAGATATTATTTGCAATATAGAATTCGCCCAGTCTTAAATTCGTCCTCTGACAACGAGGGCGAAAGGGGCAAAAATAAAAGGGGGGGGGTGAATATTTCCCTGTATACAGTAATTCTTAATCTGTTTAGTACACTGAAGACTTAGTATTTATTATGATTGTTGGCAATTATCATGTTCCTTCTTAGCACATCATACTTAACTGATGTTTTGTTTGTGTTTCTTGATTTGAAATATTTACCAAAAGTCTTCTTCTGCTCTTTGACCATGTTCTTTTGTTTCTGTTTTCAGTATGTCAGGGAATGTATAGCCTTAGAGAAAATCCCACAATTCATGCTTCTGACCAAAGAAAGTATTTATGCAACGCTCCCAGAGTGTTACTTCCAAATGCCATCATATTCACAAAGAGGTAACCAACCACCACCAAGTTCCAGTCTTCAATATACATTTACTTACCCCAACTACTGGAGATTATAGTTTTGGTCTGTCTCTTTTGAGCAAAGGGCCCCAATAGAGGCTATTCTTAAAAAAAAACAAAAAAACAACCAAACCCACCCACCCCCAGATTTATGTAAGAAAATATAGACTAAAATATAGACAAAATAAAACTAACAATCGAATTGTCACTCAGATGAGCAAAGTGTAAGATTGAGTTCTTATTTTCATAGATTGATTAGATTGATAACTTCCTGTCTGATTTGTAGGGCACCAGTTATTGCTGGACATCAACAACCAGCCAACCATCTCTCTCTGGGAAATTAACGCTGCCATCAGGATCAAAATAAACTGTGCAACATATGTCAACGTCAAAGAGGCAGGAAAGGTAGGGTGATGTCAATTTCATTACAAGTGCAGATTAAAAATATGTTGCTGAAAGGGATGGATTGAGACAAGGCCAATTAAACTGTTATACATGTACATGTGTATGATATTAGTAGACTTACTAAGAAATGATCTCCTTTGCAGATTTATGTGAAAGCTGGTATCTATCACGGAACGGAAGCTCTGTGTGAGGCGCAGGTCACCAAGGAAGTGGAGTCCAACAACCCGCGATGGAACGAGTGGCTTGAGTTCCTCAACATGATGGACATCCCACGCAGCGCAAGGCTCTGTCTGTCCATCTGCTCTGTCAACCGCAGGCGCAACAGGAAGGTCAGAGTTCTTTCCCTTATCACAATGAACAGTCAATTGTTTTTATAAATCTGTTAAGCAACTATGAATGGCAAAAAAAAAGGTGTTTTCTCTAAGACATACAAAGTATTTAACATACTTTTGTGTATACTACTGTAGAGGTTTCAATTAGTACATGTTTGATTGAATTATTTTTGAGTGTCTTTATTAAACTTTTTCTGCATGTAAAGTATTAAACATGTTATTTTTGTTATAGGTGACCTTTGCTCTAGCCTGGGGAAATCTACAACTGTTTGATTTCAATGATAGACTTCTAAATGAAAAAGTCAGCTTGAATCTTTGGCCAATGCCACAAGGAATGGATGAACTTCTAAATCCAATTGGAATTCCTGGTAAGTGTGAGATTTTTATGAAAAAGTAAGAGTAGAGAGAGGGGTGGAGAAGAGAGAGAGAGAGAGAAAAATCTTTGTCAATCCACATGATTGGTATTTTCGAATGAGAATGAAATACAGTAAAACCTGTTTAGTACAAACATGGATATAGCGAAGTTTTGTGGAGTCTCTGGTAAATCTCTCAACATATCCTTGCAGAATTTAACAGATATAACAAATTCTAAAAAAGTGAAATCTATGGTTAAAATGAATTTCGTAGAGATGATTTTAATCCTTAATAACGAATTTCTATATAGTTTCAAAAGTTAGCAATACCAGTTGATATAATAGTTTGAATAAATTTATTTCCACATACCGGGTACATTCCTCAATTGACAATTCAATTATTTCAGGTTTCACAAGAATGCATTTTAATATTTGTCTCAAAGAACTTTGATTGCAGTCTTATGGAAGAAAACATAAGTAAAGCAAATTCGCAACACTGATTATAACGTTAAATGGAAATAACAAATTTTGGATATAGCAAAGAAAATCCACTGGTCCCTAGGACTTCGCCATAACCGAGTTTTACTGTACATCAGGATTGCCTTTGTTTCTAGTATAAAATGACCATAGTAAAGTAACATGCATCTTCATGTTGCCGCACTGGATATATAACAAAATATTGGATATTGAACAAAATTAGGTTCATATACATATGTAGATGTTTCCAAATAAGACTGTTTGTTTCAGGATCTAACCCTGATGAAAAGGAGACTGCCTGCCTGGAGATAGAGTTTGACAGGTTTGCTTTCCCAGTGGTACACCCCCAAGAATACGAGTACGAAGAGCTGGCTCATTTTTTGACAACTAAAGAAAGAAGATCACATCTACTGGTAAACTTCTTTTTCATTCTCAGGAAACAAGTAAGCAAGGATTATTTTAATGAGGGTTCAAAGTCTGTTTTGTACATGAATGTAATGGAGATTGATGGGTGAATCGTGTTGTTATTCTTACAATAGGAGACACCAACCATGCGACAGAAGGATGAGGAGACTATAAGAGAAGTGGTGCAGAGAGATCCATTGGCCGAAATCTCATATCAGGAAAAAGAAACATTGTGGAAACAAAGGTAGGTAACTCATTGCAGACTAATTCAAAATTACAAACATTTTCATCGTTTTGACTTTATTGCATTTCAGGTGTTTGCTGTTTCAGTGCATTATCAATTTTGTTACTTTCCCTTTCAGGGAGTTCTGTATGTCTCTTCCTCAATCTTTGCCAAAACTTCTACAAGCCATGCGATGGAATGACAGAGAAAATGTTGCTCAAGTTAGTGCCTTTTTCAATTGAATACATATACTTATAACTGGGGTATCTTATACAACTTGCTTACTCCAGTGGTTATCAAATACTAGAGTGCCTGTGTGTGCTTTCAGTAAACAGGCAGATAGAAAAAGAGGTAGTTATGATGAGATGGATGCAATGGGGAAGCTGAATTTTTTGTGGAGTGTCACAATCTTCACAATATTAGATGTACAAGTGCATTTTGGATTTCCTTTTGTTATAAAGAAATATTTATGAACCATACATGGGAGAAATATTTTAAAATACAATGTGTAATTGATATCCTATTTTAGGGTTCTAGTGCCAGAAACAAATAACTACTGCTTAACATAAAAAGCACAGTACGCTGAACTTGTATTGTAAATACTAAATGTGATTGTAGATGTACATGTTACTGAAGAAGTGGCCGATTTTGGAGCCAGAGGTGGTCCTAGAGCTACTGGATTGTTCATTTCCTGACCCTCACGTTCGGAGCTTTGCTGTTCGATGTTTGGAGCAAAAATTGACAGATGAAAAACTACAACGATATCTACTACAACTTGTTCAGGTGTGTTTTTCACCCCCCAAAAATGACATCAATTTTCACGGAAACATTTAGAAAAATACATTGATGGAATATGATAGATATCATCCTTGTAGTTTTTGATAGGAGGTAAATATTTACATTGTACAATATTTTTTCTGCAGTTTACCAGTAAATATCTACATATATTTTGCACAGACAATCAAAATAGTTGGAGTTCTTTATTTGTGACTTCTATTTCAGGCATTAAAATTTGAGCCCTATTTAGACAATACAATAACCAGATTTTTACTGAAGAAAGCACTTATGAATCAGAAAATTGGACAGTCTTTCTTCTGGCATCTCAAGTGAGTATCATGCACAGTGCCTCTCATATGAATTATAATGATGTACTAAAATGCCAGCTTTAATTTTGAAAACAAATCTATCCACAAAATTATGCCCCTTCAAATCTAAAAATTTTGACCTGTTTACATATATTGGCTAATATAAACACCACTGTATCTTCCTTTCACTTCTGTTAGATCTGAAATGCATCAGCCTGCTATAAGGACACGGTTTGGACTGGTGTTGGAGGCTTTCTGTAGAGGACTAGGGCCTTACCTCAAAGTCCTGACCAGGCAGGTGGAAGCTCTGGATAAACTAACCAAACTAACGGATGCTCTGAAAATGGATGTCAGAAATGTAAGGAATGGAGCCTGCATTTCTTAGTACATAATGATATGGCTTTATTGATATGTCATGGAATTGGGAATTTCAAAAGCATACAGAAATACCAATGTTTATTAAATTTTATATTTAATTATGTGATTCATTTGTTCATACAGGATCACATAGAACAAATGAAGCACCTGCATCTACAGCTCCAGCAGCCAGACTACCACGAGGCGCTCCGCAACTTCCTGTCCCCCCTCAACAATAGCAACAGACTCGGAGACTTGAGGTGAGAGGCACCTCAGATATTTGTGCAAGTGTATTTGAGATCAAGATTTGCACAATTACATGTAAAAGTGAAGTGGTAAATGATCTTTTTTTATTCTAAACAGTGCTGCTGATTGCAAGGTGATGAAGTCAGCTAAGCGACCCCTGAAGCTGGTGTGGCAGAATGCTGATCCAATGGCAGACATCTACTTCCTGTCTTTCAAATTCTTTTTCAAAAATGGAGATGGTAAGATTTTGTAATTCATGGACATAAACAAATGTGCATGTATGTTAAATGTTTTAGAACTTGTTACATGCATAAAGTCTTTATGTCTTCTTCTATTGTATGGTGTAGATTAGTTTAAGAATTGAAATATAGTTAGTTTTTTGGGGTTTTTTTTTTAAACAATACAATGTACATAAAAATATAACGTCAGTAGAGAAATTTTGATGTACTGTCTGTCTTTTAGATCTAAGGCAGGATATGCTGACACTGCAACTGTTGAGGGTCATGGACTCCCTCTGGAAGGAGGAAGGGCTGGATTTACGGTATGTGTATATATGATGGCTGTTCAAATATGGGCAGAAAAAATTTCATACTCTCTTTTGCCAAAAAAAAAAATTTTCCTCCACTATCAAAGTTGTAATATCCCATGTGCTTAATATTTATTTTTACATATATATGAAATTTTTCAATAAAATTGGTTAAATTGTGGAAAAGTGGGCATATTAATTTACAGTACTTATACTTTAATTTAAAACTCGAAGTCTTTAATCATTACAGGTTGATTCCATATGGATGTTTATCGACAGGAAAAGAGTTAGGACTTATAGAATGTGTACGTGATGCTCTTACGATTATGGACATTCAGAGCAAAACTATATCAGGTGCTATTCAGATTAATTCCAGTAATCTTCATCGATGGATCAAGGACAACAATAAAGAAAAGTAAGACACAAAGGATTCACCGTTCAAGTCTTTACAGAAGTCAATTTCTCAGAATGAAAGTACTGATACGTGTACATGTGGTACATAGCTGGCTTTATGTAAATAAAAATGTCCTTTTGTTTGCAGGTATGAGCAAGCCATTGAAACATTCACCCGGTCCTGTGCTGGCTACTGTGTAGCCACATTTATCCTAGGTATAGGAGACAGACATTCAGAGAATATCATGTGCACAAGGGATGGCCAGGTATAACACTTTTAAATTACTGTATGTCAACATTCACATGTACATGTAAAAGAAGTATTTGATATCTGCACTAATTCTTTCAGTCAGTGCTCAAAGATTCAAACACATTTGTAACCACCTGTTTAACATATACATGTACCAAATTTTGATTTCTAGCAAACTATTTTCCTTTACGTACTATGAAATTGTACTTTATTCCTTGTAAACCACTACAAAAAGTCATTTAATTATAATAAATTTGTTTCTTCAGGTATTTCATATAGACTTTGGTCATTTCCTGAACCACAAGAAGAAGAAGTTTGGTATCAACAGAGAGAGGGTCCCGTTCGTCCTGACGGAGGACTTTGTGCGGGTCATCGTCCGAGGATCTGACAAAACGTCTAAACACGAACTCTTCCGAGAGTGAGTCTCTCCTATTTCATTTAACCTTCATTTCTTCTAGCGTATTTGATTATGACTTATAGCATACTTTATATCTTTTCAACAATTCAGATTTGGAATGTAGATTTAATAAATTTTCCATATGCAAAGTTATTATCACACATTGCTTTAAAATAATTTACATTTTGAATGTCAATTTCATTATCTTCTGTATCTTAAGTGGAGAAGGAATGTAAATAGATATGATAAGTAACTTGTTTTTCAAATTTCAAATAAATAACATCCATTTTTTCCTAAACTTTCAAGGTTCAACAGACTGTGTCTAGAGGCTTATCTAGTTCTTCGCAAACACGCTCACTTGCTCATAAACTTATTAACCATGATGCTGTCATGTGGAATCCCAGAGTTACAGTCCCTGGACGACATCAGTTACGTGCGGAAGACGCTAGCAGTGGAGGAGACGGAGGAAGAGGCCGCCAAATATTTCAATTCCCAATTACAGTCCGCCCATGACGGTCAGTGGTCCACGAAGGTGGACTGGGTGTTCCACTTTGTGAAGAATCTCAGCAAATAGAATGGCGAGAATGGACACTGGTGGCATATATATGTATGGATAACTGTAATAAAGATATAGCGGATGTTAAAAAGACACTTGTGTGGCATATACAGGCCAGTGTCATGAGGACAGTGGGGAGGTGACATAAGTGATACCTACTCTCCATTGGTGATAATTTGTGTTCAATTCATTTCTATTTAAAACATTTTGCTCTTGGAGTGATGGATCAGCCAGCAAAGAAGGAGGAGGTTCCTAGTAATTACTTGTCTTTCATATCACTGGTATAGTCATTGGAATGCAACATTTGCAGGGAAATGCTACCCATAGTGATTATTTATGAAGAATTTTTTTATTCTTAGTAGCAGTTAATGAGAATTTAATGCATAATGGAAGCATTTTAATCCCATCACCCCCTATATTATGTACGTGTTTCATACAGTAAGTTGCATCATTTGAAATATGAGATTCAACACACTTCTACAAATTTGTGACAGATTTTATAATGGTGCCGTATTAGAATCAGTAGAAATACCCCACATGCAGGTATTTACATTCTGTCCCTAATAATTTAAGTATTTTAAAGGTCAAGGTTATATACCTTAACACCAAGGTCAGAGGTCATACTACTGATACAACAAGAAAGCTTGATCAATGTGGGGACTGCAGTGTCCTGACACAATTGTTTTGAAATTTAATTTTTTAGTTTACATACATATTATGAAAAAAATCATGATTTTAATGTACTGGGTATGTATGATTAAAAAGTAAGCAAATATAATAATACGTAATTATAAGGTAACTGGTTTACATTTCCCTGTGTTTAATGTCTACTGGATAGAGTCCCAAGGTTGTTTTATTTTGTGATATTTTACATACAAGTTGTTATAAAGCATTAGAATTGTATTCCATGGGAAAGAAAGCATTGTATTTGGCATTCAATATCATACATGTTTAAAACTAGTGAATTTTTATAGGTCTGAATGATGTTTGCTCAGAGAGTGACATTATGTAGAATTCATGAATAGCTCTGACTTCATCCACTGGTATCTTAAGAGTTGCTATTAGTCAATCTTTTTCAAAAAAACAATTTTAACAGGTACATGTACTAGTGCTTGAACAGTTATTGTATACATGTATTAGAGACTTGAGCGTGTGTAATTGTAAGGTTGTAGTGTTTACAGTTGTTTGACTTGCACGATATTGTTATTAGTATTGTATTGAAGTCTATAGTGCTACAGAAATTTCCATATGTTAATGTATATTTGAAGTTTGTTACGTATATGAGTAAGTCAACATTATCTTTTCTCAAGGGAGTGCAATCAATATTATACTTTTGTGTGAAAGAAAATCATGGTCAACTTGTGTAAAATCGATCAGTGTAAAAGCATTTTTGGAGCAAAAGACTACCTATTTATATTGTGTGCATGTGTGTAAGGGTAAGATATAGACCTTCAGTGTTTTATAGAAGGATATAAAATACAATTGATTTAGCAGAAATATTATTTTGCATATTTTGTATTAAATAAACATTTTATAATTACAGTAAAATATGCGTTTGTTATTAATTGTGATATATATATGTGTACTACCAAGAATGAAATGAAAACTGAATGGATGACGGTTCCTACACTTTCCCCAGAAATCAGAAACTGATTTTGGGGACCAAGTGCTTCGTGTGGTAAAATTAAATAATATCTTCTTGCAATGTGTTCGTCTCTATTGGGGGACATTTATGCCTTTTTCTTTGTTTTGCTGTCTAAAACTTACCAATACTGGTACATGTACTTATGTTTACAATCCTAACTGAATAATAAAGTACATGTAAGAGGAATGGCTGTAAAATAAGGGAAAACATACTAGTATATTTTCAATATTTATTTATTGAATTTTCCTTCATGTTTCAAGCATAGCGTTAAATATGTAAGAAATGTCAAATAATTCTCGTAAATAACAGTTAATAAATATAAAAGAAACAATTGTGGATTTCTGCATCTTAAGGAAAAAGTGATAGTCAAATAATTGCAAATATGTGCTTTTACATATTACTCATACAGCAATATAAAATTAATGGACAGAACAATATATATACAAATGCATATTAAAAAATGTGTAGCGTTATTACTCAATATAATTTTTTTCATTCACTATTAAATGTTTATAATTTTACTTGAAAATGATCAAAACACCTCAGTAAAAAAGCAATGGAATGTGAAAGTATACAAGAATAATAAATAATAATTTTATCTTAAAAAGCTATACTAATTTGGTAGAGTTACATTGCACACAAGTGTTTACCATGTTCATACGAAGAATGAATTCTGTGCTCTAGCTATAAAATAAAGCGTTAATAGCAATTTATTTTCTATTCTTACCAAATATTCATTAAAGGCCCCGAAATGCATTGTATACATTGTATGAAATAAGCAAGAAGAGTTTTTGAAAGACATCTCCGTCCTGTATGATAACTGATAAACTATACTGCTTGGTGCTTACAACAAAGGATATTAAATTTGTATTAAATATCAATATTAATATTAAAATTTTGTCTGACAGTGCAGTCTGTTCCTAAATAGGACTTGTTAGTCAGCTCCTTTAAGAAATTTGTTAACTATTATTTCATTGAAAGAAAGAAAAGAGAATAATTTTGATTAAAATGATACAATGGATCTCCGAGATGTAACCTAACAGTGCAAGTGTATCGGAGGCAACTTGGTTACACACTAATTTACACAGGTGAATAAAGATCAAAATGTGACCCGGAACCTCTCTCTGTTTTTAAAAAGCATCCTGTGATTGATGCACCTTGAGTGAATAACAGTTAACAAGAAATAACAGTGAAAGGGGTGGTAAGAGACATTAGTCTCTACACATTAAGAGTGAGGGCATAACAAATCACTCCATTACAAAGAAAAAGTGGAGTCCAAATCAACAAGAAAGGAAACTCATAACGTTCATCACAGAAAAAACTGTCACATCATCAAATAAAGATACTGGTTTATAACCACAATCTAATATCAAAAGATCTTCTATATATTTCCATGATCATGAAAGACATCTAACAGTTCTATGGTATCAACAATCTACATGTGCTGTGCTAATTAACAATTCTAAAGATGATCCTTACACTGCAGTGACATCAATAAATAATAAAATAATATCTCATATGATATGTCATAATGCAACATGACCCAAAAATAAGATACAAACTAACAAGAAACAAACAGAAATGTCATTACAGAACACAATGGATGACATCATATGCTCCCAACTGGTACATATATACATGTATTGAACGAATGAGATGTACATATACATACCATATAAATGCATTAATACAAATATCAAACACTTACCGGTAGGTTATTCAGTTGTACAGTAAGTAGCTAGGGCACTAGGATCAAGTGACTGAAGGGTTGAAAGACATCTAGATCTCCTTATTTTACACAACATTTAAACCAAATTTGTTGCAGAACTGTAGCTTCATGGGAAATTCAGGTTGATGGACCGTTGAACCATCCGTCAACCTGATCGAATTTCCCATGAAGCAACTGTTCTGCAGCTAAAACCAAATAATTGGTAAGCATACACTGCAAGACAACAATCTATTGATTGTGCGTACTAAAGGGTAGTTGTTTTCGGATCAAATTGACTGTAGGGTTTACAGAGTAAACAATAAACAAAGATACATGGAAGTTTTGTACCAGGTACAGGAATTTTAGGTCTACATCTATTGATTGTATCCTTTCATACAATTCTTTTTTGATATTGTAGTAAATGTTCACTAAGAATCATTTATAGGCTGTTCTCCAAAATGCAATAGGTATTGTACCGGCATATATGCAGCTTCCTAAAAAAACGCTCAACACAGCATATATAAAAATATATATACGCTCTACATGTGGTACAAAATTAAAGAAAAACAATTGTTCATGAATATTCTGTGCGAGTATGTACGAGTGTCAGATCTTTTACCGGGTTATTGAATTTCTATTTTCTAGTCACAAAAGACATTCATTTCTAAAATTTCATTCCACACATGAAAAAAATTATGCATGCAATAAAAAAGTTTTGAGTCAATTCTTTAAAAAAATTTGCATAAAAGAACAAATTTCTAACCTCGCTCCACTGGGATATTGAAAAGTCATATGTTAATATGCATTTTCTCTGGACATTATTGTAGAGAATTTCAAATTCTTACAAAATCTCTTTCAGAATAAACAATGGCATATCTTTGATTGAGTAAAATTTCATCAATCTTTATCATCATACTGTATGGTGGGTAATTTTCGTCCAGTGTTATTTTTCGCTCTTTTTCACTTGCAAATGGTTTCAGCCCATCTTTAAGTTGCCAAGACAAGGATGTGTTTAAAGAAAGACAATCTGAGACATTGGAATTCACCCAGTCTTAAATTCACCCACTGATAATGAGGGCAACAGGAGCGAAAATAAAAAGGGGGCAAATATTTCCCTGTATACAGTACTTAATTCTTACACAAGAATTTTGGGTATTCAAAGGGGTCCTAATAATTTAGAAATTATTTGTTAATTTTTAACATATATAATATATATATTGTCACTAATTTTGATAAAAAAATCTTTAATTACTATAATAATGAATTTTGGGGAGTTTTATTGAATGAGTTTAAATAAAATCTACCTCCTGTATTAGTTTACATCACAGACAAGCTTAAATTTGAAAAAAAAAAAAGAGAGACTAATTATAAATATCATCTACATCACAAAAAAGTTTGTTCTTGAGAAAAGTGGAAAAATGGATCTAACTTACAAGTATCAATTGATATTCAAAATGTACATGTAAATGTCTAGCTAAATAATGAAAAAATTATTGCAATTATGAACAAAAATATCCGATATGTATCATTTTTTGTTCTAAAACTCATCGTGTAGCACCTTCTTGACATTAACAATTTTACTGCTGATAAAAATGTCTTTGTGTTTTTTTATTTCCTCTACAGAGAGTTTCCCATCCTTGTTGTCATCCATTAGAGACATCAGGTTTTTGGCCTCCTGCAAGGACTGCTGTGGGTTCCGAGGATTCATGTACTCCTACAAACAAATCCATGAATAAATAAAACAGATTGCATTACAGCTCAATGATCTTTTCAATTCAGTTGTTACATGTATTGACCTGTACATTATAACACATAATATTAATTTAAAATTACATTTAGATTACCTTTTCCAATGAACAACAATCAAAAGATCATAAAATTTTACATGTTAACTTCTAATAGAAAAAGTAAAGGTATAATTTACCATATACCGGTAAATCAAGAGTAAGACTCCAAACTTATTTCGATAATTTAGTTGGGAATGATAGTCTTTGTTGATTGATTGGGGAATCAAAGTATACATTTAAATAAATTTCAACAGGGAGTGAGACCCACCATCATTTCCTCCTTTGTGGCCACCCCGTCATTGTTTTTATCAATGGCCGACACAAACTCCTTCTCTCTGACCTTATACTCCTCATCTCTCTCCTTTTCTGTCGTTGGATCCTCCTCCATGATGTCTGGTTTAGAAAATTCTTTTAAAGTCAGCTTCCCATCTTTGTCAACATCTGTTTAACAAAATTAAATAAAATCATTGATAACAGTTTACGAGATTTTATTACACGTACAATGAAATGCAAAATATCTGCCTCATGAGAAACTAATACATAATTATACATTCACTAAAAATATTTGTCAAGGGTCAGAAAATTGATTAAAAGTTATATCATGTTAATACTACATGCATTTGTATTCTGTAGTTCCTTTTACAGTTCAGAGTTGTGCCTTAATGATCATTTAATAAATATCTCCCATTTTATCATTTTCCAGAAATCTTACCTAAAGAATTGATTATGGAAAGAACCATATTTTCGATCAGCTGAACACTATGTTCTGGATGACGAAAGCTGAAGAATTCCTCTACATCCAGTCTGTTATCAATAGGCTTAATGTCAGCATCTGTCCATTTAAACTTGTACCAGACCAACTTATCTCGCTCTACGAAAAATAAATACAAGATATTGTACGTACTTTCATTCTGCAACGGCTGTGTTAAGGATCGACGTTTAATTCAAATTCAAACTTTCATCTTACCATCATCTTGCAAGATATCAGTGTCATAGTCTTCTAAATACTTTTCAGTTTCATTCAATCCATGCCCCTTTGCTAACAAAAAGTGCTTGTAATATTCCTTCCATTCGACATAACCTGCAATAACAAATGAATTCAATGTACATGTATTTCATCAACTATGGTAATGTAAAAAATACACAATTCAGAATAGTACACTTGTTACTTATAAAATTCCATCCAATGAAATTACCAGTATGCACTCAAAATAATTAAGGATCTTAACTGGATTAAAAAAAAATTTAATATAATTTTTTCTTCACCAACCATCTCCATCTGGATCTAAGTGTTTAAATATAGCTGTATTTTCCTCCATGGCTTCATTCATGTGTTCATTAATTTTGTCCAAAATCCATGAATCCAGTTCGCCTTCATTTAAGTAACCATCAGAATCTTTATCTATTCTATAAAAACAATTGACATGTATAACCATCACTTCTGAATCACTAGTCTTTATTGTTAATTGACCTCAGTCGATGTTTCACTTGCAAGACAGTTGCAAATAAAGAAAATTTGGTAACAAAAAGTTTGCATTACTTTCATCCTATAAAGTGAATGATCCTAGCTTGCATCTGTTTTTTCATAATTTTATTATGAAATTATTCTTGGATAGGATATCCTAACTATCTTATATGGGAAGAAAACCAAAAAGCTTCCCAGTGCTACAAATTAGTTTTCTGTTGGCTAACAAACTGTGATCAGTTCCCTTTTCTAACATACCCTTTTTTGGACTTAAACAAAGCTTCTGTCACTTCTGTAATTAATTAAGGTTATAAGAACTACAGACCCTTGCATCAATACCCAAAACAAAGTTACAACATGTACAAGGGTACATGTACTGATTTTCTGTATTGAATTTGAGACAGACCTACAAAAGGCCAACATAATCATGTAGCTTTATAGAGGAGAAGTAATTCATAACAAATACATCATGCATATCAAGATACATTGCAGAGTTACACAAAAATATATTAAAAACTAAAGAAAAAAAAGAGGAAATATTGCAAATTAATTGTAATCTTATGTCTATTAACCTAATTTCATATATAGAAGGATGCTAGATCAAACTGCACAATTAAAACATGCCAGAATGGTCCCCAGATATCCAACTACAAATTTCTACTCTCAAAATACCGACTTATAAGCGAGTACGGTACATGTATCTACTCTATCTTACAAGTGACCAATTTTGTACCAAATAGTTAAGGTGCTTCGGTTTACCCAAAATGGTAACCCAAATGAACCCCAAGGTTAAAATGGTAATCCAAATGGAAAATCATTACAATATAATCATTAATATCAATCTTATTACAAATTTTAAACTAATTTCACTATGAAATTATATTTTTAAAACTCATACATGTATATGGGGTTGTTAGCCATTTTTTTTAGACATATAGGGTGATTTCACCATGCATCGGACACCTTTGGATTTTTCCCTTTGTTCACACATCAAATATCATCCAAATATAAATAAAACTTGTTTTAAAAGTTGCAGGTTTTCCCCTTGCTTAATTACTGGAGAAAAAATTGTGAAATTGTTAAAAATGTAGAAAATAAAGCAAATTAATGAAGTGTTGAACTATTTCACCATGGATCGGACAATATTTACCAAGCATCGGACAGCTATAGTAGTGCAGTAGAGATTAAAAAATAACAACATTTTCTGGTTTTAATGCAAAAATACAAAGTTTAGGAAATATTAATTTATTCAATTGCTATTCATATTTCTTATAATGTAAATCCTCAAAACTACATATAGGAATTTAGGCTAGTGCTTCTGTTCAAAGGAATATTTATCATAAGGGGTTCTTTATCGTGCCAGCTCCTACAGGAACTTTGGACTAAAAAGGGTGTGTCCGTAAAACTTGATATTTAAGTGATTTGAGGAAAACGTTTGTATCGATGATTTTTTAAATTTTTATTTTACTTCACATTTAAAGTACATTACAAGGAATGGACACATAATCTCCGTATTATAAGAAGAATTCATGCAGTGAAAACTGTCCGATGCATGGTTAATTTGTGTCCGATCCATGGTGAAATGAACATATGGTGCAATAATGACCTTGACATTAATTGTTCAAATTTCTTGGACTTATTTTAATCAAATTTTGTTTCAAAACTTACTTCTTTCTAATTATTTTACGCAGAGAGTGCATGTTCACTAATTCACAATCAAATGCACAACATTCAAATAATGCTTTTGTGTAAAATCTTCGTAACTAAATTTTCAATAATGGCGTATTTGATGTCATTTAGCGATGTCTATATTTCTATTTCTTTGACAATGTGACTGTCAAATTCGTAATAATGATAAAGTTCATTTGTTTTAATTCAGGAATATACGAAACAACACATGAGCGCATGCACATTTATTTGTTAGTATATTTATAAACAAAGTTGTCCGATCCAAGGTATGTGTCCGATGCATGGTTAAATCACCCTACCGGTAATGAACATGTCTATAAATTAAAATCACACAATCCAGCTCTTGGTGCAAGGAGGCAACACCAAAAAAAGTCACAATTTCAGGTTTTTTTTTTAAAAAGGCCGGCAAATATTGTTATAATTGTAACGGTTTTAAATATGATACATTATTTAATTCATAAATTGATGCTATTGTACACTCTGTACATTCTTATCAGTAATGAGTCCTTAATTACTCCACCTGTCTATGCTATGAATATACCGGCAATGTTTTCAACCAGTAATCCATACATGTGACATCCTTTTTAGTAATTTTACAAAATTCAGAAATAATACATAGAACCATTTTAACAGGAGCTTGGACTTTGGGTAGTTGTGTTAAACAGCAATGTGACATAGGCCTATTTCATTGTCAGCCACGGCTCTCTGAAATCAACAAGATTTGTCTGGTTTTGAGCTAAGACTACGCAATTGGTGGATATTTCGTTTGACACCGCATCATTTTTAACTTGTTTTGACGCAAGAAATAGATAGCTACGTCCTACTGAAAGTCCAAGGCCTTGTTAAAATGGTTCTATAATATATATATCTCCAGGCCTTGGAGTCGAAGATTTTGATTTCTTTGAACAGATATCAGAAAATTCTGAGATCAAATTCTCTCACATCAACATTATCACCATCCCCACTTTTTGGAAGGATGTAAAAAATCTACAAGTCAATAAACAAATCTGACAGCAATAAATAGAAGTTTAATACCCCCCCCCCCATTTCATCATGATGCTACATGCCTGATAGTGTACTCATCACTTTCCACCGGCTAGCTTAATTTGTGATAAGATACAAAGTCCCCATATCTTATTTTTAAAATATAATTTCACAGTGTAATTCATTACAGAATTAGTGAAATAAAGATTTATTTCATTAATAAAGTGATAATTTTCCATATAGATTGCCATTTGGGTCGTTTGTGTCACCATTTGGTAAAATCGACGTACTAAAATAGTTCTGAGAAACTGTCACATAGTTCTCTGAAGGTAAAAGTCTAAAATGATACATTCGTTTGACCATTTTAGAATTGGTCAACACTGCACTGGTCGAAGAACTACATCATACTCTCTCTCATTAAAATTAAAAACAGGTGTATACCTGTGAAAAATGTCCACCAATTTTGCCTCAGCTATTTGTATTGGCTCGTCGTCTATCTCTTCGTGATTGCCAAGGAAAACTTCTTTGTGAAAGTCTTTATTAATGTGACCATCCTTCTCAAACTTCACTGCATCCACATGATCTGGAGGTAGCAATTTTTCAGCATCAATTGCAGGTGAATTCGATTGACTTTTATTAATTGTGTTTATTGATCGAGGTCTGCAATAAACAGAAATTAAAACTAATGTAGATATAGTTGCTGCAAATAAAAACTTCATTTCCATCGTTTTTGCCTGTTTGGGTCGTCAGCAATGACTTTACTGCGTACACAAATTGATCACAGCGCCATCTCAAATTTGAGTTCTACGTCATAGTTTTCTGTATTAAATAATTCGCAATGTAAAATGTGTTTGGCGTCAAGATTTTTAACCTAAAATATTCACCTATAAGTAAATTTTAAAGAAATATGTGTAAAATATTATTTCATTCGATATTATACAGCTAAGTGTATAAAAGTATCATATGATCTGCCGCGGATGAATTCAATATTGCCGTAGAAGTAGTCCCTTTGTTCAAAGGAAAAATATGGCGGAGGTGAAACCAAATCCACTTACAACAAGAGACTTTAGTAGAGTAATTCTCACTTTGGAAAATGTTCTTATTCCTGATGATAAACTTTCTCCAACCCCATCAATGCAAGATGGATTGGATTTGGATACCGAAACAGATCTAAGAATTCTAGGTTGTGAGCTCATTCAGTCAGCAGGGATTCTGTTAAAACTACCTCAAGTAGGTTGCGTTTTGTTTCCCTGTATCCAGTATATTTGATTTGTGAAGTAAATTTTACGTCATTCAGAATGTATATCTTAAGAATAAAGTAAGCTTTAGATCGAATATACGTCTGATAAAGTAGATGTGCAATCACGTGTTTGAAGCGTGAAAAGTCGGTCATTGTTATTTTTGGAAAACGACAATGGTTAATACAAAAATGTTAAAAGTTGAAGAAATCATAATTTTTTTCTTTTTGCAGGTTGCAATGGCTACTGGACAGATTCTCTACCAGCGTTTCTACTACTCAAAATCTTTAGTGAAACACAATTATGAGGTGGGTCATTAAATATTTGTTGTTGTTTAAATTTTGTGTTTAAAAGGTTGATGAAAATATATTATACAGTGGTTTCAGTATATTTAAATCATATATGTGGTCATTTTTCAGGTTGTAGCTATGGGTTGCATAAACTTAGCTTCAAAAATCGAAGAATGTCCAAAGAGAATGCGAGATGTCATAAATGTTTTCCATCATATCAAACAAGTTAGAAGTCAAAAGTAAGTTCTACTTGACATCCTTTTAAATGATATATAATATTAAAATCACTACTGCTGTTATTTGTGTGTTGTACATGTACATATGTAATGTATTATGTTTTAAATGTTCCAAACTCATTGTTTTTTAGGGGCACTTGTTATGTGATTTCAGAGAAATGTCATGTTTTCTCACAATTCCTCTATTAATGTTGTTTTTCTCTTTGCTGCATTGAACAGTTTCTGGAGTGAGCTCTGAGCATTAAACCATTGGGGGATTTTGGTGACCAATGACCCCTAACATGGTTTCTCTACTTGTGGCCAGCAACTTTATCACTGAAATTTCAGTGGTGAATGGTTTGTATTTAAGACCGGGTGCATCAAATTTTGCTATCAGTGGCTTCATGTCTATAGTTTAAACTTCAAACTTTGGAATATCCTTTGAAAATCTGGTAATCAATGTTATATGATGCATTCTTTTGACTCTTAATACCATCCTGAGAAAATATTTTTTCAATTGAAAAATCAAAAAAAAGATTTCCTATTGTCAGTATTTTACGGAATTACATTTCAGTTTGCAGTTATAAGAGATAACATTCTCTAAAACTAGCCAAATTTGTAAGGACATATTGTGTTGCATGTGTAGCCTTTATGATACATAATATTCATTTTTGACATAGTAATATTGGTTAAATACAACTTGTCATCATGTTTCAACAGTCTTGAAGTAGATTTGCCATGCTGTTAGATTTTCTCCATTTTACATACATTATTTAAGCCACTGATAAGCATTCTGTCAAGTGATTAGCAGCAGAAAAGTCATTATGGAGGAATTGTGGGTTAACAAAAAAAACTTTTCATATTTTGTCAGGGTATGCCATGGTTTTCTGTTTCTTTAATTGTAGAACAATTCATCCCCTGATATTAGACCAGAATTACATCACCACGAAAAACCAAGTGATCAAAGCTGAGCGTCGTATACTGAAGGAGCTTGGATTCTGTGTCCATGTTCAACACCCCCACAAGGTATATTTCAGTCTTTTATTCTGCTAAATCTGGATTTATTCTCAATAGTGTTAAAGCTCCAAAATGTTATTATTAATGTTTTCTCTCAAAAAACAGCAGTGTTTGCCTGTAAGAGCTGTTGCATGGAGTGGTTGGCATGGTTTTTGCAGTCAAGCCATGATTCGTCTGAAGTTTTACACCTTTTGTTATCACGCTGTGATGTTTTTCAGGTCATTGTGATGTACTTGCAAGTACTTGAAGCTGAGAAAAATCAGAGACTTGTGCAGTGTGCTTGGTAGGTATTTTATATATAATTTTCTTTTTCGTATACTTTTTATGTTGGAAAACTTGTCTTGGTGTAAATTTTATTGATTTTTTTTATCTCCAAGAAAAGAATGATTTTGTATCAAGTTGTTTGATGTTGCACATGTATATTTACGCACCATTAGTTAGGTCACTTAGAACTGGTGATTGAGGAGCAGTTACCTCAATGATCAAACTATTTGAAATCAACTTTTAATTCTTTGTAATGAATAACAACAAAAAGACAGTATTTTAACGATTTTCAATTTGTAAAAGCCTTGTTAAATTGTGTATCAAAATCTCAACGGATGGATTACAACTGTGAAAATAATTATATGTAACAATAAACTGATTGCTGATCTACTAACTTGGAATTATGTAAGTTATGTGTATTTGTATCAAAACATGTAAATCTGTCAGTCTAATGGCATTCTTACCTCTTTCAAAATTTTGTTGTATCCTGATTTAAAGTACATTTATCAATGATTTTAGGAACTGTTCTGTTTATTATGTTGCTATAAATTAAAATGGATTGACTGCTCGGTCTATCAAGGGTCTTCTTTAAAAGAAATGTTCATTCAATAGCTTCAGAATGTTAGCTTATCTCTGTGTGTTGTATGAGAAAACCATATTAATGCTGAACTTTTCCTTTTTGCCTACCCCAGAATTAGGTGGGTAGAGATGTCTGTCATTGCAACGTCTGCCTAGCTGCCAGAAATGCTCCACAATGTTAGAGAGCCCTCGTCTTCTACACCTTGGCCTGACTCACTCACAGGTGACACATGGACAGAAAACAGACTCAAGTCACCCCAGATCGGAAGACACAGCGGCCAGAAAGTAACTGAAGTATTCCATCTTGGGATGGAAACACTCAGTTGTGTTGTTGATATAATGTGGAAGAGTTTAACACATGAACATTTTATCTTTCTGCTTTAAATGTTTTTTTTTTTGTCTTTGCTGAAATGAGAACAAGAGAGAAAAAAGCAAATGCTTTAATGTCTGTTCACAAAAGAAAAAACAACTTTAGTATGTAAAGTGGATGTTGATTTGTAGTATGATAAACTGTCTCACAAACCTTTTAGAAGAGAGAACATTTTTAGGAGTCATCCATTTGAATATGAGTGTGTCTTTGACAAGAAACTTTTTGCAGCTGTGATAAAGTGTTTCATCGACAACTGGACCTGTGTGAAAAAAGAGAAATTTCCTGAAGAATGTGACTTTTTGGAAGACTTTGGGAGTTTTGGCATGGCAAGCAAGCAGATGGTGGTTATCTGTCTAGATAATATTCATTTCTCTTTATTTTTAACCCATTATTAATTGCACAGGAATCTTTATCCATGTGGAAAGAAATTTTCTCTGCAGCAAAAAGGAAAATGGTTGGTATTTTTAATGGTTTTCTCTGAAACACAAACAAGGAGATGATTTTCAGGTTTAAAATGTTTTGAGTGAACATGACCTGAGAAAAAAAGTGTATTGAATGAACATGAAATAGTGTTTGAATGAAAAAAAAAAGTACACAATAAGATTAACTTTAATTTTGTACTTGTTGTAGAAGAGGACTGTAAAATCAAAATGTTCATGTGTCAATTTACTTTCAATTTTTTTGTCTTTATTTGTAGGAACTACATGAATGACAGTTTTAGAACAGAAGTGTTTGTGAGATTCCAGCCAGAGACCATTGCCTGTGCATGTATATACTTAGCAGCTAGACAGCTACAGGTTTGTTCAAAATACTTCTTCCACTATATGCATACAATATTGAATTTCACAATAGTTATGAGTTTATAGCAATTAGCAAAATGGATAATAAAGTTCATTGTAAGTACATGTATGTCTTGACTAATTCAGGCACTTTGTTTCACAGATTCCATTGCCAAATAGTCCTTCATGGTTCTCCATCTTCAATGTGGATGAAAGCCACATACAGGAAATCTGTCTCACTATCCTAAAGCTTTATGCCAGGCCAAAAGTAAGTCTGTGCAAATATTGGGACAGGTTAAGTTTATGAAAAATTTCATGAAAGAGATGTAAAGGAAATGTGTACATGGAATGATTTCAATGTAAACTTGGTGTATAGTATTACTCTCTTGTTATCCTTGGATGGTTGAAATTTTTCTCTTGAATTTACTCATGAAGTGAATCTTTTTATCAATTCTATTTCATGTACATCTATATCATTTCAGCCAAATCATGAAAAGTTGGAGGCCAAAGTAAATGAGTTAAAGAAAGCCCAGATGGAAGCCAAAAATCGGGCCAAGGGTCTCTCGTCCGACCATGGTACACCTCGAGATTCATCGAGACAATGTAAACTATTGCTCTTTTGTTTTGTTTTTTCGCACAGTGTCTTTTAGTTGAGAATGTTTTCTGAATGTTAATTTTGATTCAAACATTGACTGACTTTATTTTCATATCTGCAGCTTCTCCAAAAAACGTGAGCCCCAACCCAGCCTTATTACCCGCTCTGAAGCGGATCAAAGCAGAGGATGACAAACACTCTGAGAACGGTTCTATGTAAGTATAATGAACACTGTATTTTTTTTAGAAAAATATGTGATTTAAAAAACCATGAACATGAAAAAGTCATGAACTTAATATATATTCTTGTACATGTATTTCAGAAGAAACAATGTGAAAGCATCAAGATCCAGAAGTAGAGGAAGGTTAGCATGAAGATTTTACTTCTAAGAACCCTGTAAAAACTCTCAAATTACTTGTTATTTATAAGGTTGGATAGTAAAAAATTACTCTTTGCTTGTTATATTTTTTTGGTGCAGATCCTCTTCCAGTAGGAGTAACAGTAGAAGTCCTAAAAGACACAAAAGGCGCAGCCGATCAAGATCTCCCCCTCCAAAGAAGCATAAAAAGGACAAATATATCAGTTCTAGCAATGACAGGGAACATCGCTACGTGACATCAAAAGAACACAAACATTCCCACAAGCGAAAGAAAGTGTCTCGTTCCAGGAGTATCAGTCGGTCGCTGAGCAGGTCTCCCGACCGCTACAAGTCGGCCAGCCGGAAAAAGTACTACAAAGACAGGGACCACTACTATTCCCCAGAAAGACATTCCACAAAACGCAGGAGAAACGGCCACTCTAGTCCGGGGAGGGAGCGCTACGATAAATACAGGCGATAACAAGGGTAGAAATAGGAGGGGCAATTGGGCATTGTAAATCACCGCAATATTGATTCTCCTTATCGTTTTTATTTTATCATGAAGTGCATCAATTTATTTTGTGTGTGCGTGTATGTGTTTGAGTAAGATGATCAGAAGTACAGTATATAAAATGTTTGTGCTTTCGAGGTAAAAAAAAAAATAGTGATTGTATGAATTTGGATGAGCGGTATTGTGTTAATGGTTGTTTGATTTTTGAGCAAGTGTGTAGAATTACTACAAGTACCATACATATGTATCTGTGATATGTTGTATGAATCAAAGTGTCCGAGTGCGATCAGAAAGAAATGCCTTATGTTTTTTACACTGCAGGGAATATAGCAGAATCATGTTCTGTACAAAGGAGATCTGGTGTTTTGTATAATTTATGATATTGATAGCAGATGCTATTGTATTTCAATAAAGAAATTATTTTATCGTTACTGGTAATTTGTTTTACTGTCATCTTTCAATATAAAGTGTATACACACTGTAATCAAATCCAACTGTATGTAATTCCTGCATACGTTTTTGAATAATACAGAAAAAGTAAAGGTAAAGTGAAACATTTCAATTTTTCAATATTGTTATAGTCGCTAATCTGCCTTGATCATCACTGTCATTTTCGAGCTTAAAATAGTGAAGCTGATTTACCACTAGTATATTTCGTTAGCCTTATACAATCGAGGGTTTCAAAAGGTTTTCCCAGGAAACGGCGATCAAAACAAGAATGTTCAAAATATGGTATAGAGTTAAAAAATACCAATGAAAAACTACGAAGAAATCTGAGCGAAATAATTTTAAATAAAATCAGCAATGTAAGCGAATAATAGGTTCATGTTCATGCTCACCTTTGCACCTCAAGCTTTAAACATTGTTCAAAGTGATACCATCAAGCCAAGTAATTTATGTTGTTGACTAGTGTAATCTGAATACAATTATGAACAGTTTCTAAAGTAAAAAACAAAATCATTCTCTGATATTAAATACCCCCACGCAACGAGTTTTCGTGATACTTAGTGGGTATTTAGGACACAATGTGTACTAGTGGATGTGCATATTATCAGGAAATTCCGATTCCATTTGAAGGAGCGTGAGGCACGTGAGCTAACTCACGTTCTCTTTCATTACCGGTATTGAATTTTGCGGAGGATCGCACGTCGAGTCGAGTCACGTTGTACTGTACTGTTCAGTTATTTAATAGTGGATGAATTATTCTGTTCATTGTTTGGGCCACTAGATGTACATGTATTTATTATTCTCCAGAGTGTTCATCAGTTGGCTTATCTAAGCTGTAAGCCTTTTTGGGCTGATCATCATTAAGCTAATTTTTTTATCACCAAAATGCATTTGGTACTCTTTTATCTTTAAAACAACAAATATTAATCGTGTTTAATTTCACTCCCAGACTCTAAATGGACCCGTTAATTAAAATCTTGTTTGCATTTCCCCTGCAAAATACGCCAAAAGTTAAGATTAACATTCGGTTCAGGTGAGCATAAACTAATTTTAAACCTGCACGGTTACTAGTAGCTGTAAGAAAATATTTATATTTTCTTGAAGAGAGATTTTGATGTCTATTATAGAATTGCATGTACATGCGCGGATCTAGAGGGTGGAAGCATGAGGGGAAGGATCTGGCGAACTTTTAAATATTACTTAGACCGTAAATCTGAAAGGAACGTAAAAATACATGTATAAACAATAAAACGCTTTCACTGGTGGTTCACACTTCTAAGTGGTTTATTTTAGTATAAAGGAAGCGAGCATTGCTTAATAAATGTGTAATGCCCGATACTTTCATAACAATATGAAGGTATTATCAAGTGTTACCAAAAAAAGACACCCCCCCCCCCCAGAAAACCCCCCCACAAAAAACAAAACGCAAAACCAAGGCAAGCAATATTTGCTTCCTTAATTAAAGCACGATCTTTCACTAATTCTATATGGATAAGGTCCACAGAGCTAGAAATCTAGATATTTTAAAAAAATTACTAGTACCATGCTTTCGTCAGAGGTTCAAATAGGTCAAACAATGCTCATTACCTTCACACCCACATGAATCACCTAGGAATGAAGGAATTTTATTGTTTAAGAGGACTGGATATGGTCGTTGGTACTAGTATTTCAGACTATATTAATCTCCTTTAGAAAAAGAGCTTTTTATTAAAATATAGAAAAATACTTTAAAGCTAAAATATAGGTAAAGAAAAATTTTAAAGCTAAAATGTCAGGAATATTTCTTTCCTAAATTATATTTCATATATTAAATGGAAGATCCGATGTAAATTTTTGACCATCCAGCCTCACTTTTATAATCGATCATTAAAGTATTTTTCCCAATTTATTACTTCCTGTATAGAAGGGGTTCAATAAATGAAAAATTATGGATTATTAATTCCATGTACTCGTCTGACTTGCAACGGTCGACATTTCAAAACATTTCTATAAAGGCTTAATATTTTTTACATGTTCTGTGCCTTGTTATTGAGCAACACTTCTTTCTTATGAATTTTCAAAGAAAAGGAAGTCATAGATTAAGTTTTTCTTTTATTTATTTAACTCGAAAACTCATCATTGTAATTAACCGGGCGGATTTTGATTTTGCTGGGAATTCCGATTCTTGAAATAAAGTTCTTCCATCATGCGCACGTTTCTTCTTTCTAAATGTAAAAAATATATATATTTAACATGCATTGTTCATGTTCGCTGATACCATAGATCATAAAAGAAAGATAGATATTTCCAGTTGTCAAAGACAGGCTGTCGGTTTGACCAATAGTTGTATGAAATCAAGCAAAGTTTATAAATTAATTCTGTATCTCATTATTATATTACGATATTTTTTAAGCCATTTAAGGTTTTATAATTAAAGTTGTAAAGAATTACTATTACCTTAAATTGAGAAAAGCTAAAGAAAAAAAGCTTTCTGGGCATAAAGCCTTCATCGTCATCATCTTCATCATCATCGTCATATTCACCAAGGACAAGCTAAAATCAATAATAAAGAAAAAACGTTAGAAATGTTATCGGAATTATGCATGCAATGGGGCCGGGATACAAAATAATCTAATTAAAATTAAACTTGTAAAATTACTCCCCTACAACATCCTATACATTTTTATAGCGTATTGTAGATGAGCAATATTTTAAAAGTTTGATTTTGATTTTATTGATGTACCAAAATAGATGCACATAATTTGATATTATGTACATCTATTCTCGTTGAAGGCCAAATCACTTGTTATTCACACGTTTTATGATGATGATATAACAGCTTTTCTCATTAATCGAAATTTTGTTGAAGTCTTCTTTAACTTTTTTTCAAAACAAGTTAAACAACCCAAACTTTCTCATACGAATCTATTGATTTTTCATGTTTTAATACATGCCCCCCCCCCCTCCCCGGAGATCATTACATGTTTTACATGTTCTAAATGATGAGCTACATCGGAAAATCCTATTTCAGTCGATTTGGTTATTAACATTGGACGGAAAGTACAACTAGAGTCATTTAATTAAATCGTTAACTTTACGGAAATATTTGACACTCGTGCGACTTAAATTCTTCCATTCTTTCATATTAAACAAACTTTTAAATACACATTAAAAAACGAACTATAACAGTTATCACGATATTTTGAAGTCTTCATCATTTCTTGAAAAGCTATACAATAATTAGGAAATGTGACAATACCTTGTTTCTTCCACAAAAACCAATCTTTCCTTCATCTACTTCATATTTTGTCAGCTGATTGGATTTGACGGCTTCCAATTCAGGGTCTTTTTGCGCAGACTCCTTTGATCCAGTGTTTAGTGTGTTGTAACTTTGTTCATCTTTTTTATCCCTGATAACAAATTTACTATAATTATCAAAGAGAATATCAAATGTTGTGAAAGGTGTCTGTACATGTATCTTATGGAATTGCTTTCTTACAATTTAATATATGACATGAATTTTACTTATATTTTGAAGATCAATCACAGTTCTATGGTTTGTTGTAAATAGTTTACCCGATATAATCAATTTTGTTTTCAGTGTCCTTTGCCTTCTCCAAATCTCTTTGCCCTTCCTCTGAACAGTTTTCTTTCTCTTTCTTCAACTGTACATCATTTACATGCTTTGTTTCAATCCCAGCATCTTTAGGCGACGTAGTGTTCACTTTGGTCACGTGGGTGAACTTTTCTTCTTCTTGCTTCACCTCCATACAGTTCACGTCATCCTTTTTGATTTGGTTTTCAACTTTCAGCTGTTTTCCATCGCTCTGATTCTTGAATTCATCTTCAACTTTATCAAGTATTTCTGATTTTACTTTGGTAAGTAAGTATTCAACCAATTTGTCAAACTGTACATCCTGTTGCTTATCATCTCCGATCTCCATCTTTGTTGATTGAACTTCAAAGTCCTTAATCAGTTCATATTTTCTTTGCAGAGCAGTTTGGTTTTCCTCATATTTCTCTAAAGCTGCCATCACCGTACCCTCGATTTTATGCAGATTGCAATCTTCTCTCCCGTCCCCTTTAGATACTTGTATCATCTCATTCTTAAAATCAATCGCTCCAGGGTCGTCTGACATTTTTCCATTGGGAGCCCCCATGGTTTTGTCAAGCTGCTCTGTTTTCTCCGAACTCTTCATCTTTTTAACGTACGGCCGTCTCCTTCGTTTACGCTTAATATGCCTTTCAAGCGCAAGAAGTCTTCTCTCTTCCAATACGGGGACATTTCTAATGCGACGTTGGATTTCTCCATTCCCAATACCATTGGCTCTCTTGTCTGAACATTGAATTTTCTGACCTTCTGTGACTGGACCTTCCTAGATAATTCATGGATAAAAAGGACGGCTGAATTATGTTGCAACGCAATAAATCTTCAATGATACTTTTAAAAAACCACAAATGAGTACCACGTAATATAGCATTATATCTCTGTTAATGAAAACGATATCGGTCAAACTTTGACGCACAGAGTCTTACGAATTGATTTATTTTTCGGGGGAGCATAGTGTATTTGGAGAACCATAATCAGAATTCCATATCAGTAAAGTGAATAGACTTTTTCACTTTTCTCTCAGTAATTTCACTTACCATGTTGATAACCGGACAATAACTAAACTGTGACTGTGAATCCATTTTCTGATCTGAAACGATATACATGTATGCCATCTATAATCACAACAAATAGTAACTACTTTTACACAGATATCTAATTATTATATTTGACGATGCAATCAACCGAATACAACGCAGGGTATTTCATTACCAGCCATACAGTATCTTCTGAATTGTTTGTTGTAGTGATAGCTATTGCGTTGTTTTATATTGTGACGTTACACTACATGACTGATTGTGACGTCACGTTTACACGTGACTCGACTCAAGAAGAGCATTCCCTTGATTTGGAAAAAAAATTGTCGAGGACCAAAACCATTTGTATATATACTCTCTTTTCATTATATCGCGGGTTCTGTTGCATCGCAGTATGTTCCAAAAAGTAGGATTCCAGTTTTTTCCCGTGATTTTCCACATTTGACAAGGAGTACATGCACCAACTTCAGGATGAATGCAAATAAGGTTTTCAAATATATCGGCAAATAAAATTTTTCTCACTATATATTTTTTTTCCAGAGAGAAAGCAAGTTCAAAAGGCCACAATGTATCGATACAATGGAACTCTCTAATTTTGAAGGTGAATAACACATGTGATGTAAAAATAGCACACAAAATAAACTAAGTAAGTTGGGAAATTGATGTTCCTCAGAAAAGCTGGTCTAATACAAGCTTTTTTAAACAGCACTAATGACATGTGAAAATGATAACTTGGTGTGTCTTTTTTTAGGGAAAAAAAATAAGTACCGCGATATAATGAGACACCAGTATACATGTAAATAAAATATATCTTATAAAAGAGAAATGCAATGAAAACAGATATTCGCTCCGCCATGTTGTCGTCTATATTTGGTTACTTGAAGTCTACAAGAATATTGACCGTTACGTGACGCGGTTTAATTGATTGTTTTAATATCAACAGCAAGATTATGGGTAGAATTGCACTGCAACATTCATTTACGCTGATTAAGATTTCGATGGACGTGGTCGTTTTAGACAATATTAATTTCCTTGAGATGAAGAGCTTTATAAAAAAAATATACACTCAAATTTTTATGCTCAAATATTAAATTTTGTAATCATTAAAAGACACACAACCATGATTGCTTCGTGATATGCTCCCTTTTTTAACCGGAGAAAGTAAAAGGGGGTGATTTATAACGAAAGAGTCTGACACATCGTATCTACGGAAGCGTATTAGTGCCACTTTCTATTTTTTTTTCTTTAAAATTCCAACTTTAAAGTTGGAATTTCCAACTTAAAAGTTACTTTTTCCAACTTTAAAGTTGGAAATTCCAACTTTAATCTTTAATCCTGGAATTTCCAACTTCAAAATTGGAATTTCCAACTTTAAAGTTGGAAAAATCAACATTGAAGTTGGAAATTCCAAGATCAAAGTTGGAATTTCCAACTGTAAAGTTGGAAAAATCAACTTGGAATTTCCAACTGTAAAGTTGGAAAAATCAACTATAAAGTTGATTATTCTAACTTTTAAAGTTGGAAATTCCAACTTTAAAGTTAAAGTTGGAAATTCCAACATTAAAGTTAAAGTTGGAATTTCCAACTTTAACGTTGGTTGGAAAAATCAACTTTAAAGTTGGAAAAATCAACTTTAAAGTTGGAAATTCCAGGATTTAAGTTTAAAGTTGGAATTTCCAACTTTAAAGTTGAAAAAATCAACTTTAAAGTGGATTTTCCAACTTTAAAGTTGGAAATTCTAAGATTAAAGTTGGAAATTCCAACTTTATATGTTGGAATTTAAAAAAATATATATATATAGAGTGGCACTAATACGCTTCTGTACGTATCCATTAGATACACCTTGCAAATTTACCACAAAAACTGTGTATCAATCGGATACTTTTATGTTGTTTGCAATGCAAAATCTACTTAAAATATACTATCTATCTTTTTATCTTCTTTCAGAAAAAGGGTGGTTTCAATACAGAATTCTTGGATTTTTTTCATAGTAATGAATACAGTGTCGGGCAGTTTGTATACAATTCATTTGATATACATGTACAAGTATTTATCAATTCATATTTAAATCTACAGAGTATTATCTCCTCTATTTCTTAAGAAAATATATAGCTTTATAGGAGCTGCTACGGCTGGAATCTACATATTCCAGTTATAACAAGTTTATCGATCGGTCGAAACCGTCAGCAGTCTAAGAAAAATCGCTGACTGCATGAAATAATCATGATGATGTCAGACTCAAATTCCCATATAAGACGACTTGACTGCATCTTTTATTTAACGTACTGATGTACTTTAACAATAATTTATTACTTTTACTTACTTTTTCAATTCCTTAATTTGTTAAAAGAAAGTGTAAATATTAACAATAACATGCTTTTTTGGTGATTTATGCAGACTATTGGCATTCAGAAGATGAATTTGTATTCGCTTTTCACAGTTTACTATACGAATAGCAATTAGTACTAGACTAAGTATTCTGTGATCGATTAATTAATTAAATAAACCTTAGTATGCTGATGAAGGTAAAATTAAAATCCACACAAACTTACTATGATATTCAGTTTCGCCTTTGGCGAGCTACAAACCCACTCTTAGGTTGGAGTAACATTGATGCGGAACTTTGGTTATTATATATGAGTAACAGTCCTATCCATCCCCCCACTTCCTCTACAGATCTTTAAAAAACTTGGCCTATAATTACGAAGCCGGGGCCCTATGCGAAACGCTATGACTTCAACGTAAAAGCCAGCTGAACAAGAAAAAATTGTCATTATTTACATCTGTGCTTGAAATGTGGTCAGGGTCACCCATCTGTAAACTGCTGGCAAGGCCAATCGAAACAATTTTCCAAGGTCCCCTAAAATTACTAAGCCGGGGCCCAATGCAAAATGCTATGACTTCAACTTAAAAGCCAGCTGCACAAGAAAAAATTGTCATTATTTACATCTGTGCTTGAAATGTGGTCAGGGTCACCCATCTGTAAACTGCTGGCAAGGCCAATCGAAACAATTTTTCTAGGCCCCCTCTATGCTACAGACCCATTCGTTTCGCCCAAGACTCTACAGGCCAAATAGACAATAAAGTACATGGTCTTTGGGAATTAGGCCTTTCCCCAATCAATTTAGACAAATTACAATACTGGTTTTCATTGTACCCAACCCTTTGATTGCGCATGAATTATTACATGGATTTAGACATGGGTTTTCATTGCAGAATACTGGTCCTCGCATTGCATTATCCTGTAAAAATATGGTATCGGCCACTGAGCATCAGAATCATCTCTTAGCAAAATTACAGAAAGAAATACAACTAGGTCGGATCTTGGGGCCTTTAAAAAATCTCCCATTTTAAATCTTCATTGTAGTCCTGTTGGGGTCGTACCGAAAAAGCAAGGGGGTGGAGAATGATTAAGAATTTATCATCCCCAGCTGGCAGAAGTGTCAATGACTTTATAGACCCTCAGGAATGTACTGTAAAATATTCTTCTTTTGATGAGGCAGTTCTAATGATACAGAATTTGGGGCCAACTGCTATGATTGGGAAAATGGATGTTTCCAATTCCTTTAGGTTATTACCTGTTAGACCTCAGGATTTTAGTCTGTTGGGATTTAAGTTCATGGGTGATTACTACATTGATAAATGTCTGCCTATGGGCTGTTCCATATCATGTGCTCTATTTGAGAAATTTTCCTCCTTTTTGCACTTGGCATTGGAATACAAGTCACATTTGACAGATGTTATTCATTACTTAGATGATTTTTTGTTTGCTGGCACACATGGTTCAACAAATTGTCAGTACTTAATAGACCAATTTCAAGGTTTATGTCAATTGCTGGGTGTTCCATTATCAAAAGAAAAAACATCTACATGTCCTAGTTTTTTGGGACTAGGCATAGATACAGTTAAACAATCAATTTTTGTCCCTTCCGACAAGGTGGTAGAACTTCAAGAACATATTATGGAAGTTCAAGACAAGAAAAAAATTACACTTAAGCAACTTCAGTCTCTGTCTGGTTCTCTAGCTTTTATCACTAAGGCATTGCCAGCTGGAAGGGCGTTTTCATGTCGTTTGTATTGTCTCATGTCTGGTGCATCTAAGCCCCATCATCTTATTAGGTTGTCTAGGGGAATTCAATATGACTTGCAGATGTGGCTAATTTTCTTGAAAGAATTTAACGGTACAACAACATTTCCTTCTTTGAACTGGCAATCAGTCAATGTTTACATTTTTATTCTTATAGTTCAGCATCTCATGGTTGTGGCATAATTTTTAAGACAGCATGGGCATTTTACGAATGGCCTGAAAGTTGGAAAAAATCATTAGTCACTGATATTACATTGTTAGAACTTGTCCCAGTTGTTTTAGGCATTGAAATTTGGGCCGAAGCATTACAGAGTCAGAAGCTGTTATTGCACATTGACAATTTGGCATTAGTTCATGTTCTCAACAATAAGACATCTAAGAATGAAAAAGTGATGTCACTAGTAAGATATCTCGTTTTGATTTGCTTGCAGTTTAATATTCAGGTTAGAGCTGAACATGTACCTGGTTCAAAAAATCAAATTGCTGATTCCATTTCTCCTTTTTTAGTGGAAGAAGTTTCGAGACCTTGCGCCTTGGGCAGACCCTTATCCTTGTCAAGTTCCCACAACATTTTACCAACTTTTGTTGACCATGTCGAAAAGTTAGTTCAATCAAGCTTATCAACTAATACTACAAATGCATATGAAAAAGCAGTTCAAGCTTTTCAGTTGTTTCGGGCACAATTCAGTTTGCAGCATACTTGGCCACCTACAGTTGATCAGTTAATAAATTTTTTGGCATATCTTTTTGCAAGAAATTTAATTTATTCTACTGCCAAGTCATATTTGGCAGGCCTGAGTTTTTTCTTGTTTGATAGATTGATTCAGATACAATTCACTTGTTTTTAAGATATCCCAAGACTGATCAGTTTGGTAGTGGTACAACCATCACAAAATCCCCAGAATCAAATGTATGCTTTCCGTTTCTTAACTCTTACTTGCAGTGTAGGTCAAGCCAATTAGGCCCACTTTTTTGTCATATTAATGCCAAACCCTTTACATCATTTCAATTTTCTAGCATTTTACAAAAGTGCCTGAACTTTTTACAAGTTAATACAAAAACATTCAAATCCCATTCTTTTAGAATAGGTGCTGCAACTCATTTGTACATGGCAGGTATACCTGAAAGTCAAATACAGAATAGGGGAAGATTGCAATCTAATGCATACAAACGTTATCTTAGACCAGAATTAGTTTAATTAGGACAACAAATTGTGACAGAGGGTTACAACGTTTACAATTTACAGTGTTCCTTATTTAAGTTTCAGAATACATTTGGATTGTTGGGTCTTCCATAGTAAAGAGGGCCAGAGAACATATCTCCCAAGATCCTGAATTCAATACAAACTTAAGAACAGACATGAGTATCATTTGGAAAGGTGTTTCAGGCCTGCGGTGGTGTAACCTCTTGTCGACTATCCAAGAATTGCAAGTTTAGTACCCAGTGCCGAAACTTTTAGTCATTCATTGTGGGGGAAATGACATAGCAGATATTTCATTGTCAGGTCTACAAAAGTTCATGAAACGTACCTTAAGGGAAATTGTTGAAATCTTCCCCACTACACGCATTGTATGGTCCCAAATTTTACCTATGTCTTGTTGGAGGTATGCTATCTCAAACATCTCTGCAGAATTTTCAAGAAAACGCATTAACAGCTCAATTGCTTCTTTTGAGCTTAATCATGGTGGGGCATCGATTAAATATCTAGAAATTTCAGCCTTTCACCCACCTTAATTTTGCCTGATGGGGTGCATCTTACAAATTCAGGCAATTTTCATTATTTAACAACATTACAGAATGGGTTAATGCAGTTCATTCAAAATGGTTCAAACAAATTCCCTAGTTCATAACTCTATAAATATATCATTTTTACAAGTTGGTTAAGCTTCTGTAATTGGTAATTTTTGTTTACTTGAGGCATAATATCATGCATAAATTTGGTTTGTGGATCGGCATGGTCATTGAATTTGTTGCAAATTGGGTATTTTTATTGTACAAGTGTGTACACACCAAGTCGTCAGACCTCTGATTTGGTGGACATTGTTAGAGCTTATATGAATCTGTCACTTGCTATTATTTGATAATATATACCCAGTTGTTGTCGAGTTGGCATTTTTTCAAAGAGAGGACAGGTTGTCGATTTGGAGTAGAGCGAATTTTAGTAGAGTTGGTAAAAAATCGGTTAGTCACATAGTTATTGAGTTGGTATTTCTCATTATGCTGGGATATTCTGAGATGGCAAGTATCCAATCTAAAGACAATTTTCAATTTTGATTTTGCCGATTTGGCAAGTCTCCGATTTGGAGGCAACTTTAGTATTTTGTCGATTTGGCAGGACTCCGATTTGGGGGCAATATTATTGGTTTTTTGTTGTTGCCGATTTGGCAGGTCTCCGATTTGGAGGCAATTTTTCACTTTGCCGATTTGGCAGGTCTCCGATTTGGAGGCAATTTCAGTATTATGCCGATTTGGCAGGTCTCCAATTTGGAGGCAATTTTTGATTTTGCCGATTTGGCAGGTCTCCGATTTGGAGGCAATTTTTAAATTTTGCCGATTTGGCATGTCTCCGATTTGGAGGCAAATTTGAAAATTTCTTCAGGGATGGCATATAATATGTTAAGAAAGTGCAATATTCTCCATTTAATTGAGGTATTCCTGTCAAAATGCGGCCGCTCAGTTGGCGGTATGATTTCTAGGAAATCCATTTGGCACAATTTTGACAGTAAAACATTTGCGGTCGGATACTGTTATTTCCAGGTCCGACTGCACTTATATAAACCTTTTGTGCTATTTTACCATAAACACTTGTTTACTTAATCAAAATATTGTTATCTAATAAAAGTCATGACATTTCTGCCACCTATGTGTTAGGTGCTCTATTTTGGTTAATTTTTGGATAAAGTTGACCACATAGATGCTAAACCCGTTTCCTTTTAAAATGCTCATGTTCAATTTTTAAAACTGATATTAATTCTAATTAATCCCATAATGTGGCATCTCTGTGTTTTGCTTTTAAGCAATAGCCTTTTCGTAATAACTTACTTTTTTATTTGAAACAGAGATATATTAAAACATGTCACTTTCTGAAATGACCTGACAGCTGTCATAATTGGCTAGCCTGGCAAAAAGGGTGGACTAACACCCTGTATTCCATACTTGGGCTCCATATGAATATATTAGATTAGGATGGGGCCCCAGGGATAGACCATTTAGCCCGCAAAAAAACGGGTTGCAGGGGACCAGCAACAGGCATAGCTAGCCTGGTCAAAATAAGAAATTTCATACCATACAGTTGTAATGGGAATATTATTCAAGAGGCAGGCTAACACCTTGTATTCCATATCTAAGGCTTCATATTCGGTAAGGATGAGGCTCCGGGAGGGACCAGTTGACCCTCGAAAGGAATTGGGTGTACACGACCCACGACCAGTAACAGGCTTAGCTAGCCTGGTGTAAATGGAAAAATTTTTATAATACAGTAAATGGGAATAATCATGATTAAACATTAAATTATTCACTTTTATCGACCTCATAATCGAAAACAGAATTGGCCATTATTGAACATCAAATAAAATTTGAATTAACCCACGAACCTTTATTATTGCAAAATATATTCTGTTGAAACATTTCATGTAAAGCAGTTAAGAGTTTTTTCAGACCTGCAAATGTTTTCGCGTAAAAATGTATTGTTTTGATATACATGTAACTGCCCATGCGCCGAACTCCTATTTGGAGTATGCTATCTCACAGAAATCAACCTCCGTTTTCGAGCGCTGTGTTTTGCGTTCTTTGGGTGATGACTGGTGCTTCTGAGGATGCCATCGGTAAAACTCTGAATGTTGCAATTAAAGCAGCTGTTTTCAGATGTGATTGTCTCAATCTATGATTTTATTACGACGATAGAAATGACGACATAAGAAAATGTGCATTGACAAGGGGTGAATTATAAAAATATCACAATGATGAACTTGTATTGAAAAGATCTTCCCCAAGGGATGACACGTTTACAGTTTTTAGTCCGTTCAAATTAACTTTTATTTCATAAAATTAATTTAGACAGTGACCAAAGAGAGATTCGGAATGCAAATATAAAGATTCAGGGCTTTTTTTCTTTGTGGTTGATGCGTATGAACGTAGCGATCATTGCTGATGCAGGTTATCTGTTTTATTTGTAATGTTCGCTACCTTTATACGGACACAAATCCCAAAAGAAAGAATGTTTTGATATTGCAATCTAAGGGATCAAGTGCTAACAGCTCTTAGATAAAAAAAAAAGTAGCCAACTACAGTCAACAAAATATACTAGTATTTTATTTCTTAAACTCGTAGCAATATACAACAAATTAACCAGGTGATGACGTGGAATGCTGTTTTTGCTGATAATTATTTTTATTCCGTTATGCAGACGTTTCTTCTTTCTAACCGAAACGAAATGGAAAAAAAACGTTATATATATTTCATTTACGTGTTGAATGTGTAGTCGTCAACGCTGAATTTAAATTCATAAAAGTACGAATGATTCACTTCTCAACCTATATACTAGTATTAGTGTACAGTAGTAGTTTGTAATCAAACACTTAATTTTGTTGTAGATATTTGCAGTGAAAGAAAGATTTGAAAATCTTATATAGACGTAAAAAATTACCTTGAATTCAGAAAAACTAAAGAAAAATAGTTTTCTCGGCATAAAGCCTTCATCATCATCTTCTTCATCATCGTCTTCTTTGTCATGGAGGACAAGCTAAAAATTAAATGAAAAGATAAACATTTTTTATCGGTATCAAAACTTAATAAGTTACATAAGTCTTATTTCAGTGGATTTTTCAAATTAAACAAAACTTTGGATATTAATATCTCATTACAGTATTACGAAGTTTTCATATATTTCTTGACGAAATATAAAATAATCAGAATATGTAAATACCTTGTTTCTTATATTTACATTAGTCTGTTTATTATTGCTTCCATCTTTTACCAGTTCATTTGATTTGATGGCTTTCGATTCGGAATCTTTTCGATTAGGTTCCTTTGGCCCAGAACCACTCTGTCCCGTACTTTCATCTCTGGAAAGAAATGTAAAAGATTTTAAATCGGATATCAGTCAATGGTTGCAAATGTTGTCTGTACTTGTTAAATTGAATTTCTTCATTGTTATCAATTTATGCATAAAGGTCTGATTAAAAAACAACATGAAATGCATTTCGTTTTTTAATCAGAAATTTTATTTTGAAGCAAGAAGATTAAACAATGAAATAAAATTCGTACACGTAAGTGATTGATCCAATATACATGTGATGCAGTAAAAGAGGAAATTACCTTATATCATCAGTTTGGATTTCAGGGTCCTTTGCTCTCTCCAAACATTTGATATGCCCTTCATTTTGAAGGTTTTCTTTCTCTTTCTTCAAGTTTTTGTCATTTACACGATTTACTTCCATCAAAGCATCTTTAGGCGGCGAAGTGTTTACTTCCTTCCATGGTGTTAAAATTTCTCCCTCTTCTTGCTTCACCTCCAAACCAGCCCCTTCATCCTTTTTGATTTGACCTTCCTTTTCAACCTCTTTGCTCCCATGGTTTAGTTCATCTTCAACTATATTCAGTATATCTATTTTTACTCCGTCAAGTAAGTATTTAACCAACTTATCAAATTGCAAACCCTGTTCCTTATTTTGTCCGACCTCCTTCTTTGTTGATTGAGCTTCAAAATTCTTGATCAGTTCGTTGTTTGATTGCAGATCAGTTTGATTCTCCTCGTATTTGTCTAAATCTGGCATACTCGTACCCACGATTTTATTCAGAATGCAATCTTCTTTTCTCTTCCAAATAGATACGTGTATCTCTTTATCCTTATGATCAAACGCCACTGGGTCGTCTGGTACTTCCGCCATTGTTTTGCCAAGCTGATGATCTGTTTTGTCCGAACTCTTCATCTTTTTGACATACGGCCGTCTCCTCCGTTTATGCTTGATGTGCCTTTCTAGCGCAAGTAGTCTTCTTTCCTCCAATACGGGTATATTCTTAATCCGACGTTGGATTTCTCCATTTCCGATTCCATTTGCTCTCTTGTCATCTGAACGTTGAATCTCTCGACCCTCTGTGATTGGAACCCGTTCCTAGATAAGTGAAAGACAAAAGTGGTTGTTTAATTTCGTTGCAACTTTATTAATTAATATCAGTGATGCATGTATTTTAAAAACTAATTGTAATTGTACATACCATATTGATAACTGGACCGTTTCCAAGATCTGATTTTGACTCCATTTTACTGTGATCTGAAACAAGAGATGTCTTCTATAACCACATTTAAGATATAATGTTTATGTACATGCATCAGGCACGTAGCATCGTTTTTGAAAGTGGGGGGGCCAGACCCATCCAAAAAATCTTGACAAGCAAAAAAAAAAAAAAAAAAAGGGAAATTTAAAGTTTCCAAAAATCTTCAAAATCCTAATCCGTGGAGGGGGGGGGGGGGGTATGGTCAACTATACTTCCAAAAGTATAGTTATAGGGGGGGGGGGGTGTTTCTTCAATTTGACTACTCATTTCCTTATTTTCATATCAATTTTTTACTAACTTCCAAAAAAGTGGGGGGGCCAACTCCATTATAATTCATTTTTTTATATGTTAATATTAAAAAAATTGTTGCGGTGAGAAAAAGTGGGGGGGGGGGGGCAGGCCCCCCCCTGGCCCCCCCTGATGCTACGTGCCTGTGCATGCAATGTTTGATGGTGCAAACTACCGACAACAATGCAATTTACATTACCTGCTATCTCCTCTGTGTATGCTATAGTGATAGTGATTGCGTCGTTTTGATTATGACGTTATACCATGTGACTATGATTGTGACGTCATGCCAATTCGTGACTCGATTATGACATATGATATCTAGAGGGGATCGAAAGACTGGACTTCCACTGGATTAGAAACAACATATACTATTATATAGATAAATTCATACAAAAAGTTACTAAAATATAGACCTTGGACCCCAACCACCCCACCCATTGCTAACAAAATTATGAAAATCGAACAACTAATTTGGTAAATATGCATGATTTCTCCCATATGATTAACAAATTGATTTTCAAAAGACACTGATTATATAATCAATGTTCCCTTAGTATTAACAAATTGATTTTTAAAAAAAGAAGCACTGATTATATAATCAAGGATAGCAAAAAAAAAATTAAAAAAAAAAAAAAAAAAAAAAATAAATATATATATATATATATATATATATATATATATATATATATATATATATATATATATATATATATATATATATATATATATATATATATATGTATATACTAAAATTGAAAACACATTGCTTTCCTGAATATTAATCATAGTGGTTTAAAAAATCAACTTGTTTTAATTGATGGACGCATCATGGTGTGCTGATCTATCATTTTCCGTTTTTCATGTATTGTTTTAAAATTGTCTCGATTATCACTAAATTGATCGAGTAATCCAGTACCAAGTTGTCGTTTTGTTAAAACTGGTTTTTAATTATATGCTATGGCTGTTATGCTGTTTTCAGTGTTTTGTTCATAATTTAGAAATTTTTGCTTTTATTATTGTGACTTATGATCGTTTTAAAACTGTGTGTCCCGGGGGCTTGATCACAGCTGGTACTTGTACGTTAATTGTGACGTTTATAAAAACCGGAAGGTCAATGTCCACGGGACAATTTTAATATGTCTATTTAACGGAGTATATCCATCAGAGGTGGAGGTTTTAAATTAAACCAGTGAAAGTTTAAAACTTTGAAAATTGAAAATGCATCACCCCCCCCCCTCCCCCCCCCCCCCCCCTCCTCTGAATTGCAGCATGACTCTCACTAAGTACCGCACATTCATATTTAGCTTAAGAAACAAAAATACACACTTTTTATTTTTATGCTGACAATAATTGTATTAAACATATGATTGTCTTGAATATATAATTAATCACGATTAATACTGACATTTTTTAACACTAGCCGATGATTACTGAAATTTATCACAAAAATAAGGCAGTCTTTTTCTTTTACCTTGATATCATGAAATACCAGAAATATTTTAGCGATCGACATTTTCAAGAAGTATATTGAAAGTAAAATATTTTTAGGGAAAAATGTACAATTGGAAAAAATATGAGATAATCAATCACAGATTTAGTGAATCAGTAAATCAACGTAAAACTTAGTCCGGTCAAAACTTTAATGGACTGAATGGTCGTGGCCATTTTTAGGCCATATAAATCTCCTGAACAAGAAGAGTTATGTATAAAAGTACAGGAAAACATTCAAAGTTAAAATTCATCTTCAAAGAAATTAAGGTAGATTTTATGGTTTCACTTAGTTCCGTTGGCCACACAGCCTCTTTTTAAAAGAACGGTAGTTATTGGTATATTTCAGACACACTGAAAATATTGAGATTTTAAAAATGATTTATTCACTAATTTTGGATTTTGGACGTCTGCGGGGGTCAAAGTACGGAAGGGACTTTTGTTTATTATGTCTTAAAGATGTTTGTTGTCATTTCGCTTTTTTCTAATGAATATTAATCATGGGGTTGCTAGCTTACTATAAATGTTGAAGTAAGCTTTTAAGAGAATGGGACCAGAAGAACGGAAATGTAAGTTTTTGACTTTGATCAAATAATAGGAATTTACGATACGTATATTTTTTCCTTAGAACTAATGCTATCTAATTATTTAATGCTTTCTTTTGGATTTAACAGACGTAGTTCTGATACAGTAAGTTTGGGCATTATATATAATAGAATAAATGAATCAAAGGAATGTAAGAAAATAAGATCGCTGAATTAGACAAAATATGATTTTATGATTTATAAGAAGTTTTCTACAGGCTATAAGAAAAAAAATGCATAGGAAAATAAGTTTACGGACATGTTTTTTTTCTTCTCAGGAATGTGGCAATATAAATTGTGTATAAAGCAACAGTCCCAGCTATGAAAAAAAAAATCATAATTTATTTGTTTTGTGTAAGTTTTTTTTTGCCGAAGGATTACAGATCAATAGCTAGAAAAAACTTTTTTCTCAACAATTTCAAACGTTTTACATTTAAAATATCAGTTTAATTGTTTAAGCTTTTTTCAGGATGATCACCGTCGTACTTTTGGCTGTGATTTCATCCATTTTTTCAATCACTCTGTCAACAAGCGAACCGTGTTCATGTCCAGACAAGGATGAGCCTGTTTGCGGAGAAAATGGCTTCACCTATACCAATGCTTGTTTTATGAAATGCGAGTGAGTACATCTATTCACTCTTTTCGCAACTGTATTTTCATCAAAATTCAAGCGGACAAATCCCAAATTCTTTACGGCGAATATCACATTCTTTCAGCGGAGTGGCAGCGGCCCAAGACCCGATGCTCTGCTGTACGTGTGATCTCACTTATAACCCTGTGTGTGGAACAAATGGCAAATCTTACGGGAACCGGTGTATGGCATCTTGCGTGTAAATACAGTTTTACAAACCGTTGTATATAAAGTAAATTTGGACAAATTCGGAGTATCTAATAAAAACGCTCTCTCTCTCTTTCTCTCTCTCTCTCTCTCTCTCTCTCTCTCTCTCTCTCTCTCTCTCTCGTTGTAACTGTAATTGTTAGTTGTCTGCCACAGAGGAGTGCGGATGAACCATGAGGGTGAATGCCTACGCTACACCACTGTATCCCCCTGTCCTGACGTCTACGAGCCGGTCTGTGGGGCGGATGGGATGACCTACTTCAATCCATGCAAGGCTGTCCAAGCGTAAGATTCCTAAAGTCAATTTGACCAAGACCCCCCACCCCTTTTTTTTTTTACTCTGAAGAATTTTATACTGTACACAAAATAAATAATACATCATCATGTACAGATAAGACGCTGTGTAAAAATGTACTGTGTGTTTTTTTTTCCTCAGGAAGGCAAGAATCATATCCAATGGTGAATGTCCGCGGAATTGTGTTTGTCCGGATCACTACCGCCCAGTGTGTGGGAGCGACGGTGTAACTTATCCCAACCGATGCGTGGCTGGCTGCATCAAGTGAGTCATGTCATTTCTTTCTAACTTACAGTGACTTTTTGTTAAAAAAAAACAAAAAAAAACTATGAAGAAAAAAACTTCCTCACAAATCTGAATTGTTTTGACATCATCATCATCATCATCTTCGTCGTAGCCTTCATCATCATCATCATCATCATCATCATCATCATCATCATCATCATCATCATCATCATCATCATCATCATCATCATCATCATCATCATCCCCTATGGCCTTCTTGTAAAGACGTGTATATTTTATCACATGATGAAGAAATCTAGAAATATAACAAATTTAAATTCATCTCCCCAATTTTTTCTCGTTAGTGGCCGCAATCGGTTTGATTGTCTTGTGAAATACATGTATATTACTTGGTTATAATTTTATCATTTCTTACAGTGGAATTTATAATTTCCAAGTTGGAGAATGTCAACAGAGAGGGGCAGACAAGGGAGCACAAAGCAACAGTCTTCTGGACCGGATTCTGAATTCTCTACCTATTGATATCATACGAAGCTAGAGAAAGGATTTCAAGCAAGAGACCAGAAATATATATATCTTACCCTGATTAAGATACCAAAGGCATTCGAGATTTCGATGTTCGAGATTAAGAAAGCCAGCTTGTACTATGTTTATAAATTTTATGAAATTGAATGTTTATACAATTGTAGACATTTTCACCGAATTAAATTTTTTTTTACAAAAATCCATGCATTGTTTTCGCAATATTGATTTAATTTTGAGATCCTATTACTTGATTGCGTTACTGTGATAAAATACACTTATTTTACAGTTTTAGCATAGCTATAACATTTAACGTTTGAAATCCTAATACTTCCCGATTTACTATCTCCTTAATTAAACACAGGTATAACATAAAGACTGCTATGCATACATTACATTCGTATTCAAAATCTGATTTTCTCAGTTTATTTGGTGCTAGGATTTCATATAAAATTTCATTTAAAAAGGTCAATTTTTTCAGAGTCTGTGAAAAGTGAATGTAAGGGTCTTGAACCTTATGTTGTCCGGTTAATCACCTCTACTCATTAATAATATTCATTTATTAATGCAACGGTGTGGAATGTTTAAAATGAATTAATTAATGATATACCCATACACTTGTTTCACTGCATCACTGTAGCACGATACGGTGCTATTAACTGACATATTCCCCGGGCGGAACTGTAACAGGTGCCACGAGCCCACATGTATTGTGGACCAACTAGACGTAATGAATACTATACAGAGACCAACTAGATTTTGCTTCTGGTCGTGCTTTACAAAAAAAGTATAGAATTCAGCGCCTTTTGACCTATTTATTGATCATGGGGCATTGAGGATGCATGAATATAATAGAGAAACAACATGGTGTTGATTTTAAATAAAAAAGTTTTGGGTGTTTATTTTCATGTTGAATTATGGAGGCTAGAGGTCAACACATGAACCATCAGATCTACCTTAAACTTTGAAATTTGATACTTTTGACCATAACAACAACAACAATCTAGCTCTAAAATTTCAGTATCATACTCTATATTTATATAGAGCTCTTCATTTTAAGGAGGTAAATAAAGCTTTAAAAATGTCACGACTACTCAGCCCTATTAATCGAATGTGTCTTTTTTAAATGAATTACATCACATATAAGCAAGTTCGAAATGCTTTGGCATATTACATTTTTTTTTTACACAAAGATTTTTTTCCCAATAGAACACAACCAACACATGAACAGATAAAAAGTTTAAATCTGTTAATAGATTATCAACTCAAAAAAGCGTCGGTATTCTTAAATGAAAAAAACAATTTAAGAGTTGGGATCGAAAACAACATGATAGATACTGCTTCATGATGCCTAAAAAAAAGATAAAAAAAGAAAGCTAAAAAGATAAACTTCAATAGCAATATTTATTGTTGTAAACAAGTTTTAAAATTTCGAAAGGAATCTAAAATCACCAATTCAAATATTACCACAAAATTACCATATGTGTATATTTCACTTGAATAAAATGACCCTTACTAGTGGTTATTTTATCCCAGGGCTAGGCAATATTAATTTGCACATGGGGCATAATAATAAAAGGTCATTAATATTGGGGAACACATGTTGTGTGATGATATCAAATTCGATACGTAAAACTTACGTGTAGTTTCATTCTCACGATCAATGGTATAAAAGGCGGTCTCTGTCCAGTCTCAGTACAAAGTAAACTCGTTCATTGTGGAGTATCTACACAACACATACAGTAAGTATCTGTAGTATCATATACATTTTTCTTTATGCTTATAAATTCGATTTTTTTTCTATCAATGGAATAACTATAACTATTTTTGTAAATTATTTGTAAAGTAAATCAAATTTTTGTTTCATTTAAAATATCCATGAAACTTACATATTTATTTATCACTCTGAATTTTCTATATATCTCTATATTCTCAACTCATTTTTTTTTCGTTGCTTGATGTCCGAATTTTACAACTACCCTACCCTTAAATCCATTTTCCCTCTGCAATAACTTTAAGCATTACGCGGAATATATCAAACAATTAAAATCGTTTTTCCTTTTCAAGTCCAGCAATATGAAGACCTTCATCGTGTGTTCTGTCGTCATTGCGGTCGCTCTGGCCAGAAGCCCGCCCTGTATATGCCCAAGGATCCTAAGACCCGTCTGTGGCGATGATGGTTTCACGTACGACAACTCCTGTCTGATGGAGTGCGCGTACGTACATTTAATAGTTTGTTTCGCTGAATGCCTTTATTTTCATATTATTTAAAAATAAAACACTATTAAATGGACACACAGTCCCTGTTGTACGTTACGTTAGTCAAATTATGTTTCCTTAAATAAAAAAAAAAAGAAAAAGCGAAATTCTTTTATGAATAACATTTTTCGTGGGCCCTTTTGACAGAGCTCGTAAAGTAACTTCTGCATCTCGGAAAGGCCTGAGAAGTAACAATGGTTGTTTTATAACACGAGTTTCTCTTCCTATTTTAGAGGTGTGCAAGCAGCAGAGAACAAGTTGTCTTGTTGTACCTGTAATAGAAACTACGACCCAGTTTGCGGTACTGATGGCCGATCTTATGGCAACGAGTGCTCGGCTTCCTGCAAGTATGAGCGTTGTTTTGTTGTTCTGTTATTTTTGTTGCTAATTTATGAAAATTGTTGTTTGTCTCTTCAGTTTATAAATGAATGAGCCTTGACTACTCTCAATGATAATTTTGCGCCTTTTGAAAAGAGAAAGACGAGGAAAGGTTTTTAGAATATCTATAAGTGATTTTTCCTCGACTGGATCTGTCAATATTAAATTAGCACAAGTACCAAACTTAACAACTAGTATAAAGATATCAATACCTAATTCATATTGATGTATATGACGTAAATTCATTTATTGTTTAAAGAGGAATTCGTGTCCTGAACAAGGGTGAGTGCCCCCCTCCTGCAATTTGTACCATGGACTACAAACCAGTATGCGGCGTGAATGGCGTCACCTATGGAAACGCTTGTGGTGCTAGAGCAGCGTAAGCAGAATTTGCTTTTTGTCACAACATACAATGAAAAACACTCCCAAAAAATTTAAATGGGTATTTTGTAAGGATTTTATTTCATTTTGTAATTTGAAATTTTCAACCACGATTAACTTGGAATGTTTTTCGTTGATAGAAATGTTGAGATTGCAGCGGAGGGAGAATGCCGTAAACCATGTGCATGTATTCTATTGTTAAAACCTGTATGCGGCGTCGATGGAAAAACTTACGCTAACGACTGTGTTGCCAAATGCGAGTACGTCTTTTTTAATTTATGTCTTTGAGTCGATAACCATCCCCCCCCCCCGAAAAAAACCCTTGAAAATTGATAAATATAATTTCTAATTCAATTTTTAATGCTATTTCAGTAATGTGGAAGTGGCCTCCGAAGGAAAGTGCCCATGCAAGTGCACGAGAGAGATGAACCCAGTGTGTGGAGAGGATGGGAATACATACGACAACGAGTGCTTGGCCAAGTGCGAGTAAGTGAAAGTTTAATAACTGCATGTTGTCGCGAAACGCAACGTCTTACCGGGTTTTGGGGATACTACATGTAAGGTTGTACACATTTGATCAGTTTTTCTGGGGTTAGTTTAGTTCAGATAAACTATTTTAAACTTTTTTTTGCCATTTATTAGATATGTTAATCTTCCTGAAATGACTCGAGTTTTCTGTTGCAATTTTAGGGGCGTTGAAGTAACCAAGGAAGGAGAGTGTTAGAAAGCAGAGATTAAAGGCATCTTATTCCTTTCACAACTCTTAGTTACAATACTCATGGATTGTATTTAAAAATAAAGATTATTAATATTTAGTCGGACTTTATTATCTTTTTTTACTATGAACTTCACATGATCATATGAATTTCTTCTTGGAGATACTAAACTTTACTATGTACAGACTCAAGATTTGTGTGACTTGTTGATCTTTTAAAAAATATATTAAACGGGATAGTACATAAATTAAAACATTTCAAGTTTTCATGTTGTCAATTTTATTTTTAAGGTGGTATGGGGCACCTGTCAATATTAATGTGGATAAAAGTACATTAATATAATCAAAATACTTTTTAAAATGTTCAATTTAAACAATACATGTATTTGACCAAAAAATATGTTTTAAATTTTTTGGAAAGTTAAAAATTATAAATGCCCCATTGTGATTCGAACTCTTGACTTACAGATTCGTGGTTAATGCTCTAACCCATCGCGCTTCGCTGTTAAGTAACAATTTCAGAAGAAAAATGTTTTTGAAATTATACTTGATTTATTTTTTATTTTGATCAGAAATACGTTACAATATGCAGGTGTCCCATATCATCTTATTCATCTTGTCATCCGGTAAATTCAAATGTTACTTCATAACACTGGGCTCCGTCCCCATTTGCCTAACGGTAATCAAAAAGAAATAGAGAAGGAAAAGTGAAATATAGGATCAAATCTGACCAATGGAAATAGACACAAAAGAGCGTTATTCCGTGCAGCCCGTGTTCTCTCATCTGTGGAAGCGGGAGCGAGTCCGTTATTTCGTGCAGTCCGTGCTCTCCGTTCTTTCCAACGTTGCTAAAACTATGTCATTGATTTAAAAATATTCCATGAGAAATAAACTTTAAAATTATTACAGCTGTAAGTAAGGCATGCATGACTTGATATAATTCATCAAATGTATTTGAATTGAAAAAAAAAACTCCAGTTAATACATGTAGAGTGATAATTATGCCTTTGTATTTCTATAACCATATCAATAGCACAATATTTTCAATACTTTTACTCACTACAGTAGAAATAAATATTCTATCTTATTAAATAAAATATATAAAGATCTAACTGCTGACGCTAGTAATGCATTTTGTTGAAATCGATGACTGCAACCCATGTGAACCAACAGTCAGATATGATAATTTCTAATACATTTATACATTGATGCGCAAACAAAACCCTGGAATCTGAGTTATGAATATTCCTATGGTTTTGCTTACCTCTGCATGAAAATATCTATATATCATGAATACTACATTCCAAGACATCGAGATTATCTTTCTTGGGTCAGCTGTGTATAATAGAATAATTAAAGAATCAGAGTTTAACAAAGGGATTTAAATATCAATCATTCTTAAAAATTACAAAATAACAATGCACTTTAAACCGGATGTTAAAAAGCAATTTACAGCGCACTGACCCCCCCCCCCCCCCCCCCGTTTTATTAATCATACATTTTCATCAACATTTGGATTAAAATTTTGAAATAACGTATTTATATTTTACGGAAGCGTATTAGTGCCACATATACACTTCACATTTTTTTTATTTTCTACACTTTAAAGTGTAAATTTTACACTTTAATCTGTAAATTTCACGCTTTAATCTGTAAATTTTACACTTTAATCTGTAAATTTAAAACTTTAATCTGTAAAATTAACACTTTAAAGTGTAAAATTCACACTTTAACCTGTAAATTTTACACTTTAATCTGTAAAATTCACACTTTAAAGTGTAAAATTCACACTTTAAAGTGTAAAATTCACACTTTAATCTGTGAAATTCACACTTTAATCTGTAAAAACACACTTTAATTTGTAAAATTTACAATTCAAAGTGTAAAATTCACACTTTAAAGTGTAAAATTCACACTTTAATCTGTAAATTTTACACTTTAATCTGCAAAAACCACACATTAATCTGTAAAATACTATGTCAACATCACATGGCTGTTTTAATTAAATGTCCGACATTTCTTTGATCTTGCTTATATAATAAACATTGCAATCGAGAAATGAGTTCTCATTAACAGTATTCAATTTATCAAAAACTGAAACAGTTATAATTAAATTCTCTTAGACAAAATTTATCAGTGTCACATGGCCAAAAAATGTTCAACGCTAAGGGCTTTTTATAATGAAAGCTGTTTCCCTTGTCTCTTTCAATCAGATTAAAATTTTCACAAAAACTGAAAAAAGTGATAATTTAATGGACTAAAAACTAGCGATCACCACTAATTTATCTGACGGCAAGCCGGCCACCACATAATTATATGGTGGCCACAACATAAAATGTAGAATTATCTGTAACAATGTTTTAGGGTTTTGACTTTTTGTTCACTTTTATGCAAATACACAGTCTTCAACCTGTTAAATGTATACAAGACTTTTACTAGTTTAAAGCATCAATTTTATTCATTTGTATACAGTACAATTTTATTTAATCAATTTTTTTAGTACGTACACAACTCAAAGTACTGAACGTACTTATGCTAAATCGAGGTTTAGACAGAATGATACATAATGTATATTCTTTGAATGATCAGTAATTCAACACTATTTGTTATTTTTGTTGTAAAATCATCAAAACGAAAGTGTGGAACAAAGCCGAGGCATAAAACCACTTATATCTATTTGAAAAATCCACGTTTTTTTTTAAATATCACTGTGTAATGATGTCACTATATTTAAGACAAAGATAGAAATATTTACTAATTAAAATATTTCAATCCATTTAACACTTTTAAGTGTAAAATTTACAGATTAAAGTGTGAATTTTTCAGATTAAAGTGTAAAATTTACAGATTAAAGTGTAAAATTTACAGATTAAAGTGAACATTTTACACTTTAAAGTGTGAATTTTACAGATTAAAGTGTAAATTTTACAGATTAAAGTGTAAAATTTACTCTTTAAAGTGTAGAAAATAAAAAAATGTGAAGTGTATATGTGGCACATATACGCTTCCGTAATATTTGGTGGCGACGACGGGAAGATTTTGACATTGAACGAATCATTGAATATTGGCTGAGTTTACGATTAGAAATACAGCCAATTGTTTACATTGTATAAAAAAAAGTAATGCGTAGTTAATAAATTTAGCTTATTTGTTTTTGCTTAAAATGCTTTGAAGAAAACATTTCATTTCTTTAAAAATCAAATATAAGCTAAGATATGCTAAATGGTTTTATAAACAAGTATTTCTGTAAGTACATATATATATAGAACTGTGCCTCTTTTTCAATGAAAATTATCTAACCTTAGGACAAAATCTGGATACAATTTAACTTACTGAATTTTCTAATATCATGTGACTTCTTGACATTATGTTCTTATTCGTTTCACTCAAACGAACATAAAATATTTATGAAATAAACACAAACTCGTGAGTAGGATGTGAAGCGCTCTGAAAGTGCAGTTTTAATTAATTCCAATATAACAAAAATTTCCTTCTTTCAAAACCAAATCTTCCACATCTACAAAATAAAATTGCAAATTTTAGACAGTGGATACATCTATATATTATACAATATGAAGCAAAGGGCGGGTGGGTGGCACTTAAATGACTGCACGAAAAGGAGCCTTCGAATGGCTTTACTAGTACACAATAACTTTCACGGTCATTCATAGCCCGTGCTATGAATATCAATATTGTCACCTGACTAGGTGACAATAATAACAACCAATAGACGTAAAGAATAAACAAACACTACCACGTGTTTAAGTAACATTAATAAATACATTTGTATGGAATGTGCTGTGGTTTCATCATTTGTTGAAGCTGGCTGAGTATCTACAAAAACAAAAGTTTATCCGAGGAAACAAAATACAAGTTTTGATAGCGCAATATTAATTGTTCACGTATTTACGTATTATTATGCAAGCCGTTAAATTCTCGCCAATATCCCTGTTACACTGTATTCTGCAAAATCATTGCTCTGAGTCCACGACACATCAAAGTTTAAACTAAATATTAAAACATTCACGTGCCCAGAGGCAGAAAATTACTACAAAATGGTCACGGCATTTTTAGACAGCCTTGGTATCACTAACAATTTTATTTTAAAATTGCAGCAACCAAATTCCATTTTCTTGGCCCAAACGTCAAGTAAATGCCATATTTTTCTGGAAATGATTCTGCATAACACAAGATACAGAACAATGTTAAGCGTTGATAATGCCTTTGAAAATATGTACCACAAGAACTCCAGCCGCAATGCTTTGTCACTGCAGTTTGACGTCAGGAAACGAAATAAACGTTAAAATCGACAACGCATACTTACTTGGTATAAACTTATGCATCGTCCAGGACAAAATCCTTTTGCAATACAATTATGTAAACGATATGTTTACCCCCACCCCCATCCCGACCCTCGTTAACAAGCGTCAGTGCTAACACTTCAACGAAAATAGAATCTTGTACATATGATGATGGAATATTCTAAATTAATGCTCAAGATCACACAAAAGTTCCGATGTTTTGAGACACAATTGAATGATTAAGATTGAAATTATGAATTTTAAAAAAAGAAAGAAGGTTATTTGAAGTCTTCCAATGCAATTCAAACCAGTTTCGTCCCGATATACATGTAGTACGTGAAATGAAACCTTCGCTCAGTAATTAGAACCATTATTACAAGGCCTTGGGCTTTCCGTAGGACGTAGCTATCACTTCTTGCGTCAAAACATGTTAAAAATGATGCTGGATTCAAGTGAAATATGCACCGATTGCGTAGTCTTAGCTCAGAAGCCAGACAAATCGTGTTGATTTCAATGAGCTTTCACTAAGTGGGCAGCAATGAAATAGACAGGCATACCTGACATTGCTGTTTGACACAACTACCCAAAGTCCAAGCTCCTGTTATAATGGTTCTACTTGCCTATGATGATCAATCTTAACTCTATCATTCTTATTCTTCTGTAACTTTCAAAGATAACCGAATGTTCGATTCATGGATGATAACAATCAATAGATTACATTTCCTGAAATAAGTTTATGATGACATACGTTGTAGACTATTTGGTATTCCAATCTTATCGTCAAAAAAGTATAGCAAAATTTCTAAATAAAATGAAAGTAATGAAATTCATGTTTGTTAATACTTGTTGGGTGTATAAAAATCTTAGGTTTTAAAGAGTCATAGTGGAATTCATATAAATATAAGTACATGTACATGTAATAAAGAATCATTCGTTGATAATTATAAAGTTAGTTCCAAATACAGTCGGACGTTATCTTAAAGTCCTTTACGCTTTCTGATATACATGTATTATCTATCATGGCGTTTAGAAACGATCATTTTGTTTATAAACATACCATTTATTGCCTTTCTTATCGGTATACAGGTACATAGGCATATAGGTATATATTAAAGTGAGGAAAAATTCCATTTTGCTGAAGCATTAATCGACTATTTCTTGGTGTGTGTGTGTGTCATTATGTTTCATCATTATAACAAAACAGAATGTTTATAGACAAGCGTTTATTTTTGGTTCTATATCAGTAAAAAATCCCATAAACTGTAATGAATTTGACTCTAAAAGACGGTGTACTTTTTTAACGATATGAATTGGAATGTACGAGTGACGTCGTGTTTTCTTTTAGTTTTTACTTACCTGACTGTTTTGCATATATATTGCTTACTTTTGAATAATGTCATAAATTTGATTCATGGGGTTGGGCCGGAGACAGTTTTAGCACACCAGCTAACGATATACAACGCTGACAAATGACCGTATCTGCATCATTCAACTTCACAACTTCAAGGAATTGGACATGGGAGGTAAGATCATTTTTTTATGATAGTAAAAAGAATGAGCATTAAAATTGACACATAAAATGTTAACAGTATTGTTTATTCCAAATATCAATAACGATACACATTTCAAATTTAAATGATATAAAAAAAATATATGAATTCCATGCGTAAACTTTTAAAATTTCTGTATAATTTCAAAGCTTGGAAAAGCATCCAGTCATAAATATAATCTCATAGAAAACAAATTAAAGTGACATCTATTTTTTAAATTGTTTTAAGATATCACCTTTAAAAGGGTTATAACAACATTTGCAAATCCTAACGCAAAACTTGCAAGCATTATTCCTTGTGAAAAGAACACTTTGTTTCTGGTGTAACCTAAATAACGTAAAATGTTCAGACAGCATGAGTACTATTAGACACAATAACGTTAATTGAAAGTCTATAGAATTACCAGATTTTTATCTGAAATATAGAGTTGCTTTAACTTTTCTAAAAGATTTGTAATGAATAACAGTGTTTAACGTTAGTAGACGTAGATGCTTTACAGAATTAATCAAAGTACTCGAAGTACTGGATGTATTTTGATATTTCCGAGTCGAGCAATTGTTTTCATTCATTGATAATGGTTCAATAACAAAGTTATCCTCTATCTGTACAAAACATGCATTTTGTGCAAGGATATAAATTGCTAGATTTGTTTCTAAAATCCCTGAATTTTTTTTTTTAAATTGCAAAAGCATATGTTCTCGAAGTTACCTTGAATTAATATATTTTCAAATTGATGAAAAATAATACTGCATGGATTGTCCATTGTATACTGATAAGAGTCTCGCTCCTTGGGTGCCATATAGTGCCGTGTAATTATCCAAAATCAACTGTCATGAATGTATTTTCTCTCCTCTTTGCCAAAATTAAGCTGAGATTTTTACACAAAGAGAGGTTCTTGGGAATGGGTGTGGAGAAACTTTGAACCTATTTCTAGACTAAGGGTCGACGTTTACCCTGTTGGTAAATATCAGGCTCATGTAGTGCACATAACATACAGTCTTTAAAATTGCAGTGACCTTGAAACAAGTTTTAAAGTAAAATGATCAAGGTCATAGTTGATAATGTCCTCGACACGATTTTCTTTTCCTTTTCTTTGCACGGCTTATTATGAAGGTAACAAGCCATTTGAGTTTGACATTATGATATATTTCAGAATGAATTATGATGATTGCATTTTTTAAAAATTTTCATCCAAACAACTTACAATTTTCTTCACTTAATGTACCGCTTCCCCTTTCCTAAGAGTAAATGTATTGTTAATCTTAATTTATCATTGGAGTCATACACTTCTGAACTTTACACAAAAATAGGTCCCAAAAGTATCTTTTAAGAATTAGAAATTAACGTTTCTATTTTAGAGATAGCAATTTAAAGGCAATCATAGAAAAAGGTATTTATAATCATCATTGTTGTACGAACATTAGAAATGACGGTTCAAGTTAAAACATCATAAAGAGGTTGCACACTTGTTCTGATCTTGACTTTATTTAGTTATTTAATCATAATTTGATATTAATTATGCCATAAAAGTAAGCTTACACTATATTTTTTTTTTAAGAAGATGTAATCAAAGCATTAATTATAACTAAGTACTGGATATATTTGTTATAATTAAGTTTCCTTCAACAATTTGACACGAACATGTATATTCATAAATATTATAGAAGTCAGAATAAGTGAAACTAAAAGTACTTAATATTGTGCATCACATCAATACCTGCAAAAATATTATCATACTGCGATATATAATTGATGCATCTGGCATATGGCAGAATTGCACATCTGGACATGCTTCAATTAGCAAACCAGACATTTTGATACGCGATACAAATTTTTCAGTACTTTAAAACAGTGGGGTTTCTTGTGAACTACAAACGACAAATACTCAGTGGACACAATAAAAGATTGTGTTTCGTTTTCGTTTTTTGTTGCTTATTTTATTGAAAATGTTCACTGATATGACAAAAGGAATTTGGTCATATCAGTCAAATTATTTGCCGTGGTGAAACAGATGTTGACATATGCCAAAAAGGGCAAATTTGGAAAAATTTTACGCGTCTCCTTGTGCTTTTACACATAAATTTTAATATGCTTAAAATCATTTCTTTCTTAAACGGTAGCTCTTTCCCCGGAGTGAAGACAAATGACAAGGATACGATTTTAATCAAATTGTTCATAATTACAGAAAGCGTATGGCCACATATAGTTATTTCACTGAAATAGAACTGTTTTGAAAACTGGTGACAGTATATGCCAACCGCACAGTCGGAACTTTTTTTTTCTGAAATCCCAAGTACAAGATTTAGTAATTGACGACGGAGCAAGATACATCTGAAAGTACAGAGAGTCACGCACTCAAATTAAAAGCATTCAAAACTTTTTCCCCCCAGTTTTAAATGCGACATAATTTTAGACAGATTAAAAAATTAAATTATGAAATCATTTAAGTAAATATATTCGATTTTCTAATCCCGGGTAATGAATTATTTCAAAAGTTTTGCTATAGTTATTTAGATTACATTCATGTAATTTGTAGTATAATTCTTAACTTACTATTGACTTTCTGATATAAAAACTGACTATACTTAATATTTTATTTTTCAGGACTAAACCTTCATCTTTTCCTTCTATATGGATGTTTCTTAAACGTGACTTCATTTTTGAAAACTGGAACTTCGCCTTACTCTCCAAACATTGCCCTGAGGACCTGTATGAGGGCAGCAGGCTATTACAGGCTATTACCAGATAAAATCAATAGGGACAAGTTTTCCACGTCCATGCAGAAATGGTGCTCGTATGTATAATACGTATTATCAAAATCCTTTGTTGAAATAAATACCTTTTAAATCGTTAACAATCAGCCGTAATAAGTACATGTATTTATGAATATTTTATACTTTTTACCTGTAGTACTTGCTTAATCAGTGATAACATATGACAGATATTAGATTAAGCTTATCATATAAAAGGTAACAATATAGCTCAACAAAGTTTGCAAGTCATATTAATAAACATTGACATACAAAAGTCACAAAGTGGTTGCTTATTATTCACCTACTAGTATCTACAAAAGGCCTTCTCATTCAAGCGTTATTCACTTTAAATTAAAGTAAAGTACAACTTGACAAGAATTGTCTTTAAAATCAAGGACGAAATTCAAATATACCTCATCTAGGATTTATACTATAACTCACATTCCTTTGACAATCATAGTCTAAGAGGTTTATCTAAACTATTACTTGAAAAAAAGTTTGCACTGCACATTTATATGGATACCCAACGCTTTTGTGAGCATGTCCTTAGGATACAAATACCATTGCTGTAACAAAGATCTCAGATTTTATAACTCACCAATATGTGAAATACGTGAAATTTTTTAACTAGATTGGTTTGCAGTTATTGAGGATTTAAAAAAAAAACTCTCTCTTTTTATGAGCCGCTTATTATTATTATTATTTCCTATATACATGTGAAGCAACACCATTCCTTTTTTAGAGTACAAGAACGTGTTTTACCTTGTGTCCAGAACTCTATCGAAAACAACTCTCTTCGGAGTCCCTCGGACTGGTTCTTCTCTATGACTTTTGATTTCGAAATGGCAAAGAGGACATCGATTGCAATGTGCAAAAAGCTGAAAAGTATAAAATCAAACAATTTACAAACAATTCATAGTCAAATCTTTAATGTTTACCCTTTGTGTCCTTCAAGCCAATCTTACATTAATTGAATTAAAATCAAATGGATAATTAAAAGTCTATTTTCACATCTGACTTTACTTTAAAAACAATGCTTAAACCAACAAAATAAACCTCATATTTATCGTAGATTTACGTCAATGCAATTCAAACTAGATGATAATGATATTCCAAAATACATAACCAGTAAGCGCTGATTTTGCACAATTATAACAGCTGGTTATTATTTTTTTTTTCATTATCATTTCAGAGTTTCGTAGAAAACTGAAATGTATCAATAGTGCCAGTTTAAGACGCGCTAGAAGATGTGTGAAGACTTTGACCTTGCCTTTAAGACAAACCCTAACTGCACTGTACATGCAAAACAAGACCGACAGTTACGACGCTCGCAGATTGGCGTGTATGTAAGTGTGACCCTTTCTAGTAGTATTCTTCCCAGTCAAATAGACTGCACCTCTGGATACTTCAAGACTAAATGATAACTGAATGATTAATATAATAAAGTTTACATGCCGGCGATACTTTTTTAACGCTAATGTATTTCTATTTTATCTTTCAGAATATCAGCTGCGACAGCAACGTGCTATAAGGAGAAGATGCGATCATGCAGGAGTTATCTGCGGGATTATATTGGTGCTTATCATGTGATCTTTGGCGGGAAGTGTTTATCCGTCCTTCCGGTTACATCAGGAGAGTTTGTGAATGACTCGATCATCATGCCAAGACAGGCTGATAAAAACTGGATCACTATTGTTCAATCCCTCTTAAAGGAAGTAGGAATTGACTTTCTACCCAAAAGTGTGATATCAGAAATCCAATCAACGACGATAACGTCATTACAGGAGACCCAATCAAATACCAATCGACCAATGGCACCAATGACAACCAGTGATGACGTCAGCAATGAGTCAATGTTTGCACCAGAAAATGACGCTAGTATAATGTCCCGCGAGTATGATACGGAGATGACTACCAAATCTTCTGATAGCAAAAGAAACAAAAACAAAGGCACGGGAAGATCAGGAAATACAACTAATGAATTAGAAAGTAAAGAAAATGGTACAGAAACTGACTCCGTAGTATTTGAAAGTGAAGAAAATGTTTATAGCCAGGAATCAAATTTCACAAGTATTATACTTCCGACAGAAGAAACGAATATGACGTCTGAAACCAGTGACAACAGCGAAAGTGATCACGTTAACAACAAATCAGATGACGTCAGCAGTGATATTAGCCAAGAAATGACTACCTTGATTTTTGATCAAAATCGTGCGTACACATTTTCATCCAGTTCTACGGAATCGCCTCTGAATAAATCGAGGACACGTGTTTCAGCGTCATCTGTATCAGACAGGTCCATTTCTCAAAAACTATCCGTGTCGACTTTGCCCTTATTTTTGCCCCTTGTATTTGTTATTTCAGCTATGTTCTGTTAAATCCATACCATATCTTTGTGAGTCAACCTTATTTAAAAAAGCTTGTTGCTCAATTCTTTCTGTTTGATTTCAACCTTATCCATTGTTACATGTTGTAAATAATATATATACACAAATATATCCTTTCTAACCATTATCTTGTTGTTCCCATTATCCAAAAATGGAAATATGGCGAAGAAAGGTGTCTATATCTTAAGTACTGGGATTCATTTTCATACATGTACATAAAGACGTAATCGAATTATAATATTAGACCTACTGGCTCTTTTTAAAAACTTGCTTCAAAAAGATTCTTATTTTGAAAACTGCTACTGTGATAATTATGCAACTCCCCGAACTAAATAGCACTATTCTACTGAGATCGATTCAAAATGAGTCTGTAATTCAAATTACCTTTTAACTCTCCTAATACTAATTTTAGAATATGCCATTATATCATTAAAAAAACCTATTTTGTTTATTGAGGCTATACAAAGTATATCAGTTTACAATAACAGAAGCAATGAACGCAATCCTTGTTAATTAAACAAAACAAAGATTTCGATTTCTATCCTTGGGGCATTACAATTCTACTTGATCTGCAAAATATTTTTTGCGCAAGTCCGCTGGAATATAATTACCATGCACTCACTTCTTAGGTTGCGAGACAAATTACTATGTACGAAATATAACCACAAACATTTTTTAACTCCGCAATTTGACTGGATAACAAATGCGTTTGAATAATGATATCTATGGTATAACGTGTACCTGACGAGGCATCGTTTTGCATTTATAATTGAAATTTAATGCCCCCTCCCTCTGGATTTCTTGTCACACATGCGCCAACAACTACTTCATTTGCCTAACAACTTCTTATGTACAGTAAATGGATTTCTTTGGTCTATTTTAACTTAATTTAGTATAAAAACACAATTTAACAAAAAAGAATAATTCAGAAATCGGTGTGGGAGATGGTGAAATTCAAGACCTTATTTTAATTTTTTTTTTTTTTAATGGGGAAAATCCTCAAATAGAAAAAAAATTTAATGAGATTATAAAACAATTCTTCTTCAAAATTTATTTCATATCTACTGATTTGTGTAAATCCATGACAACCAAATCCCCCCCCCTTTCGGGACATACAACCAAAAATAAAACCATTTTGATATAGGCCTAAATATGCCAAATTTTTCTAAATGGTATACATCAGATCGAACTATTCTGTTACAAATCCCCTGTTAAATATCACAAGGTCAGACAACACGTCGTATATTATATTCATTTAAATGTTGTATTAGAATGAATATAATGTAAAATAAATGTAAATTAATTCGCCATGTAAAACATTCAAAAACACATGTTTACCTAATTAATGCCAATAAAACCTGACAAGAGTCTTCAAAATAAAGAACAGAAATAGATTTACAACTGTACTTTCCCCCCATTCGAGAGACCAAACTAATTTAAAAACTTTGTAACTTTTATAATTCTCATTCAGAGGCAACGAACATATCTATATAATAATCCTTATCCATTTGTGTTACGTTAATTAGTTGCTTGTTGATTTTCTTGTAAAACATGCGATTAGTTCTTATCATATAAAACCTACTTTCACATAATATCTCGCATTTTCAAAACGAAAATACATAAAACAAATAACTCATGCTTTGATGAAAGATCAAAGCACAGTTATATCTGGTTAAAAACCATTTAGGGTTAACTCTGTTTATGTAGATTAATGAAAAACATCAATTTTCATAAAAAAAAAAATAACCAGGTCATACATGTCTACTAGATGAATGGCAGATAATGGTGTAATGCTTATAATATGTCATCTGAGGACAAATAAGTTATGCATTTGCAGTCCTTGATTATGGTCACTGATCTAAAGAAAAAGTCAATATTTAGGATATGCTTATCAAAATATCTTTCAAACATCAAGTAAAATCTAAAGCTTAAAACAGATTTTTCTTTTCAAGAAACGAACGGTCAAAGGTTGAGCGTTTTTGAAAAAAAAAGACTGGTAACGGTACATATTTGAACAATTTTTTGTTAGCATTGCGACGTGTGAGGTTTTCAGGTATTGCTACGGCTGGGATTGGGTCACATACATGTATTAGTACGCGAATAATAAAATGTCCATAACATTACAATATTTTGACTGAATTGCTTATTAAATATTTGTACAAAAAAATTGTAAAAATTCATCAGTAAACAGACACAGGTTTCTACTAAGCAGCTCTTTTTTAAGACAATTATTTGTACTTTAATACTCATACCAAATAATGTAAATCTTGCTAATGTGTAGCAGATACTTTATTCATAAAAATAGTAAATAATATCAACATACATGATGTATAATAGAAGTTAGACGTATCTTGAGGCTTAAAGGGATTTAGGCACGATTTGACTTAAAATTTTCAAATTTAATTTTTCCATTTTCAATGTTTATAATGATTAATTTAGACGTTGATAATGTAATGTCAAAATTTGAAAGTCAAATATCAAGTCATATGTAAGATACGGAGTTCATAATTCTTTGTTCTGTAAACAAAGCTAGAATATTGTCATTTTTTACATATGTGTTGTATTGGTGTAAATTTCAATCAAATATAACCTTTTTTGTTGATAGTAGTATTTATGAAGATATTGAATAAGTTTAAATTGTTTTTGACATGTCATTTTGTCTAAGAAATGGTAATTCTCTACATTACATTTTTATTAACAACTATAAGACTCGAGCTTACCTCTGTATCTCGCTTGTAACTTGACTTTAACATTCAATATTTTGGTCAATCATTTAAAATGCACCAGTAAACCATAATATACATAAAAAATAAAAATAAAATTTTTGATCTCAAATCGTGTCCTAGTCCCTTTAAGTTAACCAATCATCATATTTAAAATTTTGTAAATTTTTCAGGCTACACTATGTACTACACTTTGCATTTGCAAAATAATTTATAGGACAATGTCATACCCGTGCGTAAATAAAATATATGTGGTATTAAGGCATGTAGAAATATATTGCTTTGTTAAAAAGAAAAAGTTTAATGTAGATTGAATTTATAAAGTGCATACGATAGTGTCAACAAAATGGAGTTTTTGGTAATAAAAGTAACTTTAAGTTAAAAGCTACGAGATCAATTCCTGTTTATCAAGGTATGCATAATATGGATCAATAGCTAATTTAGTTAGAATGCTGGTCTATTTAAAGGTGTATGGTCATGGTTCAGGTCAAAATCTATTTTTTGTTTTTATTATTTACGATGCTTTAAGGATGCATTTCTAAAGATCAATTGAAATTTGAGAGTCAGTCGTAAAGTTATAAGCAAGATACAGGGCTCACAATTCTTTGTCATGTAAACAAGGCTCGTGCCCTGTTTTTGTGTACATGGGTTAAATTTACTAGTAAACATATTTTTCAAGCTGATTTGCGTATCTTCTTATTTATCTTAAGCATAGATAAATAGTTCCTATCGTTTATAACATTTATTTTAGGTGTAATACTAGGAATTTTTCACTTTAACATTCAAAATGTAAACAAAACCTTTGATTACTAAGCAAAGAATCGTTAGGTCTGTAACTCGCTTATAACTCAACGAATGACACTAAAATTTTGGTTGCCTATTTCAAATGCCCTATTGAAACACTTCTTCCCAAGTCAAGGGTTTCTGATCCGCATTGCATTTGTGAAAAGCGATGCAGATCAGAAACCCTTGACTTGGGAAGATGATTGAAACATTTTAAACATTAAAATCGGAAAATGAATTTTTGACGAAATCGGGACCAAGCCCCTTTAATTGGAGGTCAAGGGCTCAATCCTTCTGAAGTTATTTTAAAGAAGAGGTGAATAATAAAACAAATCATTAAATATAATTTTACACAATCACCAACTCTCTCCAATGTTTAGTTAATACTGTAATGTAAAAATGTAAAATATAAATTAATAAAGAATTTGAGCAAATACTGAAATCAAGTATGATTGTATTTTACGATACATTTGACTCTGTAAAGTCACTTGTGAAAAAGAAATTGGAAGGAACTGTCGGACGTATAGCAATTGTTTCTAGACAACAGGCTGACCTGTAGCGATAAGGCCCATGTAAATCTATGTACTATTCAACATAAAGATAAGGGTAACAAACATACCTGTATGCAGTCAATGTAGTCAATGCAGTCAATGTAGAAAATATTATCCTTGTTAATATGAAATTAAGCTGAGAGGGCATGAATAAACTAAAAAATAAACGTTTAATAGTTACAATAAACTAGTGGTTTGGGTATTTGAAGAAGAATTTAGCTCCAATATTTAATGTCGATTTGATTTTTATCAAAGATGATCTCTGTAATATCATGGCTCCATAGCTCAGTTGGTTAGAGCGCCAGTCTAGTAAACTGGAGGTCGAGGGTTCGAATCCCTCTGGAGCCTTCAGCAGAATGGCGCAGTGAAAGCGTGCTGGGTCCATAACCCAGAGGTCCGTAGATCGAAACTACGCTCTGCTAAACTTTTACCAATGCATGGGTCAAATGCAATGCATCACAAACCCAGAGGTCCGTAGATTGAGATTTTTTGGTAAAATGCTGTAAAATTTAAAAATTCTAAACCGGTGAAAGTATCATAATCAACGTTAATTCACATTAATATGGACAGATGTCCCAGACAACCTTAGTACGAAAATACGTTCTCCTAAACTTTTATGATTGCGACAGATGCCCGATGCTTCCATTGTCACGAATACCACTTGTTTGACGGAGCATTGCCTATCCATAGCATTCTTCTCTTTCAGGTACCCGCCATTGTTTCACTGCCGTATTTCCTCTATGGTAGATGATGACCAATTCACACCAGACAAACAACTTTATTTGGGCGATTTTAAGACAAGCGAAACCGTTTTCAAGTGAATGAGGACGAAAATAAAAAGGGGGCAAAAATAATCCTATAACCTAATATGGTCTCTTTTAGCTTTGATGCTTTGGAAGTTGGAGATTAAAACGTGCAACTTTGTTTTGTCGAAGTCATGTTTGATGGCTCTGTTAAAAGCTTGTGGTGGTGGGTTGGGTGCGATGGTCCTTCTATGTCAGCGTTATTGTCAGACGCCACGGAAATATACCCGTATGATGAGTGTAACGGCGTTCTACAGCTATTTTCCATGCTGACAAAATCAAAATCTTCAAAGAGGCTAGTGGTGAAGTTCGGGAGGCCACATGTACAATAGCAAACAATAACAATTTACTTTCGTCTTCTCAAAAGCTTCACAAATGATAAATGTTTATTATATATATTAGTTAGTTTATGATGATTTATTGAGATTTGGTATAACCAAGTTCGCTTAACACCCTTGAAAGTCAACTGTGAATTCATTTAGCTGTGATTTAACTTAAACGGAAATTGGAAGGGACTGTTGACTATGGGTAAACCTGTAGCGATAAGGCACATGAGAACGTATTTAGTATAATACCGAATAAAAGTGAAGATAAGATTAAACTTATGAAAACATAACTTTATGCAGCTAATGTAGAACAAAATTAAGTCGAGTTGCCCAAAAAATAATATATATCAAAGTAACAACAAAAGATTCGGGTATTTGTTAAGAATCAAAATAATAAAACCAATACTTACCAATCTTATCAAAGTATAAAGCAAATATGAAGGCTCCATAGCTCAGTTGGTTAGAGCGCCAGTCTAGTAAACTGGAGGTCGAGGGTTCGACTCCCTCTGGAGCCTTTTTGGACCTGATCTTCTTTCTCTCTGATATAAGCGTCTATTATCAGATGTTATCTATTCTTCTTTTACACTTTTCTTATCCCAGGGTGTCAGATGCAACAGAAGTTAGACAGTCCTTGGTGTTATTTCACTTTTCGTTGATGTCGTTTTTGATCATCCATGTTCTTTGATGTAGAGAATCTTTTCCTCAACTCTAGCTTAAAGAATTCCTTTATCTCAGCTTATTTGAATTCATTCACTTCCTCCGTTCTTGCCCTTAACTTAAATTATTGCATTTTGGCAGTGCAATTAAGTTACAAACACTGTTAATAACTGCAACTCAGTAATGTTCGGGCATCTATGACTTATCTCCTCCACCTCTTGTTGATCATGGTGGAATCGACTTGATTCTTTGTTATAATCTGGGGAAATCCAAGTGTACTTATGTTGCAAACCAAAAGTTCATTCATCTCACACAAATCTAGTAGACATTCTCCATTTTTCATTCATCTGTCCAATGCCATGTGCATCCATATATGCCTCCTTGTCGATGTTATTTCCAACTTAAGCGTTCAGGTCTCCAATAGTTATCACTATATAGTGTTTTGGAGTTGTCACACATTCCAAAGTTGGTTGCAAAAATATCTTTTTCGTTATTATTGGCATCATTCGTCATGGAATAACACTAAATCTTACTGATATTCATGTGTTTAATGGGTACCACTTTATCAGTCATTGATGTTATTGTTCATAATAATTGCCACGTCGCACTGGTGATCATCATCCTTGTCTGAATCTATGATGGTCCCACCACTATTATAAGTCATTTTTCTAGAGCCTGTCAAAAGTCCATTGCCTTTATCAAGAATGCTGATGTCAAATCGCCTCATCTCTAGTGATCTGTATTGAACTGGTAGTTTCAAACAGTCTGCACAATCCATGCTGCTATTTTGATGTTACTGTTTGGTCTCAGAAGATAGCTTCTCAGTCTGGTAGTTCCCTGGTGAATTTTCCTTGCTAAACGCTATGCGTTCGTTTTCGATGTTACCCACTGGTGAACCAGGTAATATGTTTCTTTGTGTCTGTTTCTGTAGTCTGTGTTCACCGCAGAAAGAGTGCCTGGCCTAATGCTGCAAGCATACCACCGTTGGTCGACTTAACCCGTTTCTACCTCCTCCTTCGACAGGGACGTGGGACATAGACTTTTAAATAAGTAGGCTACATACAGAGTAAGGGATTGGTAAAAGAGGGAAATTAACAGAAATAGAAGGGATGGGAAATTAAACAAAGTGGGCAAAAAGAGTCGGTAATTTGTGTACCTGTACTTTTTATTTTTAAGTAGAATAATATTTACTTCATACAAAATACAATTTAAGATTCATTATTTTTAACTGTTTTTTAATGAACGACAGAATCTTGATAAAGGATATCCGATTGACCACAAAACTTAAAACAATATTTCCTATACAATACATTGCACAATGAATAGTAGAAAATATGTTGTGGAATCGAAAAACTCGGGAAACAAGAGGCCACTACCCTCCTTGAAAAAGAAATGGAAGAGTTTCTTGCTAAAGACCCAACATTTGCTCCAGAAACAGCTAGAGGCTTTCTTACGAAAAATGGCACTCAAGATTCAGATGAGGAAGAGGATGACAAATCACAGGTAAACACAACTCTGCCCCAGGAAAAGGAGCAAGAAAAACAAAACAGAGGAATTGCGCAAAATCTTAGAAGAAAGGAATGACAAGTTTCTTAATACTCTTTGGGCAATGCAGGAATCGCAAAATGCAATTTTGAACAAAATAGTTGAAAAGCTATCTTAAGCTGTCAATTTGGTTAGATGCATGTTCGAGTAATTTTCAATGCCGTTATCAATTATTTTTCCGCAGCAAGGAAAGTTATTCTATTCAAATTATATACTGTTGCATACAATCATTTTCATAAAATTTGTTCACCTTTTATTTTTGTAACTTTATTTCCTGATAAATTTTGCTATAAATTGTGCTTAAAAACTTTTAACAAAACATGTTATCTGTTTTTGAAACGACACAGCATGTCTATTGTTGAGTGGCTAACTCTTAAATTCAATTTCATTGAACAAAATGCTGCTTTACGTCATTTCTTAGTCGTACACCATTCATTTGATAGCCACTAGGTCTGGCTCTGCATTATCACATGCATGGTTTCGGTGTTATCATCATCAAACAGATCACAATTTCCCTCATTCATTTTGATGCAAATATTGTGTAAAACACAAGATGAAAGAATAAGAGTTGACAATCAAGTTCATGTTACAAGCATCAAATCTAAGGAGACGTCTAAATCTGACCTTCAAAAGCCCAAAACTCAAAAGAGACGTTGGACTTTTGTTAAGTTACCAAAGTCTATAAATGACCGGAAACTCTCAAGATTACCTATTGGTAGATGATTGAAAAAAGATGTGGAATGTACAAATGTTTGTTAACGGCTTTAAGCAATATATTTGAATTCATCATGGTCACAGAATATAAAAGATGACTATTACTTGCATTACACAATTTTTCTCTTCATGTAAGCTGTCATGTAAAAATTTCTAGGCAAATCTCTGCACTGTTCATTTATTTGATTTGAGGAATAATTTTTATTTTATTTTCATCAATATCGACTTACTTTTGGCTAAAATTAAACCCTGTCCATGACCTTCGATTTTTTTTATTATTGCCGCTCATATCTTTTCGTTATTTTCCAGTAATTAATCGGTAAAAAGGTCAAACTTTTAAAAGAATCTATCAATTTAAGATAAATTGTAAAAATCAAAAGAATATCTTGTAAGTATCTTGTAAGTTTGAAATGACTTCTAAATTCATCAGGCATATATCCAGGGGGTTAATTGTTCATAATAGTTTCTTATTCTGTTGTAGAAAAGTTTCTGCAAGCATGCTTGTGGTGCTATTATGGTTAATCATTGCGAGATAATTTTGACTACTCTGTGTTTGTAAGAACGTTTTAAAACTGGTCTAAGAATTAACTGTTTTTTCTTCCATTTTTCCTATTTCATTGGTTTAAAATAGTAACTATTGGCTGACCAACTCTAACTTAAGGCTGCCATTTGTTTTCATTTGACCAAATTTCGTTCATGTATGTGGCGCCGTTTAAATATTTTTGAGGTATTTTCTGATATCAGATAATAAGAATTCGAGTTTCTGATATCAGAAAATGATTTTTTGATATAAAAAAAGTCGATTTTGTGATATCAATAATCATTTTCTGATATCAGAAATTTGATTATTTGATATCAAAAATTCATTTTTTTATATTCAAAATATTTGGGTTTTTTTCCGGATATCTAAAATTCGATATATTCGATATCAGAAAATCAATTTTTTGAAGAAAAAAATTATAACAAAAATTAATAATAAAATAATAAATTTCTTAAATCAAAAAATGTTTTTTTTTAATATCGAAAATTCGAATTCTTGATATCATTAAATGATTTTATCTATATCAAAATTCATTTTCTGAAATCAAGAATTCGAATTCTTGATATCAAAAAATCGTTTTTTGATATCAAAAATCTTTTCTTTTTTATGAATTTTTTTTTTATCAATAATTCAAATTCTTGATATCAAATATATTTATTCTTTTATATCAAAAAATACCTCAAAAATATAAAAACGGCGTCTCATACAAATGGTACTAACATTTGGTTACCATTGGCAACCATAGTTCACCGATGGCAGCCAAATGCCAAATCCACCAAACCTATAGTATGATAACCATAATATTCATGATTTGTCTTTAAGTAGCAAAAATTGTTTCTGGTATCTTGTAATGCTAAATCCTGTAGTGCTATCATAAATGTTAAAAAATAATATGTCAATTAAAACACATGTATGTAGTATTTTGAAGGTATTCATATCGTATCCATATTGTATATGATTCTTACTGAAAATAAACCTGGCACTTCTAACACTACATGTTGTATTACATTAATAATAAAATACATCTAAATACCACATTTATTACAAAAAAATACTTGTGTACTGTATGAAAATGAAAATCGAACGATAAATTATTACATTTTGTTGCATAACAAGCCCGGCTAGCTCTAAGATTCACTCATGAGTCGTGGTTTGGATATCCAATCACATGCAATTCAACCACAAATTTCTTGGTTTGGATATCCAATCACATCCACTTAAACCACAAATTCAGGCAGCGTCCGAACCTCAATTTGAGGTTTTTGACCAATCAGAGTTTGTTATTTATCAGCTTCCAAAATAGCATCTTTAATGGTCGCCATTGTGTTACAGATGCCCTAGATATTTTGATTTAGTTTATGCAAAGTATAATGGAATAAATTTGCTTATCTCAGGTAAGGTTGCATGTTTTCTTGAGATATTTAATTGATTATGTCAAAGAATTGGAAAATGTGTTGGAAATAATAAAAAATATATCAACACCGGTAAAACATGTTTAAAGTGATTTAAGTTAAAAATGCAGATTTTATGCATAGAATAACATTTTTTTGTTGAATTAATTGATGATTGAAATCATTATCTACTGTAAGTAGTTACAGAAATGAGTTGTGGGGGGTGGGGGTGTTGACAGGTGTTCCACATTTGATCATTGTCCAAATACTGCATCACATTTAGTTTGTCACAGTATGAGACTGGCCATGTGTGAAAGGTGCAACTGATGGGGTACCCTGACATCCCATTGTTAATTCATCATTATCAGTGTACCTGTTAATAAAGTCAGTATACCTATATACCTGTGCAGAATTTGCTAGGCAGGTTGACAGTGTGGGGTAGGCCATGTGTGTTTACAAGTATATACCTGGATGTCAGGTGTCATGGTTTGAATCTATATAATATTTGTTTCTTAGGTACCTGCTCACTTTTCTCCCATCGCTGTATGAAGAGACGCTTTACCGCAAATCACCACTTGATACCTGCACTTTTGCATTGTTTAATTTTCTGGATTTTTATAACAACTTTTTTTCCGTAAGTATTAATCTGAACTTCATGTATTTAATAGTTTGATTTATTCATATCATTTGTATGTTTTAATCTTTGGATCACCCTTACAAAATATATCTATATAACATTTTTATATAAAAAAATCATCATAAATCATCTTGACTTTTTCTCAAAACACTATTAAATGGACTTAATGTTTTTAAATTAATCATGTATAGGAATAACTTTGAAGCAATAAATTCATTAACAAGTAAATTGTTTGAATTTTTTTATAATGAAATTATAATGAAGTAATTAGTTAGATTTTCAAGACAAGTGTTGTTATTACTCTATCATCTTTCTATAGTACTGTAATCTGCTATGATGTAAGATGACATTTAAGGACACCGAAAAAATATTTTGGTTTTACTTAAATTTATACCGTGTACTTATTTGAAACATAAGTATTTAAAATACAATTCCTTTTATTCAGAGCTTTTTAGATTTTTTATTGAATGTTTCAAAATTTATTTTGAAGTCACATAAGGAAAATTTTTCCGGAAGCATTTTGTTTATTTCCATATTAGGTACATTCATGTGTTTCCGGTCATCATTTTAGAACAAGATAAATTTGATAAAATAACAATGATTATTTTTCAGTGTCATGAGTTCCTTAGTGCCCACATTCCAACGATTGCCCTCAGGAATTTTGTCCCTCAGTGACAGTGCTGCTGCGAGAGCCGTGAAAACGGAACACAGGGAACGGAACCGAGCAGAATCCGAGAGTGTCATCCGGATAAAGACCCAGGCAGAGCGATCCGTAAACGCCTTGGGGGGAGATGTTAAGAATGTAAAGCATCTGCTCGGACAACATACAATCCAGTTTGGACAGTTTCGGTAATTGGCATTCTATTGTGACAATATTAAGTCAATTAAAGTGCATGTACCGGTAATACCGAACAATAATTAATTTCATTAAGATAGAAATAAATGTTAGTTTCTGTTCTTTAACTTTTTGTGATAATTTCATAAACAATCAATCATCATCTTGATTTAGTAAAAAATGCCTTCGAATGATTTATTCAAATTAGAAGAATTCTTTTTTATGGTTTTTATTGAGAAAATCTTGTTTTATTTCAGAGGAATGACTTTCAAATGGCTGCTTGAAAATGCTCCAGGGTGGGTTGCGTTTTTGATTGCCAGGGATGAAACTTCCGGAGAGACCCAGGGTGTTGGCAATAGATGGCTTAACAAGATGGCCCTCCGAAGATATGTCTATCTATTTGAAGAGAGCAAGGAATTAGTGAGGATGAAAAGAGAAGAAAAACAGAGAAGGACACCTGGTGCGTTCGAATATTAAAATAAGATATGTTTAACATGTTTAATCCTAAGGACTGAAATACATGTATTAAGTTTTTGATACTTCATATTGAAGCTAATTATTAATTGCATTTTAGGGAATCAGAAGCCAAGTTCAGAGACCAGAACCCTTGATGTTCATGTTGATGACTCTGAACTGATAGCATGCTTAGAGGAAGTGGAAGGCAAAGCTGGCAAAGGTGAGGACTACATGTCAATTACATGTCTTACTCTTTCAGAAAATCTGCTAAAAAAATGAGAGGCTATTTATTTTGTCTGTCAACATTTAAAAAGCAATTTGAATTTTTCAAACAATAGTGTATTAAAATATAGGGTTTGTTATGTTTGTTATAATAGTTTTGATATTAAAATTTATCTTCGAATAACAGAATCTTCCTACATACTGGTCTTCATCAGTAAGTATATGAGGGTAATTTGTCTGTTATATATTATCAAGTGGGCTTGTTGTACTGTGTGGTTATGGCGAGTAAATATAGAGTGGCTATATGTGGTGTCTGTCTCCTTTTACATTTGTTTTGCACTTGTGAAATCAATCATAATCACAGTGTAATCCTTCATACATGTAACATCAAAATGTAATCATTTCTGTATATAGTGTATCATTACTTTATGGAAATGTATCAGATTTTCATTTTATTTTTATTCTATTTTTCTAATTACAACGAGAGAAAATGTGTATTCATCTAAGCATTGTTTTTGTTTCTTATACGAAATCGTGCTTATAATATGGCTATTATTGTAAATTGTTTAAAATTCTTACATGTTGAATATTAAGTCATGTTGTAAATTACATAACAACAGGAATCCCAAAGCCTACGCCAAATCTTGCATCGGCTGTTAGGAGGAAATCATCTACATCTACTTCTACATCTGGTAATATTTTAATACCAAAATACATATCCTAATAAGAAACAAAAATATTTAATTTCCTGTCTGCAGCAACATTTTATAACACTTGAATATCAAATATGGATTAACATTTTATTTTAGAAGATTCCGGTTCCTCCAGGCCGACTAGTAGTACTTCAGCTGCCATGGTTGGAAGAAATCAGCAGCAAGAGTCAAGTTCATCCACAGGTTAGCCAAATTACTTTAATGTGGTAAAAATACAATTAAAAAAATATCTAAAACTTTGAATGTGTATTTTACACTTTAATATCTAAAAGTTTCTTATCCGAAGATATGACATGTGAACATTGGTATGAATGTAATTGCATGTTAAATGATTTTGTTCCAGCACCAGAGTTGGATAGCCTAGCACTTCCTTCTGGCTGGAAAAAGACACTTCCTGAAGTTGACCATCAGTGGATATCGGAGACCTTCTTTCATGCTGGGAAGCGAGGTCCTGAATTTGATTTCAGCCGTGTGTCAAAGCTATGGTACGATCCACCCCAGCCAAGTCTGTCCCGAGCTGTCTTGAACAAGCCGGACCGATACTTTGGACATCGTTTCTTTCTTTGGATGCCACGCCACTTGTTCCATACGCAGTTTCACTGCCCCCATAGTGGTTGTAACGGAACGTTGACAAATGCAGGCGTCCATCAGAAAACCAGGCGTGTTGTGGATGTAGATTCTGTCTACAATATAGCAGCTGAATATCTTAGCTGTTCCAACTGCCATAAGAAGGGTATGCCTTTCAATTTTTTTAAATCAGGAATTTAAACCTTTTTTGACATACTGTCAATGAAATAAAGAATATGATAGGGTATGAACATGTTTTTGTGATATCAGTAAATATTTTAATTTTTTTTTTTTTCACAGTTATTAGTTGGAGTGAGGGAGTTCTTAACCAACTGGACAATGCAACAAGGTCCCGCTTTCCTTGCATCCTTACCTCAAAGTATGCCTGCGATTTGAAGATTGTACGCCTTCTGAGACAGAGAGGACTTGGAAACAGCAGCAGCGCAGTGATGAAACAGGTAAGGGAACAACATGGTGAGTCTTATCTAAATAATTTACAATTGTATCTATCTCATTGCAGGGACTTTAAGACATCGGCAGAGAGGGGATTCTTTGCTCCGATTCAGTTTAGTGAGCCTCCTCCAGCTGCCGCTGTACCAAGACACCGCTGGTTCATGAAGGTCTACCAGATAGATGTTCTGAACCGCGTTGATTACATCAAAGCCCACATGACGTCACAGTTTGGGACCGTCCTCAAGATGGACTCAACAAAGAAAATCACCAACAAGCTTGCCGGTAGGTTTTTCGATAAGAAAATATATGTTAATGAGTTATATATTGTTGGAGGTAAAGTGAAGTATTTTTTCACATTAATGCATTTAAAAGAAGTTTATGAGATACTTACTACATGTAATATGTAAAATTATGCATGTTCTCAATATAATACTAAAATAGCATTGAATTATGTTCAGGGGATAATGATTGCCATTTATTTGATAGGAAAGGGGAGGAAGACAGCAATGTGGGCCACCAACATTGGTAATGAGCATGGACAAGTCCTCATGTCTGTCTTGACTGTCGGTGAGGGATCAGGTTTGAAGCAGATGTTGGATGGCCTTGTTACACGGTACAGAAATGCTGGCGTTCCTCCTCCCAAGGCACTCTATGTTGACCGTGACTGCTGCGGAGCTTCATCTGTGCATAAGTACTTGGAGGCCTGGCCCTTTCTTCATATCAGGTGTGTATGATTTCTCTTGCTCTTACATGTATAATATAGATGGCTTCAGGTATAGCACTATGAGTCTTACATTTTATTGCCAATGTTTTTTAGGTTGGATATATGGCACTTCATGCGCCGCTTTCCCTATGGCTGCACCACTGATAAGCATCAACTGTACAGTGTTTTAATGGGGAAGTTGAGCCAGTGCATCTTCAAGTGGGATGAGACTGATCTCAACTTACTGAAGACTGCTAAGCGAGCCGAGATGATTCAGCAGTGCATCCAAAATCCCTCAGAGGATGATGTCATAAGACGCTTGTCTACAGCTGAGCTTGCACTCCACTGCAAGCGAGTGACCCGCGGCACTGCTGAAACAACTAGGCTCATATCCAGCCTGTTAGAATCCCTAGATGGCCCCAGAGGTTTTGATACCCAGGGAGTGCCTTTGTTTGACAGTGAGAAGATCCAGCAGATCTGGAAGATACAGAGTCAGCATGTATCTTGCATCCAGGATCCCCCTGGTCTTAGACTCTACACACAGGTGAACACTTTGAAGAAAGGCGGCATTGAACTTCCTGTTTACAGATGTGCAAGAGGCTCCACCTCTCTGGAAAGCTTTCATCTCCATATGAACAGGTTTATTCCAGGTAAGAACAGATTCAACACAATACTTTTCATTAATATGAACATTTTTTTTTATTCAATGTTATAAAGATCAAACACCTATAATTGTCATTGAAATTTATTTAATTATTCAAATATTTTTATAGGAACCCTGGCAAAGGACATCAATTTCCAGGTATTCCTATTGGATGGTCTGTTCAGATGGAATTCTGACCGGAAGAGTTCAGCAGTAGTTGATGTCAAAGAAGACGCCCCAATGACATACAGTGGACCGCTCAAGAACTCTGTTAACAAGTTGGCAAATGAGGTCTTGGGCAGAGGAATCTTTGACGACTACAAGCCACCTGGAAAATACACGGGTAGGTGAGCTATAGGTATTTTTTAGACAAGAAATCTTACATTTCATTTTATACAATTTTCAACTGAATCTTTCTACCCTCACCAGGAGAGCTGATAGGAATAGAGTACCTCTACTCCCAAACAGGAGAAGGTGTGACTGACTACAGAGAGGCCGTCCGGATACTCGCTGATGATGCCGATGTGGAGGAGGAAAACCCAGAGCATTCTGAAGCAGATGAAGGATTCCATGAACAACAGGAGGAGATGTTGGATCCCACACTGCCTGTAGAGTTAAGTGTGGATCCTGTAGAGTTAGGTGTGGATCCTGTCACACCAACTTGTACATCTACTTCTGCTTCTCCTGCCCTCCTTAACATCCCGTCAGTAGCTGAGTATAGACAGATGATGGCCCAGTCAGATCCAGGTAATAGGAGCTTTAAATTAAAATAAGAATGAGAAACAATTTATGCAGTAATTCATAATTTGGAAAAAAAAAGTTTACATGACTGGCTGCAACATTACAGTACCTAATGTCTTTTTCTTTTCAGTTGAGGTACCTACTCATCACTATGAGGCTGAGACAGATAAAAGCAAAGATGCAGACTCTGGTGATGTAAGTGATTGCAGATTAAAAGATATTAGTGACATGAATGACAGCAAAAAATTGAATGATAGTAAAAGTGAAATGTACTTATAACTTAAATATATTTACATGTGTGCTTTTTTTTATATAACTTTTATATTATAATCACTCTTGAGATTACTTTTAACAGTTTTATTAATTTTCATAGATTTTTATCTATCCACTCTTTAGAATACTTCTAACATTTCTTTAAAAAAAATTATTTAAAGGACACAGTTGGTCCAGACAATGTACCTGGATATTCAAGAGTGCTGGCTTTAGCAGACTTTCTGGTAACCTTCAAGGATAAGGCAGCCATGACTTCAGCTGAAGTCCAGAAGCTGAAAGATCTGTGGTCAGCACTCTCAGAGTATGACAGGAAGAGGACTGTGTTCCCTCAGCGATTCTCCACTGCACCTCTCGGACGTTTCTGTAGCAAAAGAAAGAAAGTTGCACCAGGAGTTGAAAGTATTGAGAAGTAAGTAATTGCGCTTTTGGAAGTATGGGTAATTTTGTAAAGAATAGGCAGTAACAATATTATGAAACCTGAAAAATCAAAACACTTGATGCTATGTTAAGTTGTACACTAAGTTTTACTGTGTTTTTTTATTAGGGTTATTCTTGGTCCAAACCAAGGTCCAGCACAGTGGCCTAACTGCAATCGATACACAGAGGCCACTGTTGAAAAACTTCTGCAGATCTATCCAAGTGATAGAAGGAGGAAGGGGGAGGCGGTTCTCACAAAATGGTCACTCATCCTGGATGCATATCATACCATCAGGAAGACCATTTTGAACAACCATAGAGCCATGTCAGTTACAGACATCCAACTTCCTCTTTTAAACAGGAAGACTCTCCAACAGTGGTGAGTCGATTAATACATATAAAATTTACATTTGCAAAAATGCTTCCTAAATTTGTTGATTTCATCACTATGATTACAGTACGAGCTTATCGCTTGATGTTTGCAATGTTGTAAACATTAAAAACACGGTTATTTTAATATTTCTGATGATTTGTCTTTTTCAAACACAAATATAAGTAATGAACAGCAAGTTTAAGGGTTCATTGGGATATGAACTTGGTTAATGGGGTGGTACATGATCAAATCTCCTGGGAAATCCTTGGCTTCACATGATTTGATCATGTGACCAACCAGGTTCATATACTGATGAAATTCTTAACTTTTCTGTTTATTTCATGTACATTTAAATAGGTATCTAAATTGCAGATAGTTTCTTTTTTATTAATAATACTAGAATTCAATTCTAATTTTTCAGGTTCAATGAGAAGAGTAAGGCTGAGGAGAAGAAAATCTTAATGCAGGGTCTTGCACTTCCTACACCAAAAATGACAGTAGCCAAGGCACCAGAAGCCTTGCCCAAGCCAACATCTTTGCCAGCAGGAAGCACAGACCCCTTCTCTTTTCATGATCCACCCTCTACAATTGGTATGGCCAAACTCAAGAGCAGACCAAAGAAGACTCCAAAAGCACCAATACCAGCTGTGGCACCTGTTCTTCCTTGTCCGACACCTTCTTGCGATCCTGTCATGAGCTTCCAATTGGTCACAACTACAGAAGGCACTGCTTTGTTGATTCCAAATATTCCACACTCTACAAAGCAGTACCAGAAACGAAAACAAGAGCTTGAGGAGCAAGGGCGACCAAAAAGGAAGTATGTCAGGACCTCCACGGTAATCAGGTGTAGCAAGTGTGGTGAGGATATGAAGCCGCCAGACCATTCACAGTATATGGGCTATCGGTATTGTGCTCGCAAAGACAACATACCATTTCAAGAGTGGAGGGATAATCTGCAGAAGGCTGGAGTAGCCAGGAAAAAGAAGACTCAGCAGTAAGTATGATTTTATTCTTGTAAGCCTTAGAGATCTCTAATTATATACATGTATTGTATAGTGTTTTAGACCCATCTGTTCTTCAGTCCATCCATTACTCCCTTGTTCTTTTTTTTCACTCTACACAGCTGTAGAATTTGTGAAAATGTGCAGATACATTAAGAACATAATGTAAAGATATGCATATTACTGTCAATTTCTGCCTCCATTATTTTTCTGGGAATAATGGATTTGTGAATATTAAGTAAAGTTAAGATCTGATAGGTTTTTTTTACATTTATGCCCTTTTATTACTATTTGTGCAAATTGAAATTTACTTTTAAAAACTAGTAATTGGAGAGTGTGGGGTATCTGTGATTATTCACTTTTACATTTTGAAGGTTTTGACTTAAAATAATTCATTTGAATGCAGCTGTATTTATGACTTGTATATGTTTGTGACTGTTGGCCAAAAATGAGTTTCTGCTTCATTTTGACTTATTTTCAAACTTCATTTTTTTCTATAGTTATAGATATATGTCATTTTGGTGTTAGGACCATTATGACATCATAATTGATTTGATTATTTTTTTTTCTCTCAATATTTTAAGGCTTTAAAGGGAAAAATGTACAAAATGAAACTGTTTGATATTTAAAGCATCATTTTAAATAATTATATCTTGAATTTAATAAACTCTTGATTTTTTTTCAACCATACCTCTGTATTCTATGTAATTTTTACATTGGCTGTACCATAAATATGCATTTTACTCAAATTTTGAATTTGATGGATATTTTCACAGTATTTAAAAATTATTTATAATGGAAGATAGATATTTAAAACAATATCTTGAGGAACTTAAAGTTAGAAACTCATTTTTGGCCAATTATTGAACACTAAAAAATTTTTAATGCTGCCTAATGTATGCATTGTATTCATGGGTGCATTAGAAGGTTCCAAGCCCTTGAAAAAGCAGAGGAGAAATTTTTTAAGTGCTGATAATTTTTTTATCATTATTACACATTGTTAATGATATTATCTTTGAGAATTAAGAAATACCACAGTTTGCATGAAGCTTTTGTAGTTCAATGGAAGAACACTTTCTCTTAGCAGAAAGAGGTCCAAGTTCAAATCTTGGCAGAAGCTGCATCTAGGTATTTCATAGAATTAAAAATAAAGTCAATTTAGATAAAGGATATGTTTTAAAGCATGATAATGAAATCACATTATGATTATTGTCAAAAGCACTCAGGATTTTTTTCTCTTTCCTCTTTTCTTTTCTCTTCCCTTTTTCTTTCCTCCCTTTTTTCTTCCTTTTTTCCTTCCTTTTCTCCCCTTTTCTCCTCCTTTTTCTTTCCCCTTTTCTCTTTCCTTCCCCTTTTTTCTCTTTTTCCCTTCTTTTTCTCTTTTTTCTTTTCTCCTTTTTCTTTTTTTCTTTCTTTTCTCTTCCTCTTTCTTCCCTTTTTTCTTTCCTCCCTTTTTTCTTCCTTTTTTCCCCTTTTCTCCTTTTTCTTTCCCCTTTTCTCTCTCCTTCCTTTTTTCTCTTTTTCCCTTCTTTTTCTCTTTTTTTTCTTTTTCTCCTTTTTCTCTTCCTTTCTTCTCTTCCTCTTTCTTCCCCTTTTCTTTCCTCCCTTTTTTCTTTCTTTTTTCCTTCCTTTTCTCCCCTTTTCTCCTTCTTTTTCTTCCCCCTTTTCTCTTTCTTTCCCCTTTTTTCTTTTTTTCCCTTCCTTTTTCTCTTTTTTCTTTTTTTCCTTTTCCTTTTTTCTTTCTTTTCTCCTTTTTCTCTTCTTCTTTCCTCCTTTTTCCCTCTTTTCTCTTCTTTTTTCTTTCCCCTTTTCTCTCTTTTTCCCCTTTTTCTTTCTTTTTCTTCTTTTTTCCTTCTTTTTCTTTTTTTTTTTTTGGTTTGTTGCGCAGAGACTAATGGGTCATGGGCTTAGCTCAGTCGGTAGAGCACGAGACTCTTAATCTCGGGGTCGTGGGTTCGAGCCCCACGTTGGGCGATATATTTTTTACTTCTGGACCCTTTTTATTTCGCTGGCCCTATTCGTCTTTCGTAAGACTTTTAAGAAGTGCAACAGTAAACAATTGGGATGATCCCTCTTGCTCCTTTGAAGTTCCTCTTCGAAAGACGATTAGGGCCACATAAAAAAATATTTTTATCTCGTAATTACGAGTTAATTATTTCGTAATTACGAGTTAATTATCTCGTTTTTAGGAGAAAAGATCTCGTAATTATGAGAAAAGATCTCCTTATTAGGAGTTAATTATCTCGTTATTACGGGAAAAGATCTCGTAATTGCGAGAAAAGATCTCCATATTACGAGTTTATTATCTCGTCATTACGATCTCGTGCTTACGAGAAAAAAACTCGTTATACGAGAAAAGACCTGTATAAAATGGCGCATTTCATTGTTCTACATGTAATCTCTGAGTCTCTTTGTGTAAAATGGATGAATATAATATATTAAGACATTCATTACATTAGTGAAAAAATAATTCAGATGGCCAGATTGATTGAAAAATCAATTGATATGAAGATAACTCCAAAATGTTAACATACAAAAACAGTTATTTTCAATATAGGTTATGTATGAACATACAAACAAAGTCCGGGGTAAATCCCGCATATCAATGATTGAAACTATAGATTTATCTGTAACTAGTGGAACTGTGTTTTTATGACTAAGACTACCTGGTATTTACTTTTACTTCGGAGTGGGATTGTAATATACCTTGGAAAGTAAAATTACATGAAATTCTTTACACTAAATATTCATATAAGATTAAATGTCTGTAGATATAATGATTGTTGTTATTCAAAAATAATCAAAGCTGAATTAACGTTTCTGGAAGATCGACAACAAATAGACTGAAAGGGTGAACAATCGACTTGGAGGTATGGATCTAATGAACGAGGAACACATATTAAATATGCATTTTTTTAACAATAATAAATCAAATAACAACAGCTATGTACTTTATTATAATGAGATATTTTCTCGTAACAATGAGATAATTAATCGTAATTACGATCTCTTTTCTCGTAATAACACGATCTTTTCTTGTAATAACAAGATAAATAAATCGTAATTTAGAGTTAATAATCTTGTAATATGAGATCTCTTAATCGTAATAACGAGATCTTTTCTCTTAATAACGAGATAATTAACTCGTAAAACGTAATCTTTTCTCGTAATAACGAGATAAAAATATTTTTAAATTTGGCCCTATTCGTATGCTCCACATTTATTACCCCCCCCCCCCCCTCCACAACATTTAGAATAATGATTGCTTCTTCAGATCCAAGGTACATAATTTTGATATGGCAAAGTAATGTATGTAACGGCAAACTGATTTTCGAATTTAACTCGACATTCGGTAAACGTGTTTAAGAGAAAGTCTGAGGCAAGTAAAGTAACGATTTCAGGTGTATTTCCTGAAGAATTTAATGGTACTAATCAATTGTTTTCACAGAATTTGTGTGAAAATAAGGTTTATCAGTCCAAAGACAAAGCAATTTTTTGTGCGCCATAAATTGCAATTTTTTAAAACTATGGTAGGCACTGTGGCTCCAAGGTCGTCCATCCGAATTTTTTTCAGACCAGGAGCTACAGACCTGCAGATATACTAGCTACTTTTTATTTCTAAATTAGTTTTAAAAAGCATTTTAACTTCGGTTATTATAAGATATCACTACTGGTAATTATTTTGACATGCAGTTCAATTGAACAACGCTCCCTTGATAATCTTTAATTCATGCAGCAAATGGTATTAATGACCACATTAAAGAACTTTATAATTGTTATAATATATATATAAAGGCCGGGCCGTATTTAAAGAGATGCACAATAAACAAGCGACACAATGTGCTCTTATATGAACAATTGTCAGAATGTGAGATTAAATTTGGGTTCTTAAAAAAATTGTTGCGCAGAAGTCTGCAGTAGTAATAGGTTTTCAAAAAGCTTGCCTGGCTAAAAAAAATTATTCCATTGTAAATATGGATAATTTTAGATATTTAAAATATATCAAAGGTTATGAAATAAACAGATAGTTAAACATAAAACAAGTTTAATTCATCTTTCGTAAATAAAACGTAACTTTTCTTTACATGTTTTATTATTTATATATATTTAGTCATATTACATGTATGATGAATCATATGCAAAGCAAAATTGCAAATAAAATGAAAAAAAAATGTTAAAGAATTGAATTCACGTAAATTCAATCAAGTGTAACGGGATAGCTATCCCGATTTAATAAAACGGAAAATTCGTATGCTCGAATTTATAACGACCTGTGAAAGAAACGGACTTCAGCGGATAGAATGAGAAAGATTTATTAAACTTGAGATGATGTTTTATTCAAGTAGAAATTACAAACGTTCTTAATTTAACTATCAACAATTAAAAATAAATAACAAATAAATATTAGATCAACAACAGCTGCAGACTTCCCCAAAAATATACCAAAGATCAATTCAAGAATATTAAATATTACGATAAATTCACCTACTTGTTAAATAATTTAGAAGAGAAAAATTGTTAAAAGTTCCTATTCAAAAATAAACCTACGTCTTTACAAGAAGAAGGAAAATGCTGAAGTCCCCGTCAACGGACGCTGACGGGTATATATACTACCGTTAATCAACGGATAAACGGACCGTTGGTTTCCAACTGAATCCGTGCAAACCCAACGGAGAAAATTCCGTTGAGAAGCAACGGAAAATAGATCTTTTAATTAAAAAGTACTTTAAATGTATAAAACATACTAAAATAATATAAGTTTAATTCATTTGAAATTATATTTCTAAAATAATTACCTTAAAACTCATCTTTCTTGTATTCCGATAAAATTCACAGAGAAGGAATATATTTAGGCGGATCAAAGAAAATAAACCGGAAATTAACCATAATGCAATGCGCCGCCATTAAAAATAGAAACAACAACAGTATGTCTGCAGCATGCGTGTTTACACAGATACAGGTAAAATAGTAGTTCAAATTTTACATACGAATACCAAACACGTGGATTATAAGTAAAATATTACATAGTAGAATGCATACGTAAAATATCCGATGAAAAAAGTGGAATGCTCACTCAATCATACCGTATGTACAAAACGTGTCTACTTTCACTTTACAATTAATAACTAGACGAACGTAGTTAGACTTATTACATACAAAAAAAAATGTCATAACTTTACATTATCCCCCGTTTTGAAAAGATTCATGTCCCCATGAATAATCACAACAATTGAAGGGTATCAACAATACATAAATATAAAAACATGACTTATTAGCATAAACATACAATATATAAGTTTAATTAAGTCACTGGAACATACATCTGCAGTTATAGATATACAAACTGCCACATTAGTAATTATAACCAATGTACATATCCTCAAAGGCATCCACATAATAATATATTCTAACGTCCACCCCCAGACCCATGCCTAAAAATAATTTACCCAAATTTACAATTAATAACACCTTAAATAAATCCACTCCTAATAGTTCACTGTCTTCTATCAAATCTCTTCATTGGTCCATTATAAAAATTGCCAGGTCTCTTGTTGTTAAAATTTCTTCTGTCTGGTGGTGGTGATCTATTCCTGTCTACTCTCTGGTCTCTCATGCTCCTCAATATGTCGGTCTGACTTTGGAGTTCATGGTGGATATTCTGCATCGTCCTTTGAAGGTGGAACATGTGATTTACCATGTCGTACAGTAGTCTTGTTGGTGAGGTGTCATTCCCTCGTGACCTCTCCTGTGATCTCCTCCGTGACTCTTCAGGTCCACGAGCCAGTGGTGTACTACTGCTACTCCCTCTGCAGCTACCATCCTCTGGATGCTCTTTCAGCTTATCTTGAGATTTCTCTGACGGCTTTCCTCTCAGGCTCTCCTGTGACCTCTCTTGCAGTTTTCCCCTTGACCTCTCCTGTGATCTCTCCCTTGAATTTCCCCTTGACTTATCCAGAGATCTCTCCTGAGTCCTATTGCTTGACCCCTCCCTGGAATTTTCTCTGGACCTGTCCTGAGATCTCTCTGTTGACCTGTTTCCTGAACTGCCCTGTTGGATGCGAATATCCTCTACTGGTCTTGATGATGGAGGTGTGTTCAATTGGATAGGTGCAAATCCAGAGGCGCATTCAACTTGTGGCACGGGTAAGGGTACAGGTATCGAAGGAGTAGATGTGGAGGACTCGTCAAGAAAGTGGTAATAGTTGACTGGGTCCTGTAGCTCCAGCAAGTCTGGGAAATCCAAAAAGGTAGTCTCTGGTGAGGGTTGTGGCATTATCAAGGGGGTGGCAGTTGAGAGTTGCTTAGAAATAGTTGCCTGAAGCTTTGAGCTGGGTTTAATAGAGGTCTTAGAAGGAGAGAAAAGAACTGCAGTAGCTGCTGGCTGAGGGTGTTGAGGCCTGTTCTTCCCTTCTTCCTTCATCCTTTCCGCCCAAATTTTCATGGACTCTTCTTTGCTCAGTTTTTCAAAATGCGCGTCCTCTGTGGCTCTTACACCGTCCTGGTTTTTGTGTAGGTAAATGTGATCATCCTCAGGGCGCTTCCCTGCTTTCAAAAGTGACTCCCTCGCCTCCCTATGCTTGGCATAGTTCTTTACATGGTCTTCCAATTTATCTTCATCATCTGTTTGAAAATGGCATAGAGAACAATAGTACGGTATGGCATCTAATGGAATGTGGTACTTGTAAATATGGCTGATGATGTACCGCTTCTCCCCAACTTGCTTATGACACAGAAGACATCTGTACGCTCGTCCCCGCTTCAAAAGTTCTCTACTTAATACTGGGCTGGCCATCTGCAAGGGGACATAATCCAATTAGTTATATATACAGATGTTAGCTCTGCAGTTATTTCCCCCTTTTACAGTAGTGTATATTATGTCTGCAACTGTTGTTTAGTAGCTCAAAACTATTTATAATATGTACATTTATAAAAATGCATTAGCATCTATTTAATGCTCCAGTATGTGACAAATATAAACATTTCACATCATATGTGACAAAGAAGACAAGACTTAAAGCATTCGAAAAATGAATCTTCATAGTAATTCTTCTTTGATTCTTCTTATATCTTCTATAAAACACCCGGATGTCTTAGAGTGAGATTCGGTAGATATGGATACATATCTAGGCAACACCTCCATAATATCATTTACACAAATGAATATTCAACACGGGGATCAAACAAACTAGAATAATTTTCCTCTATTCTTACACGAGACAATAGAAATGACAGAAACAGTTAGTCATAGTATGGTTTCAGCTTGTCATGATGTACCACCTTTTCGGTATGATTTTCAAGAGACTTTATTTTGTAAGTAAGATCAGAGAGTTTCTGCACAACAGTACAAGGGCCCCAGTAGCAGTCACTGAGTTTCTCTGTATTTGACTCATTTAAAACCCACACTTTGTCTCCAGACTTGTAATTGTTGACAAAAGTTTTTAGGTTATAGAAATGTCTTTGTCTTTCTGTAGAGCTCATTAGATGTTTTCTGGCTATTTCGTGTGCTCGTTGTAAACGATCTCTGAGAGACTCTATGTACTCTCCATAATCAACCACAGGTTGATCTCCCCTTGTCTTGCTTCCAAAAACAATTTCAGAGGGAATACGTACCTCTCTGCCTAACATTATAAGATTAGGTGTAACACCAGTGGACTCATGAACACTGGATCGATATGCTGCCCCCATACATCCCAAATATAGATCCCAGTCTTTCCTATCATTTTTGATATAACTTTTAATCATTTTAAGAAGTGTTCGATTGAATCTCTCTGTTTTGCCATTGCATTGGGGATGTCTAGGAGTTGTCCTTTTTTTCTTAATTTCAAGTAGTTGACACAGTTCTTGGAAGATTTTACTTTCATAATTTCGCCCTTGATCTGAAAGTATTGTGTCTGGGCAGCCATAACGGCCTATAACCTCATTTAGTAAAACTCGTGCTGTAGTAGCAGCTGTTAAATCTGGAATAGGAATAATTTCCACCCAGTTTGAGAAATGGTCTGTAGCTGTCAGAATATACTTGTTACCTCTAGGGGTTTCAGGTAAGGGCCCAAGAATATCAGTTGAAAGTCTATCTAGAGGAGCACCTACTGTCATTTGCCCTAATTCAGCCCTTGGGCTTCGATAAGGCTTTTTATTTTTCTGACATACTTTGCAACTTGCTATATAAGCGCTAATGTCCTCTTTCATCTCAAACCAAAAGAAATTTCTGGATATTTTCTCTTGAGTTTTCTTTCTTCCCAAGTGACCACTTAGAAGGTTATCATGTGCTAGAGACATGGCCTCTTTCCTCAATTTCTTTGGTGAGACTAATTGTAAATGAAATCCAGAGTTATCCCTTTTGTGATATTCTTTTACAAGGAGACCATCAACAATCTTTAATGAATCAAAAATGTGCCAATAGTAACGGAGGGCACGGGATTGCATTGTAATTTCTGATGCCTCAGGACGCTTCTTCTCATTCACCCATTGATACACTTTGGCTATATCTGGATCACTTTGCTGTTCATTTTGTAATTGAGTTCTACTATATTTTTCCCACATTGTTGAGTAACTTAAAGAAGACTGATTTCTTTCTTTTCTTGTTTTCACAGCTCGCATGATCTCAGGAGCTTGTTTGTCAGTAGCATCATGGTCGTCATGATTCTTATTGGTAGTTTCCTAATTGAGACCTTATGTATAAAAGATCCACACATTTCTGCTGACCGCTTTATGCATTTCTTACAAGGACCACACTTAAGATATTCTAAATTGTCTATCTCTGGGCATTTACAGTCAGAGGGATTCTCGCATCTGCTTAAAGCATCTGCATTGCTATGTTTGGACCAGGTCGGTACTGGACAGAAAAATTAAAATACGAAAGAATTTCCAGCCATCTAGCAATACGCCCTTTCGGTTCCTTGAGCTTAAACAGCCATACAAGCGCCTGGTGGTCAGTGCGTACAGTAAACTGCCGACCTAACAAGTACTGTCTAAAATATTCTACGAAGAAACGCAAAGCAAGAAGTTCTTTGTCAGTGATGCAATAGTTTTTCTCTGATTTGTTTAGAGATCGGCTCCCATATGCTATGACTTTCTCTGAGCCATTCTGAATTTGAGATAAAACACCTCCAATTGCTACATCGCTGGCGTCAGTGTCTAAGATGTATTCTCCCTCATCTAAAGGATATGCCAGGATATCTGGACTTATGAAAGATTCCTTAAGTTTAATGAAAACATTTTCACACTCGTCTGTCCAGATAAATTGGTTGCCCTTTTTAGTAAGCTCTACTAATGGTCGGACTAATTCAGCAAAACCTTTTAAAAACTTTCTGCAATAACTTCCCATTCCAAGAAGTTGCCTAACCTCTGTAACAGTTGTAGGACGGGGCCATTGCAAAATTTTGGAAATGTTGTCAGGATTAGGAAGTATTCCTTGTGGAGAAACTATATGCCCTAAGAAAGTAACTTGGTTTTGGAAAAGATTGCATTTATCTGGTTTTAATTTCATTCCTGAATTTTGAATTCTCAACAGGACTTCCTGTACTCTTTGTAAATGTTCAGCGAAAGAGGAGCCAAAAACAACAATATCATCAAGGTAGATTATACAAGTTTGCCAATTTAAGCCTTGAAGTATTAATTCCATTAGTCGTTGAAATGTTGCACATGCAGTGCTGAGCCCCATAGGCATAGTGGTAAATTCATACAATCCGTATTTGGTAATGAAGGCAGTTTTAGGAATATCCTCCTCCTTAACTGGAACCTGATGGTACCCTGAGGTCAAATCAAATGTGGAGAAAAATATAGACCCACGGACTGTATCTAAGCAATCCTGTATTCTTGGCAAAGGAAAAGCATCTTGTTGTGTGACAGCATTTAGTCTCCTATAATCTATACAACATCTTGTTTTGCCATTCTTTTTCTTAACTAATACAATGGGACTAGCCCAAGGAGAGCTTGATTTCCTTATGATTCCCTGAGCTTCCATTTGTTGTATAACATTACGCTCTTCATTAGCATAGGCCAATGGTACTCGCCGTGGAGGCTGTTTAATGGGCCTTGAGTCTCCTGTATCTATTTCATGATAAACTAAATTTGTTATACCAAGATCGGTATCAGTTTTTGAAAATGTGTCTTGATATTTGTGAAGAAGAATTGAGATTTCCTTTTCCTCATCTGGATTTTTGTCTACAATTGCCCTACAATACAAATCTGACAAATGATCAGGGACATTCAACACATTCGTGCATTCATCTTTCTGTGAATTTTTAGGATTATCAGTCTGAGAATTATCTCCCGTTTTGAAAGCACTTATCAAGCTGTATTCTCCTAGTTTGTTGATTGTTTTCAGAAAGACTCTCTGAAGACAGAATGACATCTATATTTTTAGGATCAATGAGTTCAGCCTCTCCTAAAACTTCATCTTGTTGAATACTCACATCTGTCTTAAAGGGGTTCATGACCCTGACTTTAGTTGTAACTTTATTTGACAAGTCTGTAAGGCAAGATGCCATAAGCAGAGAAAATCTGTTGTTGAAATCCTCTGAAGGCTCAATACAAAATGTGTAATGAGACAAATTTTTATCAGTTTCAAATCTATCAATGAAAACATCTATCAATTTTTCAGAATATGCAGGAACAACAATAGTATCTGCTGCTGTAACCCTCCTAATTCTTTCTGTAATTTGATTAATTCTAATTTTCTTCCCTTTGAAAGTCATCAAACTTTCATGTAAATTCAAAGTGACTGGTGCATTTTCCTTTTTCAACAAAATATCTATTCCTAAAAGTGCGTCATCTTCTATCTCGGCCACAACAAACTCTTCTTGAATTTCCTCGTGACCCAACTGAACTTTGAATATTGCCCTCCCAAACTCTTTTAATGGTTCTCCATTGACACCTGTCAAGGAATTTGAACATTTTAATTTTGGCCTAGAATCTTTTGGAATCTTTTCAAAAACTTTCTTTGATATAATTGATTTAGTTGCTCCAGTATCAGTGGTCCACTCTACACTCACACCATGAATTGACCCACTGATATATAATCCCGGACACCCATTAATTTGTCTTAAGATATCCTCAGAGGAAAGACCCTGGTGCTGAGATGATTCAGACTCATGACAATCTACACCATTAATTGACATTTCCCGACCACATTTGAGAGGTCTACCTGCAACATAGTCAAGTTTCATACTTAAACTATTAGATAAAGTTGATGTGCAGTCTTCCCGACTGTCTTTAGATTCATTAGAACTTAGTTCTACCCCACAGTCTACCCGACTATCTTTAGGATTTACAATAACTGGTACCACCCCACAGCCTACCCGGCTGCCTCCGAGATTCTCATTATGTGGTACCACCCTACAGCCTACCTGGCTGTGTCCAAGACTTTCAAATCCAAGCTCCGCTCCGCAGTCTACCCGACTGTTACCAAGACTCTCAGTTCCGGTACCACCCCAAACCGGCTCTACTTCGAGCTCTGTCTCTGGTTGTTTTTCAAGAGCTTTCACAGGCATCTCACCTGTAGCATTAACAACATTAATTTTGGAAGGGTTTACCTTAAAACTTTTGCAGGTTTTATTAGTATTGAAAATATCATGATCTTCAACAATATGGTCCTCCATATAGCTACTCAAATTAGGTCTTGAGTCTTTTTTCACTAATCGACATGAAACTAAATCATGAGAAAGGCCATTATCAAAGTCCAGCTGGGTCATCACTCGGCCGCTAGATCTGACCCCTTCTAGTTTAAAGTTTGTTTGAATTCAGATGCCCTAGGGTTCAAAGGATTGCCCCTTTGATTATCCTTGAGAGGTCTCTCACTCACGCAACTGTTGGCATAGTGTCCTTGCTCACCACAACGGTAGCAAGTTATGGGACTCTTATTCTTTTGTCCTGAACCCCTATAGCTGGGTTGACGAGAAGTTAAAGCTTCATTTATAGCATTTATCAATTCATCCCTAGTTATGTAAGGGGACTTGTCAATGTGCTGACTTGAGGAGCTTTGCTCAGGAGACTTTGTAGATTTCTCCTTCAGTTTGTCCTGCCTGTCTTTCCAATTTGTTCTTGGTTGACTCCCCTTAGTGTGTTTACTGTTATCTTTAAGAGGGCTCGAAATTTGACTCTTGTCATTGACCTGTCTGGTGGGTCTTTTACGGTTAAAATAACCGGGTTCATCCTCTGCTCTGGGATACCTAGTGGCTTCCTCATATTCAATGATATACTCTGTAGCTTCCTCAATGGTCTTAGGGTCCCTATTTAGTTCTACGTGTATTCTTGCCTTTTCATTTGAAAGTCCAAGCAGGAATCTAGAGACTAGATCCTGTTGTTTTGTAAGGTTGTCTCTATTGGGGTAAGCCTTACTGTATAGGCTTTTCAGCTCTGCAGCATAACTTTGAATCAGTTCGCCATTCTTTTGATCTCTACGCCTGAATTTTGTCTGAAATGTTCTGTTTGTTTCTATAACTCCAAATCTGTTTCCTAACTCTTTTGTGAGTTGTTTGTAATTTGAAAGAATTTCTGGTTTGAGCTCTTCGAATACAAATTCTCCGGCTAGACCCTGTAATCTAGGTAATAGTTGGCCCAGCTTGTCTTTATCTGTCCAGTTGTTATGAAGTGCTACAGCTTCAAACCTATTGAAATACGCTTTCCATTTCTCGTCTGTATCCCCTCTGAACGCAGGGAGTTTAACAGAAAGATTGCCTGTTTTCTTGTGAAAAATATCAGGAGTGCATACAGAGGCACTAGAGCTATGTGCTGATTCTTTGTTGTCACTCTCAGAGTCATCAGACTCTGTTGTAACTGAGGGTAATCTTCTGGATACTAGCCTATTTGACTTACTAGTAGATCTACCCCTTTGAACTTTTTGAGTTTGATTTGTATGTCCCTTATTCATTTGTTTCTGACTGGCTTCCTGTATGGTAGTCTTAAACATGCTACTCATAGCTTCAGTCATTTTGTTCAGGGCACTGTTAATAATTTTGCTAAAGTTTTCTAATAGATAGGAATTGTTTTGTTTTGGGAGTTCATTAGATTCCTTGTCTGTCCATTCTCCCTCTGCTTGGGGAGTCACTGGACTATTTAAAGTATCATGCCCCTTGTTTGTTTTAGTGTGTGGTCTCTTTCTCCTATTTTTAATCTGACTCATATCTTTATAAATTGGAGAATTGCATTGTTGAGAACGAACAACACTACTTGGGGAAGTTTCCCTATGTGTGGCATCTATGTGCCTCTCTATTGTTTCATTGCAGAGGAAATTATGTTCCTCATTGTCTGAAGAAATATCCCCATCACTTGTTTCAGTGTGGATTTCTTGGACAGCAGACTTCTGAGAATCAGTTTCCCATGTGTCCTTTTCATTATCTGATCCATTTAGTCCTACTATTTTTCCCGTCTGCTTATCTCTCTGTGCAGCTTTATGCCGTGTATTATACATAGCAGTCCTTTGATTTTTCCGGCTAATCTCGTAGGTTACGAATCTCTGGATCCACGTATGAAAAACATTGGATCCCACTTCTGACACCAAGAAAATGTAACGGGATAGCTATCCCGATTTAATAAAACGGAAAATTCGTATGCTCGAATTTATAACGACCTGTGAAAGAAACGGACTTCAGCGGATAGAATGAGAAAGATTTATTAAACTTGAGATGATGTTTTATTCAAGTAGAAATTACAAACGTTCTTAATTTAACTATCAACAATTAAAAATAAATAACAAATAAATATTAGATCAACAACAGCTGCAGACTTCCCCAAAAATATACCAAAGATCAATTCAAGAATATTAAATATTACGATAAATTCACCTACTTGTTAAATAATTTAGAAGAGAAAAATTGTTAAAAGTTCCTATTCAAAAATAAACCTACGTCTTTACAAGAAGAAGGAAAATGCTGAAGTCCCCGTCAACGGACGCTGACGGGTATATATACTACCGTTAATCAACGGATAAACGGACCGTTGGTTTCCAACTGAATCCGTGCAAACCCAACGGAGAAAATTCCGTTGAGAAGCAACGGAAAATAGATCTTTTAATTAAAAAGTACTTTAAATGTATAAAACATACTAAAATAATATAAGTTTAATTCATTTGAAATTATATTTCTAAAATAATTACCTTAAAACTCATCTTTCTTGTATTCCGATAAAATTCACAGAGTAGGAATATATTTAGGCGGATCAAAGAAAATAAACCGGAAATTAACCATAATGCAATGCGCCGCCATTAAAAATAGAAACAACAACAGTATGTCTGCAGCATGCGTGTTTACACAGATACAGGTAAAATAGTAGTTCAAATTTTACATACGAATACCAAACACGTGGATTATAAGTAAAATATTACATAGTAGAATGCATACGTAAAATATCCGATGAAAAACAGTGGAATGCTCACTCAATCATACCGTATGTACAAAACGTGTCTACTTTCACTTTACAATTAATAACTAGACGAACGTAGTTAGACTTATTACATACAAAAAAAAAATGTCATAACTTTACACAAGATATATTGGCTTTTATGATTATTGGGTTTGTGAAAACTGTTTTAGAGTGTTTTAAGTCTAATTAAAGCATCGTGTTGACGAACAAACCACAAACAAATATGTTAAACAGCGAATGAATTGCTTGATACATTTTTTTTTCATTAAAAAAAACATCAAAAGTGTGTAAAAAGGGTTAGGGAGAATTATCTACCCTATGCCAAAAACTTCTGTATTCTTATTTAGTTGTAATACAAGTATTTTTATTGTCATGGAATACCATTTTAAGTCATTTTGTGATTGATATGAAGTTTGATTTTTCTTTAAATTCTTACTAAAAGTTTGTAAAAAAGGTTAGGGAGAATTATCTAGCATGTGCCAAAACTTCTGTAAAGTTAACGTATTTTTATTTAGATGTGCATGTACATGTGATAACATGTATTTTCATTGTCATGAATACCATTTTTTAAGTCTTTTCGTGATTGATTTGAAGTTTATTTCATTTTTTTATTTCTTACCAAAATTAAGTAGAACAGCGGTATTCATTTGATATTCTAGCTTTTTATAATGCGTGTCATAAGTTTTTGAATTTGTTGAGACTGAGTATTCACTACTGTAACAAGTACTCAGTCTCAACAAATGTTACACCATTGACATTTATAGCAGTCATTTTAACACAAAATTTATCGTCCATGTTCAGCTACAAATTTAGCAATCATCCTCTCTGTCCAGCTGTTGCTTATCTTGGCAATTTAGCGTTCGCTTAGTAGCATCCTGAAAATTCGAAAATTCTTGTATGAAAATAATTTTTATTACATACTTAGTACATGTAATAAATACAGGTGTTTTGCATATGTGATACAGATGACATCACAGGCCTCCGGGCCGATTTAGGTTATCAGCGGTAGGGATGACACGGATCCGTATCACACCCCTTGCGGAAATCCTCTGCCTTTCTTTTCATTTCGGCATTAGTGCATGTTTACATATAGTACAGACGAAAAAATAAAACATTTGTTACAGTCGACATTTTTAATTGCAGTTGAAAACTTCAAATGCTAGTAAATGTTTTAGAGAAGTTAATTTTAAAGCCTGTGGAAATTCAGGTTCTGTAGCTACATGTTTGGTAAAACAATAAGATCTCCTCTTTTATTTAATACATGTACAGACTACTTTCAACTAATACTGAAAATCAATTTGTTCAAGTTGAATGTTTTTTTTTAATTTATTACTAAGTATGTAATAAATATAATAATAGATACCCTTTTTCCATATCACAGCCTTTATCAGCCTTCGACCAATATTCTCTATACAATGCTGGTTAATTAAAAAAGAAATTGTTTAGGCCTCGTTTCTTTGTATCTGCATTGGTTGTTGCTTCTGTCTAAATTATTTATACAGTGTCTTGGTCTGTGATAAAATACCAAGTTAAGTTTTGTTTTTATTTTATCTTAGTAAATCCGTCATTGGCACATTGCCATAACTGTGCGTGTTAAACAGCACCAAGTGGTTGCTTTGCAATGCACACTTTTCATCACTTGTAAAATCGGTATGTCTTAAATGATGTTCTCTGTTTGGACAAATGCGTGGTGCTTGATAGAAATAATGTAAAAATATCACTAATTTTAATTGTACGTTTGCTAATTGACGAATAATGTAAATATAAGTATTATAGAATAACATGTACATTCTTTGAATTTTGAGTTATCATTACTGTAACAGTCAGTACGCGATGAAATTTATGTCACAAAGCCCAAGGGATTTATTGGATTTGGTCATGTGCCTTACTGAAAGGACCAATCCATTAAAGTCAATACAATGAATCGGGCTTTTACATATAAGCAAGTGTTCAAGATTTGGAGGGTTTCATTGACTTTAAAAAAAAAGTTTCTATTGAACTCTATCTTCAAGAATTGCCCAAAGTCTTAGAAGAAACTTGTCTAGTCTTGTTGATACAATCATTAAAGACGCGTTTGCTTTTTGATAAGTTACCAAAGTCTATAAATAGTGTCACAAGCCAGTCTAGGAATGGGAAAGCTAAATCCCCAAGTAAACAGAACCCTTGGAGAAACAGATCACCCAACTTGACAAACAATTCGGATGATCTGAGTACAGGTGCATCATGGCAAATTTGCGTCACATGTTGCTAAAAGTACCTATTAATGAAACTTTTTCATATTATAATATATATGCATTAGGATTTTCTCTGGGAGCCTTGATGGGAATGTGCGATCCATCAACTGCCCCAAGTACATTGCGGAATTCCTAGATCTCTCCAAATGCATCACTTGTCTCCTGGGCTTTTGCACCACGAGACCACTGTATAACAGATGGCATTATTTCGTCCACTAATGTTCTTGCAACTCTTGAAAAACTCAAGTGAAAGGAACTTTTTCCTACGTCAAAACTATCCGCCATTGACAGGAAACTCTCCAGATTACTTATTGGTGGATGGTTGAAAAAAAGATGTGGATTGTACAGATGTTTTTTCAAGGCTTAAAGCAATATATTTAAATTCATCTTGGTCACAGAATATAAATGATGATTACTACTTGCATTTATATAGCAAATTGTACACTTTCTGAACCCACGTATGTACCATAGGAACATTACAGTATCCCTAATAGGGTCAACTTCTGGCCCGTGTGGCTTGTTGTACGTTTCACAATTGCCTATTTGCGTCGATAAGCAATCAAAAGAATCTCTTGTAAGTCTGAAATGACTTCTAAATTCATCAGGCATATACCCAGGTGGTAATTTGTTTATAATAGTTTCTTATTCTAGTGATCTCCTCTCTTTATTGTAGAAAGGTTTCTGCAATCATGCTTGTGTTGCTTATATGGTTAACCATTGCGAGATAATTTTGACTACTCTGTGTTTTTAAGGACGTTTTAAAACTGGTCTAAGAATTTACTTTTTTTTTCGTCCATTTTTCTTATTTCATTGGTTTTAAATGGTAGCAATTGGTGACCAACTCTATTTAATGGCTGTTTTCATTTGACCAAATCACCCCTGAGAATGTTATTGTCATTTAAATTTTAGACCACGTAGTTTTATTTGACCCTTTCAGTTTCGCAGTAAAAATCGTGCCTCGTGTTTATAGTCTATTTCATAGAATCTACGTACTATAGTAGTCAAATATAAAATCTAGAGGTTTATTGATTTTAAACTTTATCTTCATTAATTGGTGGATAATATGTGTTCTAGAAATAAATATGAAAATTCAAAAAATAGTTTTTGTCTGCAGTTGCAATAATTAACATGCTAAGTAGAGATCCCCACCAGAGGATTAGTTTTCGATTCGCGCCTGACCTAGTAATAGCATCAATAGTGAAACAGACTATACTATTTTATGCAGAATGTTCCTTGAAAATGGCTCGATATACTAAATTTTTATGCAAAACAGACACCCATAATTTTTTCTTTTAAAAACATGGTATTGCACACCACAAGCATCAAACATGAATATGATTTTATTAAGCCACGCAATGTTTATATTTTCAACCACTCAACACGTAGTTGAACACGAACGATAACTCTGTTCTGAATATTATCGTTTAATATAAAAAAAACCGCTAAATGGTGAAATAAGATATACATCTTAAAAGAATTTCATGTTTTAACATAAACCAAAGAAAGATACGATATGAAAAACGACCAGTACTTACGTATTTTGAGAATTTTATCCGAACACTTATACTTCCGCTCGAAATTTCATAGGAACTGAACAAATCTCGGTGAAGTCCTGTGAACTTTCATTCGAGCACCTCTGGATTTATTACATACTTAGCAATGATAAAGAAAACCTTCCGAACACATTCGCAGGGGTGAAATGTCGTTCTTAGTCGTACAGGTAAAAATTACTACAAATGTATGAGGCGCCATTTTAATATCATTTAGGTATTTTCTAATATCAGAAAATAATTTTTTATATCAAAAATTCGAATTTCTGATATCAGAAAATGATTTTTAGATAAAAAAAAATCGATTTTGTGTTATCAGAAAAACGATCTATTTTCTGATATCAAAATCTATTTTCTGATATTAAAAAATCATTTTTTGATATCTGAAACTTGATTTTTTTTATATCAAGCATCCATTTTTTGATATTTAAATAATTTTCTATATCAAAAATTCGAATTTCTGATATCAGAAAATGATTTTTAGATATAAAAAAATCGATTTTGTGATATCAGAAAAAACGATCTATTTTCTGATATCAAAATCTATTTTCTGATATTAAAAAATCATTTTTTGATTTCTGAAACTTGATTTTTTTATATCGAGAATCCATTTTTTGATATTAAAAATATTTGATATTTTTTGATATCAAAAAATAGATCGTATTTTCTGAAATAAAAAATGATTTTTTAATATCAAAAATTCGAATTCTTGATATCATAAAATTCATTTTCTGATATCAAGAATTCGAATTGTTGACATCAAAAAATTATATTTTTTGATATTAGAAAATCGATTTCTTTAATATCAAATTTTTTTTATATCAATAATTATTTTTTGATATCAATATATTTCAAATTCTTGAAATCAAATATTTATTTTTTCATATCAGAAAATACCTTAAAAATATAAAAACGGTGCCTCATACAAATGGTAGCATTTGGTTACCAATGGCAACCATAGTTCACCGATGGCAACCAAATGCCAATTTTCTAAAACCACCAATGGTACAACTCTAAATGCACCTATAGTATGATTACCATAATATTCATGATTTGTCTTTAAAGGTGTATGTGGTGTATTTGGAGTAAAATTTTTGACATGAGTTTTAGTAAAAATATACATGTTCTTTCTTTAGTTATTTGTCTCTAAACTTTGCTACACGTCTGATGAATATTGATGTGATCGGCCATTTGTAGCGCCACTGCGCATGAGTGCGGGAAAACCTAGTATTGAAAACACGATGGAAGAACAGTTTGTTAACAAATTAGAATCACGTTTTTTCATGTCTTAAATTAGATAATTCTTTTATCAGATGATACTCGAAGCATTATTATTCCGTTATTCATTAATATAGAACGATATAAATTGCTAATTATTATGTGTAATAAAGATGAAACACTATTTTAGCATCAACGACACGGTAAAATGAGTGAATACCCTCTCTCCTGAGGGATGCATGTACTGAGAGTGTTTATTTATTCTTTATTCAAAAATTTGTCTAAACGAAAATCCACTTGTGGTTCATATCTTATAAAGTTAAGACATGGAACACATGGAGCACGTACAAACCTGACTACCAAAACCCCTACAACTTCATGATAAAAACCTATTAAACTAAAGTTTAATTCGGCTTTAATTCCTATTCCATCAATCTACATGAACATGGTCTCCGATGACAATATTCCCTTTGTTTCTATCCTTGTCAGTTTCTTTTTTCTTTTCAGTGTCAATTTCTTTTTCTTTCTTGGTCAAATCTGTCAAACTTAACGGTATTACGGGTATACCTATCTTTCTCGTCGTCGCCATTGTTGTTGTGATGGAATGAGCATGGTATCGTGTGGCCGATTTAAGGCGGGGTTTATTCAAATGCTGTATTTATTGTGGACGTGAAAATAATTTAAAAATAATTTATTAATTTTTATATCTTTTTAACCCGATTGATATATAAACTGCGTAATTTATTGTGAAGGTATATCTTTATATAAAAAAATTTAAACAAATATATCAATCAAATATTTCTTAGCATGAAAAAATACGCCACATATACCTTTAAGTAGCAAAAGTTGTTTCTTGTATCTTGTATTGCTGAATCCTGTAGTGGTATCAATAGATTGTGTTTTTATAAATGTTAAAAAATAAAAATTCATTCGGGATATGAAGGTAGCGACATTGCAGGAAAAATACATAACCCGCGTTAGCGGGTTATGTTAATTTTTCCTGCAATGTTCACTACCTTCATAACCCGCATGAATCATCAAAGAAATCATTTTATTGTTTATATTAACATCTTTCTTTAACTAATTAATAAATTGATTATGAAAAGTTAGTAAAATTAACTAAATTACTGTTAATGTACATAAGTACGTTAGCTAAAAGAAACAGCCAAATCGTCTCTTGTGAGACTTTGAGTCTGGCATCATCATGATTATACATGTAGTTCGTGCAGTCCGTGAGTTTACTTAGGTCGCTGTAGATTCAGACCAATCGATAATCAGGGCGTGTCAATTTCAGTCCTGTCACTATCAGCCGCTGTAGATTTCGACCAATCGATAAATGGGGCGTGTCAATTTCAGTTTGGCTGTTTCTGTAGAGCTATGAATTGACTATATTTTTCCGTAAGAAAAAGAGGAAATAGTAGATGTAAATATATGTATATGTAAATGGTAGATGTAAAGATATTGTAAATGATTGTTACTTAAAATAAACCTGGTACTTCTAACACTACATGTTGTATTACTTTAATAATAAAATACATCTCAATACCATATTTATTACAAAAAAATACTTGTGTACTGTATGAAAATGAAAATTGAACGATAAATTCTAAAGTATGAGATTCTACATGTTGTTTTATATGCAATTTATGCATACAAGAACAGGAAAATGCCTTTTTAAACACTTTAAACAGCTGTCTAACTGCGCAGCTACAGATTTATTTTAAAGTTTTAAAAATGTGAAATGTTTGAATCTTGCATATTTATGTTGTAACTTTGCCTCAAAATTTTTATCAACCAGCATGGGATCTATTTATAGAAAAAAAAGCACTATAAAGAGCGATAAATGGCAAACAATACCAAAATGTACTATCTGACAAGCGAGCCCCTGTCTTTATCACTAATAACTGAATCTTTTGAACTAGTTCGGAATAAAATATTTTTGTAAAAATTTATGCATTGGGGATCATTCAATGGGGCTAAAAAGGTTTACGACTTTGTTGTAATTATAAGACACCGGTCACCAACAGGAACAAAATTAAGCAATAAATATTTCACAAGATTTACCATTAAGCGACAATTTACACAATTTGAATTTGAATTGAAATTTTATACAGCATATTTAAGAAAGTAAAAAATTTGCGACACCCTACTCTCAAACAACAGTTGACAAAAGGCAACGCGATAGTGGTCTTTGATTAATCCTCGGATCCTCTGTCATAACTGAAGACTGTGTTTCATATTTTTCTTTTTGAGGAGTTAAAAATTCAAAATCAATTTGTGAACACAAAGTAACTAGACTGTGTGTAAACTGTTCCAAGGAAACATCCACGCGATCTTGTATGGTCTAGTAACACTTAAACAGAATCCATCAGTTCTTCAATGAGCACAACACGTACATGAACGTGACATTTATTGTGAAAAAATTCCCAATTCTGTTACTATAGAACCAGATGGTAAATTGCACTTCCCTAACTCTGCCCTTCCTCACTACGGTGATGTCAACGCTACGCCTGGTCCACCAAGTGTGCATTCCCAGCATTCAAAGTTTCGAGTCCTCAACTCCCTTTTTAAAGACTCAATTGCTTCTTCTGAAACGTCTGCAATTGATGCAATAAAATCTATCTTTAATAACTCTCTTTATCATTCAGTTTTGTCATCTACAAAGATTTTCCTACAAGGGTATCCGAGGATGAAACGACTCCTCTTTGTTTAAGTTATTAATAAAAAAAATGGATAAAGCAAATTTTTTTTGAGTCCCAAGTAAAATCTTAACAAATCTTTGCAAAATTTTACGGTTAAAACGAATTCGGATATAACGAAATTACGGATATAGCGAAATGATTTTGAGTCCCGTAGAGGTGAAAAATAACGAAATTTAACACTTTTATAACGAATTTCGTTACAGTTTAAAAAAGTTTGCACTACCATTTTACATTAATAGTTAGAATGAATTTATTTTCATATAAATTTTTTGACTCACAATCCGATTATTAAAGGTATTAAAGTAATGTATTTTTATTCTAAGCCTCATTTAGCAAAAATTATAGTCTGGTGAAAGAAAACATGTATATTGCGAATGCGCTATAGTTATTATTACGAATTTGTTATATATTCGCAATAACCGAATTTTACTGTACGAGGTTATTTTTACCCCATGTAATTTTCGTTCTTTTACACTTGCAAACAGTTTCGGTTCATCTTGAATTCGCCCAGACACAGTTGTGTTTGAATAGATACAATTTGAGACATTGGAATTCACCCAATTTTAAATTTGGCCATAGGCAACAAAGGCGAAAGGGGTAAAAATAAAATGGGGGCGAATATTTCCCTGTATACAGTATTAAAATTTCATCTGTAACAATAATGTAATTAAAGGAATCATACCTGGCCTAATTACACAATAAGCACAGCCACCTCCACCTGCCCCTGTCAGTTTGGCATGGAAGCCTACCGTAGAGCAGGTAAGACAAATGTCATCTAACGTCGGATGGCTCACTCCTAGGGCTTGAAGTAAGTGCTGGTTGACATCTATGAGATTCTAAAACAACACAACAGAAGGATTCTTATATCATACTACTAATTTTGCAGCAAATTGAAATGTTTTTCGTCAAGCAAAATTCTTTGGTAAATTGACAATGTGTATGCGTAGTGTTGACAATAGCTCAATAGTGGGGGGAAAAAATCATATTCAAGTTTGGGAATTCACTCTGCATTCTCTTTCATTCATTGCGACAGCTCTTAAATGTTAAAAAAAGTGGAAAATGTAATTCTCTTATTTTGAGATAACATTTTAGGTGCACTTACCTCTAAATCAGAATAGGCCTTTGACATGGTAACATCATCACAGTTTTCACAAATTTGGTCATAAGCCTTCATCACTGCATTTGTGATTTCATCCATGGATTGAAGTATTGGTTCATAAATCTCAGGATTCTGAAAAATTTATATTTGTACATGTACCAGTATGTATTTTTTCCAAGGTCATAATAATGAAGAAAATGTTTAAATTAGAAAAAGCAGTTCTTAAAAAATTTGATAGCTAGCAGTATCATTGCTGGGCTACAGTAATTGAATTGAAAATAAAAGGACAAAAATATCTGTGATGATGATGATGATGATGATGATGAAAATTTTTATGTATTACCTTTTCTTTTCTCTCTTTTACTAATCCAACCAACTTCTTTGTAGATCTAGGCATTTTTGTATTGATAAGAAGTATGTTGAGCTTAGGAATGCTATTAAAACAACAAATATATTCTATTATTCATGTTATTAAATACAAATTAAATCAAGTTAAACAAATAAAGAACTCATTCAAATACACAGGATTTTTTTAATTCAAAATTAAATTCAACAATATAATATTTTATTTACCATTGTAAAGGTGTTATTTCTCCCCTCTGGAAATGAATGGCCCCACCTTAAATAAGACATTATAAAAATGGCTAAGTGTCATTTGTGACTGCTAACAAATATAACAGAAATTGGTGAAAGTCAGATAAAAATCAAATCTCTCAATAAAAGGATATCTCTCACTATGACAGTCACAATTCGGAGTAAGCAAGAGGTTTGATTTTAACCTAACCGGAATTGGTCTTTACTTACCAAATGTTGCTACAGAGTTATCTACACCTGATGGGTTTCCATGGATGATCTTTTCTCCAAAGAAGGCCCACTTATTTATAAGTTCTAAATCTAGTTTGGACCAAATCCTTTTGTTTGATCCATTTTCTGAACATTCTGGAGTTTGAATGAAATCAAAGAGAGTCAAAAATCCTGCAGCCAAACATGATGAAAAGCTAGCTGAGGATCCCAATCCAGCTCCAATTGGAAGATCTGACATTCCTACTAATTCCACTCCTTGTTTCCTTCTGAAAAAAGTCATTGATAGCATAATATATGTATCGTTAATCTGCAGAGTAAATTTACACAACACCTGTAATAAAATACTTACCCTGATATTTTTCTTAAAGAGCAAAACAAAGATGCTGTCGTAAATATTGTCTGTTGTTTCAGCAAACACTCCACATTGGTATTTTGTAATTCTAAACATTTTAGAGAATTCCTAACACTCTCATTTGGTAAGCATGGCTCCTGTAGACTTCCTAGTAAGAAATAAGACATAAAACCGTCACTTAAAACAGCTTAAAATCTTTTAAAAATCCAAGCAGCAACTTTGTTGATAAATTACACAATTAAAAACAATTACCGGTAATCAAGAAACTCAAGTAAACTTCACTACAATATTTTCAAAGATTCAGGCACATTAATTGATTTAAATTCTAAATTTGATGAGTCCTTCCTTGTTTCATGCTTATTGATTATTTTCCAAATCAAAAATTACAACGGAAGTACATATTAACCTGATACTTGGCTTTCTAATATTGTTAGATCACCAGAACCAACACTCTCTTTGATGTTCAGGTCAGAAAAATCTAAAGAAATTATGTTTTCTTCCAGTGCTCTGATTTTGACAGTTGTTCGAAGACTCAAACTGCTGGCGATGGCTTTCTGAAAATGAAAATCAATCAGCATTGATATACAAATTTACACTGACAAATAGGAAATAAATTCATTCTCTAACACCGGTGACATTGTGATAGCAGATGATAGATTGATGTGAAGAAAACTGCAATGTTCTAAATCGATAAATCACGATTGAATTACATCACGGAACTTTCTTATTCAAAATAAATATATTTTGGATAAAATGAAGACTACCTTTCCGTAAACAACAGAGTGTTCGCCATGTAAAATAACCTTTCCAGGCGCACTAACAACAAACTCCATGCTGGATTGGGCGTTTTCATTTTTCCTCCTCTATACAAAGAAGATTTCCTATTATACCTACTTTCACTTTCTCTCTGACCTCTGCAATGTATCATGCAACAAAATTATTCAAAGTAGCTGGACATATTTCAGTAAGGAGTACAAGGTAGTGTGGACTGATAGACTATTTTCTATAGGTTTACTTGTTATAAATATTAAATTACTAGCAATTTTTAAATGAGAAACAAGAAAAGAAAATCCAGTAATGACCAGTACTGGCACGCCAGTATGGTAACGTTATAGTTGCCAAGCCTGCTACTTTTATAAACGTTAGTAAGAGATAACTTCAGACCTTTGTCAGACCTCAGGGACTTCTTATCCGATCTTATATACTAATCAACATGTTGTGTATCACCTGTACTGTTGGAGCAAATAACCACCTGATATACTATACAAATTCCCTCCATTCGGGATGCTAAAATGGTTCACCCTGGAAATGATGTGCGCTAAAAATTCTGTTTTTAACACTGTCCTAGCCTTATTTTAATGTAAATAACGGTTTCAAATCTTCATTGTGATTCCAACATTTACCTACACGCTGTCAAACAAGAAGATTTTCTGTTAAACCGCCTACTTTGGACTTTTTCCAATCTCCTAAGAGGCCTATTTCCCGCCAAAATGGTGGATATGACAGTCGTGCCGAAGTTGGATCCTTCGTGGACAAGAATTGTATCAGAGTATCCAAGGTCCAGCTTACCAAAAAAACTTAATAAAAGAACAGGTAAAGCTAAGAACTCATTATTTGAGGAACTTGACGTACAGCTTTACGAGAAGGGAGCGAATATGGTGACTTTTCACACCGACACCCATCGTCTCTATCCATGGATCAAAACTCTTGACTCATTTTACTATAACCATCTAGGTAAATGCGACGAATTCAACATCAATTGGTATGATGACCCCGAAATATGGGAGAACCCATCAGACAATGCAAATTCAATTGTTATTGAAATTAGAGATAACACCAACACCCTTGTATACAGTATAACCTTCTTCGTAACAACTGGCACTATTAGGGCACAGGGTAGCAAGTATATGCTGTTCGTGGAGAAACATTTCCCAATTTTAAAACTTATACTTGATAAGGTTCTTCTACTCGATCTACCAGAGGCTACTGAGGAGGAAGAGACACTAACACAGTTGAAACAACCACATTCAAATGTTGAAAATCGGAATGAGAACTTACAAAGTAAGGAAAAATGTTTGGTGGACGAGACACACTTAAATCAGCCACATTCCAAAGCTGAGAAAAGGACTGAATATTCACAAAGAAAAGAAAAATGTATGGTGGACGAGACATACTTGAAAGAGCCACATTCCAATGAAAATTGGACTGAGAACTTACAAAGAATGGAAAAAAGTATGGTGGATGCCATACAAAAAATCCAACTCAGCCATGAGAAAGACATAGGTAGTTTAATTACAATCGTCAACCAAAACAGAGATGACTGCGTAAAAAAACTTGATCAACTTGAACTCAGTCAAAAGAAAGGCTTGGCCGAAATGATCAAAATTGTCAGTCAAAATAAGGGAGATTGCCCAACACAGATTCAACAATGTCTAGCTGGAATTGAAGAAATTAAAACAAATTGTAATTCTCTCCAGAAATTTAAAATAGATGCCACTGCAGCGCTGGAAGGCATCGAGAGACAATTGAAAAGCCCCCAATCATACTCGGAAGTTGTGAAGAGATCAAATAGAGAGGAAAATCTGCCGATATCTTGTGCAGCCACTACAGGACCCAACGTCTTACTGATTGGAACCTCAAACATTAAAGGTATCAAGGAAGACAAACTTACACCAGCCGCAACAACAACCAAAATCATCAAATACACAATTGATGAAACAATCGAGTACATCCAAACTTGCGAACTGTGTCCAGAGGTCGTAATTTTTCACTCGCTTACAAATGACCTAACAAAGATGGATCCTCAAGCATGTGTTGATGCATTAGCAGAACTGATTAAAATAGTTAAAGACAAGTGGATCAACACAACAACGATAATATCTCTGGCAACCCCCAGACTGGATAACTTAGGGTACCATACTAATGGACAAATCACTAATGCACTAATTAAACAGAGAATTACAGAAGTATCGTACTGCGATCACAGCAATATGCTTAAAGATGGGAATCCAACCCCCGACTACCTATCTGATGATAAGTACCATCTCTCCAAGAAAGGCACATCCATTCTTGCAGCAAACATCAAAAAGGCCATTCACACCTCGCTTAACATTCCAATGATAAATCGCGGTAGATCAAGGTCCAGGTCTCGCATCAACAGCACAAGAGGACGCGGTCGTGGGTACCATTATAACTCTGAACATGTGTACCGTACACGCGATTCGTGAGGATGCAGTTACAGCTCCGAACATGTGTACCATACACGCGATTCATGAGGATGCAGTTACAGCTCAGAACATGTGTACCGTACACGCGATTCGCGAGGATGCAGTTGTAGATACCATGATAACTTCCAGTCTGATTCGCCAAAGTGTTGTAACAAATATATCACCATAAACTTACTAAGTTGTATGTAAATCTCATTCTAAACTCATGTGTTCACTATACTGGTGTATTGACCAACCAGTACTACTAATGGCACTCTCAATTAAGAGTAGCTTAAATATCTTTATTTTCAGTATATTATTTTTTTGAAACCATTACTAGTAATACACATTGCACATACATGCATTTGTGTGTATATATATGTACATGTTTACACATATATTGAGCACACACATTTTTTGGGTTTTTTTTTTGTTTGTGCATACATTATTGTAAACGGCTGGGATAGTGTTATTATTGCAGTGTTATTATTGCAGATCTTTTTGTTCTGAAAAACATTGTCTTCTATAGTGTAAAAGAAGACAAGCCCACCTTTATTTTTTTTCATTTATTAATTATTATTATTAATTTCTTTTGCCCTCATCCTTTAAATAGGACTGTAGTTTAAATTCTTGTTCTATTGACAATGAGTTCATCTTTTGTTTACTCATCAATCAAAATGGGCTTCTGGAATGTAGGGGGCCTTATGAGCAAGTCATATAACAAGTTAAACGATGCAATTTTTCTCAAACAAATTGAAAAATTTGATATCATATTTCTGGCAGAAACACATGTAGGTCATGACCAATGCATTCATAAGATTGGAAACTACTATTGTCATTTTGTTTGTAGATCTGCATCCAAGCATAACAATAGAACATTTGGAGGTCTAGCAATGCTCTGCAGAATTGAATTCAAACCACATATTAAGATTTTGAAAAATACAAAATCTGACTTTCAGTGGATTAAGTTAGAAAAAGAATTTTTCAATTTTGATCAAGATTTATTTATTTGCGTGGTATATGACCCTCCAGAAAATTCATCTTACTCCAAAGGTATCGACCATAACATTCTTGACTGTATTGAAATAGATATAACTCATTACCAAAATTTAGGCAATATTTTAATATGTGGCGATTTTAATGCCAGAGTCTCTACAGAACCAGATTTTATTGTAAATGATGACAATGGCTACATTCCTCTTCATTCAAATTACATTGTTGACAAACAAATTCTCAGTCGCCATAATATGGACTCTAAATTAGATAACCGAGGCAGAGATTTATTAGATCTTTGTGTATCAAATCAACTGAGAATACTTAATGGTCGTACTTTTGGAGACACAATTGGTAGCTATACCTGTTTTACACCTAATGGATGTAGCACAGTTGACTATGTTCTGATATCAGAAAACATTCTGAATCAAATACTGTATTTTGGGGTATCTGATTTTTTGCCCACATTGTCTGACTGTCACTGTCTGTTACAATGGTCACTATCAGCTAGGTTCTGTTTTAAACCTGAAAACAAATGTGTTAAGTCATCTCATGTACCCTCTAGATATATATGGTCTGAGGAATCGTCTGCTCGTTTCGCAGCTGCCCTCAATTCTGAGGACATTCAGAAAAGATTACAAAATCTTACAAAAGGGGAAAATCTTCATTCTTATGAGTCAATTGATAACGCTTCAGCCGAACTATCAAATATTATTATTCATACAGCTGACAAATCTTTAAAAAAATGCAAAATTACTCGCAAGACAAAGAAAAAAGGTCAAAAATGGTTTGATTCTGATTTGATTTCCATGAGGAGAAATTTACTTAACTATGGAAAGATTTACTCAAAATATCCTAAAGACCCCTCCGTGAAAAATCACTTTTATAAACTATATAGAGAATATACAAAGTCAAGAAAATACAAATGTCGTCAGTACAAGCAATCCATTCTTAAAAAGTTGGAAAAACTACATGAAGAAAATCCTAGATCTTATTGGAAATTAATTGACAAGCTACGAGGTATTGAAAGAGATAATGTCTCAGAAGCAGTTGACCCACCAACTTGGGTCTCCCACTTCCAAAATTTAAACATACCAAAACCCAAGTTCACCCAACGCTTAATACAACTAGAAAATATCCTTACAGAACTGGAAAAAGAAAAATGTTTCACTGAACTTGACAGTCACATATCGATAGCTGAAATATCAAATGCTATTTCAAAACTAAAAAGTGGGAAAGCTCCTGGTTTAGACAATATCTCTAACTACATGATTAAATGTGGTCAAACTGTTTTATTACCATCTCTACACAAGTTATTTAATGGCTGTCTTACTTTCGGATATTATCCCAAACTTTGGTCTTCAGGTTACATTACACCTATCCACAAAAGTAATGATATTTCTGACCCAAATAATTATAGAGGCATTACTGTTACAAATGCAATTGGGAAGCTCTTTAATAAAATATTGGATATTCGGCTAGATAAATTTTTGGAAAAGTATCACATTATTGATGACTGTCAGATTGGATTTACAAGAAAAGCAAGAACGTCAGATCATATGTATATTCTTAAGACTATTATTGATAAGTATTGTAGTACTAAGGATGGTAGAGTGTATGCCTGTTTTGTTGATTTTCAAAAAGCTTTTGACACAGTCATTCATACAGGAATTAAAATTAAACTCCTCAAAATTGGTGTAGGAACAAACTTTTATAACACTATCAAAAGTATGTATTCATCAAGCAAATCTTGTATCAAACTAGAACATAACATCACAGACTTTTTCCCAATAAAAATGGGTGTAAAACAGGGTGACAATCTTAGTCCCAACTTATTTAAAATTTTCATTAATGATCTCCCGAAATACTTGCACTTGTCTGCTGATCCTGTGTTTTTAAACTCAAATCCAATCAATTGCTTGATGTATGCGGACGATATAATTTTATTATCTTCATCAGCAGATGGTTTGCAACAAAAGCTTAATATCTTGCAAAAATACTGCAATGATTGGTGTCTCAATATTAATACATCCAAAACCAAGATAATAGTTTTCAATAAGGCAGGCAGGCTCTCTAAATCCAAATTTAACTTTGCTGATGTTGAACTTGAATGTGTCTCTGAATACAAATACTTAGGTGTGTCATTTTGTTCCTCAGGCTCATTCTCCTTTGCTCAAAAGCAGCTTTATCAAAAAGCCTTAAAATCATTTTTCAAACTCAAAAAGGACTTTATTTCTATGAATCCAGACATCAAAACCACAATTCATATTTTTGATCATACTATTAAACCTATTTTAATGTACGGAGCAGAAATTTGGGGGTATTTTAATCCATTTGCTAAAAAAATTCACCCTGGTTGTACAATGGACAAAATTTATTCCAGCACACTTTGTGACAAATTGCATCTAAAGTTTTGCAAATCGATACTTGGTGTACATAAATCTGCAACAAACTTTGCTGTTCTATCTGAATTGGGAAGATTTCCCTTACATTTTGATATCATAAGATCTATGTTAAGTTATTGGTACAGACTTGAGAATCAAAGTCAATCATTTCCACTTTTGTATAATGCTTATTGTGAATCAAAACAGTTGTTTCAACAAAATACTCCCTCCTGGTATGGCTCAATTCATTTTTTAACTAACAGCATTGATGGCACAAACAATTTACTGTCAGTAACAAAACAAAAACTCAAAAGAGCACTTAGAGACTATCTATTTAAATATTTTATTAAAGAATGGAATTCTAAATTCACTATACACGCTGACAAAAAACTAAGTTGCTACAGCACTTTTAAGCAAAATTTTGGCCAAGAGAACTACCTAAGATTACTTAAAAATTTTGAGCAGAGGAGAAGTTTAACTCGTTTTCGCATTTCCGCTCATAGACTTAATATTGAAAGAGGACGATATCAAGACATTCCACGACAAGAAAGATACTGTAATAGATGTAATGTCAAATCAGTGGATGATGAAAAACATTTTTTATTCTCATGTGATCATAATAAGGCATTAAGAGATACTCTGTACAAATTAGCTAATGACTCTTGTAAAAATTTTCAATATATGGACAATAACCAAAAATTTTACTGGCTTATGACAACTGAAGATCTACAAGTACTTGTACAACTCAGTGAAATGATTCTTAAAGGTGGAATATAATGGTTATAGTTATATATACAGATATATTATGCAGTGTATTTACTTTGGTTGGGGGGGGGGGTTATGTTATGTATAAGCATACTGGCTTGAACACTTTGAGTACAAGTAGGCCAGTCTAATCGACTGTGCAGGCACCGTCCCTTGGTACTCTCTGTTTTCAGGCCACTTTGTTTCTGTATAGCTGTTGTATTCACTGATGTGTAAATCCTATACATATATTTCATTGTATTAATGAAACATTTTGCATATTGTTGCCTGGACATTGTGAGCAGTATTTCATTCATTATTTGTTATAATCATGATATTATTATTATTTTTTTTTTTTTTTTTTAATGTATATGCCCCCTGAGGGCCCTTGATTGGTGAATAAATAAATATATTGCATATACTATAGTAGATGCGGTGGCTTATCAACAAATACATGTACCTAGGTTGTATATATACATGTACATGTAACATAAATACATACCGACCATGGCAAGGCATGTAGCATTTTGTTGATCTATCAATTTTATAGTTTGTGGTTTATATATAATTATATTGATATTACTAATGGTTCACATTGAAAAAAAACCCCATGTACATGTATTGATTAATTCTATTAATACATATGCAACATTTCATTTAAAACTGTGTATTTACTTTTATAATCAACATTTTTTTCTTGAATATGTGTTAATGAGTTTTTTCTATACCTTTTATTGCTCATCAAACATCATTTCAAATATTTTTTGCTTTTCAGCTCAAAGTCCTTTCCAAAGATTTACACAAAGACCGGCGACAAAGGTACATGTTCGATGTACATGTTTAGGGTTTACACAAACAGGCAATGTTCATTATTAAGAAAGTTTCATAAAAAGTTTACAAATTAAAGGATTTCCAGTTCAATGGTAGGATTTGATGGGGTCAGCCATTTTGGGGGAAACAATTAGAAAAATACTTATTAGTATATTTATGTATAACATAGATTTTCCTGTTTTATCAGCAATTGAGTATTGAACATGTCAGATATAGACTTCTGTTAGTCTGTAGAACAATTTGTTTTGCTAGGTACCTCTTCAACATACACAGGTGAGCGGAGATCTAAAGATGACATCATATTTGAAGCTTTAGGGTCAACAGATGAACTGACTTCAGCTATTGGGTAAATCCTTTTGATTTGTTATTCATTTGATTAAAGATTAATGGTGTAAGACATTACTTTCTTTTTTATATACCATAAAAATTACTAGTAGCAAAAATAAGAAATTAGAGAAATGTAAAAAGTATCTTGCATCTACATTACCAGTATTTATTGCTTTATTTGATTTTTTTCCTTTTTGAAGAGTAGCTGCAGAGTTCTGTAAGGATCAAGTTCTTGTCAATCAACTAGAACAGGTGATGACTTTGTTAGGTACATTTAATAGTGTTTTCACATTATAATTCAGAATTAAAAAGTTCATATAATTTTGAATTGTACAGCGTTTATACCCTGTTAAGAAATTCTCTTTTCAACCACCGTTTAGGTTCAGTGTGTTCTTCAAGACATTGGATCATGTGTCGCTACTCCACATTCTTCGGCAAGAGAAGCCCATTTAAGTATAAAAATCTGTTTTTACTCTTTTGCATCATGCTTGTTTCTATGTTTCACCAAACAACATGTATCTCTCCGTTTCTTTTTTATAGTTTGTTTTTATGTACCCGGTAAAATACAGCAATTTTACTTTATCTTATCCTAGAAAACACAGAATTTAAACCCACATTTACTACTGATTTGGAAAAGTGGATTGATAAGTACACTGAAGAGTTACCTCCTTTGAAAAACTTCATCTTGCCTGTAAGTTAACTACCATGAACATACACACAACTTTTTAATAACAATAAAACACTAAGCATTTATAAAACATTTCTCTGATTCTGTAATTTTTTTGTAGTCTGGAGGCCATTGTTCATCTCACCTTCATGTTGCTAGATCAATTTGCAGAAGGACCGAGAGAAGGCAAGTGCTTGTACCAGTTGTTAAAGCTTAAATATCTCTTTTTAAATATCATTGTATACCGTAGAATCATCTAAATGTCTGGGGCAAAAATTTTGCAGATTGTCAATTTTTAAAATGTTCATTTGGAGGATTTTGTGGAATTGCTTGTCATTTATGTGATAATGAACAAAGTATTCCATATTTGTTGGGGATGTTAATTTAATTTGTAAGAAATCTACAAAAAAAGAAAAAATTAAGCTCCCAAGAAATTTTAATGTTTCCACAGTAATCATGAAATTTCTGATTTTTAATGGTTTACATGTATGTTCATTTTAGAGTTGTTCCACTAGTGAAAGCAAATGAAGTATCCCAAGAACCTTTAAAATACTTAAACAGGTTGGTATTTTAAAGAAATCTGTGCAAAGTTGTCAATTTGAATTTGATATAACACATTCAAAGTACAATGCATATTGTATCCTTCTTATTTGTGTTGCAGACTTAGTGATTTTTTGTTCACGGCTGCAAGATATTCAGCAATGAAAGATGGAAAGGAGGAGAAAATTTACAGTCGACCAAAATCTCGAGATGACAGCGACTCATCAAAATGATGGAATTTGACATTATAATTTTTTTAAGTTCTGAAATGCTCAAATTGCTTATTATATACATGTATTTATATTTCTTTAGTGAATAAAGAGCGCTCGTCTTTTGCCATTTACTTTATATTCAGTTGGCTTTTTACTGCAAATAAGTCATCACTTGCATTGTTAAGCAAATGTATAAGCTTTAATTGACAGGGAACACAAATGACGTGTACACTTCGATAAACAATACACTTGTCTGGAACCACAAAAATACATATACATGTATTTGTATGTTACAAGACACTTATCAATGCGTATATAATGATGAAAGTTGCAAGTTTAAATAACAGTTTTGGATGGTAAACAATTTGGAATGTCGTAGATTTTCAAAAGTAGGTCATCTTGACCTACATTTGGACCAATGCACACCTTGCTACTAGGATCCATCAGCATTTTAAAGTTTGATGGAACTAGGCATCACAGTATAACTTGGGCAGGATTTAATTACAAGAAACCAAAAATTTCCCTTCTAATTCCTTCACTTCATCACTTGACAACCCCCCCCCCCCCCTTTTTAAAGATTCATAAGCTGACCAACTTTTGATGTTCCAGACAGAGCCATACCAAAATATGACTTGTCAAATAAAGCCAAAGAAAATTTTCACTGTAAAAGGAATAGAATGACTTTTATGATGATGTTTGATTATTTTGAAGATTGTGCTTGAAAAAACACAAACACAAAAAAATGTAATCTACCATTTTAAGATGTGTCCAATTTAACAACAAAATTTAGTAGAAAGTAGTCACTGAAAGAGCAACACATCAGAAACATCTAAGGTGTCTGATCAAGTAAGCAACAAATGTGCATTAGTGATGAAACAACCTTTATGACAGAAGTATTGAATGATATACAACATTTGTTGCACTGTCTTCCTTGTCTGCCATCATTTGGAAAAGAAAACATTACAGGTAAATTGTTCTAAATGAAGTTTATTTCTTTACCAAGAGTAGTCAAATCAGAATATTAAATAATTAATTTCAAATGATATACATGATTACATGTAAGTGTACATGAAAACAATGTCTTTAATCACCACTTCCTTTCATAACTCTTTTTAATGCAGTCTATAGTTTTAGCACTATCAATAAGCACGCTCACGCTGTGAATAATTTTGACGTTGATTTCTTCTGTCTTGCCAATTTTGATTCCTGTTTTGCTGGTAATTACCTTGGAAACGATCTTGTCTGTCTTGCACTAAAAAGAAAATTTGGCAATGATATTACTAAAAAAAATTAAATTCAAAAGTGATACCGGTATTAATAAATACATGTACTGTATAGTAAAAAGTAAAGCATAAAAATATATTAAATTTTTGTAAAGCAATTCTGTTTTTGCCATCACCAAACATAACATGATTACACAAGTGCATTACATTTCCCCATCCTCATCCAAACACATACATCTGATTTTTTTAAAAACTGTTTCTCAAACACATGTATTTAAATAAGGTATTCAATCCTCTGTACAAAAAATTTAAACAAGTGGCAGATGAATAACAGAATCTTGCAACAAATGAAATAAAACCCATACACTCAATAACAAAGTGCAGTGTTTTCCATTTACTTCAGAGTAAAGGGCTAAGGGCTGATGAACAGAACTCTGTCGGAAAAAGTTTTTTTTAATTTTTGATTTTTCTAAGTGGCATTTTTATCGATTAAAGGCAGTCAATTTGGCCAGTTACCAGTTCTTATGGAAAACACTGAATGTGTTCATTATCATTTTTGAACAAAGTACCAGATCTACATGTACACCTAATATGATAAGAGAATCTGAACGGCCTATTTTGCCGAGAAATTAAAAAGAATCTCTTTGCAACTATTGCATTAGTTTGATAATAAGGTACTAATAGTTCATGTTAAGATAGATTTTGATGTTAGTGTATCAAACATCTATAATTTCAGTCAATGAATTTGATATAATCCTATGCACATTGGGCGATAAACATGTACGTTTCAACCCAAATACAATTTATCGTGACTTGTGGTGTTTGATTATTTCTAAGCATTTTAATGTGGTGTCTTATAATTTCTAAGGATTTTATAAAAGAAAGTGATTGATATATCAAAGTAACCCTAATTAATATCCGACCACCAATTCGCATTTTGAAGGGCATCAAATATCCCATCATGCACCATTCACCAGAGGTTACTGATATGACAATGCACTCACCCCTCTATTTACCATGATGTTAGAAAAGGTCTGCTTAAAACATAGTGAGTAAGTCTACAATGGCATCAAATTAGTACTGTGCAACATGCTTCAAAGCTCTAGAAGGCTTTCTAAAAATTACTGTACAGAATACAAGTGTATCAATAAGAAAACATTGACCAATTAGCTTAGTCATGAAATGTTAGTATTATTGTTAGTGACAGTATTGACAGTTAACGTAAGTGTATTTACATTATAATTTACAACAGTGTGTACATTACAATTTACAACAGTTTATGTTATGTACATATAATACACATTAGCCAGAAAGAGAGAGAGAGAGAGAGAGAGAGAGAGAGAGAGCGCGAGCATCTTCTTGAATTGTTCTTGGCAAAGTATTGTTGTGTTTGACACTACACATATTTGACAAATTTTCATATTTTTTTTCTTCTCTCTAAAACAACCACAAAATTTGAAAATAGTAAGCTTTGCAATAGATTGAATACAAGTGTATTAGTAAAATCCTGTTAGTATTTGAGCTCATTTAAACAATAAAATGCTTTCTTTGGTGATTCATTCGGGATATGAAGGTAGCGACATTGCAGGAAAAATACATAACCCGCGTGAATCATCAAAGAAAGCATTTTATTGTTTATATTAACATCTTTCTTTAACTAATTAATAAATTGATTATGAAAAGTTAGTAAAATTCCCTAAATTAGTACATAAGTGCGCTAGCTAAAAGAAACAGCCAAATTGTCTCTTGTGAGACTTTGAGCCTGGCATCATCATGATTATTTCGTGCAGTCCGTGAGTTTACTTAGGTCGCTGTAGATTCAGACCAATCGATAAACAGGGCGTGTCAATTTCAGTCCTGTCACTTTCAGCCACTGTAGATTTCGACCAATCGATAAATGGGGCGTGTAAATTTCAGTTTGGCTGTTTCTATAGAGCTATGAATTGACTACCGGTATATTTTTCCGTAAGAAAAAGAGGAAATTATACATGGTGGATGTAAATATAAATACATATACTCTGTGAGATATAGCACATAAGAAACAACTGTATTGCAATACTTACTGCCCCCGGACTTCTGAAAGAACAGGTTGCCTTGCTTGAGTTCCATTATCCTCTCGTTGTTGTCGACCAGAGAGGAGACTTTCTCGGAGAGCTGGAGGGCAAGGGACTGGAGACGTGTGGGCTCGGTACGGTGCATCACCACAGTGTGGGTGGGCTCATCAAGGGAGGCCTGGGGGGACAAGTAGATTTAAGTAGACCATACATTGTAAAATCTAGATTCTTTTATCACTGCATACTGAATAAATTTATTGTTTGTTTTTTTATTATGCCCAGTTGTATTTACAGAATATTTCATTAAATACCATCTGAGGAAGAAAAGATATATTTTGTATTTTTAATAAAAAACAGATTTTATTACAAACACTTTGAACAATACTGAAATTTAGAATTAACATGCAAGTCTATTTATTAATGTGAACAAGGTAGTCCTACGTACCATGAGTTCTTCATTGATGATCATCTTACTGATGATGGAGTGAACAACACCCTGGTCGATCTCAAACATCTCGGCCAGCGTCTCGAGACTCAGTGAGTCGTACACACTGCTGTATGTGAACAAGTATGTCCGTAGACTCTCCTCCTGAATCTTGCTAGTCACCATTTCCTGTACAGTCTCACTCTTGTAGAACAGCTCCCATACCTATACATCAACAAAACAGCACCATAGTAACAATGTAAAGCTTTATATAGAATTTGGAGGATTGTGCAAAACTATCATGATTTTAAGTTTATACAAATTATTTGTTGAATAAAGTACAGCATTTTTTTTATTCCGAAATTTTTCTTCATAAACACATTCATGTAAAAGTTTACATGTACTGAGTTTACATGTAATGAATATTTATCAGCATCATTCTAGCAGAGCAATTAACAACACACAATTACAAAGCAACTCATGCAATCATTAATGTACATACTAAATGTATAGATCTTTACTTCATTCATGCACACATTGAAATTACTTATTAGCATGTCATCTTTATAGATGTTTAGTGTTCATGCACCTATTGAACTATTAAGCAGTATGTGTGTAATTGTTAACCTTGGCATTCATCTTCTCATTGATGATGTAGTTCTTGCACTCCTTCCAGTTTCCAGTCTTCATGGCCTTGGAGGCGGCCACCACGTGCTCCCTCATACTCTCAGGGGGACCAGTCAAAGCCTGGCGCTCGCTCATTCTCATCACGTGGTGGAAGTTCTTACTGATCATTCTTCGCCTGGCATCCATCTCATGGGCTATCATACAATAAAAATTGTCAGTACTAACTGGGACTAACTTTTGATAAGAATAACCCAAATTTTATTCATCAATATATTATCCATTCTTTGCATTTTTCAAAATCTGTAAAAAATGAACACAACAAGGGAAAACTAACCTGCCATATAGGGAACTTCGATCAACATGGCTGACACCAGGTAGACACATTCCAGTAGCTCTAGGTTGATGTGCATGTGATAGGGAAGCAGACGACGCTTCTCAATCTTCTCCTGTTCTGGTGTTCTCTCGTGCTGACGTTGGAGCAATAAACCCTAGGAATATAACACTCTATTAGAGTTCATGCCCAAAAAGTGCATAAAAATGTTATCTTCATTGATCACAGCTTCCAATTGCATCTAAAACTCTTTATGTACTCAATATGTCTGTCTTTTAATGAAAATTAGGATGAGAATCTTTAAATAATTAAACATGAATTTTTCGCTTCATTTCTCTAATGACCTGAAATAAATGAACATAAAATTACCTGTGCCAAAAGTTCCTTGGCTCTTCCGCCACTCTGAATGTCCACTAAAGCATTGTGAGCATCTCTAATATTTCCTTTTCTGAATGCACACAAACCTAATTGCACCATTGTCCTGTTGTAGAGAATCTGTAAAATATACATGTACCGGTATATGCAAAATGTCAGTAGTCAGTACATACAGAAAAAAAAAAGAAAAGAAAAAACTTCAGAAAGCATTATTTCTCATGCAAATGATTGATACATGGCAACAATTTCAAGAGCTACAGGTATATCCCCAATACTTCAGAGGATCAACCAACATTTTCAAAAACTTCTGTTACTGCATGTAAAATGCCTTGCTGTTTTAAGTCTCCACTTTAAATTACACTTAATCCAAAAAAAGTGAGACATCAAAAGCTTTTTTTTCCTTAAATAACTTGTCATCTGTTCAAATCGCAGAAAATATTTCATCTTGTGGACATAAAAATATCTCATTGCTCATCTTGATTTTGGGAGTAGCGTAACTTGTAGCACCGTACCTGAGTGGGAACATCCGAGTGCTGGATGGTGTCCTGGAGGTGAGACATCAGCATCAGGTCGCGGGCCTGGTACCACCGGTCGTGGAGAGCCTGGTGGTATATCTGACACAGCATGGAGCGAGTCCGCAGACGGTCAGTCAGATCCTTGGCATAAATAAATTTACACATCTCCTCCATGTCTTTGAATGATTTATTCTCCAGCTGCAAATCACGAAGGATTTATATATCAGAAGGGAATGTCATTTCTTATTTTTACTAAAAGGCCTAAAATTATTTGAACAGAATTTTGCCTTTTGTCAAGAATACACGAGGTTCATATTTTATGTACATGGCTAAATATTTACAAAGAATCATTGATACAGACCTTAGGGTTATCATATGCTTCTGGGTCAAACTGTTAAAGAAAAAAAATGTCTGTTTTTACTAACATGTTACACCTTTCTCATTACAAGATAATTTATCATCATATCTTAAAAATATTTCATTTCCTAGTTCATGCATATTCAATGTTACACATACTTGAATGTCTTTTGTTAGTAATTCAAACAAGGATCTTCGTGTTTATGAATTTACACGTACCTTGTAATACATGTGTTCTATCCTTCTGAGGTAAACCCGACAGATTTCCTCTGTGGTACCTCTTGGAACAAGGTAAGTCTGGAGACGATCTAAAATTACACATACTTCTTTCTCATCCTTCAATCTGTAAAAAAAATTCCAATTGTACAATACACAATTCATGAAAAGACAAAATCACATGAGCATACTTGTATATATACTGTGGTTTCACTAATATTCAAGGGTATCAATTTTCATGGATAAAATAAAAATCACAATTTCAAGGATACGTTAATTCGTGGCCAATGACCCTATCAATACAAAATGTTAATAGAAATTGCACTTCAAAGAACATTTAATTTCGTGGATCAACTTAATAACGAAATCCACGAAAATTGGTATTCAACGAATATTGATGAAACCACAGTACATTGTACATGATATATTGATACTCTGTGGTGTAAAACAAGAAATATATTTTTAAAATCACATTTCAAAGTTCTCTTTACCTGTCTACATATTCAGTACTATGAGCATCACACGCTTGTAACATTTTTGTAAATTCTTCGTCCATCCTCTCTACAATGGTTAAAACGCATCCCCTGACTCTGTAGGGTGGAGTCTACAAAACAACACATTATTTTTTATTGTCCTTACATACATGTACGGTACATGTACATAAAAGTATTTGAGTTGATTTACTGCTGAGAAAAACTTACAGTAACATTCTCACTCTCCTCCAAAATATTCTCTCCAATGTTGATGTCTGGGTTGGCCTCTACCATATCTAGTAACTCACTAACTCCTGCAAGACACCTTTAGAAAAAAGATACATGTCATATTAAGTAACTCTCGATCTTTTAACTTGACAATATATTTCTACTTATCAAAATAACTTCCCTTTTATATCAATCTAATTTTACAAAATGAGTCAAAGTATGGATTAATACTGATATACGATATTAACAAATGAATGGGGGGGGGGGGCCTTTAAAAACAGGGAAAATTAATTCAGTCAAGACTTACTTTTCCCACATTTCAGATCTCATGCAGGTGGCAATGTTGGGATTGTAATCATAGATAGCTGAAATGATGTGGAACATGATCTTCATGGAAATTGCTGGTCCGAGATTGTTGGCATTTGAGATGCTCTGAAGTTCTTTCAGCAGTGCAATCTGCTCGTTCCTGTCTGTACCCTTCTTTCCTCTAGCTGAGATGATTTCGTTCAATTTCTTTATGACTGCTTCGTGGTTCACTTCTGTGTCCTTGGCAAACATTTTGGGTGCTTCCTGTAATAACAGATTTTATCAAAAGCTGTCCACAAAATACCCAACAAATTGTAATGTTACTTACTGTACAAAAATGATGCCCATAAATACATATATTAATGACCTTGATCATGGGGGCCCCCTTGGTGACCTCCTCCCATTCACCCCCTTCATCCTCTTCCCTCTTCTTCTTCACTCGTTTCTCTTTCTTTTCCTTCTTTTCTTTTTTCTCCTCTCCTGGTTGTCTGAGAAGAGAAATATCAGAATTGCTTTTAACATGTTTGACACAAATAAAAAAATAGCTTCGTAAACTCTTAGCTCATATAAAAATAATTCCAATAAACAAGAAGAATCCGGCAAATAGAAAACCTGCAAAAAGAATTTATAGCTTTTCGAAATGGTTACTCCTGTTTCGTTTGTGAGCACAGGAGCATAATTTCAAAAAGTATTTCAGAAATAAAAGCTTTCATAATGCAGAAAAATATCATGATGGTTACCAGTACTATTTTCTGTTAACAAATAGACATACATGTAAATCTTAACTAAGTTTACTTTTAAATCAACACATATCAAGCTGTAACTGTTACTGCAGTGCACTGTTGGGACCTACTTTTTCAAGAACATGGCGGCTGTGTAGACTGTGGTCCCCGGTCCCTCTCCTCCATCACTCTCTGAGCTGGAGCTGTCGGAACTCATCTCCCAGTCAATGTCATCATCATCGTCATCATCATCATCATAGGTCACCTGTAAAAAGAGACAGCTCAATGAAACATCAGGCTAATGAAGCTGTACACTGCAAACACATCTGTGTTGTATTCTACAGTGTATCAGTGTAGACAAATTTGTATATAGAACAAATAAAACAAGAATATTTTCTACAAATTCATATAATATGTAGACTTTCTCACCTTTTTGGAAGGTCTGCTCTCCTCCTTTGCTGCCTTCATTTTGGTGAAATCCTCACGGGCTTCTTCATCTGATTTCTCTTCCTCGGAATCTAAAAAATTAAATAATTTCACTTCCAGTTTGAACACAAACCAGCATTCAATATTTCACAGAGTAAAACTGGGTCTTTCTCAAATTACCTTTAATAGAGTGTGACCAACAATATAATTCGACAAATCTCTTAAAGAAATCTTACCCACTGCTTCTTCTTCTTCACCCTCATCTGGATTCTATAAATTTTTTTAAGAAATCACTTTTAATCTTAAATTTCATTTTCCTCTCTCATTGAGAGAATACATTGAATATTATCACATTAAAGTCAAAACTGACGCATAGAGGTTGATCGTTACCTCTCTGTATGTTGCGATATCTGATTCAAAGTCTCTGTTGTATTTCTTTAGTTTTTGTCTCAGGGTAGTTAGACCTTTAGCATTGTTCTTGCTCATCTGTTTCCTTCCTTCTCTGTCCTCCCAACACTGTCACCAATCAGAAATAGCTCATGAGAAATAATGTGTATATTGTTTCACATTCCGAATGATCAATATCATTTAATTAGTCTATACCTTTCTTTAATACTGTATATTGTATTTCTGAGTTAGTAAATGCTGTACACAATATATACACTGCCTTTCAGTTTGATCTAATACCGTCTTTTCATTCATATTTATTTCTTGACAAATGATGCTCATATATGAAATGCAAACCTACCTCACTGACAAAATCTTCAAGTTCCACCAAACACCTCAGAAAGAATCGTGGAATCTGGTTTTCTTTTTCAATGACTTTCTTTGATTTGTCATAGGCTTTTCCTAACTCCTCAAAATCTGTTTTAAAAAGAATGCAATTGTAACTGTTTAAGAAAATTTCCTCAAGATACATGATTGAAGCCTGTTTTTTTTTTTTTTAATAAAAATGCATTGTAATTTACAAGAACATCATTTCAAAAGCAACATATCTTACCTGTTAATACACTAGCCATATCCTTAATTTTCTTATGATTTCCCATTTTCTTGATGATTTCTCTCAGTTCGTCAAACCTAAAAATATATATATATGTATTTAGATATATACCAAAGTTTGTATCATTATACCGAGCGCAGCGAGAGGCGGGCGAAGCCCGCCTCGCGAAGCGAGGATTAATGGTAACACGTATATATAAGAAAATCAGTGAAAAATGAAAGTTGAATCAGGGGTACTAAGGCCAAAAAAATTTTCTTCCAGCCCTGGGCGCCGCCATATGGGCAGCCATTTTGTTTTTTAAAAGTTAGTTCGATCATTGATTGACTGGTACTTATCCGATGTTTATTGCCCCTAAACTCGATTAAAATTTTCTAGTGTTTCAATAATAGGTAATTTGAATTAAAAGAAATAAAAGAGGACACCAGATAAGCTTCAAAAGTGCTTCAATCAAGAAACACGACTAGTTCTATGTATATCTTATCAAATTATCAGATGGAAAATAAAAACATTACCATCAAGAACTGAACTTTTAGATACTGAATAAAGTATTCGATTTTATTACCGCGTTATTTATTTGAATTAAATTGATAAACAATGAAAGAAGAAATTTTAAAAAAGTTCGGAATAACGTTACTCTCTTCGGCTATTTCCGAAGACAAAACGTGTATGTTTTACGTCTGAAACATGACGTCATAATGTAGACTAAGCACGCGACGTTTACTTAAACTTTAGCTAATGATTTGAGTAGGCAACCAGGCGGATCTTACTGATTGCGTTCAAATAAATTTTGATCTACAAAAATCAAACTGCACTGTGTTATATCTGCGCTCGGTCCAACGGTCACACCGTTTACATATTAATGGAAAAACAACAAAATATATCTGAGGGTTCTTTAAGTTATGGGGAGTTAATAATACCCAATCATTTTCTCTGTTATTTTATCTTTAGAGATGGATCAGGTTTGAAATTAATTTTTTTTTATCATCTAAAGGTATGAAAAAAATCATTTTACCTTTTATCTTTTGCACTTCGTACTATGCGTTTAGGTTCATCCTCATCATCACTAAAGGCATATGCTCTGTTGGAGAAAGAAAAATCAAAATGTACTCTTTTGCCACGCATTGACAGATGGGGCTATATAATAACAGTAAAATTTTAATTTTATCTGTACTTAGAACTACTTACACTGGTCTTGCAGTTGAAGCCCCCGGGCGAGGAACATTAACCTCCGAATCTGAGGATGAACTGTCTGACTCGGAGTCAGAACCTTTGAAAAACCTGGACATCTTTAGTAAACTAAAAAATCAATTTGTAAAAGACACTGGAGAACAGACTTACATTTAAGTTTATCATTTGCAAATAAATAATATCCAAAACAACAACTTGCTTTACTTAAAGCTAACATTCTCAGTTATCTAATCGAAATGAAACAATGTGTGCTATTTACTTGCAAAATTTGACTTGTAAAGCTGTTGCATTAAAAAATTTTGTTCTTAATTTTTTCACTACAGTCTGGCAAAATAAACCGCTAAATTAAGACTTAAAATCACAGAATATAACGAAATGCAACATTCAAACAATATTAAATGTAAAAAACGGAAGAAAGAGTATAATTGAGTATCGGTTATTTGTGTGTGTACGTAGACATAGGAAATTCGAGTTACCTCGCACCATACTGTGTGATAAAAACTTAAGTTTTTTGCATTTGACAACATAAATTGGATCTGTTTTGATTCCTAAGAATCAATGCTCTGTTCCTAATAAAGTTACAAGTATGATTCAAAGCTTCCTTACCTATAAATATCACTATTTCATTAAAATCATGAGGAAAGAAGTGCCGACAATGTGGGAATCGTGACGTCACTTATAGACGATAACTCGCGATGTGTATCGAGAATTGAGTGTATAAATCAGAGGTGTACCGAACGGTTATAGGCATGAGAGGTGGAAATGCCAAAACAAGAAGAGCAAAAAGACGTTAAAGATCAGACAGAAAAGATAAAAACAACTACAGTTGATGCAAAAATTGTAGTAGCAAGTAAAAACAAAAAAGTATTTACAGGTTAGTCTGCTGTGAACGGAATCACATCATAAATCGGCTGATCAGTGATGTAATGTGCATGTAATGATGCATATTTTCTGGATGTGGTCATGGTAATGTCAGTTAACTTGGATTGAATCCAAGAATTGAAAAAAAAATAGTGTATGACAATTTTCATTGTAGGTGTAAGAAGAGCAGCACACCAGATCCCAGATGAAATTCTCAATGATCCGAAACTTCAACATGCAGTGAAACAGGTGTTTAAAGTTTATAATTGAATGCTGGACTGTGAATCGAACCTGCAACCCCTGCTACTCTGTTCAGAAGCTCTACCACTGAGCTACCCAAGCCATATTAAAATAATATAGATTTAAAATATTTGATAGTTTCTTAAATAAAAAAAATATGACTACCGTGGAATCATTTAAAATTCTTGGGGGCCAATTTTTATGGATTTGGGTGGTTTTTTTTTGCTTATTTGTGGGGATGTAATTTTGTGGATGTGTCGTGTTGGTTTTCAGTTTCAGTAAGAAAACTAGCTCTTTCAAATTTCTTTTCATCGAGGATGTAAATTCGTAGGGGAGGACTACCCACGAATACCAAAAAAATTGAGCCACACACCACAAATTCTATAGACTAATGATTTGATCTACAGTTTGGGATAACAATTCCATATTTTTTCATATGAAATCAAAAGTGTGTTCATTTGCATTGTAAAACTTTTTAGCTCACCGAGACGAAGTCAGGGGGAGCTTATGCTATACCCTCGGCGTCGGTGTCGGCGTCGGCGTCCGGACCTGGTTAAAGTTTTTGTTGCAGGTCCTGTATCTAAGCTATTACTTGTCCTATCTTCACAAAACTTGCATTGATGATGCATCTGGACCTACTTATGGACTTGAAAGACTTGGATGCTGAATCTGAGTCCTAAATTTCAGATGCTGGAGGAGGTTAAGGTTGTTGGACCAGGTTAAAGTTTTTGTTTCAGGTGCCCTTTGATAGCAATATCTAAGTTACTGCAGGTCCGTACTTCACCAAACTTGCATGGATGGTGTGTCTTATGATACTGATGCACCCGACAGGCTTGAGTGCTGAATCTGAGCTATAGGTTTCGGATGCTGGAGGAGGTTAAGGTTTTTGGAGCAGGTTAAAGTTTTTATTGCAGGTGCCCTTTGATAGCAATATCTAAGTTACTGCTGGTCCTAACTTCAAACTTGCATGGATGGTGTGTCTTATAATACTGATGCACCAGGCATGCTTGGGTGCTGAATCTGAGCTATAGGTTACAGATGCTGAAGGAGGTTAAGGATTTTAGAGCTGGTTAAAGTTTTTGTTGCAGGTGCCCTCTGATGATTATATCTTAGTTACTACTTGTCCTAACTTCACCAGACTTCCATGGATGGTGTGTCTTTTGATACTGATGCGCCAGACAGGCTTGAATGCTGAATCTGAACCATAGGTTTCGGATGCTGGAGGAGGTTAAGGTTTTTGGAGCTGGTAAAAGTTTTTGAAACAGGTGCCCTCTGATGATTATATCTTAGTTATTTCTTGTCCTAACTTCACCAGACTTCCATGGATGGTGCGTCTTATGATACTGATGCACCTGACAGGCTTGAATGCTGAGTCTGAGCCATAGGTTTTAGATGCTGGATATGGTTCAGTTTTTTCATGGAACAGGTCACATGTTTAATAGATAATAGTACTACATTTATTTCAAACTTGCATAGTTGATTAAACTGTAATATGAATGAATCTTAGAGGAAGCTTCAGTTGCAGAGCTTGATCTCCATTATCAAGGATTCTAAAAAATATATCTAAGTTATTACAGGTCCTAACTTCACCAAACTTGAATGGGTGGTGTGTCTTATGATACAGATGCACCTGACAGGCATGGATGCTGAATCTGAGCCATAGGTTGCGGATGCTGGAGCAGGTTAAGGTTTTAATTGCTAGTGCCCTCTGATGATGATATCTTAGTTATTACTGGTCTGAACTTCACCAAACTTGCATGGAGATGCGTCTTATGTATACTGATGTTCCTGACAGGCTTGAATACTGAATCTGACCCATAGGTTTCAGATGCTGGATGAGGTTTAGTTTTTATGGAATAGGTCACATGTTTTATAGATGATAGCTTGCACAGTTGATTTAACTATATTATAAATGAAACACAGAGGTTGCTTCAGATGCAGAGCCTGATCTCCATTATCAAGGATGCTAAAGAAATCTCCTACCTCACTCAAACCTGCTCAATAGATAGATGTGTTTGTTAATAAATGATATAACATGATTCCTATGATATAATATTGTATGGTATGAAACAATATTATTTAATATGATACAATATAATATCATATTTAATATTATAAAAAGTTATATGATACAATATGCTATTATATCAATTTTTTTTATATTTTGTGTTATGATATTGTATCATGTTATCGTTATGTATAGTATTGTATATTATGATACAATATTGTATAATGTTATATTGTATGATTAATTTATTATTTTATCACATGATAGTATTACATAAGATATTGCAAAATATAATATTGTATCCTATGATACAATATTGTATATTCTATAATATTGTATCATACGATATTGTATTATATGATATAAGTTTCTGTAATATAGAATTAAATCACATGAAATTGTATAATATGATACTGTAATATTTTATAATATCGTATCATACGAAATTGTATATTATGATATTGGTTTATAATATGATATATTATCACATCACATGAAATTGTATTGTATGATATTGTAAAATATATTATTGTATCATATGATACAATATGTATGATATGATATTATATTATAAAATATTTTACTTTATCACAGAATATTGTATCATTTGATATGATACAATGTTGTATCAAATTATATTGTATCAAATGATACAATATCATATTATGTATCAAAAATGATACAGTATCATACAATATCATACTATATTATACAATATAATATCATATGTTTCAATGTTATGATGTATTATGTAAAATAATATTGTAATATAATACTATATTGTTTTATATATTATGACATGGTATTATGTGATCAAATACAATAACGTATAACACAATACAATGTCATATCATACGTTACAATATCATATCTCATCATTGTTTATTATGGTATTTTATTGTATTATATGATATACGTTGTAAATATGTTAGGATGCAATATTTAATTTTATATTATTGTATTGATTAACATATGAACATATGATTATCATACAAGTTTTTAACAGATGATATATGATATTGTGTCAAAACAGAATCCATGAATATCCAAGATCATAAAGTATGATTTTCATTTAATATGATAAAGGTGATCTCATAAGTCTCATAAGGGTGATGTTTTGTCTCGGTGAGCTTTGTAATCTGTGATTACCTATGTTTAAAATCATCATTTCATTTTGATATTTTTCTTTAAAGCTACCGGAAAATTATAATTTTGAAATCTATAAAACAGTATGGAAGATTCAGTCAACTGGTGCAAAAAGAGGTAAATAGTTCTAAATTATGATTTGTTGATAATTACAGTTGAACTTCGGTATTTCGAACACCGATATCTCGAATACAATTGATATGTCAAAGTGATTTGCAAGCCCCAAACACTTTTAACTTTAATTAAGTATTTTACCTTTGATATCTCGAATGCTTGGATATTTCAGATTTTTTAACCAGTCACATCTAGTTCCAGATACCGAGGTTTGACTGTATAATGCATTCTTTCAAACCTTAATTAAAATCTTTGAACTTGTACATACATTTCATATACTTTTTGTCTGTCTGTACTGCTGGTATTTTTCAATTAGCTTGTTTTCAATTAAATGTTTTTTTAATAATAACATTACAGTGGCTCTACAGTTCCCAGAGGGGCTATTATTATTCGCATGCACAATAGCAGACATAATAGAAGAGTATGTATTACACAACAGTTTTACTTTACTTTAATTTTAATATCATAACATGAAATATAGTGATGCATATGAGCTAGACTATTGTTGAAATAAAAAGTTAATATGTGCTGCATCCAACTGAGAAATGATACCTATCTGTTCATTGTAATGACAGATTTACCTCAGCAGACACAGTAATTATGGGGGATGTGACGTATGGAGCTTGCTGTGTGGACGACTTTACAGCCAGAGCTCTGGGGGCTGACCTGATGGTCCACTACGGACACAGCTGTCTAGGTAAGTAGCTTAAATGATCATAACTACTAAAGCCATAGAAATCAAGCACATGACTCAGTAGTCATGTGTGTGTGTAACAGGAATAGAGAAATATCAATGGACCAGACGAAGACCCCAACCTGGGCTCCATGATTATCATAAGTCCCATTGTGGTCACTTCATGTGTTGTCTTCACAATGCACTTTAACTGCATTGTCTCAGTCCACCCAGCTGCAATTGGGTTCCAACCTGAGAAACTTCAGAAACTGATAATAAGCACTGGCCTTAAGCCTCATGGCTTGAAGAAGGATTTAACTTAACTAAAGCATTAATAGAATATTGAACATCACATTCAATTTTTCATTGATCAAAACACATGTGTCTTAATGAATGAGTTTCATGTTGTAACTAAGTACAACATTTACTTGTATTTGCAGCACTTGGTTTTTCTCATCTGTCAAATTTGGCAATGATAAAATTTTGCTGTTTTCATCATTGGTAAATCATTTATACGTCATGTTAGCAAAGAACCATTTTAATAATGAATGTTATTACATGTATAATCATATTTTTGAGTATTTCAGTGCCTATTGACCAGACAGGAGGGATTCAAATGCTGTATGTATTTGTGGACATTAAAATTGACACAATGCATTTTCTGGACACTATTTGGCACAACTTTCCCGAGGGTTCTTGCCTGGCATTAGTGTGTACCATACAGTTCGTAGCTGCCCTTCAGGTACGTCACCAAGGATAACTAAATAGATTATACTCAAAGTATGATACTTTGATAATTAATGGACATGGTACTGTGAAATCAGTTGAATTTTAGGTCCTTCAATTTTTCTAGGGTATGTTTTTTTCTTGATTTTACATCTTCAATCAATTAAAAAAAGGACATTTTCATGAGCATATAACAAAATCCAAGACAAAATGTCCCATGATTGATGAACTTGTAAAATAAAAAAATGCTCCCACTTTACCACATGTCACGTTATATGGTTCATTTAAATGTTAAATGAATTTCTTGTGGATAGTTATTGTAAGATTGTTTTCATTTAAATGCCATTACCGGGGTATATGCATTTGTCCATGCACGTATACTTTACTTAATGTGTTCAATAACTTGTATTTATAAATGTTTTGTATAATTATTTTGTTTTACATGTATATGTATTATATACTTTACAAAGGCTGCCAGTCAGGAACTGAAAGACAGATATGAAGTGATCATCCCTCAGTCCAAACCTTTGTCTCCAGGAGAAATACTTGGATGTACCTCACCAAGGCTCAAACCTGGCACTGATGCCATCATGTAAGTTCCGTAATACATGTACATTAGACTTGGTGTCAACAGCCTGCCACTGCATGTAATGTTTGTTTGTTGGAAATATCCTGTAGTTTGACTAAAAAGAAATAACAATTTAAAATTGCTCAATGCTTTTAAACTTTTAATGCAAATAATTATTCATAACTTTGGATATAAATTATAATGTATTACTGTGTATATCACACTGTTTTTTATATTACATATATTGTAGATATCTTGGGGATGGAAGATTTCACCTCGAGTCAATCATGATCAGTAATCCTAGTGTACAAGCCTATAGGTAAGACAATTAATATCCAATTACATGTATCTCTTAAGACTCTTATATTGATACATGTAAATACATGTTCATGTACAAGATACGTTTACAAATTTTGTGAAATAATGAACCAAAGACTGATTTTTCATTATTAAGAAAATCCCTAGTAATTGGCAGTAAAGAAATCTTTCTGACCATTAAATTTATTTTTTGTGTTTGAAATTCTTTACTGGATTGTTGTATTCAAAGATATGATCCATACAGCAAAGTCTTCTCCAAAGAGTATTATGACATTGAAAAGATGCATTCAATACGAAGAAATGCTATTGAAAAGGCATCCCAAGGCAAAAAATATGGAGTGGTGCTAGGAACCTTGGGAAGGCAAGGGTCAACGAAGGTTCTGCAGGTACCAGTAATCTACATGTATTGGCTACAAATTTCTTTGAATTAAAAAAAAAGAAAACAAATACTGGTATGCTCATGAATTTGTATATTATTATCAATTTTGCAGGAATTGCTAGGGAAAATAAAGGAGTGTGGTAAAAGCAGTACCCTGGTTTTACTGTCAGAAATTTTTCCAGACAAGCTCAAGCTGTACCCAGATATTGATGCGTAAGAAAAATTCATGTACATTTTCACCCATTTTGTAACCCCCACATTGTTTTCAGGTACCCTTGTTGGTGTCATTTAACTATTAAAAAAAATTAGATATAAAGCATGAGAATTTATTTGTGTATTACATGTACATGTATTTTAAGAGTAAACATTTAACATTGTCTGTTTAAAACTTGCAGATGGGTACAAATAGCTTGTCCAAGATTGTCAATTGACTGGGGTATGGCATTTGAAAAGCCATTGTTATCTCCCTATGAGGTAAGTATGCAGTATTTTGTTCCAGATCTTTGGTGGTTTTATCTAGAGAGTACTTAGAGTTTAAACGTACATGTGCATACTTGTATACTGTAGATGAATATACATGTATGAAGGTATTGAAAAATTCCTCAAATCAGTTTTCCCTTTCATTACAGATGTCTGTTGCACTGAATATTGCCCAGTGGCAAGATGTTTACCCGATGGACTTTTATGCCAATGACAGTTTAGGTCCATGGACTGTGAATAATGTCAAACACCAGCCTCCCAAAAAACATCGACCTAGAAAGACTGTTCCAATAAAAACAGAGACTCAGGAGAGTGGTTCCTGTTCAAAATCATGTGCTACTTGTTCATGTTCACAAAAGTCTAACATTAACAACATAGAAATAAAGGAAATCACTTAACATTGTTTCAAGTTTTTTTTTAAATGAGGTTTTTTTTAATCTGCATATACTTTCAAACACTGTTAGATAAAATGATGATACAGTTGAATTTCGATATCTTGAACACCAATATCTTGAATACAGTGGATATGTCAAAGTGATTTGGAAGTCCCAACCATTTAATTTTTTAAAGTATTTGACCCTCGATACCTTGAATACTCAGATATATTGAAGTTTTTAAACAGTCCCATTTAGTTCAAGATAACGAGGTTTGAATAGCATGCATTAAACTCAACATAGGTCGTACAGGCAATATACATGTACACTAAATTTATTTTCATGTCAATAATTGTGACAGCTATAAGATATCTCCTTTTTGTCGAGAGAGTCAATCCGTTTTAATCAATTAATCTTTGTGTAATTTTTTTCACAGTCAGACTTTCACAACTCAGAGTTGTTTTTTGTGGTCTTTTGTAAATCCCTTATCAAGTTAATTTCTGTTAGGTTGTCTGAAGGTTGTTTGAATATTAATTCATGACACTGACATTGAAATTACAAATGACATAAATTTATTATTTGTTAATATTTTATGTACATGATTTGATGGAAGATGGCTTATGTGTTGTGAACAAAGAGTTAAGGCTTAGCCTTCATGATGAGATTTTGTAATGAAACTGGAATCCAGATCTGATTCTCGAACACAAAAATCACATTTCTGTCCAAATAAATCTGAACTTTTCCATAGCGATACACTTGTTTAGCTTCTTGGGTTTTCCCAGCAATAGGCATAAACAGGAGACCATTTTCCTCAGCCTGAAAGAATAAGGAATGTCTACTTATCATAACCAACAACTCATGCAAAAATATCAGAAGAAATCTGTGATACACATGTATACATAGTAACAATAAAATGAGACATTGTACTTTGTACATGTATGCTGATTATCTGTACACAGTAAAGACATGCAACTCCCCAACTCACCGCTTTTTCAATAATATCTTTGAAGGTCGGTTGATAATTGGTGCCAGCTGTAACACTTCTTGTGTACTGAAATTAATGAGATAAATCAAAGTAGGAGGACATTGCAGAAATTTGGCATAGCACAAATATACATGTACATATACCAGTAAATATATGTAAACTGTAGACAAGCAGTAGTATCTTTTAAAGCCTGATTTTTTGGTGAACTACTGATCCAAAATCTTCAGTTTCATGGTGACAAAAGTCACATACTTTGAGAAATCTTCTTCAATTATACATTATTTAGGTATATGAATAATCAGTCTTGATAGCATTTGTTGGTTAAGAAAGTTGTACCAAGTGGGTACCGGGTACATACTGTTGGCTCTGGTCCAGTAGTCTGTCTGGGTGGGGATCGTGTGGTGGAGAGACCCGATGTGTCCACCATCTGTCTCCGCTCCATCTGTGAAAAGTACGCCATGTTCTCCTTCACACCAGGCTGTATATGACTGGACACTGCACGGTTCATTATCTCCAGGGCTTTGTTAAAATTGTCTGCAATAGAAAAATGGTTATCAGATACCTTTGATACAGGTACATACTCTGTTTGTATACGCATTGTATGCACAGCTTAAAAGATGGGAAAAGATACTCTTAGCTGATTTCGTCTTTCACTTACAAGTAAAAGCCAATATTCACTATGGTTATTGAACGATTATTAAAAGGTGATACATGTGCATACCTCAACCATAGGTATTCCATAATTTTTAAAGTACATGTAGTATATTCAAAGTCTACTGACAGAACATATCAATCTACATTATTTTTCAAGAAACCAGCTAGAATATTGTACCTCTGATGGATGGCTGGGAAAGATATTCTTCCGAGAAGAGAGACTTCCACCCTAGGTACCACTTGGTGATCTCGTCGTAATTAGGCATGTTACTAAGCCAAGTACACAACACAGTCCGCCATTTTGGAAAGAACGTCTTCTCCAGCATGTCCACCATGTATTTGATAGGAATGATATCCGACCATGCCATAACCCAGTGCCAAGGATCTGTTCAGATATAATAACTATTGTAGAATAAAACAGGTAACGTAATATATATACACTTTCGAAATTGTTTGGAAACACAAAAAGTAGGTGCTTGGATAATCTAAAAAGTCTCGAGCACGTACATAGCTAATTAACAATAATCATTCATGTTTCATGTTTACTTACTTAATTAGAATTATCAACGTTAAGTCAATAATAGTATGTTCATCATCTAAATGTAGATTGGATTACAATGGGTCGTCTTATTTTTTGTTGATACTACTAGATCTAGTATGTACATGATTGTATTAAATATATAGAGATTGTTATGTACCTAATATCTGTTGATGTGGATTGATGACAAACTCCTGCATACACATGGCCAGCTTAGGGAGGATGTTTTTCACCAGAAAAGCCTCCAAATGACCCGGTTTGAACACCTTCACCCACGGCTGTAGGATGACTTTGGCAGAGGCGTCCGAGGGATGCCAGTTTGTGAGAGCATTGGCTATCTTGTGACGTATGGGGGCATAAAGAGGCTCCAGTTTGTCTTTCATTAGAGGCAGCCATGGATGCAGCCAGGAATGGATTGGCATGGTGTCTGTTAGTGGATTCCAATTCTCCACTTCCTGTAGTAACCGTGGCAACACCAGCTGATCCAAGATGTTCTCCATGATCCACGAAGGCAGGACTGGCAGCCATGTTTCTAACACTTCTATAAGAGGATGACAAGCCCGCACATTCCATTTCCTACAGAAAAATAACAAAATGTCTTCATATCATAAAGTGAAAACACTCATAATAAGTACAAATACAAAACTAGGTCAAATAATAAAATGAACACTGCAGCTTCATAATTTACAAGTACATGTATAGTAAAGATCAGCTGTTAGTTTCTTAGGAACTTCATTATTTTAGCTGAAGTAAATGTACAACAAGTCAATCACTAAGATATATCAAAGTAACATTTACAGAATGGTGGTCCTGAGGTAGGGCAGCCAGACATCCCACAGGAGCCTCTGAAACACGTCCATGTCAGTGGAGTTTCCAGCGTACTGATTGTTATAGTCCTCCAGTAAGGACTTCCACTGCTGAATGGTGTGTAGTCCATAGCTGGGGTCCTTCAAAGGGTCCCAAGATGAGAAATACTTTCTCATCTATAAAGAAAGATGAAATTAGTTGGTTAAATAAATATGATTTTGATTTTGTGATTCACTATAAATTAAAAAACAAGACAGCAAACATTATGCACTAAATCAATGATTTGTGAGAGACTGTTTTTAAACATATCATTATTATTCAAACTAACAAATATTAGGTAATTCACATTACAGATTGCCAATGTTTTGATTAACGGTACCGGTACATGCACATTGTAAACTGATAATGATCTACTGTAAATTCCTAATTAAACGTGAGGAATTAATATCCGCGTAAAAATAGCGAGGAGCATCCTTCGCGGATTTTAAAATCTCGTCATTATTTTCTGAGAGTTGAAAACTATAAGAAATAAGGAGAAAAGTTCAACATTCACGATTTTATATTCTTACAATTTAATAAAAACCAGCGGGATCGCGGAATTAAGTACTCACGTAATAGAAGGAATTTACAGTAATGTACAGATACATACCAATGGGAACACCAATGCTACGGCTAGAGAGGAGAGGTCGTACATAACATACTCCTCGTAGAAATCATTCTGCAAGGACCTGAATATAGCTGCACACTCGTCTAGTTCCATGGGATTGTCACACCCGGGCTGTGTTCTTTCCTCACACCTACAGATTTAGAAAAGAGACCACATACATGTACAACTATCATTATTATCATTATTATCATTATTCACATAAAGCAAAATCAGATAGAGGAGAACTAGGCAATACAAAGGGCCTTTAATGATCAATTCTATACTCAGTATACCCTAGGTATTACATGTAAGAAAAGGTACATGTAATTCCTCAGAAATATAAAGGGCATTTAAATAGTAATTCTATCATCAATATAACTTGATTATTACATGTACAGATATATAAATTCTAAGCAATACAAAGAGATGCCTTTTATATTGTAAGTAATTCTACATGTAACTACATTGTAAACTTATACTGATCTACAGTACATGTACCTTGCATATCAGTATAATATTTACAGAACATGTACTTACATCCTCACGATGTCCAGAACTTTCTTCAGTTTCTGTATCTGAGCCTCCTCTTGGTCACATATGGTATCCAGTCGCTCTTTCTCATGCTTCATGTTGATGATGTGATCTTTCTCATATCGTAGCCTGAACAAAAATAATACCATTTTACAGTACATTGGGGGCTGGGGGCAATCAGCATCACAGATTTTCATGCAAAGAATCATTATTATGATTCTTGCCAAAAAAGAGCAACTTGACAAGAATATACTGAATACATGGAAATATTCGTCCCCATTTTATTTTCACCCCTTTCGCCCTCGTCCTTGTTGTGAGTGGACAAATTTAGGAATGGTCAAATGTCGATGTCTTAAATTATTTCTCTTTCAAGGCGGGGTGAAAACGTTTGAAGGTGTAGATGGTCGAAAATAACATGTGGCAAAAACAACCCTATATACAGTACATGTAATTCAATTTAACTCTCTTGCTCTAAGAATTGGGTAGCATTTTCATTGGCTATAAACTGAACTAGTGGTCTGAACTTTAGGTCTTACTTCCTGTCATTGGTAATGATATCCTCCTCTGCCATGTCCACCAAAATGTTCAGGTTGTGCATCAACTCCGGCATCTCAAAAGCTTTCTTTTGACCCGGCTCAGGTTCCATAATGTCTTCCTCTTCGTCAGGTCTGTTGTGTCTTGTGGCTATGGCATGGTATCCTGCATGGAAAGGAATTCTATCATCAAAATTGTGCAATATACCCAATGAACAATTAAACTTGGCTATCTTGAACCTCGATATCTCAAATACCATAGGTATGAAAATGTGAGCTTGAAGTCCCAATCATTGTTTCATATAAACCGGTATACATATTTTAATATCTGTGATATCTCAAATCCTCCAATGTCTCAAAAAAATTTATTTCAGTCGTGTCATGTTCAAGAAAATTAAGTTTGTCTGTATGGTTTATTTTTTATTAACTCTGACTACATGTATGAATGTAAATCATTAATTGGAAATCATTGGTTAATGATCAAATACCTGAAAAGACTCTTTTTTCTTTTCCTGTCATATCTATGACCTTGACTTTTGAAGCTTTGGAGGGTGCGGCTTTCTTTTTTCCCACTCCAGATTCAATAATTTCCTGTGCTGTTTTATAAACATATTTTGGTTTCTTCTTGCCTATCTGTAAAAATATTACTTCAATTTATATTTACACCATCAAAATATCATTAAAGCTATTAAACACCACTCTTAAGCCACTTCAATTTCATTACACCAGATTGGACACCTGTAACTCATGGCTGTCGTGCAGTATTCTTTTCGTGATCTTTGGATCTTATGCATTTATTCCTTATTTCATGTGCATATTCTGTTAGTAGATAATGCATTGACTTGTTTATTTGATGTTATTATTCTTCTGTCTTGAAAAAAGTAAGTAAAAAATGTAATTATTTCATCGCAACCGTGTAACACGGCGAGGCAAGATGTACGTCCACACAGGTGAAACCTCTTCAGCAAAATACTTTATACTGTTAAGAGGTCTGTAGCATATACAGGGGTTGTAGGGATAGCGGTGATAAAAGAGAAATATGGCAGACAGTGCCTATTTATGAGCGGTGTTCAGCTTTAAATACATGTATATCTAGACAGACAAAATGCCAGGTTTGTGTAAATATAACCTTAAACCTGAATAAACCATTTACACTTAGCATGTACCAATGTATATTATTAACAAATAAAGATCAATATGGTACATTTAATACAATGATTCTTAAAAATTTCCAGTAAAACAGTTGTAGCAAAGCACCAGAGATGAGCAAATCTGATTTGTTAAAACTGTAATTCAATAAATGCGATATAACATGTGATAATGAGTTTGCTATATGCAAAAATTTTGTTGTAAGCTTGTTTGCTGTAGCTTTGTTTAACTGTTAACAATACTCTTGGTGATACTCACTTCTGGTTTCTTTTTCCACTGAGAGAGCTCCTCCTTGAACTTCTTGTCGTCCTCCTCATCCGAATCGTGGACCGGGAAATCAGCCAGTGACCTCTCTGACCTCTCGGTCCCATAAGCCCCTACAGCTGCTTTACCCTTCCGCTTGACTGCCTCCACAGGTGTGGTTATACCCTGACCATGTTTTCCCAATCCTTCTCCAGGTTTGAAACCCATCTAAAAAAGGCACTTACATGTAATGTAATCATTAAAGCATAAGATGATACTATAAGATTTTTGTTACCCATACAATGTATCAATTGAAAATACATGTATGGAAAAAAAGTTGAACTTTAATTTAAAACAACAATTCGTTTCTCATGTCAATCATATTTGGTTTTCCTTTGCACACAGTATCAATATATCACAAATAACCTGAAATACTATAGAGTATTACCTTTTCCAGTAACTTTTTGCCAACACCTCTGGTGTGTCTTTCCCACTCTCCAAATCCACTGAAAAGAAAACAAAAGGAAACAAGAGTCATGTGTCAAAAAATTACTTTGTCTGTCAACATTACTGATAAAAAGTACAAGAGCAAAAAGATGTTTCTATGGTGACCAAATGTAATAGTTAATTTCATGTTCAAAACATTTTGATTGCAATAAGTAGAATGAAATTGAACAAAGTGAAAATGTGAATGATTGATATGAAACTAATCTGATACATATGTACTTACACATCAGTTTTTCCGAACCCAGCAAACTGCTTCCCTTGTCTCCCCTGTGGTCTACTTTGTGGTGGTTTTGCGGCAGACGGTTTAGGCATCTGTACCACGATATCATCCTTGTCTGAATCCTACCATGATAATGAAAATATAAATCACAACGTAGATTACTGATGTTCAAGAAATATCAAGGATAATGTCTCATAACTTCATGTTTAGAATTCAATAATGTACATACAGTGCAGTAAACAGTTCAGTTATATTGAAGTGGTCTCAGCTCAGTATCATATACTTATTAGTATGATGAAAACGGGCTCTCCCACTTTCTTTTGAAAATCAGTTATGACAATAAGGGAATTGATATCAGCAGTGGCTGAGAGTTTTGTGTAGGCCTGCCTCTTTAGAAATTGTGCATTTTCTAACATACAGTACATTTTGAAAGAGATGTCTCATAAATGGTTAGCATGTTTGAACTGGTGCACAGATGTGCATGACAAAAAATTTCTCAAAAAACAACATTAATTTTATATTTTTCTAGGGAAAGTGTATTTAATCCATTTCAATCTGACCCCAAGAAGGAGAGAAGCAATTATAAACTCTAGGCAAGTACCTGTACATGTCAATACACATGTAATTTCCTAACAGTATGTTCATGCTTACAGAGGAGTCATCGTCGTCCCCTTCTTTCTTGATCTTTGAGCCCTGTTTGATTCCTCCACTGACAAATCCTATGGGTGCAGTGTAGTCCTTTTTCTTTCTTCTACCCCTTCCAAATCCTGGGGTGTCTTCATCATCACTGTTTGCCCACATTCCTTGAAAATAAAATTGATGATTGAAGAATAATACACCATGTGTACATGTACATGCCAATCTATGAACTACACTTTCATAACTCAAACGTCTGTGCATCCAACTCATCTACCCAAATAGTTTGCAAGAGAATGCCAATTTATTGTAATGTTACCAATCAGTTAAAGCATACATTAATAATCAAGAAATATCACCTAATCCCATCCAAAAGTGGAAAACAAACCTAAATGATTATGATTTTCACCATATAACCACACAATCCTAGATATGTAACTTTACATGTATTTTTCCTATACCTGGTTGATTCATGATATGAATTGGTTTTTTTTTTTTCAGTCAAATCAAGAAATTACATAGACTTACCATAGATGGCCTGATTTTTTGTTTGCCGCCTCCCTCCTCTTGGGTAAAACTCATTAGCAAGGTCATCCTCTGTTATCTCAAATTTTTCTACTTCTGGAGAGGACATTCTGCCTACTACAGAAATAAATAATAATGTTATAACCAGGCACCTGCAGAGAGCAAATGTCATCTACTTCCAAGATACAGTAAGAATTTCACCTCTTATGATTCGGTAGTTATATTCTGTCCCAAGATATCCTCGATTCATATTTGCTTAATTACTCAATACCTATGAATACCTCAGGATTAAAACAATATTCATTGCAAAAGTCTGAAAAATTTCAAAGATTTCTCCTTTGAAACGCCCCCTCTAGATTATCAGGTTTCAGCTAAAAAAAGGGAGTCTACAGGGATTTTGCATTGCAACAAACCTGGATAATAGTTTTGAAAAATTGTCAGAGGTATTCTGGATGACTTTCGAATTGAGAAAAGATGTCAACATTTCCATTAAAAATCTCCGAAATAAATCTGTTTTTGTTCCTGTAAATATTTCCAAGTGAAAAATGATAATGTGTCAATGAAGTTATTTTGGATATTTTCCCTTTCATCTATTTCAATTGCACTTCTTTCACAGGTGTGTATTTTTAATAAAAATTGTCCAAATGTGCTGCATTAATATCTTGGGACAGATTATAGTGCCATAATACCCTAGAATTGTCTTCTTATGCTGGATTTCAAGCTGACCTTTCACACACAACTAAAGCACATAACTTGTATTTTCAAAAATGATTTTGAATTTGTTTATGCAATGGAATTAATATGATTAATGTGTAATGTTAACATGTTTAAATGTTATTTTACCTTATGTCCAGGTACTGACGTGATAATTCTTACCACAAGATTACAAAATATAAGAAAAGGTATGGTGATTGATTTAGAATTAATAACCATGTATGATGAATTAAGTCCCTTTCTCTCTGAATATTTGTCTTTACTCTAAATCTGAAAAAAGGTTTCAAATGAAATCTTCACTACTGTATCACCAGTATCATAGGCAAAGTACACAATCTATTCTCGAGATCGGTTACACCCAAAACGCAATACATTACAATCTTCTTGACTGTAGCTGTTGAATCCTAAACATTGTCATATTACCTGAAACAGATGTCTACCCAGGTACAAAAGTCGTCTAGTCCTAGGGTCCTGGAATTGGAAACAGAACGTGAATTTTATGTTTATTCAATGTAAACATCTTTCTTTAGATTTCTCTATCGATATGACTTTATTAAAACGTTTCAAAGACTTTAAAATCAGTTCTAGACCTTACTAATTGACGAAGGTAAAGATGTTCAGTGTTTTTAAAAATCTTTTTTTTTTAATGTATATATTATTAATTGAAAACTAATTTTATTTATGTGGATTTTAAACGCATTACATTATCTTTAAACTTGATTCTAACATAATTAAGTTTTGAAATTAAGAAATATATATTTTAAATTTATATAATGGTAAACAAGAACTACGTACGATTTAATTTGCATTTAATTACTTTAGCGTACTTTCGTTTTAGCAATGAAAAAACGCTGATACTAAAACAAGTCCCACGGGGAAAACAAGTCCCACGTAAGTCCCACGTAAGTCCCACGGCAAATGCAGCTATATATCGATATAATTATGATTGATTATGATTAAATGTGATAAAATAATTATAATTCACACAACAAAATATTTTTATAAGCTTTTATTACGGATTTATCGACAAAAAATCAGAGATGTTGGTAAAGGTAGATAACTCGTACGTAGAATTCATACGGTAGCAGAAGAAATCTATATGCCCGCCGTTTAATTGATGGATAATTTTAATTTTCTCCAACAAAATAAAATCTAATAGCAGTAAAAAGTTGACTTTATATTCATTAATTAACACAAACTAAGTAAAAATCAGGTAAGTAGACAACTCATACGCAGAATGCATTCGCCCGACGAGAAAAGAGCACTCCTGCCGCTTACCTGATGGGTTATTTTAATGTTTTATATTTTCTAACTTAAAAATGATCATATTAATAAAAAAAATTTATTATGCCTTCACTGAGGCTTTTATGATAAATTATGATATAGTGAAAGATTTAAGAACTAGTCTATACGAAACACACAAGCCCGAAGGAATGTACATGTGTACGCTTAAATTACCCTTGTCGAATACCTACCTATATTAAGGATATGATTTTTTCATTACCTTAGTTTTTTTTTTTAATCAACTGTACGTACGAGGGTTGTTAGAAAACTTCGCGGACAGTGATTTACGGCAAAATTACTGTGAACTTTGTAGGATGGCGTATTTTTATTAAATGACTACCATTTGAAAATAAGTATGCAAAAAATCATGTGAATTTAATTTTTTTCCCCAAAAGATACGGCGATTTTTACTTTGCGTGAATTAGATTTACGGAGCAACATTTCATATTTCCACGAAGTCAGGTGACGTCAAACAACTGAAAGTCAAACATGTTACTCTTTTTCAAAGTAAACACCTTTCAGTTCCACACACTTTTTAAGACATTTAACCGATTTATAAGATGCACGTTCATACCATTATTTGTCAAGCATTTGTATAATGCCTTTTGTGGCATATCGTAGATCATTTAGGTCCAAAAATTTCGGTCTACACAGTTTCGACTTCAGATGAGGTAAATAAGCGAAATCTATAAGTGCAAGATCCCGGCTGTAGGGGGGGGGGGGGGGGGGGGTGCTGCAAGGGCTAAAAAAAACCCAGTTTTTCCATCTTTAAACCTCTGTGGTTCAAGTTGTAAACGTTTTTCCTATAAAAAAAAATAGTAGCATTCATATAAGAACCCTTTGGTCTCCATCGGAGATTTTCCTGCGTGCATACAAAATTAAATGACGGCCCGGTGCTCCAAGATGTCCATAAATATAACAGACGTCAAAGTTTTTGACTCATTTTTCAAGCGTTGTTCGTCCAAGTTCGGCGATAAAACGGTCAGAAATTCTTCAACTTAAAACTTTCATAAATTGACCCTCATAAGTTATTGTGATGTCATATGAAATATCGTTTAAAAATATTTTTATGCACTTCAACGGTACATTTTCTTAATAAGGAAAAATGCGTACAAAATATAAAAAATTAAAAAAAAACTGACATGCTCCGTGAAGCATATTCATCAAATAATTAAGCTGTATATTTTTTATGGTGCATTTAAAACAAACAAAACGTTTCATATTTCTTAGAAAATAAAAGTTAAATCTGAAAAGTTTCGATAGTATTATGTAAATAGTCCGCTCACAAGTCAACTTGTCCGCGAACTTTTCTAATAACCCTCGTATACATGATTATTATTAATATTAAAACGTAATAAAAACCATCCGTTTATCCAGAATATTTTTGAGGGGTATATTCAGGTTTGTTAAGGGAGGGGATCGAGGAAATTTAAGAAATTTGATTTGTTCCACGGGGGCGGAACTCCAACTCCCCACCCCCGAATCCCATCTAGATTCAGCTCATGAAAAGTATGTGATCGAAAATCATCTACAAAGCCAAAGAAAAATTCTTACATCTTCTCCAAGTTTTTCAAGATGTAAACAGTTACTAACATTGTACAGAACTGATTGTGTATATACGAACATGTGCGTGCACTTTGCTTTAAACGTATATTCTTTCTCCATATAAATTTACTAAAATTATGAATTTTGGAGAACAAATAATTATAAAATCTGGAATGCTTACACAAATACGTTAGCCTGTTCTTTTTCATTTCTAGATCTAAGACTTTCACTGCCTAGTTCACTAAACTATATGTAAATCTTCAAGTCCTGATTTTGTTTCTAAAAACAAACATTACATACGTCATTCATAAGACTGTAGCAAAATTTTACATTGCATGATATCAGTGTAACGAATGTAACCGGGTATATTTTGGTTTCAATTTTCAATGGAGGAAAAAAAAGCACCCGGTTCAATGTTTAACGTTGTAAAATGATTCAACTCAATGACATGGCAATCTTCTTGGTTAATATATGTCTGGTCTGTTTAGTAAATAATAGTGAATTATACTTTCCTTTACAAAAACAATTTTGTTTTTCTGTATTTTATAAGCTTCTCGAAGATAGTAACACACGTTTAAATGTTTATGGTTATGAATGTACTATAGAAATTATACTTAAGTTTGACTAGTTAAAACACTGATGGCTTATAATATTTTTTGATTAAGTGTTCAGTGTAAGTGTACATGATATATATAAAGATTGAGTGTTATTCGTCTTCAATTTCATATAGATCACATAAAGATTTAATTGGGTGTCAGAAACTCTGTTGCATGTAGCGACCTTGCTCTATCAACGGGAATAATAAAAGTGGACTGCATAGAATTTTGAAACATAACTTTTTTGTGTTTCGTAGATCTACATTTGAGAGAGAGAGAGAGAGAGAGAGAGAGAGAGAGAGAGAGAGAGAGAGAGAGAGAGAGAGAGATGGTGTGGGGGCTGTGTACACGTTGTGCTTCACGGTCGTCTCCCAATATACAGGTAGGTAAAGGTCTATTGTTTCTTAAGCGACAAAAAAACCGTTCAATTCACACAGAATATACAAGAAACTAACACGTGTATATATACACGTGTATAGGTAGAGCCAACGATCACCAATCATCTTTGGACATGTAGCCCGCCGCCCCCCCCCCCCTTCCACTAGCCCCAAATATTATAGTAAAGTAGTAAAGGAAATAATGAGCAAGTTATTTTGTAATTAGTACATGATTTATAGAGATAAAAAAAATACATTAATCAACGTGTTTGTGTTCAGATTGTGACAATGGTCCCGCTTCTTCTTTTTTTTCTTTTCTTTTTTTTATACAAAACTCTGCGTGTAACCGTTTGAGGGAAAGTGAAGTGATAATTGTTTGTCGTATGAAAAACATATACACATGTCAATAAATAAATGTATATACATTAAAAAATCAATAATATTTGGTAATGCAGCCATGCATTATTCTTGCATTATTCTTGACTTTCTTTTTATCAGGGACGTATACACGTCCCTGTTTTTATCAAATGTAAAACATTTCTCGACCTTCGATTCATTCTGTTCAGTGTGATTCATTAAAATTGTCGGAATGACATTTTGCTTTTCGAACATTTAGAATGTGAATGTTGCAGTGGAACTCTTACCGACAAAAATATTAAAATATGTCTATCAGTTTGAAAATGATTGATATATTGGCACAGATTTTTTGTGCATGTCCTATAGCTATTTATTTATTTTCCTACACATTCAATCCCGTTTGCTTGATAGTTTTCTCTATACATGTATTTTAATTGTATTGAAAATATACATGTACTAGAACAGTTAAACGCAGGTTCAACTACATATATGTATATATATAAGTATTTTTCTCTCTCGATGTTTGTATGGTTTTTCCGTTATTGAAGAGAGAAAGAAAGAAAGAAAGAAAGAGAGAGAGATGGATGGAGAAGACAGAGAAAGAGATGAAGTGAAAGAAGGAGGGAAGACAAAGAAAGAGAGAAAGAAATGCATGTTTATAAATATACAAGTACATACTTGTATACATATACGATTGTGTGATTCTAGCTGTTATTATGAATAATTCGATAAAATAAGAAGTCGAAAACATTTATTTCAGTAGAAAGTTACTTTTAACATATGTATAGATTTCCATAGGTTTCCGAATAAATTGGGGGAATATAATGGAAATTTCGAGAAAACAGCTTGATTCCTTCCTGAAAATTGACAAGCAAACAACTATATATTTATACTTGTTTTTAAAGCCTTCTCTTTTATCGTAAGGGTTTCGAAAAATATGACGATCTCTGCTGGTTTCTATTTTTGAAACACGATTTTTCATTCATTATGTAGAAAAAAACATTTAAAACAGAGTTGGTCTTTAGACCCAAAGATCGTGGAACAGTCTTGTGAACGGTAAGCTGCCGTAGACTAGAATGCATGTTCTTGCTGACAATAACAATTTAATAACAATACATCTATATGTTAGTATAACTCATGAACTTCCATCAAATACCGGTATTTATTTCAGTCATCATTCTTTTTTCTTTTCTTTTCTTTTTTTTTGGAGTAGATGCAAGATTTTTTCTTTTACTTTTAGGAAGATTTTTACCACTAACAGACTTTTCATGAGCTGATCTAGATTGGATTCGGAAAATAGGGTGGACCCCCCCCCCCCCCCCCCCGGAAAAAAAAAATCAAATTTCGTAAATTTTCATCGTAAAGTGACCAAAAATATGCCTCGACCCCCTCCCCCGACAAACCTGAATACCCCCCCCCAAAAAAATACCCTGAATGAACGCATGAATTTACTGGGTGGGTTTAAATACAAAATTTACACATGTCGGAAATTTTGTATTTACACCCACCCAGTAAATTCAAAATTTACAACATGACAGTTCTTAGAGAGAACAGAACTGCGTCAAACTTAAAAGGAGTGATATACGGACTATATAAAACTCGTATCACCCAACTTCATGTAATATAATAAATTAATCACAGCAATAAGTAAACTTCTCTTCTGAACATAATCATAAGGCAAAATGTTAACTTTACAGCCATCTGAAATATTTTACAAATAAAATGACATAACTATAAATGGCAGGCGTACATTTTAAATCCACAGTCGTAAGAATTCTGTGTTAGAGATTTCCCTTTATTTTTAAGTCATTCGCGCTTTTTTTTTTCTAAATTGGCGTAAAGAAATTAATAATTTTATCTATGCATTTTTTAGTACAATGAAATAAAAGACTAACATACAAAAAATAAATAAATAAATAAATACAATAAAAAAATAGCAATTAGTTGTTTAGATTATGGATTCTGCGTAATTTTTTTTTTACTTTCATGATTTTTACTAATTTAGTGAGTGTTAATTAATAAATGTGGTATTTTTTTTTTATCAATATTAATATGTTCATTTTTTAAGTTAGAAAATAAAAGTAAAACATTAAGATCGCCCATCAGGTAAGCGGCAGGTGTGCTCTTTTCTCGGCGGCGAATGCATTCTGCGTAGGAGTTGTCTACTTACCCAACTTTTACTTAGTTTGTGTTATTTAATGAATATAAAGTCATTTTTTTTATTGCTATTAGATTTTATTTTGTGAAAGAAAATTTGAATTATCCATCAATAAACGGCGGGTGTACAGATTTCTTCTGCTGCCGTATGAATTCTACGTACGAGTTATCTACCTTTACCAACATCTTTGATTTTTCGTCTATAAATCCGTAATAAAAGCTTATAAAAATATTTTGTTGTGTTAATTATGATTATTTTATCACATTTAATCATAATCAATCATAATTATATCGATATATAGCTGCATTTGCCGTGGGACTTATGTGGGACTTACGTGGGACTTGTTTTCTCCGTGGGACTTGTTTTAGTATCACCCATGAAAAAATAGTATGAAGGCATGTGATTGCATTATCCTATAATTCTGCGATAGTATTGTGTGAAGATTCATTGAATTGTGACAGAAATCAGAAAAGGGGTTTTTTGTTAAACAGGTGAGAAAAATTAAGAAAATAATGACAGAATCATTTATTAATGTTACATGTCCTTCAACATTTATGTAAAGGATGTTGTTGTTTTGTAGCATATTCAGTAAATTTGGTTTTAATTAGCGCAAATATTTTAAAGTAAGTTATTGAACACTCTTTTTGAAATACGAAAGCTGCAATTTTTTACTTCGATTTGTTAATGGTATCTTTTTGTATCAGTTCGAATTTCCTTTAATTTTTTTTGTTTTGTGTTCTAATTTCCAAATTTGACCTTAATTAGCGCATATACATGTATTGAAATGTAAGTGATTACACTCTTTAAAAATACGAAACCTTCGTGTACTTCGATTTGTTAGTGGCTTCTTGCATTAACTTGAATTTCCCTAGATTGTTTTTTTTTATTGTTTATTTCCCTGTAGGAAAATTAGATAATTTTGAAGAAAACCCTTTCTTACTTTTTTTTAATCATTCTGATCAATTAAATGATAAAAAAGTAGTGTTTATTTTAATTAATTTTTTTAATAATTAAATGTCAGATTTTATAATGTCGACCACCTTCACAACAATGATCTAAATTAAATTTATTTTATTCTTTATTTCATTTTCTTTCTTAGAAATGTATTGATGTACCATGTCAGGAAAATTAGACAAATCATCATATTCAATGGATGTATCTCAGAAGGGTCAGGGAGATAGGGAGGACTACAGGAGTCTGGGAAATGGAAAGCATGCCCGGTCTCAGTCACCCCTGAAATTTTTTGCTGAGGCCAAGAAGAGCATAAATGATGTGTTTAAAGACATTGCAGAATATGTTACAGAATCACAGAATTACCTAAGTGGTAGGTCGATCATTAGTTTTGCAAACTAATATATTTAATCTGGAATCAAATCCACTTTCAAGTGGGAATCCCTATTGAATGTCTCATGCTGCGATTCTACCCAGTGGGGTACTATAAAATGTAGTGAAATATCATTTAAGTGAATAGAACTAATCTTGCAAAAAGAAACTGGTATTGGTTAATATATGAAGAATATTTTCTGATTGAGCAAAACCAAACAGTTTTATAATGTAAAAAAAAAAGTGAAGAAATGATAGATGAAAATTTATTATTCATCAATAGCTTTTTCTGCTCATTTTTGATTGATAATAAATAATGTTAGTTAAGATGTTTAATGGTGTTTTTAGTCACTTAATTTGTGTAAACTGAAAGTAGTAAAATTTGAACATTCTAGATTTACTGTTTTGTTTTCTTCCAAACCCCAAAATTTCTACGAAGATTAATTGTAAACTTTTTCATCCAAAAAACAACCAAATATTTTGGACCAAGGAATGTCTCAATCAATTGTCTAGTTTCATTTTCATAATCATTGATTATTGGTCTTGGGTTTCCCCTTTTTTTTTATTTTATATAATTATAAACTATGCCTTTACAAAGGGTTTACAAAGAGAGCTAGCTCACAGTTGTTACATATTCGCCCTAGCACTATAACACATGGATCACAACAGAGGCTGCCATCTTGGAACTACTTTATTATTATGTATTAATGCGCATGACATAAACAACATATAGAACCGAGCATGTAAACATTCCGGATATAACATCTTCTCCCTCCTTAAGAATGATGTACATACATGTTTCATTATACAATATTACTTATGCTAACTGTCAGATATTGTTGGTTGTCTGTGTTTATTGTTATTGCATAGCAAGTTCTCAAGAATTTTCCTTTTTATATATATAAACAAAGGTTTACTATAATACACATGCATTACGACCTTAGCATGTAAATAAAGATACATACAAAATACAAACATTCTTGACTAGGATTAATTGCAATGAAACCTCTTGGTTCCTGTAAGTTGCACAGGGGATTATTATGCCCCAAAACACAGTACAACTGAAAACTTAAACTAGATAACAAATTGGTTGGGGTTTCGCAGAGTTACTTGGAGTATACATAATCTTCCAGGATTTTTGGTTGACGGGTACGTAACGGGTAACGTCTCTCGGACTGGATGGGTGCTGTTGATTTCAGCGGTGTAGACAGACTAGACTCCATGTTTTTCGCAATAGTAGGTTTAACCAACGGAGTTGATCTCCTCGCACTGTCCGATAAAACCGATGGTAAAGATCTGCTGTTCGGCGTCTTTAACTTCTCTGCCCAATTGTCCATTGAAACTGAACTTGAAACACTCGGCTCAGGTATCTCGACATCTGGTAACATGATTGGAATCTGTGATGTTACAATCTGATCTGCATGCCTCCTCCACTGTGTTGAAGGGTCCACTTGCACACGATAGGAAACAGGTCCAGTTCTTTGAGCAATCATTCCCGGAATCCATTTATCCTTCCCACGATAATCACGCATCATTACCGACTGTCCTGGTTCAAATTCTCTGTTCTGTGTAGTTCTCTGTAAACACATTTCTTCTTGCTTCTGCTTGACATGTAACTCTGTGTTTGGCCTCAAAAGATCCATTTTCGTTCTCAACTCCCTCCCCATCATGAGCTTTGCTGGTGTTTCATTTGTTGTTGCATGTGCAGTATTTCTATACGCCAACAAGAAATTTGCCAGTTTTCTTTCAATGCTCCCTGCATCATTCTTATTGCATTTCATGGCTTGCTTGAAAGTTTGGACAAAACGCTCTGCAAGTCCATTACTAGATGGGTGGTACGGTGATGTCTTGATGTGCTTTATGCCGTTAGCATTCAAGAACTCTTCAAATTCTCTTGAGGTAAATTGTGGGCCATTGTCACTCACAATTGTTACTGGAAGTCCATTTCTGGAGAAAATGGTTCTCAGAACATCAATAGTACGTGTTGATGTGGTTGTGCTCATTTTCACCACCTCTGGCCACTTTGAATTTGAATCCACCATTATAAGAAACATATATCCTAAAAAACGGTCCTGCAAAATCTATGTGAATTCGCTCCCATGGCTTGGTTGGCCACTCCCAAGCATTCAATGGTGCTCCCTTAGGCGAATTCTGGTTTTGTTGACATCCATTACATCTTTTGGCGATAGTTTCAATGTCCTGGTCAATTCCTGGCCACCAACAGAAACTCCTAGCAAGTGTTTTCATTTTGACCACTCCTAGATGTCCTTCATGTATCTGTGAAATCACCAAGTTGCGGAGTTTGGTAGGTATAATGACTCTTACTCCCCACATGATACAGCCATGGTGAATAGATAGTTCACTTCGTCGTGAGTAGTATGGTGCTAACTCTCCATCTTTGTCAGTAGAAGTCCAATCACTGTTAATGCACGACATGACACGACCTAGAACTAAGTCTTTACGAGTTTCGTTTTGAATGTTTTTGCTAGAAACTGGTAGAGTTTCAATCTGTCCAAGATAAAAAGCGTCCACCATATCTATGGTTACATCAGACTCTGTGCTTTTCAGTGGTAAGCGTGACATGGAATCTGCATTCGCATGCTTAGAAGTTTTACGGAATCCAATTTCGTAGTCATAAGCAGACAAGAAGAGAGAATAGCGCTGTAATCTTGAAGATGCTGTAACTGGGACTCCTCTCTGAGGACTGAAAATGTGTATCAAGGGCTGATGGTCGGTGATCAACTTGAATTTCCTACCAAACAAGTACGAATGGAATTTCTTGATCCCCCATATGATTCCCAAGGCTTCTTTATCAATCTGAGAATAGTTTTTCTCCGCTGGTGCTAATGTGCGAGAGGCGAATGCGATTGGTCTCTCTGTTCCATCAGGTAGCTCATGAGAAATAACTGCACCGAGTCCATAAGGTGATGCATCACATGCCAGGGAAATAGGCAATTCAGGGCTATAATGTGTAAGTACCAGATCTGATGCTACTAAGTCCTTCACCTTGTTGAATGATTCTTCACAGGATTCTGTCCAATTCCAATGGCTGTCTTTTCGCAACAAGTTATGCAACGGTCCAAGCACTGTTGCCAGGTCAGGTAAGAATTTACCATAATAGTTCACTAAACCTAAGAACGATCTTAGTTGAGAGACATTACATGGGGAAGGTGCTTTAACTATGGCATCAATCTTCTCTGGTGTCTTGTGTAGACCATTTCTATCAATCACATGTCCACAAAAGGGAATGCTTTCCTTGAAGAATTCGCACTTCTCTAGATTTGCTCTCAGTCCATATTGGCTCAATCGCTTCAGTACCATGTCCAAATTCTTGAGATGTTCTTCATTACTCTTGCCGGTTATAACCATGTCGTCTAACATACACTGAGTTCCAGGGACTCCTTGTAATACTTGCTCAATGGTCCTCTGCCAAATAGCAGGCGCTGACGCTATGCCAAAGGCCATGCGATTATAACGATATAATCCCTTATGTGTGCTAATGGTAAGTAGCTCCTTGCACGATTCATCCACTGGAAGTTGCAAGTATGCTTGCTTCAAATCGATCTTGGAGAAATGCGTTCCACCATTTAGGTTGGCGAAGATGTCATCAATTTTAGGTAATGGATACTGATCAACATTGAGTAGTGGGTTAAGCGTAACCTTAAAATCGCCACATATTCTGATGCTTCCATTCTTCTTTAGAACAGGCACAATTGGAGTTGCCCAATCACTATGCTGTACTTTGGTCAGAGTTCCTTCCGCTTCTAATCTCTGGAGTTCTTCTTCCACCTTTGTTCGTAAGGAAAAAGGAACAGTCCTGGCCTTGACATATTTTGGTTTGTTTTCTCTGAGTGTCAGTTTTGCTGTAATGCCCTTCACAGTTCCAACTTCATCAACGAAGACATCTTTATATTTGTCTATAATTTCACTTACGCTGGTAGGCTTCACAGTGCTAATAGCATGCGTGTCCTTAATCAATCTCCAGTCAAGTTGAATTTTTCTCAGCCAATCCCTGCCAAGAAGAGCTGGTCCTCCCTTTTCAACTATGTATAATGGCAATGTCTGTTTAGTGCCACCGTATTCCACTTCCACGTCCATATAACCCACTGGCTTGATGTGTTCTCCCGAGTACGTGCGTAGAGTGATGTCTGCAGTTTTTAACTTCAGATCTCTGAACTTCCTCCTGAATTCTTCCTCCGCCATGACCGAAATAGCTGAACCAGTGTCCAATTCCATTTTCATCCTCATTCCATTTATTTTCAGATGGATCCATATGATGTCCGCACTTGTTAAATTGTTTAGTTCTAAACTAGCTATATAGTTGTCATCACTCACATCCTGAGGGTCATTTTCAACATAATGAACAGGTTTTCTTCTTTCATGTTTTCCAGATGTAGGCATTTGAGGTTTTGAAGTTTTACACGCTTTCTTTATGTGTCCCGTATTATGACAGTTGTGGCACTCAGCATTCCTGAATTTACAGTCCTTTGCTACGTGGCCACTTCCATTACAACGATAACACCGTGCTCCTCCTGACCGACAGTCTTTCGCTATATGTCCTTTCTCACCACACCGATAACACTGTACTTCATTTTTCCTGTCGTTTCCTCTGGAACGTCTATTCTTCACATGCAGTCTGTTCACGGCTCCTGTATCTGTCCGATTCCTAGCCTGTACTAATTCTGTTGCATCCTTAGCTGCCGCCTCCATTGCCACACTGATCTCCATAGCTTTTTCAAATGTCAAGTCTTTCTCTGACAGCAAGCGCTTTTGAATGTGAGGGTGTCTTATACCACATACCACTCTATCCCTCAACTTTTCATTTAGCGAAGCATTAAAATCACAATAAATCGAGAGTTTCTTTAACTGAGCTACATACTCCGTTATTGTTTCTCCTTCCTTCTGGTCTCTTTTATCGAAACGGAAGCGTTCTGCTGTTTTGATGGGCTTAGGGGACAAATGGCTGTTGAGTAATGTCACCAAGTCCTGATAAGTCTTCTCAGCTGGTTTATCAGGAAAAGTCAAGTCCCGCAGGAGAGAATATAATCGTCCACCGATGAGACATAATAAAGACGGTACCTTTTTTCCAGGATCTATCTCATTCACTGTAAAGTACTGCTCAAATCGTTCGACGTACGATTCCCACGGTTCGATAGTCTCGTCAAATGGGTCAATCTTTCCAATTAAACCAAACGCCGCCATTACCACAGATCCAAAATATAATGGGACGGGTTAGAAACAGACAATTTGGAATAATTTGAGGTTACCGGAGTTTATCCTCGTCGCCAATATGTTACATATTCGCCCTAGCACTATAACACATGGATCACAACAGAGGCTGCCATCTTGGAACTACTTTATTATTATGTATTAATGCGCATGACATAAACAACATATAGAACCGAGCATGTAAACATTCCGGATATAACAACAGTTAACAAATCAACAAAAAGATTACAATAATTTTAATGATGTCAACATTCCCTTCCATTAAAAAGCAAATGATATGGAGTACGGATGAAGCTTTAATTTATTCACCATTTCCATGAAACATATTTAGAATACTGAACCTTAACATTGACACTATCTGTTCCATTCTATGCACAGAATTCATAAGCCTCAAAATATTGATTATTTTAGTTCATGCCATCAGCAAAGACAGTGTAAAATTGGCAAAATCAGCTACTATAATGTACTCATTGTACTGTGTTTATGAACACTGATAAAATGATAAATTTTTGTGGTTAGACAATTATGATAATCTCATGAAGTGATATTGTCTAGTATTTTTTTCTCCTATGACTCTGTAGCTAAAGTTAAAAGCAGGTTTACATGTGCAGATCGAATTCGGAAAATTCAAATTTATTAAATTCTCATAGTAAATTTAATGCAAATAGGCCTCAACTGTCATAGTTAGAGCAAATTCTAAGCTTGGGTGATGAAGAGAAGAACAAAATTTGCTTTCAAATTTATGAGTTAATATTACATGGTGCCAGATGATTGATACAGTGATTTTTGGCTGTCCTTAATAAGAAGATCTTTGTTGGTTTTCTTCAGCTTTGCCAGAGAATTGCAAGTGTGAAAATGCCAAGTCAGTGGAGGAGTTTGGGAACATGATCCAAGGAATCATTGAAGTTCTCACCAGGGACCATATGAAAGTGGTGTTTTTTGGGAGGTAGGTCAAACTTTATTTCTGTTGTAAAGCGTTGTATTAATATCCGTAATTATTCCGTTAAATTACTTCCATAACTAAACAGTACACATGTCTTTAGAGGGAAATATTAAAACTGCAAGGAGGTTTTATTTTGCTTAGTGTATATACCATGTATAAAGGTTACCAGTAACTATTTCTTTAGATGATTTTCAATATTTTGTTAATTTTTGCATAAGATTTTCAATGAAAAGTGTACTGCAAACAAGAAAATTTTTTCTGTGTGCACCAAATTAAAAAAATATATTGTTAAACAAGAAAAGAGAAGAAAAAAAAGGTTAATTAAACTTGTACATTCCTAGGACTTCCAATGGAAAGAGTACCACAATCAATGCTATGTTGAGGAATAAGATAATGCCCAGTGGGATAGGCCACACCACACACTGTTTTATCCAAGTGGAAGGCTGTGAATCATCAGAGGGATTCCTGTTAACTGAGGACTCGGATCAACAGAAGAGCATTTCTGTAAATACATAAGTTCAATTAATTATATAAATGTTAGCATTGTAATTCTGAACTCTATATGGTGAAAACATTTTGAAGACTCTGGATCAACTGAGGAGCAATTATGTAATTACATAAATAGTGTCAAAATGAACTTTATTTTTGAGAAAAACATTTTAAAGCTCAGATCAACGGAGGAACATTTGCGGTTTGTAAATACAAGAATACAGTATAACCTTGTTATTCCAAACTCTGAAGTGTTCATTTTGAGGACTTCAATTAACAGAAAAGCATTTATGTAAAAACATGAATACAGTAAAACATCGATTTTCTGAACAATTACTTTGAGATAATCAAGGATTTTAGATATTGAGAGTACTAAAAACATCAAAGGAAACAGTGAATGGGAATTCAAACACACTTCAGTGTATGCATGGAATTCGAGATATTGATGCTCAAAATAACGAAGTTCAACTGCATATCACAGAAATTTTTTTGAATGCTGAAAAGATTTGCTTTGTAATTATTGAGCAAAAATAAAAGGTTAAGTAATGAAGTAAAAAATCGAAGGTTTCATTTTCCACCCCTTTAGAACTTTTTTAATTTATAGTTTACTTTATTTTGGTTTATTGCAGGATATCAAGCAGTTAGCATCAGCTCTAAGCAAAGTAAAACTAAAGGAGAATTCTCTGATCAGAATATTGTGGCCCAAACAGAAATGTAAATTTCTAAGAGAGGATGTAGTCTTTTTAGACAGGTAAGTAGCATTTATATTGATACATGCACATAATTGAAATGCCAACCAGGAAAAAAAATTGAATAAAACTGAAGATTTTTAATTTAAAAGTTATGATACTATGAATTTTCATTGACAGTCCTGGGATTGATGTAACTCCAGATTTAGACGACTGGATTGATAAACATTGCTTGGATGCTGATGTGTTTGTGTTGGTGGCAAATGCAGAGTCCACCCTTATGCAGACAGTAGGCTGATTTTTGTATTCAATCTAAGCACTAATTAGGCCAAAAAAATTACTTAATTTTTACCTTTGCATTCCCAAAAATTCAAAATACATGTATAAAGAGGCAGACTGGTATTTTGTTTTTATTGCAAGATTTGCAGAACAGAATGACAAATTGAGTTATTCCGCTTTTCAGTGCTGACTGCAGCATTGCAGTGCATGAAAAACTAAACATTAATTTGTTTTCTTGACCTTATATAGAAATGATTTGAGAATTGAAGAACAAAGATTGAAATTCTTTTCAAATGCTGGATTGTTTAGACATGCATTACATGTATTTCACTCTTATATCAATTGTCCACAGCCCCATCTATTCCATACTGTTTTGAAATAGTAGGACCTGCCTTTAATCAGACTGACTTGTCCATGGCTTTCGTTTTTCCAATTTAGGAGAAGAACTTCTTTCACAAAGTGAGTTCACGGTTGTCCAAACCCAACATCTTTATTCTGCAAAACAGATGGGACATCTCCGTCGGAGAAGATGATCCCGAGGAGGTGGAACAGGTACAAACCCCTTAAATGTATCATTTTGCTTACAATTTCAAAATATATATGTACCTGTTGTTTGTAAATATTGTTATGTATTTTTTCTTTTAATTTTTAAGGTCAAAGAACAACATTATCAAAGAAATGTAGAATTCTTGGCTGATCAGCTGAAGGTGGTTGACAGACAAGAGGCCAAGAACCGAATCTTTTTTGTCTCTGCAAAAGAAACATTGATTTCACGCCTGCATGAAGACAACAAGACACCAACTCCTCGTAAGTTTCACTATCAACTGAACTAAAAATATTCTGGAATAAGCAGTGATATTTTCCTTATTGACAAACGTGCATGAGAAATGTCGGTTTTCATTTTCAGTTTATTTGTTTGCTTTTCAGATGGATCCCTCCAAAGAAATTACCAAGAAAGAGCATTTGCTTTTGCAAATTTTGAACAAGCATTTGAGGTAGGATTTAATTTTGCTTTGTACAATGTGTGTTCATGTTTGTATCAGTCGACTAACAGTGTACATTGTAAAAACCTAATCTCATTTAGACTTTAAAATGAATCAGTTTACTTACAATGAATGTTGCTTAAGGTCAGACGACACGTTCCTCGAGAATCTTTTTTGTATCTCCTTGTAATAAAGAGTTCCAATGAAAAATATTAATTTTATAATTACTTTAAAAATGATCAAAATTTATTTATAGGTGGTTATATGTCTAGATGGTCGAGTGGTTAGAACCGTGGCCGCTCACTTTCAGAAGTGTATAGGTTCTAGAGGTTTGAGTTCAAAGCCCCGCCCCAGCGAATATATAGTTCTAATATAGTGAATATCACTGTGGTGTAGATGTATTTATTTTTATATCAGCAATTCAAGTGTATTTTCAAGAAGATTATATAAGAAATTGCATACTCTAGTATTTTGCAGAAATGCCTGGTAAGGTACCCTAATTTTTTGCAAGAAGGCTTGTCAAAGTAGTAGTAAACCATTAACAAATTCCTGGAAAAAGTTATCTAAAATTGAGGAACGTGTCGTCTGACCTTAAACCTATTCTCATTTAGGAATTGATTAACCGTATATGGTACATATTGTTCATGCTATATTTCAACAGGTCTGTATATCTAAATCAGCTGTTAGAACCAAATTTGAGCAGCATTCCCAGAGAGGTCGAAATATAACATCTAGTCTGAGAAGTGTAATGGATGAAACGCACAAAAAGAGCCAGCAACAAGGGTAAAAGATTTTCTGTGTACTAGTACAAACATTCCACAACCTCAATTCTTTTTGTCATTTCAACAGGTGATAAATATGTAAATGAATAAGAAAATCTTCATCAGTAAGTTATAAAGAGCTGCAGTTGTTCAATCCATCATTTTCTATTATTAAAATTCCTGTAAAGAGTTATATCATACACAAATACATGCATGTATTGCCACCCCCTTAAGAAATGTTTTAGCCTGTGCCTTTTATACCTTATAATCTAGAATATTTGGTTTAAACGTTTTTTACTGATAATGAGTTTTTTTTCCCTTTTTGTTGATTTTCGTCAAATTATTCTTTGTCCACTGCAGCTAAAAGATTTTCAATTTTTTGTAATTTTCTTCAAAAAGTCATGTGATTCATGCAAATACTTATGCATTCGTATTTAGAATAAATATACATGTACATATAATAATACTGGTGTTTTATCGGTGTTACAAACCTTTCCATTATTTAGAGATAAATTACAAGAAGTGAAATCTGAGAAAGAAAGTGAACTGGATTTTCTGGAGAAGCAAACTCTTGTATTAACTACAGAAATGAAGGACAAAATCAAAGCAATGGTGGAAGAGGTTGAGAGAAAGGTTAGGAAGTTACACTTCTACTGTGGTTTCATCAATATTCGATGAATACCAATTTTCGTGGATTTCGTTATTAAGTTGATCCACGAAATTAAGTGTTCATTGAAGTGCAATTTTTATTAACATTTTGTATTGATGGGGTCATTGGCCACGAATTTACGTAGCCTTGAAACTGTGATTTTCACTTTATCCACGAAAATTGATACCCTTGAAAATTAATGAAACCATAGTATATGCATTTATTTTTGTTTCTTCTGTAGGGGGTATGCATTACCTTGAACTGTTGATATTCTGTTTAACTTCATGTAATAAAAAATTCTATTTAATCTGCAGGTTTCTTATGCTATGAATATGGAGATTAATCGTCTAGCTGTCTTAGTGGAAGATTTTGATCGCCCATTTCACCCTGATGAGATGGTGTTAAGGGTGTATAAAAAGGTAAGAAATGATTTACTTAAGAACTTATAATCAGCATTATATTGATGTTTAAATTGATTATTATATTGAATCAAATAAAAATAGACAAGTTTGATAAGGTGTGTTATAAAAAGAGTGAAAATGTGTGTAACATTTTGACTTTTCTTAAATTGATCAATGGACATGTACAGTAGCAATTTGAGAAAATATATATGTGGGATAAACAAGATGACAATCTGAATTCCATTGTTTACTTGTTGCTAAGGAACTCCACGCCCATGTGGAGGAGGGCATGAAGATAAACCTGACAGGGAGGTGCACTGCACAACTTGTCAGGGCGGTGCAAACTGTACAAATGCACATGCGTGGTAAGGGTTGTCAACGGTGACTGCAGTTTTGTACAAGAGTAGTGGAATCTGAGGTTTTTTTAATGTGTGTGTATTGTAAGCTGTTGCTAGGTGTCAAATACCAGGAGATTTCATCTTAAAAATCTAGTTTAAAGGTACAAAATGGATACCTTATGAACATTAACTACCGACATTCGAATATTTTGACAAAACACTTAGAAGAAATGTTCCAAATATACCTTTATTATTAAATGATACAATTTTACAAAAAGGAGCAATGCTCTCTGCCAAACAAATCATCAGATCCCTGTATTCTTGCCAAATCTGCGGAGCTAGCATGTGCTGTATTACTACCTTTGGTTTCTTCATTGGTTGCATAACGTTACTGTATGTTAACCTTGATTTATATCACAGTTTGGAATGTCAGGGGCACAGAATAATTCGGAAGCAAATTTCACAGATCTTGCTCTGTTCTTTCATCTTTTAAAATTAATCATTAAATCAGCTTTTCTCTGGAGTGATAACAAATACTTGTTAATGAAACTTTTAAAAGTGCATTTATTCACTTTTTATTCTCTGCCTCATCTTATTTCCCCATATTATGGTATGAATCTTTCCCAGAACTCTATATATTTACAACATAATCGTAAATTATAATAAGATGGAAATGTTCACATTTTGCTTTTAATGGTATAATGTAAAACTTAATTAATAATACAAACAAATACAAATGTAAATTGATGTGCTAAGGCCTTACTCTTAGATATTTTGAAATGGAATCACTAAAGCTTCTTAATTGAATGCATAAGAAATTGAACATCTTTAATTGTGAAGGATTCATGCTATTTTCTAAAAGATTTGATCTTTTTTTTTAGCTTTGATTTAGGTTATTTGGTTTAGTTTAATTTTTTTCTCTCTGAATTTGTGATTTCCTGCTCATTTTGCTCATTATCTCCCCTTGGTAGGAGTTACATGCCTTTGTAGAGGATACGATAGGTAAAAATTTACAGAGTCGATGCTCGTATGAGATGCAATCTACAGTAGAGAAAACACAACGGCAGATGGCAGGTAACACAATTAATTGTCTGTCCAAGTAATGTCAAATTAATAAGTCATGTCACGTAAAATTTTTACAGAAGTTGATAGAATTTAAGTAAAAACTTACATTTTAAGAATAAAAAGATGATTAAATAATGGGAAACAATAGCAGAGAATTTTCATGGAAGAAGTTTTACATATATATCAGTATAAACATGTTTTCTTCCACCCGACTATAAATTTTAATTGAGGCTTAAAATAAAAATACATTACATCGATACATTTAAAAAATCAGATTGTGAATTGAAAAAATTATTAGGGCCCCGCAAGGATTTGCGGGTGCCCTATAGTAATCACTCTGTCCGTCCGTCCTTCTGTCCGCCCGTCCGTCTGTCACTCTTCCGTCCACAAATTTCCTGTTTTTTTCTAATAACTTTTTTTATGGTTGCCCAATCAAGTTCAAATTTGGTATGGTAGTTCAGTAGGCAGAAATACATATTTTGATGCTAAGTTTGCTTCTCTATGTCTTCTGGTTTGGAGCTGGGGTGGTGGGGTAGATTCCTAACTATGCATAAGATGAATGGGCAAAGAGAGATAACTGCTGAGAATGAATGGGCAAAGAGAGATAACTGCTGAGAATGTTACCATTGTATACATGGAAGGCTGTGCAATATTTGTCCTTTGGGATTAATTAACCTTCCACAGGAAGAAAATCCTAAGCTTTATCTTTATCTGTCACATTGAGATTAATTACTGCACTGCCTGTGTCTGCAAATGAACTTTGTTTTGAAGTTAAGGTCAATTTTGAATGATGTGTAGTATTGTGTACATTCTTTGAAATATGGATTTGAAATATAATATTCATATTTTTTTTGGTTAAAATACCGTACACAATGATTTATGATAGTTTTATTGAATAGAGGCAAAGCCTAGGTATCATTGCATTGGTATCAATTCTTTGTTTTTTTAACAAATTTTATTTCATCCCATGTTAACCCACTTTATCCCGTGGATATGACTCATTGGATATTTTTTTGATATTCCACAGTTGTGACTTTACAATGGGATTTGCCTAGGCATAATGAAGTAAAAATAATGTAGAGTTTTATAAACAGTGTAAACATTGATTGCGGTGTATAAAATATGGGATAAATAGAATCTCATGATTTGTAGTATTATATGATTTTTATCCAACTTGTGTGTTTTATCCCCTCACTAAGGCTCAAGAAAAAAACACTTTAATTGTTGGATGAAAATCATATCCAACTACAAATCACGAGATCCTATATATTCCAGTTCTTTACATCTTCTGCCAGGCATTTATTTTTCATCATTGTTAATATAAAGAGGATGGAATTCAAAGTTTTTTTCACTTCTCTATATTAATTGTCATAGCGGGGCCCTTCCTGACTGGTCAGTTTTCTAGTATGAAAATATATTCATTCAAACTATTTTGTTAAATGGTAGTGCAAACTTTTTTAAACTGTAAAGAAATTTGTAATAAGTTGTTAAATTTCATTATTATTCACCTGTAGGAGACTCAAAATCAGTTCGCTTTATCTGTAATTTGGTTATATTTGAATTCATTATAACCATATATTTTTGCAAAGATTTGTTAAGAATTTTACTGGGGACTAAAGAAAAACATTGCTATATCCGAGAATTCGCTATAAATGTGTTCGTACTAAACGAGTTTTACTGTAGTGATATACTTTATAATCAAGTAAAATCCATAATGAATATTACCGGTGATATACATTAGTGTATACAAAATGTACTAAACTCTTTATACAAATTTCTGACCTAGAACTATAATGTATCATACTCTTCATAACTACTAATAAAGTTATGAGTAGTTTTATTATCATGGTCAGGCAAAGTAAAAACTTGGTCAAAATAGGCTTGAACAATTAGTTTTTTAAAATTTCAATTTGCTTTTATTGTTGTTCTTCAAAGATTTTCTAGGCTTGAATGCTTTTAATGTACCTCTTAAATTTCATTTTTTGTATGCTTTTAAGAATTATATCAGAAAAAAGTTTCAATAATTGAAAACTAATTCTCTTTAAATATTGGACGGAACATGGTATCGGATTTAATTATGCTACATCCAATGTCTTATTTTTTAACCATAATTTCTCTGTGTCTCAATCAGACCGTCTTTCTGCCCTCCTACCCGATGAGACAAAACAACACTTGGACAGCGTCTTGCCTAAGAACCAGTTTGAGATTGCGTATCGACTGGACTGTAGAAACCTCTGTGCCGATTTCCAGGAGGATATACAGTTTCGATTTTCGTTTGGTATAACTGCCCTGATGGAAAGATTCCTTGGTCGCAAAGGTGTGAAGACCGTCCTCACTGGCAAGGGAAATACAGTAAGTTTCTGTAAAGTGTTTGTTGTCATGTTATTTTCTAGTTTGAAAAAAAATTTTTAGCATTGAGTTCCTTAAATCGGATGTGTCTAACCAAAAAAAAAAAAATTCAATGAAAGTTATAGAACTGATACGAGAGAATTTGTCTTATTTTACTCTAAATCATGGCCATCCTTTTTACAGATTCCCCGCCCTATACCCGGCCAGTCACAGGACAATCAGATCCTGGTCGGTGTGATTACCACGTTCGCTTCTGTGTCCTCCAGGACAACCATGGGAGCTGTTATCATCGGCGGAATGGTGAGCAATTTCTTCTTCTTCTACTTCTTCTTCTTAGGTGGGCTCTTAAAAGGAGTATTTGTGTTCAGACACATAGCAGAATTGCTAAAACCTTTTTTATTTGCAATTGAATTTCCTAACTGATTCATGACATCATGGCTCTCCCATCACAGGTTGCCAAGGTGACGGGCTGGCGGATCATTGCTGTCGTGGGAGCCCTCTACGGACTCATGTACCTGTACGAGAGAATGACGTGGACAAACAAGGCCAAGGAGAGGTCGTTCAAGAGGCAGTACGTGGACTACGTGGCCAGCAAGCTCAAGCTGATTGTGGATCTGACCAGTGCCAACTGTAGCCACCAAGTACAACAGTAAGAAACTGTGAAAAAAGACCAATGTTTAATGCTCTTGTTGCTCTGCTCTGTTTGCATTAAGAAAATTCTCTTATGTTTCTTTGTTAAAATTCATCATTTTAAATGAACCATCTTAATACTGCATGAAAGGAAGTTTTTGTCGTAGTTTTTTTTTAACCCATTTACTCTCATTGTCAACCAAGAAATATAAGATGGGGTTAAAATTAAATTGTGTGCAAGATACATGTAGGTAAACACAATGTTACATCATAAAATTATTAATAAAATAAATTTTTATCCTGTACTGGTAAAAATCGAAATTCCAAACTGTTGCACATACTAGTGTATTAAAATACAGTACTATAGACATGTGTACATGAACAGTATATACCAGAAAGACTGCTTTTCTCACAATTGTGTCTAAAAAACAATCCACATCTGTTGCAGGGAACTGAGCGGCACATTTGCTCGACTGTGTAACCAAGTGGACATATCCAAACAGGGACTAGAGGATGAAATCAGAAGCCTGGACAATGAAATTTCTCGCCTGCAAGATATCAGTTCCAAAGGAAAGACACTACGGTAAGGAAGAAACATTTAATATTGATGAGTTAACGGTACTTTTGATTGGCTTTAAGCATTGATGATGTTTTTTTCAGTCAATTTACCATTCCATATGTTGATGCAGTCGATATAAAATTGTTACTGGTAAATTCAATTCAACATGTATGTTTCTATTATACAGGAACAAAGCTGATTTCCTGGACAAAACCCTGGATGGCTTTATTAAGAAATTTTTGGGTCCAAAAGATTCATAGAGTGGAAGAGAACAAATAGTGATGAAGATCGATGCATGAAATGGAATTTTGAAAATAATAATATACCAGTACTTAGGACAAATCTGCTAAAATGCCATCAGTGAAATTTAACACTACACTTTGTTCTACAGAAACCACAAGAAAATACCATTAAACATTGTAGATGGTTTTTTTTACTGTGCCTACTCTTGTGATAAGAAGAAATGGATATTACTGTAAACGTATTACATTTGGCTGTGTATTCTATTTAGTGTTTTTGGCGGTAAAGGGCGGCCGCTAAATCAAGTACATCCCCAAATGTATAATATATAAGTAGAGAAATAGGTACATTCAGGAATGCGTTAAATCCAATCCACACCAAGTTGTTGAAAAATCATATTCCGCCAAATATCGTACACGCTAAATATAATATGTTTACAGTAATTTAATCGAACCAGAATTAAAAGTCATGGGTTTCAAAAGGAATGTACTTTTCCTGCAGATAGGGAAGGAGGTCAGTCAGTATTTTAAGAGATTGGCAAAATTACAAACATTGCAGAATTAATGATATCATATTTTTAAAAAAGAAAGGAAATTTCATTGTTGTTAGATGTACATGTAATTTTTTTTCGTTAGGATATATTGCAAATAGATTTATTTACTACATGTACTTACATACACACTACAGTGGAACTAGGAACTTGATAATAATGCAAAATTTGTAGATTGGTTTTCAATGTATGCTCTAAACTGGCAGTGCATGAACAAAAATATTTAGCTTTATTTTCCTCTCTTAACTGCCTGACCAAAAAGTATTGGACCCAGATATTCTGATCATCACACCCTCCCTTTCTTTTAGAAATAAAGTAGTTTGCATATTTATTTAAATACTGTAATTTAAATTACCCCTATTAGTGTTATATTGTGGTAAATTTATAATTAGATAACAAATTTTTGCTTGTGTGTACTGATATAAAAATACAACATGTACATCTAACTTCGAAGAATATGAATTATGGATGAAAATCTCTGGCTACCTGGAGTAAGAGAGAATAAAATCTTCTCATCGCAAGATTGCTTGATAAATTGTGAAATTAAATGTACTTGTTTTTTATTATCTTGTCCAGCAGAATGGTTTCTGTTAGTCTAAATTTTGCCAGCTGAAGACACACAATCGTTATACATGTACTTGATTTGTTATGATTTGAATTTGTTGATGAGAAATTAGGAATTAAATTTTAGAGACTGCGTTACAATGAAAATGCTCTTAATGAAAAATCAATTATATTTTGTTTTGTGCTTGAGTGCTCATATTTTATTTTTGACATTTTTGATATACTTTTTTTATTGCAATGTAAGTTTAATAATTCATTTTTGTTATATTTTTAGATTTGAGCCTTTCGTGACTATCATCCTAATATTCTATATTTAATAAGTTGTAATACATGTAGTGAGCTGTGTTATACATGCATATGAAAATCTGTTGAAAGAATTATACTGATACCGTATTTATAAGTTGATTATAAATCATGACACTGTTTTTTTATTTATTTTTTCTTTTGTTGTCTTTCTTTGATTAAAAAGTCTTCAATTGGCAATAACAAATTGTACTGATCTGTATGTACATGTATATTTACAATGTAGCTGTTTAAATCTAACAGCTGTTTTAAATAAATACTTTTTGTCAGGATGATGAAGAATATTGATTGATCTGCATTAATTAAATGAAAGTCATCAATAAATTAAGACTACTGGTACAAGCTTGACATGAACTTGTTACAATTTAACAAGTTATACCCATGGACCTGTTTATTAATTTTCAACGAAATGGAATTAAAGGTCGGTTTCTGAATAACTTACACACATGTACAGTTGTCTTCAGTCTATTGTATATGGTACACACATGTACAATCATGGTTGCTTAAATCTTGCATGTATTCAATTTATGGTATGCATGTAATGCAGATTTGCATATAAAACTTTGTGACAGTGTATTGTAGTGTTGCATAACATGCATGTAATCTTTTCATAGTTGCTGTATAACATGTAACTGTGCAAATTGTTAATCAATGTTTATCACTAGAATCAGTTCATTCATTAATAATAATTTTATAATGGTCGTTTGTGCTTTCTGGCAATGCTTGAAAACTGTGCTTTCCGATGTTTTGTGATCATTTTTCCATTCTGTATATGCAGCTGTATTCAATTTCATTACTGTGGAATTTAATCGTCTGGATTTTTCAGAAATAAATGAAAATTAAGAGAATTTTTCTTCTTTCTAAAAGTATTTCTTTTATCAACAGTCTGGATTCTTCCTTTCTTAGATTTTTTGATAATTAAAGTTATAATCTTTTATTCTTCCCTTATTGCATATAGAGTTATACGGCTTTTAGAAACATAATAAAGTTTTAAGACTTTAAAGGCAGTTAAGCCTAATTGCTATGTGTACAGTGTACCATCCTAATATTTCCAAATTTTTCAATGTTTGCTATGTAGCTGTTCTTTTATACATTGTAAAAAAAAAAGTGGACATGCAGGCAAACCCTTCAACCTGGATAAAGTCTTCTTGTTAAATTCTTTGAAAAGAATTTCGAACGCTAGTTCAGTAACTCTAAAATCTAGGAATTATTCATAATATAAATGTATCACAGAAACTGCGCTCATTGGTATAATGGAGAACATCAATTTACAATTGAAGATTGAGGGTCCGACTCACCAGTTCAACATTTTAGAATCTAATTTACACTACCTTAATAGCCATAACAATGTTGACAAAGCAAGTATCTTAAAACACCTGCCGTAAATAATCTGCCTGAGGCTTTTGTTCATATCTACTGTATTAAATATTTGAAAATCATACACGTTATTTTCATTGCACATTGCCTATTTTTCCCCATATGGACTTAAAATTAATTCATAAGGATCATGCTTTCTATTCTAATAAAGTAATTTTTTGCTGACTTGAGACACTATTTCAAGGTGTAGTGATTGATCGAGCCACCTTAATACTGACTACAGATGTCAGCCATGTAAACTGTTGATGAATAAATCAGACAAACATGTAAATGATAGCCTGTTTTTATTTATAAAAATGATACACACTACATGCCTTTTTCACCGTATCGCCAAAGTAACAAATGTTTTCACTGTGTACATAACTTAACTTTGTGTCAATTCTGATTCAAAATTGTTCAAACAGCCAATTACAAAATGTGATGTTTAAAAAAAATCCCAAAATTTCAAAAGTTACAAGCAATATGTAACATAAAAGCCTAATTTACAAAGATATGAAAATAAGCAACAATAATGCCGGATTAATATGAAACTAAAAATGCCCATTACACTTTATGATGTATCGGTACATCCAAAATTGCAAAACTTGAATTATTATGCAAAAGAAATTAATTTTTTCCCCCCAATTTACTTTCAACCAAGCTATACACATAGAAATCAAAAATATTTATACATGCATTGGGTCTTATATGGAATGAAGAAACTTTGTCATGCTTTTTTATATACATTGATTTTGCTAACATAAGACTAATTGTATGAATGTCAAAATGGAATGAGAAGATTGAAGGAAAAAAAAATCAATCAAAACTTTCTTTAATGGAATGGACAAGATCCTCTTGAAACCCAGCTTCAACAACCAAATAACTCTCCAAATATGTATGTATATTCTAACTGCTGTCAGTTCATCTACTTACATGCATGTCCAGTGAGGTAAAGAGAATAATTTCCATATCTTTTAATTTAATAATGTTTTTCAACAGGTAGTAAAAAAAAATTCATGGCATATACTCTGCATTAAAAAAAGAGAAATATTTTTTTCTTTCTGACAAAAATTTAGCCATGATGACTGAAAACTACATGTATAAACAAACTCAGAATCATTGTTTACAACTGTTTTCAGGGAATCAATTTCTAATGATACAAGGAAAATATGTTATACAATGTATAGAAAATACTTTGTTGAGATTGCTTTGCTATGCATGGAAAAGACAATTTTTTTTTTGTTTACAAACATTATTAGTCACAACACATATTGTTACATAACCTACAGGGTAGCCCTGCTGTGTAAAATTCCTAAAGTTAATGTACATGTATCAAGTAAGTTAAAATAAATATGAAAGGTGTATAAACTATCAATTACTGACCTATAAATAAAATGGAATGTTGTAAAAAGTGATTCTTTAAAGTTAAACTCAAAATAAGAAAATATGATACATTCTTTGTTTTTAGGATTCAAAAAATTATTCACATCCAGTTCTTTAATGATATATATATATACACTTTTATTATAAATTCTATATACTCTTGAATCAAAAAAAAAAAAAAAAAAGATAAAAAGTGTGGGGAGAAAAAGAGTAAAAAAATAAATGAGTAAAAGATCCTATGATTACAACTGATAAAATCTTAAAAAGAAAAAAAAAAAACAAAGTGTATGCCAAAACAGTACATTCCTTTATACTTCACCTGCGTAAAAGAAAAAGTCTGTGAGGGGAAAAAGTACTCCTTATGTTAAATAACAGCACCATACAGAGTAAAACACAACACGTAAAATGACAAAAAGAGAGCCAAGACATTAAAGCATCAAAACTTCACCATAGCAACTAAACCCTACCAACGGGGATGTAATTGATATGATTTTTTTTTCTTAGGTACCAGCAAAAATCTTAACAACAGCTCCAGTCAACAATTTAGAAAAAAAACATGAGAATATTTTTTTACCATATTATTGGTAATTTCTACTGTGAATGATGTGATTATAATCAAATTTAAATACAATTAAAGAAAAAATATGACTCCATAAAATTCGAAAATGCCACTAATAAAACATTTCTTTTCTTCTCTCTAAACATTGCAACAAAATGTTTTAACTCGGTGGGATTCATTTAAGTTTAGTTACGAAAAGAAAAAACCCAAAAATACCAAGTTCGTTCAATGAAAATGTTTGATTTTTTTTGTAGCTCCTTAGATTGAATTGTCCCACTCCAATTCTTTTTTGGGCACCGTCTCTTCATCCGAAGAGTCATCATCTTCATCATCGTGATAGCTGCTACAGTCATCTTCTGAGTCACTGTCATCTCGCATGGATTTGCCGACACCATCATCGTAATCGAAAACCTGAAAACACAAAGAAATTGAGCCTTTTCACCTCTGTAACTTCACAAAATAATACAAAGTACTGTTCCTAAATTTTGTTTGTTTTGAAGCTTCAATCTGTGAATTAATACAAAGGCATCTGTTCCATGTCAACATCAGAGATTTTTAACAGGTAAATATGACACGACTTAAAAATTCCCAATAAAATACACAGTACATACACATCTATTTTCGCATTTTATTCACTGCCAGGGAGTTTACAGAATGAATTCCAGACCTTAAAGTCTGAAGATCAGGGATATACACATACAAGTATCCTTAAGATATAGAATTTGACATGGTTGATACTCACATGAAGGGGGTGGGTCTCCTGTTCCATGGGGTTGACTGTGATGTTCATATCGTTGTCCCACTCCATCTCTGGCTCCACCTGCACCACCTGTGTCCGTCTGTGGGCAGCGCGGATCCTGATCACCCCCAGGATTATCATGAACAGAAGGAAACCAACACACACAACAATGATGGCTATCATACCTACATCTGTATACACAAGAGGAAAAATTTGTCAAACATTAAGCCATATTTAAATATGCAAAGATTTTAATTCTTGACAGAGATTCATTCTTTGTATGGAGGTTATTCGAGAAAGCCTCTACATGTAATTATGAAACCAAAAAGGGTTTCTTCTCGACAGTGCCCACATTGCCTGTACTGTGTTACTTACTGGGAGAAGCTGATCCAATAGCCATGTTGCTGGTACCACTCACGGAGGGAAGTTGGATGTGCTGAACAGCTTGCTGAGCTCTCATGGGAAGCACCACATTGTTCTCCTCATGGCTCTTCATGATCTGCATCAATATCAAAGTTTATATAGTAGTTATCATAAAAGATACATACTGGTAATTATTGCATTAATTTTTCTACCTCTCGCTCAAAAGATGATTTTGTCATCAGTGAAAGAAGTTGTAAATGTATGTTTACATACCTTGACATCCATAACATTGCTGCTGAAGCGACCATTTTGCGAAGAGCAAGACAGATGGAAGCTGCGGTCCCTGAAGGCTGTATCCTTCTCATGGACATAGCGTATTCCCCTCAGCACCAAAATGTAGTTCTCAATGTTATCAGCATCTGAAAGGTGTGATTGTGTTTACAAGGTAATCTACATCCATTCAAAACAAAGAAATCTACATAGATTTACTGGTAATTAATTAATTTCTTTTTTAACTCGGTCTTGAAAACTACACTCACTCGAGATCACCAGCCCTTCCCTGGTCTGAGTGCCCTCGATCTTCATGTTGAACTCGTTCATGATCATGGTGGGCAGTTCCAGCCTCTCGTGCAGCAGGTCTAAGGTAGGCTCTGCTTTCACTGTGCACGAGTCCAGGAGAATAAACTGGGCATCAGATACTTTGCTTGTAGTGTCCTCTACAACAGGAATAAAAATTTTAATAAACATGAGAGCAAAAATAAAAGAACTGAGAAAACTGAAAATCATATCATTCCATATTATCAAATTTTTACTGGAATTAAGTTTGAAAAGTGCAAGAAAAAAAATCTGTTTTTAATAGAGTCCTCACGTTTTGCCTTTTTCTTTTCCAACTTCAACTGCAGTTTTTCTTCCTTGCCGAGCTCAATGTTATGGTCACCATCTCCTTGAATCTCGTCCTTTCCAAGAATGTGGTTTACCTTGCCCTCTGTGTTCTCAACAGCGAAATCTACAGAAATATTGATGTCCTCGAAAATGGGTACCCCAGCCTTTAGCTTGTCAACGGTGCTACTGAGGGTGGATCTACCCCGGATGGTGATGGAGGGCTCAGCTGCTGGCCTGACCAGGATGTAGCTTTGAACCACTGGGAGGAATATCTCGGTCGATCCACAACTGAAATTAACAATTACGGATGAAAGTTCAACACAATTAGACGACCAGTACAAGAGAATAAGTTTATGCAGTATTATATTTCATGAAGATGTTAAAAAAATATGATAGACTTACTGAATTGCAGTTGTCACTGTGAGATTTCTTCGGCCAGGGGTGGGGAATTTCCTGCTGTTGATGTAGTGTACTTCCCTCAATAAAGCCTGTACTTCAGATGCATTTTTACTCTGAATTCTGAAGTCTGTCATTTCTCTATTGAAGCTTACAGTCTGAAAGGAAAATCAATTCAAACATTAGCATAACTAATGTACTCCTACAATTTTTGGTCTAATATTCAATTAAACATATTCTATTAACAAATATAAAAAAAGCAGATAAGAAAATTCTGCATCACACTAAAAGTATTTATAAATTAGACATGACAGTCAGAGAGAACAACTTACTGTTCCACTGTGCATGGCACTGAGAGCACTGAAGTCCAAGTTTTCCTGGCAGTTGTTCAGACACCTGATCACTCTTTCACTCTCCGTCTTGCCCTTCAAGACGGACAGACCAGCCAGGTAACCACGGAAATAGTGGTTGAATTTATGATGACCACCTGATTAAAAAAAATGATTTTCATTAATACAGATGAAAAATAAAATTGAAGTGTGTATCTCTATATCTTAATCCTGGATAATATTAGACATCCAGATCCAATCAAGGGGATAAATGTACTAATTCAATAATGAGCGATGTAGTGTTGAGTACACACCTTCCCAGCATGCTCCAACTATAAGTTTGGTGTCCTGAACTTTGTTGGTCTTGTGGAGAGGCCAGTCATCAACAACCTCTGAGTTGTCATCATCCGGAATAACCATGTTCCCATCCACGTAAAGCTGGACCTACAACACACAGAAAAGGATGAAATGCTGAAACTTCAAGTTTATACATATACTATATCTTGTATAAAACTTGTACTCTGGTAACATTCAATTATAAAGAATGAACTTAAAAACTAATTAGGAGAATTGTTCTCTGACAGGTACTCATCATACAGTTTACTACCATTCCAAAGAAACAAACTGAGCCATTAAAAGTAACTATACCCAGTCATATTTGTTCATCTCTTTAGTGTTTCAAGATTTTACAACTGGTTCAATGTAAATGTATTATTTTCAAGGACAGCAAAAAAAAAAAAAAAAAATTAAATAGAGCCATGGTAATTTTCATGAATTGATGACAAGAATTATCTTAAGTCTTCAGAATATGACGAGAAATTGATAGAGCAATTATCGTCTGTAGAGGAAGTGTAAGACCTGTAATGACACTAACGTGTGGGAAATTCATGCTGATGGCATAATGATGCCACTCATCTCTCTGATTGATTTCCGGGATTTTCCATCTCCATTCCGCCGGCTTGAAGACCTCCATGTCCGAGGCGTCCTCTGCCTCCCTACGCAGCAGGAGAACCAGTTTATCTCCGTGTACGAACAGGGAATAATGATGACGGTTCATATCTGTATTAAGCACACCGAAAAAAAAAATCAATTTTTTTTTTAAATCACATCTGTGACTTTCCTTCATAATCAAATCTATCTGAGCTTGAAAACTATGAACTTCTATCAATAAAATTTTTCAATTTTATCCCAGCTTGTGAACTGAAAAGACAAGTTTATGAAGCATAAACAAATATATGGTTTATTCAAGCCTGAATATCTAGACAAGAGCCTTGAATTATGTCGATACTTACTCTCCCCATCAGACATGCACAGGATGTGCTCCTTGCGATACTTCTTGTCCTTCAGCTCTGCGTGCTCGTGCTTCATCCAGGTCATGATGGTGAAGTGTTTGCGCAGCGTGTGGTTGAAGCGGTTTTCTGGGACCTCCACAGCGTTGCTCTCGCCGTCAAAGTAGAACACCTGGTCGCTCTCCTTGCCATCGTCGGTGGGTAGGTACTGGGTCCAGGAAGTAGTGAGACTGGGGGAGGGAAGGAGGTCCACACTACGGTCATTGGCACCTGACAAAATAAAACAAAATTAAACTGCACTATTAATACAGTCGAAATTGGTTACCTGAAGAAAAAAAAATCAATCTCACATAATAATTGTACAGAATAATAACATTGTTATAGCAAACCCAAGTTAATAAATTCATGCTTACAGCAAAGTCAGTTTCATTATTATTTTTTTTTTTATTCTAGAAATCTTTTATAATCTATTCGGAAATAACAAATAATAGTTATTAGGAATCAAATTGCCAGTTCTTTGGTTTTCAAAAAATATCACTTTGTTAAATCGTGCTGTAATGTAACAAAGATTTTTTTTTTTTATGTTTCCATTAAAACCTAGAGGATTGCAAAATTTCACAGATGCCAGAATAAGTAACTGGTAATCTTTTTTCATGCAAAATGAAATTCTATATTCTGAGATATCCAATTTCCATCCCAATCCAGTACACGCAAAAAAAACCAAAAAAACCTTGTTTACATAATCTTTATAATAAAAAGATTAAAATTCTGAGATACCTCTGAAATATTGATGATACAGAAATATTCTTAATAAACACCGATTCATATTTACTGCGTAAAAATTTCCATTACCTATCAAGAGTATCCCCATGGGATAGACTTGCCATACTGCTATCAATTTATTGACATGTAAATATGATATCAAAAATTATTTATTAATAAGCAGAAAAATTCTGCACCTGAGAGGGTGCCACATCAAACACATTACTAAATGTTATCCCTGGGTAAATTTAATATACAGTAAAATCACTCTTCATTGGGATGGTAGGTAAAAAAAAATAATGATTGGATTGCTAATATATAATCTTGTTTAAATCAGCTTTTGTTGTAGACTTGGCTTTGATGGTGTTGACAATGTATTAAGAATCTCATATTACACTGGGCATCTATGATCTTGTGGATTTGAAAATTAATTAGTGTTGTTTGGAAAAAATGCAGTTGAAGAAAACAATGTAAAGTATAAACAAGGTAAAAAGGTGAAAACCTTGTCAGCATTATCTGCCAAGGACAAAATACTGGTACAAGTCAATGAGAGCATTCATAAATAAGAATTTTTGAATGTGATATAGACATATAAAACTATCAAATTTTTTTTCAATGTCTTTAAAAAAAAAAAAAAAAAGAATATTTAAAGAAAATTTGTTAAATACAGGTATTTAAGATTTAGAGTCAGTTGTTGCAAAAAAAAAAAGTACATTGTATTAAATATTATACAAGAAGCTTACCACACAGTTTCCTCTGTGAGGTAATGGAGTAGGTATCCCTATCACAGCCTTTGCCGATGTGTTTGGTGGCCAGCTGCATTTGGAGGGTCACCTGGTCAGGGACACAGGTGTGGTCACACCACTGGAGGCTGGCCCCGGAGGCCACCTTCTGTTTACCACTGTTGGCCAGATACTGTATTTGTTCTGGGAAATCTAGCAAGACAAAACAGAGAGGATACTTTTAAGTCAATGGGGAAAATTAGTGTTGTGGTAAAATGATCAAGAGAGAAAAAAAGAAGGTACCGATAAATACCTAGATTTATATCTAATTAATATCAAATTTTCATTACTTTCAGCTCTTTTCTAAATGCTGCTACCCCCCCCCCCCCCCCCCCCCCCCCACCACCATTCCACCTTTCCAGAAATCAGTTTAAACAAATTTTTAAACAAAATTGTACTACTAAAAATCTCATTTTTATCTCATTTTTTTTTCATTTATGACATTCATTTCCTTTTGGAACACAAGATTACTTTGATTCTAAATAATCCTCTCCCTAGGATTTTGATTTAATCTTGATCCTCTTTTGTTACTCCACAGGTCATACTTATCAACTTTATCTTCAGTAGTCTCGCTTGTATAATCATTACATATTAAACAGCAGTGGGCCTAATCCTTATCTGGTCTAAGTACAAGCTCAACAGGGTAAAAGTTTTCAATCTATAAAAACTGCTTCCTATACAGCTGTATTATCTGTCTTGTTTTTTCCCCTTACTTGTCCACTGTGGCCTGCATTTCTCTTTGACCAAGATGTTGACAAATACTGCCTTGGATGGTTTGCCTCCACAGTCCTGGGCGATGATTTTCAAAATAAAATTGTGTCTGTCCTTGTAATAGACTTTCTGTGTGTTTCTAATGTTTCCTAGAATCAACAAAAAAAAATTTCAAAGTTGCATTTGGTATTTCATACTTTATTTCACACTGTCTATGATGTTGGCATTAATATTTAAATTTTCATTCCACATGGCATTTCAAACTGTTTTTGATGTTACTGTGAAGTTCCATATACAGTAAAAAAAAATAGCTCAGGATCTCCACTTAGTCAATATGTTTTCATTTGAAAATATTATTGAACGGCAGTTTTACATGTAATAATTAAAATGTCCTTTCCAAACACACATGGTGACATTTACTTTTTAATTCTACTAAAATTCATACCCATTAACACATCAGAAATATTCATTTACCTCACCATCAAATGATTAAGCCAAGCAAGCCTTTACTGTAACATTAATTTTTAAGATTCTGAGGAGATTGAATTTTTAATTCAACGTTGTGACAAGGCAGATATATATGTACCAGGGTATTCTATACAAAACAAACCCACCATTTTTATCAATGGTAAATGGCACATATGGATTCTTTATTTCGTAGTCACAAATTTCCTTGAACTGCTTTGACCTGTCTCGGTCGTGGGCGTGCAAGGTCAACAAGGGGTCATACAATCTATCCTCCTCCATATCCACCTCATAGTCAGGCTTATCGAAAGTTGGCGCGAAGCGGTCAACATCTTCAATGTGGATGAAAATTATAGCTCTGGAAGAAAATGGAAGAAGTCAAGAAATCTGATCAGCAATAATGAACACCAAAGGTTGGGGGGTTTTCCTCCAAAGATTTAATTAAGATACATGTAAATTCAATGTTTAATGCAAAGTTCATCTAAAGTATATAGGTAAATATGTTTTCTACAAAATAGAAAAGATATTAAACCTTAAATTCACATTTCAATATCTGTTACTATGGATACTATTCTACTGAACATGATACTTTGTAATAAATATACTGTCTCTAATAAGTCTGGCACCAAAAAGATTTGCATCATGTCAATTAATATGTGATATAATTTTCTTACTTTTGCTATATTTTCCATCAAAATATCATCAAAAAGATTTGCATCATGTCATAAGATAAATGATATTATTTGTAACATTGGCTATTTTATATTATACTACTTTCATGTTAAATACTGAAATCTGATTGGTTTAGATGCAGTTGATAATCGTTCTATTACCCTCAGCGTTAGCAACACACTTGTCAACGGGTTACACAATGAATTGTTACATGCACATAAATCATGCGCGTACGGTTCGCCATAGAATTCACGTCATTCCTATATAAAATCAGTAAAGTTTTCCTTAAAATTAAGACATTCAGTATAATAAAATAAATAGTGCCTGTTTGGAAGGGTAAGAGTTGAAATTGACATCCCTCGAAAACCACTGTCAACCTCCGCTTCGCGTCGGTTGACAATGGTTTTCTCGGGGTGTCAATTTCAACTCTTACCCCCGCATACAGGCACTATTTATATAATATACATAAAAATGTTATTGTATCAAATATCCATATTATTACATCAAATGCATTGTTCCTGAATTTTCAACAGAATTTTTGTCCTGTGAATCATATCCTGTAACACTCTGATTTGAGCAAGAAATTCTGTGTTTTACCCTTATCACCTATCAGTCCCTATATCGCAAATCAATTTCCACATGTTTTATTAATGGGTAGAATCTTCCCCTTGGTATTATTTCCCTCCCCCTTTTAACATTGCCAAACATATATATCTTCACACATAAAGAACATGGACTGTTTGCCTATCATTGTCTCAATATACATCTCCAAAAATGTTAACCCAATATCATCAAAAAGATTCCAGCCATTCCATTTACTCTCTCTGCTGACAAGGAACATGATGCAGTAGCTCCATTTTCACCAAACTGACCCCCCCCCCCCCCCCAAACTCCCGAGTCATGTTCTGATATTGGCTGCCTAAAACCCTCGTTTTTCATTTTCTCGCTATTGACTGCGTTATTGACCCCTCTATCAGCTGTGTATCCTCTGCTCAGACAAATTTTATTGCCTTTCTATCTTCTGGCCATAGAATCGATACCAAACCAATACAATGTAGTAAAGTATTCACTTCACACCATAAATACACAAAAATAATTATAATTGGTGAGGAAAGTGTCTGGGCTATTCCAGCCGTACGCCGTCCCTGCTTCCGATTAGGAACTACTTAGGCAGCCTTCTTGTCAGATGTTTACGAGCCCACATGCTTATAAGTCTCAATTCTGTCTGATTAATTCAGTTGTCTACATATAAACACAATTCTTTTCTCCTCTTCTCTCAAATTCAATAATTTACTACGCATCAGTATAGAGGTTGGAAGATCAATGTCATGCATTGGTTATACCAAATTTGTAACTAAATTTCAAAGGACCACATTGACTGCTTGGTACTTTTACATGTATCCAAGTTTTAATGAAATTTTTTTTAGCGATAACGGGTAATAGTTTTTCCCAAGCAAAACGCACACTTAAAAAGACAAAAAAATTTTATGTGAAGCTCATCATTAAAAAAAATTACTATAAAAGTACCATATCTCTAACATGGTATAATAGTACATGTATATGTACCTGTACTATATGCACTGTATCAAAAGATGCTTTTAAATGAACAAAGATATCGAATGGATTGTTCTAACAGATGGGGGACTGATTTCAATTTTTTAAAAAAAATGTATTAAACTCATTTATGCTTCCTAACTAAAAAGTTATTCACAGCTATAATCTTAGTCTATAAGTAAGGGAAGGGAAAGCCCTACATTAAAATACATGTGTTTGCTGCATACAATACATGTACATGTACTTGTGTTCCTAAACAGTGATAGATATGCCCTCCTAATAACTCTTTCTGCAGAAACTTTACCAGCATGCAAGGACATAGACAGCGTAAATATGATATATTCATCACAATCACGATTTAGAAGACCTATAGAGCTGCATTAAGTTTCGTGAAACTTGACATCCAAATTGATTCTCTACCAGTGGGGAAAGGAAACCTCTGATGAACACCGGACTTGATCAACTTTCCTATCTGCCATCAAAAATCAATAGCAGCTTTCTGTAGAACTGAATTCTTTTTCACTCTAAATGACCATCCTTCTAATTTCTTGTGAAAAAAAACCTGCCTTTCTTTTTTCAGTTTTTATGTAGTTTCCCAAGTCAGCTTGTATTAAATGGGCCTTATTAAACAGAGCAGCTAGTTCCCCAGTGAGAAATCAATCTGTTGCTAGCTTACTATTTTACTGGAAATCAATGGAAAACAAACAAGTGAAAAATAGGCATATTTTTTCATGGGGGGTTAATGTACATGTATGTATTTGCATGCACAAAAATACCACATCTATGGCAGACATCCTGCATAATTCATTTTAAGCTTGAACTAATTTTTTTCTTTAAATTTAACTTTTACTAAAGAAATGTAATAAAAGGTATTCTACAATGTATGTGTGAAATATCTGTAATTTTCGTCATTCAAAATGTCATTTGGAACAATTTTTTCTAATAACTTACATAAATTACTATAATTTACACCGCCGTACTTTAAACCTTTATCGGTCAATGTACGATACCGGTAGATGACTCTATTTAACAGTAAAAACATTCCATTGTGTCAGTCTCTCCGACATTTGACAGTGCAAAAAGATTTGAGTTTCCCAGTTAATTTGATCAATGACGGGCAATCTGTCGTTTTATTGCCTGGAAATTGACAATTGTTCATTTGATTACATAGAAGGACTCCAGAAGGCTGAATCAATACAACACAACAGCCAAGCCAATGGTCAGTCCTTGTGTCCATGCACGCATACAGGAGAAAAATAAAACCTGACACTCTTCAAATATTGATATACCCCCAACTCAGGAAATATTTCAGATCGTTTTCAAGTCTATGATAAAAACATTTTAAAGGTCAACCAATGGGGGGCACTAACAAATATAATTTGGGTTTTTTTTCTAACTGCAATAATCACATAATATCTTCTGCATAAAATTCCATCAGGGTTTATCAGTCTAATGCATTTTCAGGGGTATGATTCATTATTTAGCTTTTAAAATCTTGGCTATTGTGAACATTTTTATCAAATAGTCAAGGTACATGTACCATGAGGTATCATCTTCTCCAAAAATGGAAAATTTCAGTTGTCAAAAAGTTTTTGTTTGTTCTTCATACACCTGGCTAATGGACTGTGAAGACCAACTTGAATTACCTGTTTGATTCGCGGGCAGGTTGTCCACAATCGTATGCAATTACGGAGAACTTGTAGCGTTTCCGCTTTTCGAATGAGACCTTTCGACCTTCAGCCACTTTCACCTGTGCCTCCCCAGTGGTTCTGTCTAGCAGTTCCACTGTAAATGGAATGTTTTTGCGAGGGGAAATAACTCTGTATCCACATATAAATCCTACAATTAAAAAATTTTTTTTTTTTCAAAAACAAATAAAATCATGACATCTTCTATTACATGAATAACTGAAATTCCATTTGGGTGTTTTGCATTTCATGCATGCACATAAAAATTAAGAGTTTTTTTTAAATTTTTCTTATTTTTTCCTATGAAGAAACTATACAGGCGCCATGACAGCAGGCGAACATAAATCACTTGCACTAATTTACATAAATACATTGGCACAGATCTGATTAGAAAAATTTAAAGAATTCTGCCTGAGCAAAACTAATGGAATTGCACATCATGATTGCAATAAACTCATTAAGCCTCTCAAAAATTCGTTCAACTAGATCTGCAATGCATGGCTCTAGGTTATCATTGTGACTTTGTAAACTTACAAATTATGAAGCCAAGAACATTAAAGCCTCATCAACTGTCCAGAAGTCATTATGCATGAAATTACTTCTGGCCCACTTCAAAGACATTTATTCAAAATATGATAAATATCTGTTTCTGGTATGATCTTAATTTAAAAAGCCATGCATTACTAGTATATATCCTTAAGGGGCAAATATGAATAATTTGCCGAATTAAAGTTGAGATTTTTACAATATAACCTTTATAAAAACTTTATATTTACAGAAAAAGCTTTTAAATGGGCAAAGGCAACTTTTAATATGATAACTGGTATACAATTTCAGAGAACAATAAAATAAAATTCTTTGTGATAAAAATAGGAGAATACTGGTGTTACTTATATATCATTCAGTTCTTTCATTTTAGTATTCTGTATATTTAATGTTTACATAACAAAACAAGAGGCCAACTGGCCTTAACGGTCACCTGAGTAGCATATATCCCATACACAAACTTGTCATGGAGTCTCATATATGCATCTAATTAATTAGGTTTCATACTGGAGTAGAAAAATTATAAATTTGTAATGACGACCACATTTCAAAAAGAACTGTGAAACCTTTAATTTTGGTGGAAAACTAAAAGATCTGGTCTACAAAATCATGAATTCAGTTTTCCTTTCAGGTGTGTGGGAGTAAAGAAGATAATTTTTAACGTTATATGCATTAACATCTATACATCCATTTTGGCCCTGCCTTAGAGTCAAAACCCATACCCCAGGGGACATGAAAATTAAAATTTCAGTAGAGGACTTCCTGGTAAACATAATTATTAGTCATTTTTTTTTATACAGATGTGTGAGAATAGAGAAGAAGATTTTTAAACATTATATGCATTAACACTATATTGCCATATTGCCCCCACCCCTCATGTCCTGAACCCCTGACCCAGGGGCCATGAATTTCACAATTTAGGTAAAGGAGATTGTGGATATCATAACCATGTATTCAGTTTTTTGCCCACATGTGTGGGAGTAGAGAAGAAGATTTTTTAAGATTTAAAACATTTATACTATATGGCCATATTGGCCCCACCCCCTCATGTCCTGAACCCCTGACCCAGGGGCCATGAATTTCACAATTTAGGTAAAGGAGATTGTGGATATCATAACCATGAATTCAGTTTTTTGCCCACATGTGTGGGAGTAGAGAAGAAGATTTTTTAAGATTTAAAACATTTTTACTATATGGCCATATTGGCCCCACCCTAGAGCCTAATCACCTAACAAAGGGGTCATGAATTTCACAATTTGGTAGACGGCCTCATGGACATCATAATCATGCATTTAGTTTTTAACAAATATATATGGGAGTAGAGAAGAAGATATTCTAAGCTTTAATACATTTTTACTATTTGGCCATATTGGCCCCACCCTAGAGCCTGAACCCCTGACTGAGGGGTCATGAATTTCACAATTAAGGTAGATGGCTTCATGGACATCATAACCATGCAACCAGTTTTTCCCCACTGGAGTAGAGAAGAAGATTTTTGAAAATTTGGCTTCTTTTTTGCATATTTGGCCCCACCCGTGGCACCCCAGGGGTGGTAGAGCCATAAATTTCACAATTTAGATTCTTCTGACCATAGAGATGCTTCACACCAAAAATAGTAACGATTGGCCTGGTAGTTTTGAAGAAGAAGTTAAAAATGTAAAATTGTTAACGCATGACGCACGGCGCACGACGACGGACGAAGACCAATTGCAATAGGTCACCTGAGTGACTCAGGTGACCTAAAAAAAACAAGCTCTGTATCTCGCTTGTAACTTGACTTCTGATGTTTAAACTTTGGTCAAGCATTCAAGACAACCACATTAATCATTCTAGAGATTTAACAAGGAGAAATCAAACTTTTTAAAAATTTTGAGCTTTATTCAAGTCTCTTTCCTAAGTGAAATATTTCGAAGTCAATTAAGTACAACTGTACAACACCACACTTCTAGCTTTACAAAAAGTTTTACCAATACTTATATCAAATCAATTCTGAACACGATTCCAGAGGGGTTAAAGCAAAACATTTAACCATAGATTCCAAAAACTGCAATGTACCAACAAGCTACTGCATTATCTAAGTGCATATTTGGTTTGGGAAGGGGAAAACGTAAAAAACATCAAAAATCAATACAGCCCCAGTGTTGCCTATTCTCTAGACATTTACAGAGCGGAGCAAATTTGGCTTCAACAGGTCATTAGCTCACAAAACTTTAAAAGCCTAAATGACATTTACTGAAAGCAGGCAAAATGGCCTGAACTTTGTGTTAACTTGTAATCAAATCATTGTTCACATATTATTATGGTCTTGACTGAAATCTAACACTGGTGTGGGGAACAATTTTTTTTTATATAGCTTTAATAGTGGTTTTTTCAAAAACAAGTTACAAAACTGAAATGCCACTGAGCAACAAAATCAATACCTCAGTAAAACCTGATATGATATCAATAAAAATTTAAAGTGTGAAGGAAAAAAAAAACTCCAACAGATTTTAATATTTGCAGATAGCATGGGCTCTAGATGAGCTGTCAATCACTTACTTGCCCCTCCCTGTACATCCTGGTCTGTAGCTTTCAGTGGCTGGTCAAGTTGGACTACCCGACTTCCTTCTGTGACGTTTCCATGAAAGACTGGAAGCCCCCTGCCATTCTTTAACTTCGAGTTTATCACTGGATCATGTGAATTAGGCTCTGAAGAAGGAAATAAAAACTGTTATTTTGGAAAACTTGTATAATGTAGCTACCTATCATACTGCATTGATGCAGGTTTTACCCAACATAAAAGATTTTAAAAATAAAATAGTATTAATTCTTCTCAAAAAAAGTCTACTTTCTCTTTCTTAAACACTAAGTCACATCTATCACAGAAAATAAGGATTCAGAATATGAATTTAATTGGGGAAAAAAAAGCCTCAGAAATGATTACAGTTTTTAAAATTCAACAGATCTTCATTAAACTCCTCACAGTGTTACCGAGTATTCAAAATGACCCTCTCTTATAAACACATAAAAAATCTGATTTAATAAATGCCAAAATAATGAAAATTCAGTTGAAAATAAAAAATTAATATCAGACCATCCAGAATGAGATATTGATATCTTGAGTTTTTCTAGAGGTATTGTTGGTTTGGATATTTGGATAATGATAAAGACATTCTATGATGGTGGATTTTACAGAAGCATTAGCATATGAAGCTGAATTTAATCCTTTCAATACCCAGATGACTCATGCAATCATTTTAAAGAAATGTAATTTATGTGTCTCAACTTTAAGAATAAAATTCTGGATAATTGCAAAACTGGGGCAAAAGAATTTTGAAAACAGCATTTTGAATGGATTGCATCACATTCATCACAAAGCTAATTGGTATGCATGTGCACCTAGGGCATTCTCATTTGCAGCATGAGAAAAGCATGCAATTTAAAAGATTTTATGAAACTAGACTTAAAATGTAGCCCTATAAAAACAGGGAAGTTTATTAAGTTAACATAATGCTTTAAAAAATTTCAATGATTTCTTGAAAACGTTAAAAAAGATTATGATAATCCGAGAGAGTATCTTTTTTTAAATTGCAAGGTTTTAAAAAATATTAGATTTGATCAAACATCTCCACCCCTTCAAACAAAACAGTATTGCCATTTGCCAGCATCAATCTTTAATACCTAGCAAGTCATCGTCATCTTGGAAAAAATGATTGTTAATTGGCATTTCAGTTTTAATTCAACATTCATTTTCTCAATTTGTCGAGGGGCATATTATTAATAACTATATTGTACATGTATAAAGCACACATTTAGTTTTACTTTACAGTGATGTTCATTCCAATTTATTTATCTAACACCTGTCTTTGGGATAAAACCTTCAATTAACAACAAATGGAAAAAACAAAGACATGCATGTTAAGACACTCCTGAAAATGAAGAAATGCCACATGCAGGTGCTAATTTATGTTTCTTGATCTAATGAATTTATCAAAACTCAAGTTTCTCCAGTAGCTAGCTAGCTAGGACATTCAACCCCCTCAAGACAAGCATTGTCAGACACAGAGTGACTGCATGGGCTGACTTCATTCATGAAATTTGTGTGTATTCCCTTCCCTGGGGGACTATTGTAGTCAGATACACAAAGGCCTTTGATAGATAGCACCATCCACCTACATACATTATGCGACCTACCTAGAATCACCTATATAAGTATGACTCAGGGTTAGCAACTACCACTAGGAATATTCTTTTACCTCAGAATTATTAAATCTATTTGGCCATTTCTTGGTGCAACTTTAGTGAACAAAAAATGTCCTTTTAAATCAATTTTGAGTTTTATGTGTAACCATTGATAATCTTCCTAAATATTCAAAGGCAGGTAGGCTTTTTTTCTTCTCTCTGATGGTAACTGATAATAAAAATCTTTAAAATGACAAGCTACTAACATATAACGTTATATGCTAAAGCATATCGTAAGGTTTCTATTCTGTGCAGCTCTCATGACCAAAAAAAAATATATTAAGGTTCATTAATTCATCCATATGAACTATAAATCAAGAGATATTCTTGTCTTAGATTCTTTTGTGACATACACAATTAAATCAATGGGGACATGTTATTTAATAGCAGACAAAGTCAAAATAATTAACAAGAAAATATTGATTTCCTTCTTGCATGCCATGAGTTTTGTATTGTCTCAAAACATAAAGAAATAAAGGACAAGAAGAATTCTGAATAATAGAAGATCTACCAGTAAGATGTATTCCAGACATATGATACATCAGTAAATCATTATAATACTAACCAATTACATAAAAAGATCACAAATGTATGACCACTGACAAAATAATTTCCCTGGTTAATGAACCAATCAGTATACAGTACACGAGAAAAAAACCCTGTACATCTACATGTATTTCCAAAAGATATTAGTGGTGATGTTAACAAGGTTGCCCCTTTCTCTTTGATGTCTGACATAGATGCAATTGGATGTCTGTATCATATCTCCTATCTCCTGTCAGCTATCATTTCCCTAAACACTTACCAGACCCTGATCAGAGGTTTACAGAACACAGAAAGGTTAATGATTTACACATGATTGAGTGGTACATACAAATACTATGACTTTTGGTTACCCCCCTCCCCCAACCCAACCCCCCCCCCCCCCACCCTCAAAAAAAAAAATACCACCAAAAAAATACTTCTTGTTATATCGATACATGAAGCGAACGATACATTAAACTTTATGTTTAAAGATATAATTTAAATCAGCTATACTATAGTAATTTTCAGTAAATATTTGGCTAAAAGTGAACTGTAAAAATTAGTTTAATATTTTAAACTCGAAATGATTTATACATTTCATAGGGATGAAATAGTTTCCCATGTTGCAGTAAGATATATTGTGTAATATTTTACTACATATTTTAATGATTAACGTTATTGATTTTTTATCTGCTTCTTGGAATGCAAACTGTCATGTATCAATTAATGATGTTCATAAAACAACCTACAATTTGTATATTCATTACACAGTAAATCAGAACATAGATGTCAATATTTCTTTTTGGTAATGTTTTGCAAAAGTTCACATTTTCACAACAAAATTATATTCAGTATTTCTGAGAAATTTTCGGAAAAACAATTTACTTATTTATTGTAAAGTATTCCTTCTACTCTAATAATCAATATGTTAATAAAATACCAATTTTTGCAAAAAAGTAAATCTTTTTGTGACAACACCTTGTTATACTATCTTCAAATCTTGGTTAAAAGACCGGTTAATTCAACTAGATAATGTAAATAAAAAAACAATGAAAGATTGCTGGGAACTAAAAGGTAATTCAACTAAAATTACAGTACTGAAATACTCAGGTTAAGCTAGTATTTTAGATTTTAATTAAAAAATAAGTATACACACCATCTTATATCTACAACCCGTTCCCAATCGTACGATGTAGGTCTTATATACAACGCATGGGGCACAAAATGATGTGCATTACATGCCCTGAAATTGACAACACACACTGCACCTCATTAGGTTAAGCGCACCTGTGTTTCCGGCCACATATTTACTCACCTGACATTCCAGATATAAAATCCATAAGAATAAGGGTTGCCCCTATAACCCATAGTGTCTTCATCATTTTATATTCTCGTAAAAACGAGAAACACTCTTGTTGTTGTCTTCAGTAGACTTTTTGTTGTGGCTTTCTAAGTAAAATGGCTGACGATTGATTCCATTATGCTAATGGTGACGTCAGGGTGAAGAGTATTTCCGGTTTCTATTCTAAAAATAACATTAATATAGACACCCGGGAAAATCCAAAACTTAGAATTCTTTTTTTTAGCTATTTGGTCACCAATAGAGTCTAAATAACATACAAATAAATAATACATTAACCGAAACAATCATTAAGACATGCTGTGTTTACTACGATATTTTAAAGGAAGAGCCACAAACCCTTATGGACAGAACCGTGCATTTATTATAAATTGTAATTTGCTGTAGGTCATTATTTTTGTTGAAAAAGATTTTTAATGACTCGAACTGAAGCAAAAACCTTTTTTGTCCTATGCAGAAATTATTTGTCGTATATAGAGCATCGTTTCTGTATGATGACTGAAGTACATTTATTAATTGATAATGAAAATTATTATATTTGTACAGCCGAATAAAAAATGAAATTCATCTTCAATTGCTCTACAGTAGTGTTGTAATAATAACGAAGACGGTCTTGGAATAGACAAGTGTCTACCTTTTTCTATGGCAACGTTGCGTGAACTTAATCTCAAACTATTAAAACTGATCTCTCTATTTTCTTTTAAATATAACAATACATCAACATAAGAACACCGTTCACAATTACCAAAAACAACTTGATAATATTGAACTTCCTTTATCGATAATAAATGGAAACTCTAAATTGTTAATAATTGAAAACATGCTTATTGTCCATAAATTCGTAGGAATGATGTTGACGATATTAAACATCAATTTGTATTTTCAGACGTAATATAATTCCAAATCTTTTTGCATGAAATATGCGGCCTGAAAAATGTCCTTTTGTCCATAAAAGTAGTCTATCTAGTTATGTTCTGCAAAGAACATTATTATATATAATAGTAGTTTCACGGTGTAGTACTGAAGCGTATTAGAGCCATGGTGGGTTTTTTTCTTTAAATTCCTAACTTTAAAGTTGGAAATTCCAACTTTAGTCTTGAAATGTTTAACGTTTATCTTCTGTTGTTATTACGATAAGTTTTTTTTTTTTTTTTGGGGGGGGGGGGGGGTTTAACTTCAGACGAATGTGTTTTAACGCCATGTAGATAAAAGCACGCTCTAAATATACAGATTCCAAGGCTTTGTTTTGATCTTACGTAATTGTCTTTTAGTCTGCATCTTTCTAATCCTGCATTCAATTAACGACACCTTATTGTTTTACATACTGAGATAGCATTTATTTGATTCAAAATTATTTCGAGATTTAATATATCTAATACTGAATACATTTAAACGTTTTAATTTTATACATTTATATGAAAACTTCAAGTTCAGACTCATAAAACAAAAAAAATTATCCCCAGTTTGCTTGTGATATAATGTATACTGTTAAAGTTACAAGAAATTATAGTTCAAACAAAAACGTTGGGCATTCCAAGATTAAACTTAAGTTGAAAATTCCAACTTAAAAGTTATAAAATTAACTTTAAAGTTATAAATTCAAAGATTAAAGTTGGAAATTACAACGTAGCACTAATACGCTTAATCCGTAGTGTAGACATAAATTTCCATAATGAATTTCATGTGAAAATTTTCTACATGTATTCATGTAAGCATATACATGTACATGTATTCCTTAATAAAATCTAACCTCTGATACAATTTGATGGGTTTATTTCTTATAATTATCTTAGAATTTATCATAAATGTTTAAGTTGATCACAGGCACGTAGCATCAGGGGGGGCCAGGGGGGGCCTGGCACCCCCACTTTTCCTCGCATCAACAAATTTTTTAAAATTTACATATAAAAAAATAAATTATAATGGAGTTGGCCCCCCACTTTTTTGGAAGTAAGTAAAATATTGATATGAAAATAAGGAAATGAGGAGTCAAATTGAATCCCCCCCCCCTCACGGATTAGGAAATTCATGATTTGGAGGGAGAAAAATTTTGGTAGGGAAGAATTTTTTTTGGAAGCATAGTTTAGTCTCCCCCCCCCCCCCCCCCCCCCCTCGGATTAGGATTTTGAAGATTTTTGGAAACTTTAAATTTCCTCTTTCTTTTTTTTTTGCTTGTCAAGATTTTTTGGATGGGTCTGCCCCCCCCCCCCCCCCCCACTTTCAAAAACGATGCTACGTGCCTGGATCAGTTACTTGCAGAATTGTCATTCTGGCAGGTTTATACAGCAAAATAAAATTTTAGAAATACAGCTCTTTTTGCTTAAATTACCTTTCATCCGTACTGTACCCTCACGGCATCGATACTGGCGACCGTTTCACTAGGTTGAAACCAAATCCTTGCGTCGGAAACACTGTACAATGCAAGATTTTCCTAAAATTGTTTGTCTTAGTCGTAGTCGTAGTTGTATACAATTAGTTATTAAGTTACCGGTATATTATATAAAAAGAAAAGTCATCGAGGAGCACGACTTATTGTGTATATCTTGATGAACTATATTAATAATATGTATTAAAATTCATAATTTATTTTGTAGGTATTATTTTGAAATGCTACTAAGAATGTATTTGGAAACGCTACATGTATTGGGCATACTCCCAGTTGAACATCGTTATTAAAGTCGCATGCTAATTATTCATTACGAAAAAACTGATAGCCCATACACCCTATATTCTGGGGTGTTTTTTTTAATAACATACACCATACACTTAAAAAAGAAATACTTTTGTCACTGCGCTTATAGTATTCAAAGAGAGGTAACCCCGTCAGAACACCGCAGAATTCAGTAGACTGTAAGAAGATGCACACTGGTTTTTTTGTTGTTTTTTTTATCTTGTGTGTAAATATTGAGCAGCAGGAAAATATCTTATGCATAACCCTTTATAAACTTGAATTTTTATTTTTAAAGATGTTCATTTAACATGTTTGGTCAATAAATATCTTTAGATCAATATTTTATAGAAAAACAATCTTTCTCACAGAATCCAAATGTCTATGACTTTTAGAAAACAAATACTCATGTATATCTATTTACCTTCTTTATAATTGTAATTTTAATCTATTATAGTTTAATCTATGGAATAAAGATTTATTTTTTAATACGGTGGGTCAAGTGATCATATCTAATTTTGAATAACGCCCAAAAATATTATACATTTGATCACGTAACGACACTTGCATTGATATCTACAATGACATACATAAATGCACCTTTAATATTCTGTTGTTATTACGATAAGTTTTTTCAATATATCAGACGAATGCGCAATATTGAATTTAATTTGTCTGCACCCCCTTGGTGTGTCATAGGACCGACGGCATCCAAAAATAAGCATTCACTGCTTAGATGCAAGATGACTCAGACGAAATGAATCCGAATGACAAAAACGGACATAAAGAAATACATTCATAAAAAAGCATCGTCATGTTAAAGGTGACCGGATCATGGTGGGGAAGGCAAAGCGATTATAAATCTTTCGGTCTTAATTTTGATTTTCCATTTAAATTTTCAATCTGAATATTTTGATTATACAATCATGTATCATCAATATTATGCTAAATTAGAAATATTAAAATACAAAGAACACTTTCATAATGAACATTTTAACCTGTGCTATTTTTAACTCTTTTTTAAGTTTTTATCTTTTTTAGGTCATCTTGTATTACATACATGCATGATAATGTTTTATGCGGCTGTTAGTAAATTCAAACCACAACAAAGACTTTTCTAATTTAAATAAAATTATTTATAAGAAAAACTAAACATACATTTATATAAAAAGAAAAGAACACAAATCATGTTAATAAAACATGGCTGAAAATAAAACTGAAAAGAATGCTGTGAAAAATATTTTTATAAAAGAAAAATAAATAAACCTAAATCACGATTTTACAACCTAAACTCACAGATTCAATGATCTAAAATCGTATACATTAAATTATTTTTGTTGTTTTTTTTTTAAATAAAATATTCTTCAAAATTACAACTACAACAGCAACATACAATTTTGTGTAGAATACTTTAATGATTTATTAATCTGTGACATTAATATTTCAGTATGAAGTTTTGCTTACAATATAAGTGTAGCTGTAAATTCATTGTCTGCTTTTAGTAAATATAAAGTACATACAAATACCATACTAATATTAACAAACAAATCTAGTACCTCAATGATGAAAAAAGTTGATGATTTTACATAAATAAAAAAAAAACCTAAAACATGAATTTTACACCACATGCACGCGTAATCAATGATTTTTCAAAAGTTAACGAATATTAAATATTGAATTTTTGTATGTCCAAAATGATATATTCTTCTATACTCGCATATACACGTATCAAACAAAACATGATAATAGTATATTTACAAAAAATATTAGAATACCTTGAACATTATTTCAATGCTATATGTAATGCTTGAAATAGTTGTCATTCTAAACCGTCGAAAAATATTTACAAACAATGAAACCGTAAAATACACTGATTGCGTATAGTACACATTAAATGACATATCAGTTATTGAACATGCATTTCTTTAACAAATTAAAAAAAATCCCGCTTGTCTGTGCTTGTTGATTTTACAGTAAGAAAAGGAAAGAAAATTTATTTTATCCACATAATGTGTATACCACTTTATAAATCAATTCTTTCAACTTTCTTTATTGCGTAAGACATACATCTTATTGCACAAGTTTTAGCTATGCTTGTTATTGATTATGATTTGAAATCTTATGCAATTTCCAGAAAACGTTATCAAACCGCTTAATTATCAACGTTGTCCCACTCTGATTAACTCTGACCCATATATTACTATACTGTTATAATATAAATGAAAAAAAAAAAAACCCAATACCTATGATAAAACAATTGAAGCCATTTTATGATGTGATTTTATATACTAGTATAATAAAACGGTTTTACTATGTATGTACACTGAATCACCAAAATTTATTAGGGTTATAACGACCAACCTGACTATTTATCATTTTTTATATACATGTATCACAAATATGTTTGTCCCACATATTGAAAATAATTTGTATGATATTTTTAAAATGTCTTTTGATGCAGTGTCCTTCAAAATATTTTACATTCCTGTGTTCACACAATCTGAACACCACATTTTAAAGAAACACAATAGGCATGCTCACTTGAGCAACATTATCAAAATCTTAACCAACCTTGACCCAATTATCGAATGAATACGAAATCATAATAAATGCATTTTTTGTTCAAAGATTGCCTGATAATCCTTATATGCGTCGATGACCCTTACAATCACATAACTTTTCATAATAGCTGATTTCTTTATTAATCTTTGATTTTCAAAGCGTTTTGTTCTTCAATATATATTTTTAGGAAAATTTAACTAACCCCTACCCGAGTGTGGATCCATTTTTGATCTTCCATGGGTGAAGTTAAAAACAAACTTGGATGTTCCATAAATATTATTGCAACAACAAATGATATCACACGTTCCATATGGTTTTACGTAGAAACTTTTTCTATATGTTTATATGTTCATAAAAACGTCTATCATTAAAACTTCTATCTGAAACATGGAGACCCTGAAGTTTTAACTTTACAAGCTACATGTATGTGATTAATGAAAAGATTTAAGATACAATGTATATAAAAGCATCGTCTTATCGTAGTTTTATTTGCCTTGGAGTTATAAAAAAGGCAATAGCATATCAGTCATATAATGTATACAGGGTTATTTTTGCCCCGTGTTATTTTCGTCCTATTACACTTGCAAACGGTTTCGTCCCGTCTTGAATTCGCCCAGATGCAGTTGCGTTAACAGAGATATTATTTGCAACATAGAATTCGCCCAGTCTTAAATTCGCCCTCTGACAACAAGGGCGAAAGGGGCGGAAAAAAACCCCGGGGCGAATATTTCCCTGTATACAGTACTTGCTTTTGACGCATTATTTAGCTGCTTGACATCATTAATAAACACATACTATCTTATTGATGTCAGATATAATATATTACTAGTAAAGTTTAAACGAAATGGATCCTTCTATGCATGAATCGACTTTTAATATAATCAGCAGAAGAAGGGACTTGTGTATACATTTGGGTTTTGGGGGTAGTGGTGGCACACATAAATCCACGAGAACCAGCCAAAAAAGGGTCATCTTGGGTTGCTCCTTCCCTTCTCTTTCGCTAATTTGAGCTATATCCCTTGTGCTTTGTAACCATTTGAATCAGTGAAAATATTTCATATATATTAACTTTGAAGGCACTAGCATAAATATAAATGTGGTTATTATTGTCAACTGGGAATATAGATTATTTTCATTTGATTGTTAAGAATAATTACTGCGTGAGGATACAGAATCAAAAAGAATAAGCTTAAAATTACAAATGACTTGAACGTGACTTATTATATATATATATATATATATATATATATATATATATATATATATATATATATATATATATATATATATATATATATATATATATACATACATATATATACATACATATATATGCAGCATATTTGGACAAAATTTTACTGAAAATAAACATACCAATGAAATACGTACAATGAAATCAATAAAAGGGAAAATATCCAAGATATTTTTATTGACAGATTATCATTTTTCACTCGGAAAACATCACGGGAACGAAACCTTATTTCCTTACGGAGATTTATAATGGGAAATCGGAATATCTTGCTTAATAACTCAGTGTTATCATCTGGGGACTCTCATGTCTATTGCAATGGAAAATCCCCATATACTTTTTATTTTTAGCCGTGTACTTAAACCTGACAAACTAGAGGGAGCGTTTCAAAAGAGAAATCTTGTGATTTGTTCATACTTTTATATGAACATCATTTGAACCCTGAGGTATTTATAAATATCGAATAATTTAAGAAAATGTGCTGCATATCTTAAAACTTAATGCTGCACCTATTAAAACAAAGAAAATATTTTTTATCTTTTTAATCGTTGATTTTATACTTGTTAAAAAGCATCCATTCGAAACACCTCTTTTATTTCCTGACTTATCGAAATAATATCGTGGGTGTGTCTAAAAGCTAAGCTCATCTGCATACATTGACTTGACTTTCAAAAAAAAATTATTATTAAAAAAACATAAACAAAACAACCCAAACAAAATAAAATTTATATAAAAAAAAATAATATTTTGTTTAATCTAAAATGTCTTTCTCATCTTTTTGCGAGCAGTATTGATTCAGAGGCATTTTGGTCTCTTCTGATGTAAGCGTAAACGCTGGATTTTTGCTAAATGGCGAAAAAAAGTTTGTAGGAGAGCCTTTCCACTGCTGTATTTCTCTTACAGTAGAAACACTTATTTGTCTTATCATTTTCTTAGCATTACAGTTTTTGCAAGATTTGAACCAGTTCCAAAAGTCATATTTTTTTTGCATATGAAATTCTGGTTTTAAATTAAACATTTTTTGAGCAAAATCAATAAAAAACTATCGATATTCAACCCAGTTGTCATTAATCGATAACACACTATGCTCAAAAGGTACGTTGAGCTGATTCTGGTATAATGAAAAAAGTAAAAACATTTTTTTGTTTTTTATGATAGAATAGGAGTATTTGAGTATTTTTTTCAGACGTGCAATCGAAGATATCAATTTGCAACAATTAATGCTAGTGACCTTGGATATGTTCAGAGATAAAGATTTATTCAAACATTTATTAGCCTTTAAAAGTTTTAAAGTCTTATCATAAATATTACAGCTCAAATCTAAATAATCCTTAGGGTTTTTATTCAACTCTCTTATTCTAGCTAGAACATTGACAAACTCGTTTGAACATGTATCAGCATCGCATTTAGATTGCCAGTGAGATTTACTCAACTTTTTTGCAATGTCATTTTTAGATTTGACTCCCGATATTCGAACATACTGTTGCAGTAAACTTAAAAATTCTTTCTCCAATTTAAATCCACAAATACCCATGTCACGGATGTTTCTGAAATTTCTAATTCTATAATTGCATTTTCTTTCCACAGAATATTTCGGAAAGACAAAGGGTTTAAAATCCATTAAAATCTTTAAGAAAAAAGAAGCAATCATATCAGGTTCTGGTAATACATGTTCTGACAACGGCATTTTATAAAAGTGATTAAAAAAACGCAGTAAAATGGCTGTTGTGATATTATTTTTGTTTAAGCAATTGAAAGCATGAATTCCAAATTGTTTTTCTATTGTCATCAATAAATAAGTTAATCCCTTTGAACCAGCTTTATGAGCAAAACTTAAAGATTCAGATGCATGGTTGCAAATCTCATGTAATTTCATATTATTTAACAGTCTAGTTTCTTTCACCAAATACAATGCTATAACGTTGTAATTATGGCTTGAAAATGTGTTTTCGAAACTGAACTTCTGGATATCTGATTCTTTGGATACAATCACCACTTCAATTTCTCTTTTAGTGTTCGTTTCTTCAAAACATGGAGCACTATCAACTAATAACTGAAGGAGATTCCTACCGTCACGAGTGAGCATGGAGCACGACATTCCACGCCTTCGTAGTAAAATAAAAGCTTGTACATTACCACCAATTACTGATCTGTGGAGAAAATTGTAACCATTTTCATCGAAACATAAATCTAATGATTTTGGAAAAACATCGAATTTAGAGAAATTAAAAAAACTTGTCCAAAAAGTTTTATTTCTGTCTTCAACGATATCGTGCAACACTGCTTCACCTGTTAATTTAGAGCAGTCATATCTCATTTTTGGGAGATAGAGAAATATTTCTTGATTAATTTGTGGGTGTTTATATAAGTTTAACAAAGAATTAACTCCTTGTCTATACATATGCTGATTGTATTCATTTGGAAAGTTATGATACAACATACCCAACATGTGAGCACTATTCTTTTGAAGACTAATATTTACATACTTTTCAATATAACGCAGAACAGTATTTACAGACATGTTTGTATAAAAGCTTTTGAAAATCACATAAATTAGATATTCATGTGGAGAAAATAGCTTTAATCTTTGAGTCTCGCAACTCATATCTGAGGTGAAAAGGTACATATTACAGAAATCAACAATTTTAACATCATTTTTATACAGAATTGGTGCACTTGAAAATGAAGAATCTAAAAGAGCCATTACTTTTGTGTTCAAGCTAGTTGCAATGCTCGATAAATTATGATAGAAATTAAACAAATTCACATTTCCATTTTCGCATGTGTAATGCAAAGGTGATTTCTTGCTCTTGTCTTCAAGAAAAACCTCCTCGTATAGTTTGTTTTCAAGATAATAAGATATTAAGTATTCGTTGCTGTTAATTATTTCATCTGTTGTTTCATCATGAAACCGAACGCTCATAGCAACATAATGACTTATTGACCTTTTTTGGTTATCAAATACTGACTTGGGATATCGGGAGAGCAAATGAGATAAAAGTTTAATCTGACGACATATAGCTGCTGAATGTTTCGGAGTAGATCCATTTATGGATCTGACATCAAACCAAGACTCATCTTTATCCAAAAGATATACCATGTCAGTGTTTCCAGCACAGCAAGCGTAATGAACGGGTGTAGCCCCATTACCATCTCTTGCAAGCCAATTCCAAATATGAAAGTTTTGGCCAAGTTCAAACACTTTCGTTTTCCAGTAATATGCTAGGAAGTGAGATAGCGTTACGTTGTAAGGACACAAGTTCTGCAGGTATTCCCTTTCTTCCATTTCATTTAAATCAATAAATTTAATTCTGTTTTTTCGATACAAACATCGATCAAACTTATCGATGCCTTTTTGTACTAGTATTTTGAAAATTTTAGACCTTTTGTACTTTATCGCTGTAAATGCAGGTGTCCTGCCACCAGCTTCTCGGCAACGTAACGTATCATTGCTCTTCTTTAACAGTACCTGGACGACCTCTGTATGGCCATTTTGTATTGCGATTTCTAAAGCAGTTTCGCATCTTATGAAGCGTCGATCGTCTAGAAATACAAAATCAAACAGCTCTAAATTCTGGCCTGAATTAATAGTTTGAAGCCGAGTCTGATGAAAAGATGTCCAATATTGCGAAGAGTTGCAGGAAAGACACAGATCTTCCGCGCCGTGATATAGAAGTAGATCCACAATGTCAAGATATCCATTTTTGGCAGATAGATAAAGTGCTTGATTCAAACTTGAGAGAAAAATGGATTTAAATTTAAGTAAAAATTCTCGCACTATTTGTATATAACCATTTTCAACTGCTAATACGAAGGAGTTTGAACCGAATGCTGTTCGATGAGATACATTAATATTGTGTCGTAAAAGAGTCAACACGGTTTCAAAGTGACCATTTTGAGCAGCAATGTTTAATAGGCTATACTCCCAAAAAGCAAAGGTTTTGCAAAAGTGCAACATATCAACAGTTTCATTGATATATTTTGGACCTAACCGAGTAAAATTTACATCTGAATTTCGATCAAGTAGCGCTTTTAACGACCTATGATTTCCAAAAGCAGCAGCGACATATGATGCTGTGATATTTCCTTCGTCAGTTTTATTTACTGCTTGTGGAGGAAACAGGTCCAAAATGAGTGACATTGCCGTATATGAGTTCAATTTAGCTGCTACTTTGTGAAGGATGTTAACGTTTTTACCAGAAAATTCGTTGATATTATGTTTACTGTATTGTAAAAACCTTTTTCTTAATTCTCTGTCTGAAGAACAAGCTATGTAGGATGCAAGATCTATAATGCTGATGTTGGCGTTGGAAAACGACCTTTGTTGCCGTAAAATGTTTAGCAAATATTTTGAAATTAAACAACACCCATCTCTCTTCGAAACATAAAACCTTTCAGTGTTTCTGGTTTTATTTGTCAGATACGCTGCCAAGCTTTTGTGTATAATAGAAATTTTGCCATTTGCTTGGCGAATAAAATGACTAAGCTCCTTGCCTAGAATTGTCAAAGAATCAACTTTTTCTTCATCTTTAAGATCTGCAATCTTAAAAAGTTCTTCCAAAAATAACGGTTCCATTGTAGAACATAGTACTTGAAAAATTTTTGTAACACATTTAAAAATATGTGGGTCTTGAAATATTCTTTTTAACTGGTCATCAAATATCTCTTCAAATGTTGTGTAACTGCCACGTAAGAAAACATCATGTTGTAACCACTCTGTTAAGGCGTTCTTTAAAAGTAACATATTTCCTTTTGTGTATTTTACAGCTTTTAATACGGCTGTTGTTATATTACTGGTTTGAAACAGCCGTTTTATGTGATATTGTTCAGAAAGAGACAGTGTTTTCATCTTGTTATTCATAAGCTTGTAAGCATCTTTAGTGTTGTAAGGGTCTATGGAACTTTTTTCAATAACACTCAGTTGGGTCCGAGCAATTCTTATTTCAGATGTATTTCTTGACGTAATGAAAATTTTTATATTTTTCGGAAAAACATGCAAACGTTTCCAGAGCAAATTAAAAATATTCCGGTTACCATATTCAATACATTCATCTAAAGCATCTATTACCACGATATAAATTGTATTATAATCGTGCAAAGTATTCAATGCTTTCAGAACTATAAAGTCAAGACAACCCTCTGGGTCTTCAAAACACTCATTACCTTCAAAATATGAGTTAAATCTTGAATTTTGTTGCAAAGCTTTTCGAAAACCTGGTATGTGTTTTGAAAATCCTCCAGCTAAATTCTTTACAAAATTACCAGGGAAGAGAGTCTTTAGTGAATAAAAATTACACATATGATAAACAGCTATATGTTTATAAATCCAATATCCGGGTAACTGTTTATCGCTCTGGCATATTAGATGTGCTACAACAGCTGATTTACCATACCCCATTTCTGCTAAAAACAACACACCACGTTTGGAGAAGAACATCTTTTCGTCCAGCTCGTTCAAAAGCCATCCCCGACCTACCAATTTGTCATGTTGGGATCGGTAGAAGTCCAGGTCAACTTTTATGTTGAAAGGATATTCATATGTTGCACTTTTACATATCAACACACTGGTACCTATAACATGAAAGGTTAGATAGGAATATGACATATTCGTATTATACACCAAGCTACAATTATATATTACAGAATGACAACAATTTTATCAGTGAAACAACGTTAACTTACCGTATGTTGTGTTGTTGCTTACAATCATCATTATTATAATCGCTAGAATGAAAATAACAGCACTGATTATGAATGATAACTTAAACGCTTTTCCTGGATGTCCAGCTGTTTTAATTTTATCTTCAGTAATCGATAACAGATCATTGATGTCGGTTATACTAAATTGTTTTACGATTTTCATATTTTCGTATACTTCAAATACTTCAATCTCTGAGATTGTTTCCTTGTTCTTTTTAAGCAATCCTTTTAAATCGATAACAGTTGTTAAAGTGTATCGAAATCCTTTTAATGAGGAATGTTGAAAAAAATGGACAAGTATCTTTATTGCTTTTTCAAGTTCTTCTCTAGATATTTCGAATCGGCATGTATGAGCGAAAAAAACGTTTCGCACCTTGCGAACTGCCTGTAATCGCTTGTTGTCATCACCAATATCAAAATATCGACAATTCTGCAGGAGAGACAACATTGTCTGGATATCATAAACTATCTTCGCATCGCGAACAAATATTCGAAACAACTCACTTTGAGCTTCCTCACAATCTTTTCCAGAGAGCTTCCATAGTTCGATATCCTGCCATGGTATTTTTTTCTTATGTGAATTGAACCGCATATACTTTTCTGTCTCGCGTTTCCATTTGACACAAGTTTCGCACCATTTCGTAACATTGTACTTTTTGCTACAAAATGTAGTACAAGCTTCTTTTGAACAAACATTTCTTCTCAAGCGGTCGTATAAGTCATCGATACACTGGTCAACATACGTTTTTAACCCAAACGTAGAATATTTCAGGGCTTCAATCAAAATATAGAAATTAAAATTTTCCTGTGTGAAATTCTCCATTCTAAATAATAGAGATCCACCCACATTGACTATATATTTCAATTCAAAGATAACAAGCAATGCAACACCGTTATTTTAGGCATACACTAAAACCTGGCCTGGCCTGGCTTGGCCTAACTTTTGAGTGCTTGAATCAAAATATAGAAATTAAAATTTTCCTGGGTACAGTTCTCCATTCTAACAAATAGAGATCCTCCCACATTGACATCATACACAGATATATTTCCAATTTACAAAAGATAGCGATAACATGCGATGCAACGCCATATTTTTATTTACTTTACGATATAGTTTTAAACAATTAGCAATAGACTGTCAGATACTATTTGTAGGCCTATTTATCCGTGTTTAAGTTAATCATTTTTATCGTGAGCCTTTTTGATATCTATGCAAAGTACAAAGTATTAATCACATAATGAACCTTGTAATTGAATTTTATGTTCTCGGTAATTACTTTCACACCTTTCATTCAAATATTAGACTAAATTCAAATTCATAGCTTGTCCTTAGACAATACATAAAAATATTAAATTCACCCAAAACAAAGTTAATTTTGATTGTTTGCATCGACAAGATGTTCCACATCACAAGCATTCATTTGGTTTTAATGAACTTGATAGAGCGTTTTTATTGTAAATTAACAATAATGTATTATTGATCTAAATACGTTAGATATGCTGCATCAGATAAAGTTGTCTATTAAGGTTGTGGAGCATTATTAATGACCGAAACAAAAGTAATACACATTGTTTCGAATTGAAAGCTGAAAATTACAGCGTCATTCCATTGTATCTTAGTTGATACAAACAGATTATAATGTAAATATCTACGTTTGTCAGTGTCTTTGCCTGTGATAACACTACGTATCGATTTGTATTATACAATCCAATGAATTATTACTTGTTCTTGCTGTTTGAAACGAATGAATATAATGTATCTTTATCTCGATAAAGTGATTCCATTTATTTGGCATTATTATCTTTTTAAGGAAAAAAGCGTCAAAAATGACCTTACTGTAACAGTTACTTTTTACTCAATACCTGAACTGTTTATTTAGTTATGGTGATAGATATCTAAATATATTTCATACTATAGATTGATGCAATTGAAAAATATCGCTACCAGGATACTGGGTTACTGTAAAAGTGTTCATTTTGACGACGTGTTAGTTTTGACTTTTTTGATATTTTTCCTACTCTCGCTAAAATTAACACTTGTCAAATCTTATATCATAAAAACTGCAAGTTAAATGACTTTAGCATCTGGTATGTTACTGCATAATTCCTATCAGCTTCTTAGCAATTATAATGACGATGACAATCTTGAAAGACTATTTAATGTAAAATACAAAAATGACCTCAGACTTCTTAAGAAAACTGAATGTAATGAATTTAAACCTCTTAAATCTCCGTGATAACATTTAAATCTCTTTCGACACGCTATAATAATCATTCGCTAGACCATCTTGTCACAGCAAGCACTTGATTTTACTCAATGAAATCAAAACGAAGAAAGCAAATTGAGCAATTACTATTAAAAGTACCTTCTTAATTGTCAGGAACAATTAAAGCAATATCTTTGACAATTATACCGAATTTAAAGCGAAGTAATGGCTTTATTCAGATTATTGTCGGTTTTGATGATCTATTATGTTTCCTATTTCAACCATTGCTATTATGATGAATGCCTGGATTTGCGGATTTACGATCTTTTTGTAACTTGTTTATTATAAGGCTTACTGATCTGAAATGGACTTATAAAAAGACAATATGCAATTCGGTCAACGCTTTCCTAAACGCGGCTTCTATTTTTCCTGATAAAATTTAGTATTCATTATTGTGTAACATTTAAAAAAAGATACCCTATATATGTATATATGCATATTATTGACTATGTACCCTTAAAACTTGAAGGAATCTGCTGAGTAGGTGTAAATTCAATTATATGCATTTCATTAAATTTCAATTGATTAGCCATCAAACAAATTGATCTTTGAAAATATAACCCTTACTGTTCGCTCTTTGTTAAGAAAATATGGAAGAGATCACACTGTCAGCATTTGCAGAACAAAACCATATGTTTGGCATTTGAACAAGTGATTGCTTTTCTTTGCCAAAACAGCCATGTAATCATGATTTACAAAATATTATAATTTATAATTGTATTATTTCGCACTCTTTCTGTTTTTTTTTTTGCCGAGGACATAAAATATATCTCTTTATATAGTTCAAGCTCTTTCATACATTCAATGATACATTCAATATATTAACAGTTTTATTTACAATCTTTTGTTGTACTTCATAATTTGCTCATATACAGAAAATGTCATTGTAAACGCTCTACTGTTCAGAGCTTCATGAAAATTATAAAAGCGGAGGTGGTAAAATTGTTCAGGTTTATCTTACATTAGATATATCGTTTGATAATGAAGGTGACGCTTTTTTTTGTTTACATTGTACAGCTCTCTTAACATTATGCTTGTAAAATAACTTTCACTAACCTGTGATTGTCTGTTGTCGTCCTTATTTTGCAAACTTTCGTATTTCTTTTTCATAAAGAATGACTGCAATTTACGTCGTACTTTGGGTCATATTCGATCACTAATTTAACGTTAATTCCTTTCTCAATTTTACTTAAAGTCATTTGATATATAGTTTGGACAATTTCCAATAGAATATTATTGTCATAATTGTTTTAACTGCGTTACAATGAAATAATTTGTTGTTTTCTTGCCCTTACTGCTCTGCAAATATTTTGAATTTAGACTTGTCTACCCTTGATGCTTGTCAAGATAAGACTCATAAATATACATGGAGGATAGAACTAACATTGTAATGAGTGGTCAAAAAATGAGAATAGCGGTACAATAATTGAACTCTCTCTCTCTCTCTCTCTCTCTCTCTCTCTCTCTCTCTCTCTCTCTCTCTCTCTCTCTGTGTGCATCTTGCCGTTTTTGAAAGGTTTTAAAACAAAATTATAACATATCAATAATATCGGCCGGTGCATGTATAAAATTTATTAGCATTGATGAAACCAGTAGCTGTCAGCAATTTACGTGTTTGAAAAAGATCAACAAGTAGATTAATTAGTAACGTACACCGTAAACCGATAATCTCTTAAAGATATTTGGAGAAAAAAAAAGCACTCAATTGGAATGAATTAAAATAGGTATAAACAAATAATATCGCATACCAGAAGGCATGCTACCGAACATGTAATGTGACTCGAGTATGAAATGAATTAAAATAGGTATAAACAAATAATATCGCATACCAGAAAGCATGTTACCGAACATGTAATGTGACTCGAGTCTATTATTCACAAAGTTAGCTTGGTTTAGAAATCACGTTGTGCAATACAACATTCAACAGGTCAAAGTATACCGTTTTCAACAGAACGAAAACGCAAGAAGAAACAGTTTTCTGTCGGTCTAACCATGAACACATATTTGTCTATTGATCTCCTTTTAACACAAGCTTATATATATATATATATATATATATATATATATATATATATATATATATATATATATATATATATATATATATAAAAGCACTAAAAATAACCAACGACACGAACAATAAAGTAAAATATTGTCAAATTTTCGGGACAACCCGTCCCTTCTTCAGGACAACAAAATAAAAACTACATAAGAAAGAAGAAAAACATCTACAAAACTAGCACTAAACTAAACTAAATAATATATAAAAACTAGATAATGTTTAAACACCGGATCAACACGTGGCAGCTACATCTTTATATTTAAGAATTCGAGCCCGAGAAAGAAAAATCCCGTCCGACGCAGCGGACGGTCTGTGAAGAAGTGCTGAAAGATAAAGCGAACGAATTAACTTGCTAATTGGGGGTTGCTGTTAATTAAGTTGTACAAGTAAGATAATTCGTAGTGAAAGTTTGTAGGGAAGATTGGCCCTGTAAAAGACCACATAAATAATCATGAATGTAAAAACTAATGGAAGTGAAATAAAGCAAAAGAACAAAACCGATTAAGGGAATAGCTAATAATTTGAATAAATAACATGATTAATAGTTTGTACATGGACCGAAAAAGATGAAGATGGTGATATTGCTACGAAAACAAATCAGTACTTAGTTGATGTTCATTTTGGTGAAGTCACTTAATTTGTTAATGCCGTCAGGGCGGAATGACTTCAGTCTATGCATCCAAAATTTTTCTTTATTTTTTCTCTCCGCATCTGTCCAGTTAGGGTTGTGATCAATGACCAAAACCATCATGTCCTCCCATTTGTGATCATCTAAATTAAAATGTTCCCCGACGGGTTCTTTAATTTTCTTAGTTTTGATGGTGGAACGATGATTATTGATGCGCCTGCGGAGGTCTCCTGTTTCCCCTACGTATTGTTTCTGACAAAATTTACAATTGATGAGATATACACAATTGTCCGTACGACAAGAAGTATTTGCGAAAATTTTGTAAGTACGGCCAGTAATGGGGCTAGAGAAGTCGTCTGCATCAGAGCTGTGTTTGCACAACAGACATCTGGTGTCAGAACAAGTTCTAAAGCCACCATTAGGCAGAGGGTTCTTTAGTTTGGTTCTTACCACCATGTCCTTAAGGTTTCTAGGGCGCTTGAAAGCTGCCATCGGGGGGTTTTTGAAAACCTCAACCATTTTATCATTGCTGTAAAGGATTGGTAGGTTCTTCTTTAGGGCTGCATTTAGGCCCCTAAGGACAGGGTGGTAAGTAGTGACAAATGGGACCTTGTTGTCTTCGTTTTTGGGTTTATATTTCAGAAGGGATAAACGATCCTCTTTAGCTAAATCATCAATTGCATTCTGTACAGAGTGCGAGCTGTAGCCCCTGGCACATAAGTGGGATTTTAGGAGTTGACTTTGCTCAGAGTATAGTTCTTGAGTTGAACAAATACGTCTGACTCTGGTGGCTAGGCCTTTTGGTATGCCTCTAAACGTATGAGGTGGGTGGCAGCTAGACGTCATTAAATAGAGGTGGGAATCTGTAGGTTTAGTATGAAGATTGAAATCGAGTTTACCGTCGACTAAAGTTGAAGTAGTGTCAAGAAACGTGTTGTTGAATGAGGAAATTTCAGTCGTAAATTTGATAGAATGATGGAAAGAATTGACAAAGGTAATAAAATCATCGAGGTTGTTTCTGTTGTCAACCCACTTCATTTCGATGTCGTCTATGAAGCGCAACCAACTAAGAGGTTTGAAGGGTGACTGTGTTAGTAGGTTACGCTCTAGATTACCCATGAATATATTTGCATAAGATGGTGCCATTTTGGTGCCCATAGCAGTGCCACTGACTTGAAGGTAGTGTTCTCCATTGAACATAAAATTATTGAATTTTAGAACATGCTCTAGGAGCTTGGTGAGAGATTCAGTTGAAGGGATCTGAACCTCTCTAGCGTCCCATACCTCTTTACAGGCTGCAATACCTTCGTCATGCGGAATGTTGGTGTAAAGGGATGTGACATCCATCGTCACGAGAATAGTATTATCTGGAAGATTTGAAGATGGCGTTTTGTTAAGATAATCCGTTGTATCTTTAAGATATGACGGTAAATTTTCAACATGTGGACGGAGATGAAGGTCGATGAATTCTGAAATTTTTTCAGTGGGATGTCCAATGGCACTTACTATGGGACGTCCTGGCATTCCAGGTTTGTGAATTTTTGGAAGAACATAAAATTGGCCGGGCTTACAGTTGATAGGAAGAAGGGTAGAATAAATATTGTAACCAATTTCATTATTTTCAAACATAGTATCTAATGTTTTGGTAATAGTATTTGAGAAGTCATCTGTAGGATCAGTGTCAAGCTTTTGGTAAAAACGTTCATCTGACAATTGTCTGTATGCTTCTGCAAGATATTTGTCTTGGTCCATCACAACAATTGTTGACCCTTTATCTGCTTTTTTAATGACGATGTCTTCCCGGTTCTTTAGGGTTTGTAATGCTGATCTTTCTTCTTTATTTAGATTATCCGGGTTTCTGTGTTGTTTGGAAAGGAGTTTCTCGATGTCTGACTCGACAGCTTCTATATATGATTCTAAGGCTCCGCATTTACCAGGGGCTGGTTCCCAGTTGCTCTTAGGTCTATATAGTTTATGGTTTTCAAGGTCTTGTAAAGAAGTTTGGGACTTGTCACCTACATCAGAACTGGAGTCTTTTCTAGAGAAATGTTCTTTCAGTCTAAGTCTACGGAAAAAAGCCCTAGTGTCCTCTCTTACAGCTCTTTCGTTTACTTCCCGGGGTGTAGGGCAAAAGTTGAGGCCTTTGGAAAGCAGTGATGTTTCGGATTCGGTAAGAGATACACTAGAAACGTTAAGTACAGGACAAACCTTAGCGTTAGAATTATCCCCGTCTGTTGTTGGAACTGTTTTCCGTACAAAGCGTCTACAACGGGGTGCTTTGGTTTTCTTGTGAGACACGTTAGTAATGTTGTTTGTCCTGCTGTTAAATTTTAAACTGATATTATCACGGACGAATTTCTTTTCCTGTGTTTTTAGTAAGTTTTTGGTGAGGGCCTCATTGTAAGTACGAATGATATTGTTGGCTTCCCTCAAGTCCGCGTCAGAGTTAGTTTTGGTAAGAGATAAATTCAGAGCTGTGATGTTGTTCTCGTATTGTTGTAACTTGTGATGGTCCCAAGAAAGGCAGAGTGACTTTTGAGTTCTTTTGAGCATCTCTTGAGAATGCTTTCCCAACGTGTCATGAAATTTTTGGAAACCGGTCCAACATTTGGTTCAGAATTGATTTTGAAACCTTTTGGTATCGTGTCACATTGTAAATATGCTTCAATATTGGAGATCCTGTGTTGAGATTTTATAGATTTTTTATGCTGATTTTTAAGGAGTTTAAATGTTTGGCTACTTTGAATTGACATTATTAAAGCGTAATAAAGAGAAACAAAAAGCCGGAATGAATAGATGGGGTCACGATCAAATTGAATAAAAGTTACGAAAATAACGTCAGGCCGAATTGTTGTAGGAACATTATGAAATGTATGGAAGAGTAACGAAATTTGAATGAACACGAAGGATTCAAGTACGTTTGTAGTAAAGAAACATGGCAGGGAACAAGTGAAACAAATGAAACAATAATAAATAAACAAATGTAAATGGCCAGAGATAAACGAGTGGATCAAAAGATACCGTTGGTGAAAAAGATATAAGAAGCACTAGCAAACCAACAACACTCGTTATCTAAAGTGTCGGATCAAAAGATACAAGGTTATAAGTTGAGATATAAAAAAGCACTAAAAATATATGTAGGTGACAAGTCCCAAACTTCTTTACAAGACCTTGAAAACCATAAACTATATAGACCTAAGAGCAACTGGGAACCAGCCCCTGGTAAATGCGGAGCCTTAGAATCATATATAGAAGCTGTCGAGTCAGACATCGAGAAACTCCTTTCCAAACAACACAGAAACCCGGATAATCTAAATAAAGAAGAAAGATCAGCATTACAAACCCTAAAGAACCGGGAAGACATCGTCATTAAAAAAGCAGATAAAGGGTCAACAATTGTTGTGATGGACCAAGACAAATATCTTGCAGAAGCATACAGACAATTGTCAGATGAACGTTTTTACCAAAAGCTTGACACTGATCCTACAGATGACTTCTCAAATACTATTACCAAAACATTAGATACTATGTTTGAAAATAATGAAATTGGTTACAATATTTATTCTACCCTTCTTCCTATCAACTGTAAGCGCGGCCAATTTTATGTTCTTCCAAAAATTCACAAACCTGGAATGCCAGGACGTCCCATAGTAAGTGCCATTGGACATCCCACTGAAAAAATTTCAGAATTCATCGACCTTCATCTCCGTCCACATGTTGAAAATTTACCGTCATATCTTAAAGATACAACGGATTATCTTAACAAAACGCCATCTTCAAATCTTCCAGATAATACTATTCTCGTGACGATGGATGTCACATCCCTTTACACCAACATTCCGCATGACGAAGGTATTGCAGCCTGTAAAGAGGTATGGGACGCTAGAGAGGTTCAGATCCCTTCAACTGAATCTCTCACCAAGCTCCTAGAGCATGTTCTAAAATTCAATAATTTTATGTTCAATGGAGAACACTACCTTCAAGTCAGTGGCACTGCTATGGGCACCAAAATGGCACCATCTTATGCAAATATATTCATGGGTAATCTAGAGCGTAACCTACTAACACAGTCACCCTTCAAACCTCTTAGTTGGTTGCGCTTCATAGACGACATCGAAATGAAGTGGGTTGACAACAGAAACAACCTCGATGATTTTATTACCTTTGTCAATTCTTTCCATCATTCTATCAAATTTACGACTGAAATTTCCTCATTCAACAACACGTTTCTTGACACTACTTCAACTTTAGTCGACGGTAAACTCGATTTCAATCTTCATACTAAACCTACAGATTCCCACCTCTATTTAATGACGTCTAGCTGCCACCCACCTCATACGTTTAGAGGCATACCAAAAGGCCTAGCCACCAGAGTCAGACGTATTTGTTCAACTCAAGAACTATACTCTGAGCAAAGTCAACTCCTAAAATCCCACTTATGTGCCAGGGGCTACAGCTCGCACTCTGTACAGAATGCAATTGATGATTTAGCTAAAGAGGATCGTTTATCCCTTCTGAAATATAAACCCAAAAACGAAGACAACAAGGTCCCATTTGTCACTACTTACCACCCTGTCCTTAGGGGCCTAAATGCAGCCCTAAAGAAGAACCTACCAATCCTTTACAGCAATGATAAAATGGTTGAGGTTTTCAAAAACCCCCCGATGGCAGCTTTCAAGCGCCCTAGAAACCTTAAGGACATGGTGGTAAGAACCAAACTAAAGAACCCTCTGCCTAATGGTGGCTTTAGAACTTGTTCTGACACCAGATGTCTGTTGTGCAAACACAGCTCTGATGCAGACGACTTCTCTAGCCCCATTACTGGCCGTACTTACAAAATTTTCGCAAATACTTCTTGTCGTACGGACAATTGTGTATATCTCATCAATTGTAAATTTTGTCAGAAACAATACGTAGGGGAAACAGGAGACCTCCGCAGGCGCATCAATAATCATCGTTCCACCATCAAAACTAAGAAAATTAAAGAACCCGTCGGGGAACATTTTAATTTAGATGATCACAAATGGGAGGACATGATGGTTTTGGTCATTGATCACAACCCTAACTGGACAGATGCGGAGAGAAAAAATAAAGAAAAATTTTGGATGCATAGACTGAAGTCATTCCGCCCTGACGGCATTAACAAATTAAGTGACTTCACCAAAATGAACATCAACTAAGTACTGATTTGTTTTCGTAGCAATATCACCATCTTCATCTTTTTCGGTCCATGTACAAACTATTAATCATGTTATTTATTCAAATTATTAGCTATTCCCTTAATCGGTTTTGTTCTTTTGCTTTATTTCACTTCCATTAGTTTTTACATTCATGATTATTTATGTGGTCTTTTACAGGGCCAATCTTCCCTACAAACTTTCACTACGAATTATCTTACTTGTACAACTTAATTAACAGCAACCCCCAATTAGCAAGTTAATTCGTTCGCTTTATCTTTCAGCACTTCTTCACAGACCGTCCGCTGCGTCGGACGGGATTTTTCTTTCTCGGGCTCGAATTCTTAAATATAAAGATGTAGCTGCCACGTGTTGATCCGGTGTTTAAACATTATCTAGTTTTTATATATTATTTAGTTTAGTTTAGTGCTAGTTTTGTAGATGTTTTTCTTCTTTCTTATGTAGTTTTTATTTTGTTGTCCTGAAGAAGGGACGGGTTGTCCCGAAAATTTGACAATATTTTACTTTATTGTTCGTGTCGTTGGTTATTTTTAGTGCTTTTTTATATCTCATCTTATAACCTTGTATCTTTTGATCCGACACTTTAGATAACGAGTGTTGTTGGTTTGCTAGTGCTTCTTATATATATATATATATATATATATATATATATATATATATATATATATATATATATATATATATATATATATATATATGTCGCTTGATAGTCCTCGGGAAAACAAAACACTTAGTAGGTTAGTTACTGACTCACTCCGGAAATATTTTGGGTTGATCAATCTCATAGACGGCTTGGCTTCGCCTCGCCATCTATGAGATTGATCAACCCAATATATTTCCGTAGTGAGTCAGTAACTAACCTAATAAGTAAAAACAATATATATATATATATATATATATATATATATATATATATATATATATATATATATAAATATATATATATATATATATATATATATATATATATATATATATATATATATATATATAGAGTTATAGTAAATATTAAATTTTAAAAGCTTGCTTTTATATTGGAACAAAGTAATAGCACTTCATCTTTTTCTATTCTTTATTTTGATACAATTGGAAAAAAATCACAGATGTTATAAATAAGAATAATGGTCAATGCAAATATTTCTGCAATATATGCAAATACAATATAATGCATATAAATAAAATAAATAAATAAATAAAATATAATGCAAATACATATTAATCAGTTATCAAGGTAAATATCTAGTAAATGATCCGAGAGTATCTTTATGTTGCTAGAACCATAATGACGTAATAATTGATTGATGAATCTTTTTCCTGTACTTTTCCGCTTTAAAGAGATTGTTTTGAATATAAAACAGTTTCTTGATATTCTATATCAAATCATGGGAAAAGTAATATCGATACATTTATTGAATTCGACATCATCTTAAAGAGGAGGTTAAGAACTTGTTTAATGTCGTTTTTGAAGAGACTGTAGACATTCTACATATATTTCATCAGTCAAAAATGGACAAAACAAAGCTACTTATATGAAGCATTATTAAAAAAAAATTATATCCTTAATTTCATAAACCTGTAGGCACCTGTCAATTACTAGATCTTGACCTTACAATGAAAAATAAGTAACAATTCAACTCAAAAGCTTTCATCAAATACAATGCTACAAACATTGAGAGGGCTGGATAGTCATTTTGGAGTAAATCAATCTTTCAAAAGCCTTGTAAAGGCATAAAAATAAAAATATTTAAATTATAAAGGCAATATTTTCCTTTCCAGTAAATGATTTCGGCTAAAAAATCATATCTTAAGTTTTATGGTTGATATGCGGGACAATTTCTTGACCACCAAGCCTCCTTAATATCAAAATGTCTAACAACGTGTCTTACAAAGCTGCAATTACAGTAATAGGATTGTATGGTCGTGGTCATATTTACACTTTATTTATCTTTCTGACTAAAAGTGTTTTGTACAATGTATACAGATTTTTAAAAAAAAATTTCGATGTTTAAAGCTAAATCATTTGGATTTTTTTTTTAACAAATGGTAGGTTATGACTGACGATATATCTAAAAATGTTAGGCTGATCTTTGGAATAATAAATTAACATAAATCTGTCTCGAAAATTTCGAAATGTTTATAATATATAAAAAAAGTTTAAGGCACCTCAGCATCTTCAGAAAAAATATTGTATTTGTTTAGAGGTGTGTCAGCGTCTTTTGATATAAATGTTGGCTTCAAATTTAATTTTAAAAAGATATTTTCATCCGAACCTTTCCATCTCGTTATATCCCATATAGTTGATAAAGTTATCTGCCTAATCATTTCATTTGCTAAACAGTTTTTGCAGGACTTAAACCAGTCTAAGAAGCTATACCTTTTGTGCATATGAAATTCAGGTTTCTTTAAAGTGATAGCTACTAATGATTGAAGGTATACATCAATATATCCAAATTCTTTGCCTCTGATTAAAAATTTTTTATCATGTTCAAATGGTATGTTCAGTTTTTTATGATATAAATGTAATAATAAAAACTTCATTTTAACTTTTCCGAGAGTATAGAGATATTCAAAAAACAATTTCACTTTTTTAAAATAAGATATCAATTTACAACAAATTCTGCCTGAAGTCTTATCAAAAGGCGTAAAACGCATTTTGAACGAATTTGTATATGTATAAAACCTATCTATACACCTATATTTTCGAAGTCCTTGTAATATTGAATCATACAGAACAATAGTTGCATTTGATAGGGCATGGGGGTTCTCGCTAGCATTTGGAATATTCAAAGATATCGGTGTGTCGATTAAATAGTCTTTAAGATAGTTTATATTTCTAAAAATATTCATTTCATATATCATAGAATTAGTTTTCAGTTTGACTCCGGAAATTTTAAGATACTGATGCGTTATAAGCAAGCTTTCTTTTTCCATGCTAAATGCACATAACCCCATTCGGCGAATACTCCTATAGTTTTTCATCCGAAACTTACATTTGCGTTCCACTGAATGTTTCGGGGGGGAAAATAGGTTTAAAGTGCCATAAAATTTTTAAAAAGAGTGCAGTTATCGTCTCTCTATTTGTTTTATCATATTTTTGTAGAAGTTGAAATCGGAGGGGAAATTTTTCAAAGTGGTTGAAAAAATGTAGTAACATTGCAATAGTTAAATTATTCTTATCAACACAATTTCGATCAAATTTGTTTTCTATTTCGATCAACAGATCTACTAATCCTTTTGCTGCTACTTTCTGAGTAAAACTTAACGAATCTGAAGCATTATTGCAAAGTTCTCGAACTTTTATCTTCCTAATCAAGCGAGTTTTTCTCACTAAGTAGGATGAGATTGCATTGTAACTATCTGATGCAAAATTATTTTCGATCCATGTTTTATGGACGGTTGAGCTTATTTTTAAAGTAGACATCTTTACTTTTCTCCTTTTGTCTTTTTCTTCAAAACATGGGGCACTATCAACTAACAATTCAATAAGATTTCTACCATCCCGAGTAGTTGTCGAACAGGACATTCCTAATTTTAATAGTAACTGAAACGCTAATTTATTTCCTCCAATTATCGACCGTTGGAGAAAGTTGTATCCTTTAGAGTCCATACATAGATCTAATGATTTTGCAAATATGTGGAATTTATTAAAATCAAACAGGCGTAAAGTCCAAAAGGTCCTTGTCTCGTCTTGAACTATATCATGCAGGACCGCTTCACTTGTGATGTTAGAGCAATTGTAGCTCATGTCAGGGAGAAACCTAAATAATATCGGGTTTATTTTCGGGTGTTTAAATAAATTTTTTAGTGATGCCACACCGTTTTTATACATATATTGGCTATACTCGAGCGGAAAGTTATGAAAAACTATACCTAATAGGTGAGCACTATTTTTCTGTAAACTAATTTTTATATATATTTCAATATTTTGTCTAACAAAACGTCTATGCGCGAAAGTACTTTTGAGAATTAGATATACGATGTATTCATGGGGAATGAAAATCTTTGATCTTTTAACATCGCAATCTAAATCTGTATATAAGAGATAAATGTTACAAACAGCAGTTTTTACAACATCATTGTAGATAACTGGTGTGTTTATAAATGCAGCATTTAAAATAGAATAGTCAACAATGCCCAAATAAGCAATGTTAGAAAAGTGTTTGTAATAGAAGTTAAACATGTTTATATTACCATTTTCACATGCGTAGTGTAATGGTGTTTTATTACGTGTGTCTCTAAAAACAGCTTCTTCTTGTAATTTATTTTTAAGATGAACTTCTTGAAATTCATTCTTGTCAATGATCTCTATTGTTGATTCGTCATAATACCGAACACTCATAGCTACATAATGACTAATAGATCTATTTTGATTGTCAAATACAGACTCAGGATATCGAGAAAGCAAATCAGATAGAATTTTATGTTGTCTACATATTGCTGCAGAGTGTAAAGGGGTAGATCCATTAAAAGATCTTTCATCAAATGTAGCGCCATTTCTTTCTAACAAATCTATCATATCTCTATTTCCAGCACAGCATGCATAGTGTACAGGGGTGGCCCCATTAATATCCCTTACTGTCCAATTCCATAAATTGTGCGCCAGACCTAATTCAAATGTTTCTCTTTCCCAGTTATAGGCAATGTAGTGAGATAACGTTACATTGTAAGGACACATGTTTTCTATATACTCTTTTCTTTCCTTTTGACTTAAATCTAACTTTTGTTCTCTTTTCTTACGGTACAGACATCTATCGAATTTACTTATACCCTCCTGCATTAAAATATTGAATATTTCTAACCTTTTGAATTTAAGCGCTGTAAAAACAGGTGTTCTACCACCAGATTCTCGACACCTCAATGCACCATTGCTACTCTTTAACAGTCGCTTAACGACTTCTGTGTGGCCGTTTTGTATTGCGATTTCTAAAGCCGGTTCACATCTTAAAAAGCGACGATCATCCAAAAATATGTAATTAAACAACTTTAAATTCTTTCTTGAATTAATAGCTTGTAGTCTAGTTTGATACAATTGTGTCCAATATTGTGAAGAGTTACAAGAAAGACATATATCTTTTGTGCCATGATACAAAAGTAGGTCAACAATATCAAGATATCCATTTTTGGCAGATAAATAAAGAGCCTGATTTAAGCTGGGGAGCCAATCAGACTTGAACCTTAAAAACATTTCCTGTACTAATCGTGTATGACCATTTTCAACTGCCAAAAGAAATGAATTCGAACCAAATGACGTTTGGTGAGATATGTTAACGTTGTGCTGTAGAAGAGTCAGCACGGTTTCAATATGACCATTCTGAGCTGCAATATTCAATAAACTGTATTCCCAGAATGCAAAGGTTTTGCAAAATTTCAACATTTCAACAGTTTCATTGATAAATCTTGGACCTAACCGAGTAAAATTTACATTTGCATTGCGGTCAAGAAGTGCTTCTAAAGCCTTATGATTTCCAAAGGCAGCGGCAACGTACGAAGCGGTTACATTTCCTTGGTCTGTTTCATCTATTGGTCGACATGAAAACAAGTCCAAGAGGAGTGACATTGCATCATATGAATTTATTTTAGCTGCTGCTTGATGAATTATGTATGCTCCTGAAAATTCGTTGATAAGCTTTTTACCATATTGTAAAAACGTTTTTTGCAGTTTCTTGTCCTTGGAACATGCTGCGTAAGCTGCAAGGTCAACTAAGTTTATGTTTGTAAATGTCTTATACACACTTACAGATTTCAGCAAGTATTTTGCAAACAAAAAACATCCTTCTTTCTTGGATATATAAAATTGATTAGTCTTTTTGCTATCGTCTGTTAGATACGCTGCCAATGTTTTGTGAATAAGAGATATTTTGCCATTAACTTGGCGAATAAAATGATTAAGTTTCTTGCCTATAATTGACAAAACATCCGCTATTTCTTCACTTTTAAGATCTGCAATCTCTAAAAGCTCTTCGACAAATAATGGTTCCATTGTAGTGCATAAAACTTGAAATATCTTTGTAACAGTTTTAAAAATATGTTGATCGTGAAATATTCTCTTTAATTGGTCATCAAATAAATCTTCAAATGTTGTATAACTGTCTAAAATAGGAACATCGTGTTCTAACCATTCCGTCAAAGCGTTTGTTAAAAGTAATATATTCCCTTTCGTATATTTCACAACTGTTGATAGTGCTGTTTCTATATCGGGAGTATGAAACAACTCTGCAATGCGTTTTTTCTGATCAGGAGACAACTCTTTGCTATTTATGATTTTCTGGGCATCCTTCATGTTATTGGGATCAGAAGGATTTTTTTCAATCACAACTAGTCGGGTTTGGACACTAGTTATATCAGAGGTATTTCTAGATGTAATGAAAAACTTAACATTTTTCGGGAAATAACGCAAACGTGTCAAGAGTAGATTGAAAATATTTCGGTTACCATGCTCAATACATTCATCTAAAGCATCTATTAATACAATATAAATTGTGTTACCCATGTCTAAATCATTAAGTGCCTTAAGAACTAAAACGTCAAGGCAGCTCTCTGGATCTTTTACACAACCGTCATTTTCAAAATATGTTTGGAATCTTGAATTTTGTTGCAATGTGTAAAGAAAGCCCGGTATTCGTTTGGAAAAACCACCAGCTAAATTCTTTACGAAATTACCCGGGGAAAGAGTCTTTTGTGAATAAAAATTACAAAGGTGATATCCAACAATATGTTGATAAATCCAATTTCCAGGGAAACGTTTATCACTCTGACAAATTAAATGAGCTACAATAGCTGACTTTCCATACCCCATTTCTGCCAATAATAACACACCACGCTTTGAGAAGAACATCTTTTCATCTAGTTCGTTCAAGAGCCATTCCCGACCTACAAGTTTGTCATGCTGTGATCGATAGAAGTCCAAGTCAATATCCATGGTGAAAGGATGTTCATAGGTTGCATTTTTGCATGGAAGCATTCCGTTCTCTAAAAAATGGACATTTAACCTTTAAAAACCAATCATGAGGTAGTCATTGTTAAATAAAGTTATATGATGTTTTTAACGATAACAAATCAATTTCAAACGTAGGCCTTACCATTCATTATATCCTTGATTTTATAAAATCCAAATTGAATTAAAAGAATTACAAATATTACGAAAATTGAGACTCCAGCTTTAATAAAACTGTATCCTGTTTGCTCTTTTATCCCCTCTTTTTCTTCCTTGATACTCAAATAATCATTTAAATCCATTATAGTTAGCTGTCTGATGTTTTTAAAGACATTGCGTAATTCAATGTCTGTATAAATATGATCTCCATTCAATTTAAGTTCCTTTAAATTAGTTACGGTTTTTAAAATACATTCAAACCCATTCAACGAGGAGTGTTGAAAAAAGTTTAGAAGTATTGATACTGCATTTCCTAATTGCTTTTTAGACATTTTGAATTTTTCAGTATGAGCGAAATCGACATTTCGAACTTTACGAACTGCATCTAAAAGTTTCAAATCTTTGCCGATTTCAAAATATCGACAATTCTGCAATGCGGACAACATATTGTGAATGTCATACGTAAATTTTCTTGCATCGCGAACATATATACGACAAAGTTCTAATGTTGCGTTTTCAAAGTCTCTTCCAGACAATGTTGATACTTCGATATGCTGCCACTGCACTTTATTCTTGTGAGACTTACACCGCATGAATTTTTCTGCCTCTCGTTTCCATTCAGTGCAAGTGGTGCACCATTTTGTTGGTTGGCATTGTTTGCTACAATACTGAGTACAAGCTCCGGTTGAACAAATTTTTCTTTTTAAACGGTCATACAAGTCTTCAAAACACTGATCTACGTAAGTCTTGAGACCCTCAGTTGAGATCCTAAGTGCATAAGTTAAGATCTGAAAATTTTTTACCTTCTGTGTACAAGTCTCCATTTTAACTAGGAACAAAATGTCAACACCGCAAATTAACCTAAGAAAGCTGTACACGTGACAATATATTTTAATCCTGTTTATCCAGTTTTCAGAAGTTATTTCACAGTGCGGTGGTTCTTAGTTCACTAAAACTTTGTATATTGTTTTGACATTGAATATAGAAATCATATCCATTGGTGTCTAATCCATGCGATTTGAAATTTCGATTACTTTTCCTGTACGTAATGAACCGGAACAACTCATTCCTTATGCTTTCTATTTAAATCGATATCAAGTGCATGCTTGTATTCTATAGAACACAAGAAAGCATATATTGACGCAAGCGTCAAATGGGTCGCAGAAAAAAATTATTGTATGAATCATCATTGTTTACATAAAAACATACCAAAGAGAAGAAAATAACGAGTTGGTTTACTAATTTTAATGGTAAATTTTAATATATTTTCAGCAACACGTTTTGAAGTTTAACATTTTACTATTATTATTAAGAATCGAGTACGTTAGCATTTCTTATGGTAATTGTATATATATTGCCATAGTATGAAGTATAGGAGAACACTTTTACTTATTAGGTTTGTTACTGACTGTGTACAGAAATTTGTGGGGTCGGTAAAGTCCACAGAAAGCGAGGCGGAGCCGAGCCTTCTATGGACTTTACCGATCCCACAAATTTCTGTACACAGTCAGTAACAAACCTAATAAGTGTTTTGTTTTGTCGAGGACCTAAAGTTTGATATGTAAACAAACAGAAGATAATACATAATATTAAAATTCATAGCTTAATTCTCTAATTTTTTTACCATTCTCGTCAGTCGTCTGTGCAAACCTGGATGCAATATTGTAGGATCATAATATTACGTCACGGGCAAACGGGGGTCACTCTAAATATTTTGGGGCTTAATTTAAATCAAAGGTATGGTTGAACATTTGTGTAAAAAGTCAGCTTAAATAATGTTACGTCCGCCATGTTGCCGTATAAATTTTGACGCTCGCCGTGTAAAGAAATTTGTAAGGCAATCACGTGACGCTATTCATCCAACGACGTCGAGACAAATCCAGTCCGAGGCAAAACAAATTGATTTGTATGTATTCTAATACAAAGTTCAACTCATCATTATTCTCTTAGAGATTATGTATTTCAAATCATTTCTTTTTTTTTTGTTGCATTGTATTGAATTAAAAATATATGCATTAGGTTATATGATTTCATAATAAAATAGAAATGAATTATTTTACAGGTACGTGTAAGATCATATGCTCATCCGGTAGAAACTGCACAATTTTAAGGGTAAAAATTAAGCTGGATAATTTTTTTTCCTTAATGGAATTATAAATCTTATCTATACTTCAGTTTATAGAGATAATCATGTGTAATTAATTGCATGAGGTTCTCAAAAGTATTTTAAAAATAAGGTCAGCTCAAATTTTCAGGTCTTTCATATTTTTGCGTAAATAATTGATATTTCATGAATCAAATATATCATTTATATAAAATTTCATGTCATTCAGGTCTTCAGTATTTCAGGTCTTTAAGTATACCGATCCCGATACATTGTTTTGATAAGAATGAAAAACTCCGAAATTTTCCGAATAGATTAATATAGTCTCGATAAAAACGCCCCTAACACGACAGAGTATGACCTACTATATATTTACAAGTAAAACAAAAAATGTGTAATATTTTTTAAAGGAATAAAACATATTTTACATGCAAATTTACTTTAAATTCATTAAAAAAAATAAGCATTATATTAATTCTACAAAAAAAAACTATCCCGCAGAAATGCAGTTACAATATCTTAATGTATATCAAATAACGGACCGCCTTTTGGCGGCCTGTAATAAAGAAAAGTTTAGCCATTCGTATTTAAAACCAAAAGAACTATACCACTCAAACCACAGTTTCTCTTGGTTTGTTTGAACAAATTGTATAACAAAGAAGTGATTTTGATCGATGTTTGTAGTGGATAAACGATGCATCTCTATTTTGAGTTTAGTGTACCACAAAACTGCATGCCTGGTTTGTACTTTTAAGTGGGCTTAAACAATATGAAACAATACTTTTTCAACCGGACATAGACACTTTTAAAGTCAGAATAACAAATATTTAAAGATCATTGATCAGTTTTTGACATAAAAGAGAAAGTGAAAAATGAGATATTTTTATGGCTTTATGTATTATTTTGAATTATCATATTTTTTCAAAGACTTCTAGATTTATGTTTATAGATTGGCATAAAAGAAACATATTAAACAATTATTTAATGGTCGTCTTCATTTTAGAATTTCTAGCGTTTTTCTGAGAGTAATGATACTTCAAATGTCAAACATTGTGTATTGCTTTAAAAAACAAATATCATGTACAGAAAGATACTCTTCAATTAATTTAATTTTTTTCAAGTGATTTGGATTGATCCCACTTTTATTATACTTTCATGTCAAATACTGAAATCTGATTGGTTTAGACGCAGTTGATAATCCCTTCTATTACCCTCAGCGTTAGCAACACGCTTGGCAACGGGAAACACAACAAATTGTTACATTCGTGTAAATTATGCGCGTACGGTTTGCCGTAGAATTCATTTCTACATAAAAGCACTAAAACTTTCTCTAAAAATAAGACATTCAGTATGATAAAATATATAGTGCCTGTTTGGGAGGGTAACAGTTGAAATTGACACCCTTCGAAAACCATTGTCAACAAACGCTTGTTATCCTCCCAAACAGGCACTATTTATATATTGGTACAGTGTAAAATTTGCCTTCGATCGCGTGCGCTTGAAATTGAAATAACATGTTGTACTTTTCTATCTATGTTAATCATTTGTAGAAACCATTAAGTGTTGACTTAGGATTAAGATATCGAAGCATGATCAAATGTTTTTCAGTTCTTTATACGAAGTAAATTAATAGAAAAATAAGCACTTTTTGCGAAAACCAAATAACACAAAACGGCAGTTATAATCTTTTAATGTTATGCTATAAGTCTGCCACAGTAGGATTACCTTTTTAGGATTTCTGCATTGGTTATTCTATTCTTAGTGTCCAATCAAACTACTGTCGTTTAGATCACCATATGCACTATCCGTATTGATAAATACAGTCTATAGTGTGTTAATTGTTTAAAAGGCTACCATTATATAAATAGTGCCTGTTTGGGACGGTCACAGTTGAAATTGAAACCCCGAGAAAACCATTGGCAACCGACGCGAAGCGTTATCTTATCATACTGAATGTCTTAATTTAAGGAAAACTTTACTGCTTTTAAATTTTCTCACGTGAAACTCTTAATGAACCGTACGCGCTTTATGCGCATGTAACAATTCGTAGTGTTATCCGTTGCTAAGCCTGTTGGTAACGCTGAGGATAATAAAGCGGATTATAAACTGCATCTTAATCAATCAGATTTAGGTATTTAACACAAAAGTATAATTATCAAAATTTGCAGTTCTGAATGAAGCAGTCAGTAGATGTAGGGTTGAGCCGCACCAATACAACACCCAGAGTGACAATTACATTACTTTATAAACTTTTGTGTTTTCTTGTGGTTCTAAACATACTTGTTGTTAAAAATGTACTCTAGTTGTTTTATCATTAACCCAGAAACTTTAATGATAGGTTATGCTCATTTTAAAATAATGCAATCAAAAATCATTGTATTATACAAATTATGATTTATCCTGGCACGTTACACTATCAATAAAAACCATAGGATCAATACCATGAATCTTTTGTTGGCATTGACTCAGAAATAAAATAGACAATAATCGGACATAATGACTTAGACAAGGATAGTGTAAAATGTTGACTCTAAACTATCCACTTTTGATGGGAGATGTTATAGCCCCATGTGTCGACTAATATTTGAATTTCGGTTTCAGGCGAGATACAAGGCTCAAAACTCTTTCTTATGTAAATAAGACTCGTGTCATGTTTACATTAAATTACCATTTAAAAAACTAAAGGATATGACATGGAACAAAAATTAAAACTGTTTAGCGTGTTTTAAGTAACTTGCAAATAAAAAAATATAAATATGAATTAAAGTTTTTTACCAATATCACAGTGTAGGAATGGAAGTGTACAGTTTTGGGTAGCGCAGTTCGTCGAAGCGAGAGAACAGTTAGTGGTGCGTATAGTACTTTCATCGTAGATTGAAAATACATAAATAACTCATATTTGGACGGACATTCTCTCAAATTGTATACGGTAGTAAACTAGAAAATGTTATTACTAGTCATTTCCATCATTAAATCATAAAGTTTCCTTTTTGAAAAAAAAATTATTGGGTCAGAACAATACAAAAATTCAATAAGAAAATGAATCACAATATCTAGAAAAGTGTTTCTCATTTTCTTTGACAAAAATAATGTTTTCCTGATATATTTACTTTGAGACAAAAAAGTTGTAATCTCTTGGTATAAAATATATGGGAATCAAATCACAGAACACGTGTAAACTCAAACACCATGTTTATCTAGAAAGTTCAACAACTAAATTAATACTACTTCGATCCCGAAGTAAATCCCGAACCCGATTACAAACAATACACTCCTCCCTTTTAAAATCTTAAATTCTTTCTTGAACTTACACAAATGATCCAAGTAACAACAAAATAACATATTTGATTTAACGTTAAACACGTAGGTTAATAAACCAAACTTTCAACATAAGAAATGTCCGAACGACACAGAGTAAAGTCAAATTCTTCAATGAGCCTACGAACAGGTTTGCGTTCACGCACTGGCCTTGGTGAGGGTATGTTCATTGACTGGTTTGCCGCCATGGATGACGTCACTCGACTGGTGGTAGACGGTGTCTTCGCAGTTTCACTAGACGGTGGTGCACTTCCTGCGTCCTTGGAAGGTTCTGCATTACCAACACTACAAAAGTTACATGTATGAAGAAAGCAATAAATTCTTTGAAATTTAAGTTTTTCTGACCATACCTCGATGATGTTTACTGTACGCGTAGCTCTTACTTGTCTGTAAGGGTAGCTCTGCTTCACAATTAAACAAGAAAATTCTATGTTTCCACTGGCGATAACTAACACTACGATTAACAAATCGAAAATAATCGTGGAACTTCTTATATTTTAGACTTAGGTACGAGGTAATGCGAGTCGATAAGTGCTTAAGCTATTTATTGAGTTTTTAACCAGTAAGGTCCAAATAGACATAATTTCCGATGTGACCTCGATCTAATCCGAAGATCATAACATGAGTCTCTGATCTGTATTCGTGCATATATATGTTCGTGTTGTTACAATACTCTCATTACGAACCGATGTCCTCTGTTGCGATTAGGAATGATAACGATAACGAATCTTTTCACGATCAAGATGGAAGATGGCTACGATTTGAGTTACGATTGGACCCCGACATGAATGTAGACCAAATGACCATATTGACTAATGTCAACAGTCCCGATCGCAACAACGGATCTCAAAATCCTTTGAGATTTGATGCGATTAAGTACTATGAATACTCTACGATTAAGAAAATGATTGTGACGATGAATGAAGTTCGTATTTTGATTTCTATATATGCTACAGGCGCATGATGCATATTAAAAAAATGATTTTTATTAATAACAGGTATAATGCACCGTATTGGTTGAACCGGTTGTAAGCTTAGGTGTTGATGGACCGATCGAGAGACGGAGAGGATCGCAAAATAGTTTTACCGCTGAGTTTCAAGTGAAACTTCCGGCTGATGCGACAGATTTAAATAGATAAAAGATGAAGGCGACGTGTACCTTTTGTATTATTAAGTATAGATGGTTTTTATTTTTTATTATAAGAAAAATTTATAACGTCAGGTGCGTGTGCTATATGCCTAGAATGTTTTGTCTGGAGCACAGTACTTGCATTTCAGCAGTTTTTTAAGCAATTAACACTTGTTTGCGTGAACGTTGCAGAGTAGACATTTTATTGTTTCGCAAAAAAAAAGAGGAAATGTTGTTAATGAAATAATATTTACTTACAGAAACCCTGATGTTTGTAGTTCATACCCGAAGGTCATATTGATTACCATAACAATGTTGTAACACACATTAAAAGATTCAATATGTTTTTCTTATATTCATCTTTGTAAAATATGCATTCGGAATTCTTGCACTTTCTATCTGCTACCCCCATCCCCATTTTGGAAAAGAATGCAAGGTATCTGAAAAATTAGTTTTACTTGATTTCACGATGAACCCCCCCCACCCCCCACCCCCCCCCCCCTCCACCTCCAAAGGATTGTTGCATAATGAATACCATTCCTGTATTTGCTTTGCGTAACATTGAAAAATGCATGCAAATTATTTTTCTTTATTATCCATTATCTTAACTATCGTATAACAATAATCATCAACAACGCTCGGAATATACTATTTGCATCAGTATGTTAACCTGCAAGGCGTAAGGGTGTCAAACTTAATTCCCCTTAAGAATCACCCCAATACATATACATTAGATAGAAAACATGTAAGTTACATCACAAGCATATTGAAATTACTCAAATTCATGAAAGACAAGTGCACAATTCTGAGGTAATCTAATTCTCTCTAAACACCAAATGACAGCAAGCACCTAAATTAGGGATTCGCTTTACTCGTAACACCCTTTGCGCCTTATAATGTTGCTCAAATTATCCATGGTGATTCCACAAATTGGGTTGTTTTACTTATTTTTTATGGGGGGGGGGGTTGCAACAACAATGTTTGTTTTTCGTCAATGAGAAATTATTTTAAAATTGTTCATTCATACCATTGCCATTCTGTTTAGTTAACTTACCATCCGAAACCAATATTTCTCCAAAGCAAACTTCACAATGCTTTGAACTGAACTACCCTTATATCAAAATTAGACTGGGTTTTTTTCGCTACATACAGTATGAAATAATCACATCTCGTGATATTATGGTGATTTTTTTTCTACTTTTATTTGCAATAGCATCAGACACAAGGTCAGGTTTTTCTCTTGAGATATATATCTACCTTTACCTCTCCTCGATTCAGTGATGATGATTGTATTTTGCACCATAATGGTGATTTTAATCTTGAAGTGTGACCCTGAATATTGATAATCAATTGAAAATGTTTACTTAAGAATCATATTGCATAAAGAATATGTATAACTTTTATACTTTTGTCAGTTTATTGCCGTAACATATTGAATTGTTTCAGAATCTTATTAAATCCATTAACCAATTCATTTGATTGAAATTACACTGACTGTCTTCGACTGAACGCAGAGCTACGTGTTCGATTTGTTTACTCGCTTCGACGAACAGCGCTACCCAAAACGGTACACTTCCGTTCCTACACTTTGAATATGCAACCGAAGTAGACAATAATTTTAAACAAGCCAAGTTTAAGCAACAAAAAAAAATTGTTTGCGCTATCTCTCGCTTTTAACCTGGAATATAAAAAATCATACAAGAAATATCTTAGTATTAGCATTATAAGCCATAAAAATTGATAAATAAAATTTGAAAATATTTAGTTAAACCCATTAAAAAGATATTGATTCAATAAGTTAATTGAAACTTAAATCTATTCATATTATGATGAATTTATACAATTTATTCTCTTTTGGTTACTCCGTAGAAGATGATAACCAACGATTGTAATTGTCAACATTGTAAACATGTGTGAACATTAACTGTCACTCCTTTAAATAAGAAAGTTAATCATCTGTTTATGTCTAAATAAACTTTACGCTTACAATGATCAATACTAAACGTTCAATCAGTTATAGAACATTCTGTAATTTGAAAAAAACCCCATATATTTACATATTTTTTGGACATAAATTTTAGAATGAGCAAAATATCTTAATATAAAATTTGAATAATATAAAGAGAAGTAAATGTGAAGCTTGTGGCGATGACTGTTGTTTTGACTTTACATAGTGAAATTGTAAAATAACACGAAAAGTAAAGTCGGTGGATTGGACATACATATGTACGATACACCGGTAAGTTTCTGACATGGGATGGTGCAACAGGCACACGGTACGGAAGGGGGTCTAAAAATCTAAAAAAAATCATGAAAAATGGGAGAAAAAAATGAAATGGTCCAAATCTCAAAAAATAACCACTGTGTAGAAAATTTTACAAATTCTGACTAGTAATTTTTCTTAGAAATTGGTGATTGGTCATATAAGGAGTGAGTGAAAGTATTTGTGCTGAATGGGAACTAAGGAAATTCTAGTTACATAGTTCCGAAGACACTCATCCCCTGGCTACAGTGAATTGCATAAAATCTATCTCCTGCCACCATAGTTCATTTTTTTTTATCTGTGTAGTCTATAGTATAAACAAACTATAAAAAACTATGTTTAACGAAGTACAACTCATTTTTCTGCAATCTGTAATCTCTGCATTTGTATTTCCGTTTTCTGAAATATCACGGCTGACATCTTACAAATTGACAAATGTAAAGTCTACAAGTTTGTCGAATTTTGACATGACCATATATGGAAACAGTGACGTCACTGATTGAAAAAGGCTAGCTGCAGGTAAAGGCATGCCGTAATCGCCGGAATAGGGACGGAATAAAAAAAAATATTAGGTAGGCCTATAATCATATTATCTCTGGATAACAACATTTCATAGAGAGTATTATTTTTTGGAAAATTAAATTATAAGATTGGTTTACATTTTATCAAGAGAATGTATAAAAGATGCGACTAAAGAATTCGATCGGCTTCAGATATCCTCTTAGAAATTAGAATTGAAAAAAAATTACATCTAATGACTTTGTTTGAATACATGTATATATATATATATATATATATATATATATATATATATATATATAAGATAAGATAAGATAAGATATTCTTTATTTCCTCCACATTATTGGAGAGTATTATGATGTTTAACATGAAACTAATTAACAAAAAACATTAAGAGAAAAATAAATATAAATGCAAACATATTTACAATCAGTTCAGGAGAAAACAATATTATTTTAGATTTTTCTACAATCAATAACAAAATGATCCCACAATAAAAATACGAATTTCGATACACAAATTATAATTTTTTTCCACTTTTCAAATGTAATTTGGGCAAAACTGGTATTTGCAAAGCACCCTAATAGAGCCAAATATTGGATTTCGGTATCTTGCAAATCAAAAGAAACATATTCAAATACATCTAGAATATCTAATAAATCTTCCAAAAGTTTGTCTCTCTCATTCATAAATAATGAACAATTGAGCATAATGTGCATGTTAAAATTGTTTTCCATTCTTTTAAAATGGTTACACAATTTGGGAACCGTTTTCATAGACAATAATGCAATAAATCGATTAAAATATTTTCTTAGACCAGGGTTCTCTTTAACAACTGCCCATAAATGAATTGGCTTTAATTTACAATGAATATTTCTATATACTGACATTTCAGGAGTGCTGTACAACAATTGTTTCCATTTTGTTTCCTCTTCAATAAACACATTCTTGACAACTTGTTTTGAAAATATAGCTTTGTTGTACACACAATCTGTATTAACATTAAGAGACAAATCATACTCAATTGCTGTCTTTTGAATAGTCTTCGTAACAATATAATTATCTGAAACATCATCGGAAGATAAAAACATAAAAACTTTATTATGAACAGTGGTTTTGTCCGCTCTCTTTAGTCTACCGAGAAATAGAAGGCGGCATTTATCTATATATCCTTTTACTGACCACAGGCCCAGGTTTGATGTACAGGATAGAGAAGGTGAGTATTTCGAGAGTCCTTGCACAATTCTTGAAAAATGTCGTTGGGTGTATTCCAGTTTGGACTGGTCCTTTTTTGTGATATCAGTCCAAAGTTCACATGAATAAAGAGAAGAAGGAAGAACAATTCTTTTCCAAATTTTGGCTGACACAGCTGGGTTGATTTGGGAATTATTAACGCCAACAGGATGGAGTGAATGAATTTTACTTCTTGCATTTTTGCAAGCTCGTTCTACAAGTCTATCACTTTTCAGATTAGCCTGCAATAAGTAGCCAGCATAAATAACATCATTGCAATTGGGTATCACATTGTCAAAGAGGTGAACATCAAGTTTCAATGAAATATGTGACTGTTTGTTGAAAACAATAGAGACACTTTTATTTGGATTGTAATGTAATCTCCATTTGTAAGCATATAATTCAACAACATATAATGATTCTTGAAGAGATCGAGGCGAGTTGCTTATTAGCGCTGTGTCATCGGCAAGCAGAATCCCTGGAATATGCAAACTGCCCATCAGTATACCATTGGTAGATGTTCATAGTTCATACAATAGGTCATCAATATAAACAAGAAACATAAAAGCACTGAGCACCCTACCTTGGCCAACACCTTGAGGTATTTTAAAGAGTTCAGAATTGACTCCAGCAAAAGATACAAAACATTTGCTATCATAGTACCAATTTTTAAAAATTGTCCACAAGGTATTGTCAATTCCAAGTTCATATAACTTATACAAGAGATCATTGTGCCATATTCTATCAAAAGCCTTTTCGTTATCAAGAAATGTACAGAAAACTGGTGAACCACTACTATTATAATAACCAATGATTTCTTTTATAACATAACAGGCAGGGACAGCACCATGATCAGCTCTAAAACCAAATTGTAATGGATGTGGAAAACAGATTTGTCTATCTAATAAATCATTTTCAATATGAGACAGAATAACCTTCTCAAACAGTTTACTAAGTGCTGATGTTAGGGTTATACCTCTATAATTTGTAGGATTACTTTTATCTTTGTTTTTACCTTTGAAAACTGATATAACTTTTCCAACTTTAAACATTTCGGGAACATGAGCATGTCTAAGTATCGAGTTAAACAAAATACATAATTCATCAACAATTTTATCGCCACAAAAAATGATATGTTCGTTCGTGAGAAAATCTGGACCAGGTGCTTTTCCCTTGGATAATGATTTAATATGATGTTGAATTTCCTCGCGTGATATTGAAATTTTTGAATCTAATGTTGAGTTGAGATCATTGTCGATATCGTGCACACGCTGGTCAATATGCTGTTTAAATAACTTGTCGAATTTAGTCGGGTCCTGATTTTCCTCTGCTAGTTTTGAGTAATAGTCTTTCCACAAGTTACACATGTCAGGTATGTTGTTTGCGGACTTGCCTTGATATGATAATGAACTAGGGAGTTTAGATGAGGATCGTTTCATGTTTTTCCATGCCGTCTTGTAGAACGTTCCTAGGTCCATTTCTGTTGCCTTGTCGATATCGTCAAATACGGACTGCTGCCATTGTTTTGCCGTCTGTCGGTTTAGTCTTCGAAAGTTTTGCTTTGCTTTCTTATAGTTTAAAAACGAGTTTGCATCTCTTGATCTCGGTGACCCGTCAGCTTTCCATGATCGGCGGGCATCTCTCATGTCATAGTGAGCTTGGTCGAGACCGCTGTCTTTCCAATATGGTTTTAAGTAATGTCTAAACTTTCCGTATGGAATATGTTGGTCGGATGCTGTTAGTAGAGAAGCTGTAATTTTCATCAGATGTTGATCGATGTCATTTTTGCGGTGTGTATCTTCCTGTAATATGTACAGATAGTTGTCACACTTGTTTTTGTAGGAATTCAGATTATCGGAATTTGCAACATTCCATTTGGGTATAATTCTCGATAAATCAAAAGAAGTTTGTGTAAAAGCTTGTTCAAAGTCAATTTCTGCAAATACTGGAAAATGATCTGAAATGTTATAATTGAATTCTGAGTAAATTTCTTTATACATAATTTTCGATTTCAGCCATTCCGGTACGAAACTGTAGTCCAATAACGTTTGGGATTTTCTATCTTTTGATTGATACGAAAACACTTCATCGGATTCAAATGTATTACACAAGTTTCGTTCAATGACGCAATCAACTAGTAGTTTAGATTTCAAGCTGCTGCGTTTGTTTATTATGTCTGTATTAAAATCTCCACATATAATAAAAGGCCCGTTTTCGCATAACTCGTCATAGAGATCAAAGAGTCTGGGGCCAATTTGCTTCCGACGACACTGTTATTAGAGTATATGCAACAAATTGTTAAAGTATAGGCCTCGGCTGAATTAAGAAAATATCTCCAAATGCATCCTTATCGCTACCACAAAGTTGTGACAAGACAAGACCCCCCCCCCCCCCCACACACACACACACACATACACACCCCACGAAAAATTACACGGGGTCGGTCAGCTGAGTTGCAAAGTTATCGATAAGAAAAACAAACTATTCAGACATTGGTTTTGAGATTGTGATTAATATGAGACATAAGAAGCGACACCCTCTTTTAAAAAATGAATAAAAATTCCAAAGATAAGGTTAACTGTCTTGAAATTAAAATGTGTATAAATTATTTTAAGAAATGTTTCTTTGCATTGTCGGCAATATATAGGGAAAAAAGCCTATCATGCAGGTAAAAATTAGCATTTTTTTTATTATTTTAAGCAATTATTACGGGATATGAGTATGACGTCCTGAATGTCGGTTCAATACAGACTAACTTTGTGAAGTTGGTTGATAAAAATTTTCTGGAGAGCTATTATAATACAGCTTTACGGCCACTTGTGAACTAGCTGCAGGTCTGTAGCTCCCGGTCTGAAAAAAAAAATCAGATGGACGACCTGGGAGCTACAGTGCCTCCCATAGTAAAACTTCAATTTACGGCGCACAAAAAGATGCGCTAGTTTTTTATTATTATTGAAGATTGTATTATTATTTATTTTTCACCTACACAACAAAAAAAGTATAAATACATGTAAAATAACATAATTTTTTCCGCGAAAAATTACCAAATCTTTGCAGGTCGTTTATTCTAACTAATTCAGAAAAATAACAAGAGTAAAGCTGTCAATGTGACAGCAAAACGGGTTTTCTTTTGTGCGAACACTATCCATAATCCATTTGTCAATCCTGAATTGATAAATACTACCAATCCAAAGAAATGGGGTACTCTATACGCAATGTTTTTGCCCAAAAATAACTAAGTTCAACAGCTGATATTTTTTCATAAATTGTCAGAAATCAAAATCCTAGCAATTTGCATACCTTTTGATATATGTATAATTGATCTGCAAAAGAACAACTTCCTATCTTGAAAACTGTTCGAGGAGTTATCGGTACAATAAGGGTACCTGACAGCCACTCGCCCGCCCGCCATTTTTACTGTTTCAATAATCGGAAACCCGGTTAAGAATTCTCTCTCAAAATTCTTAGAATTAAGAAGCAATGGAGTTACATGGGACCTCACGGCGGTCTTCGAACCCCATGCCGCTCAAAATATATTTACCCACTAAGGAAATTTCTTGATCCGTCTCATTTCTAGAAAAGAGTACGCTTTAACTTTTTTTCAAGTTTAAATTACATGTCAGATTTTTTTTTAGAGAAATAAGATATTAGGCATTTGCTCTTATAATACCATGAGAATTATATTACGGAAATTAGCGCATTCGTCACATCGGCAACGATTTTTTTTCTACATGAACCTCTTCCTGTTTGGTCCAGTTTCAATCATACCTCAATTTTTTTTCCTAAAAATAATACCGGTGTTTTCGATAGAAAAGGTGTCGTTCATTAAAAGCTTATTGCAACAGTTTATCTGAATATTAAGTTTATTTTTCGTCCATTCCGGCGGTTACGGCAGTTGCCTTATAAGGTCATGTCAAACTTCGACAAACTTGTAGACTTTACATTTGTCAATTTGTATCATGTCAGATGTGCTATTGCCGAGCCTGATATTACAAATGCAGAAACTACGGATTGAAAGTGTGCAAAGTTGAAGGTTTAATTAACTAATGTAAACAATAAAGTTGCAAAATGTGCATCATGCGAAGGAACTGAGTCAAATCTTACACGTGTTTATGCCCGAGTTTTATAGATTACACGATCAGAATTACACATATTCATACTCAGGCTCACACAGCAACACGATTGCATATTCGGATTTACAAGTTTACATGTCTGGATTTTTGAACACGGTTACCCTCCATACCGCGCGGCCTGTATTGAGATATCCATATTGCGACGTACAATTTATCGAAATAAACAATAAAATAAAGTAATTCTATAAAGATTTTCTTTCACTTCCGTTTGTTCGTTTCTGGTCTTGAGACAAAAAACGTTTTCTCTACGAGATCTCAAAACAGACAAAAACTTGGACAACGAAATTTCAAGGAAAAAAAGAACAGTGTATAAAGATATGTTTACATTGTTCATTTTGATCTGGTGTAACTTCCGGTCGTCACAGGAAGTACTCAAAAAGAACTTTTTGTCGTTTTGCTTTGTTTTACGTAAAAATAATCATTTGAAAATTCCTTCACAGTATATAAATATATTCATTTTCTTTTTACCAGAGAAATGCAACTTATTTTTTTACAGATTAATACATGAGGAACGGAAGACCTTTTTGTTGCTATAGCAACAAGAGCCCAGTTATCATTTATTTTAATGATTATTATGGGAGAATATATGATAAATAGAGTTATTCAACTTATCTCTCTTAGAATGTGTTTTGTACATGTAACATAATATGAATTATGATATAGCTACTATAAAAATCTCGATGGAAATTATGTTAGATGTGATAAAGGAATTTCTATTGTTTTTATTCATATTCCGAGGGCTCATTTATTGATTAACTGATGTGTTGTTATGCTACTATTTTGTCACTGTGCCCGTATTAGATATTGAACAGTGTCCGTATTAAATATTGAACAAACCCTCAACAGGCGTATTCATATTAATAAATAAAACCTGTTACATGAGCAAGATACAGAGCTCGCAATTTTTTGTTATATAAACATATTTTGTTTACATTGGTTCAATTTACTGTAAAATAAAAGTTCTTTTTCAAGTTGATTTTTCTATCTGCTGAATAGTTTTGAACATAAATAAACGGTTCCTATCATTTTTCAGATTCATTTAAGGTCTTAACCTGGAAAACTCAGAATGAAAATAAAACATGCCCCGAGCATTGTTTACATAATAAAGAATTGTGAACTCTGTATCTCACTTAATACTCGACGACTGGCGGACACATTTTGAAATACTAAAAGAAATGCCTTACTGAAGCATTGTAAACATTAACAAGAGGCCCATGGGTCACATCGCTCACCTGAGGAACAATAGGTATGATAAAATCAGCTTAATGGAGTCATAATACAAACTATCTGGACAATGTATTATAATACATGTAGATCCTGTATAAATAAAATCCATTTTCCCCTGGATATTCTTATGTTTATAATCATTAGTCCCTTTTCTAACAAGATGATTTATAGTCATATCACATGTTGAGTATTGCAGTTCTCAAAAAGATCCTTAACAATAGTTTATATATGGGATATAAACCTACAGCAAACTTTGAACCTTCTTGTGAGGCCAAAGAATTGTCCTGGGGCCAAAGTCTTAACAATTATAAAGAATCATCTGGCTGATTAGTTTGTGAGAAGAAGATTTTAAAAGATTTACTCTATATATTCCTATGTAAAACTTCGACCTCCCATTGTGGCCCCACCCTACCCCCGGGGGTCATGAATTTCACAACTTTGAATCTACACTTCTTGAGGATGCTTCCACGCAAGTTTCAGTTTTCCTGGCTGATGAGTTTCTGAGAAGAAGATTTTTAAAGATTTACTCTATATATTCCTATGTAAAACTTCGACCCCCCATTGTGGCCCCACCCTACCCCCGGGGGTCATGATTTTCACAACTTGGAATCTACACTACTTGAGGATGCTTCCACACAAGTGTCAGCTTTCCTGGCTGATTAGTTTCTGAGAAGAAGATTTTTAAAGATTTACTCTATATATTCCTATGTAAAATTTCGACCCCCATTGTGGCCCCACCCTACCCCCGGGGGTCATAAATTTCACAACTTTGAATTTAAACTACCTGAGGATGCTTTCACACAAGTTTCAGATCTCCTGGCATTGTGGTTCTTGAGAAGAAGATTTTTGAAAATTTCTCGAAATTTTTCATCAATTTCTATATTGAACTGAATAAAGATAAATCAAGTTTGAAGAATTAAAAAAGAGAAAACATATTAGAGCAATGTTATATTTATGATTATTAGGCAATACATATATAGAAACAAATGTTTTAAAAGTAACTTATCAGTACTCCACAAAATAAAATCATATATTAATGGAAAAGAATAAACTGCAAGTGTGGTAAAAAAATCAATACACACGTGAATGATGGATAACTTTATTAAAATAATTCTCTCTCTCTCTTTCTCTCTCTCTCTCTCTCTCTCTCTCTCTCTCTCTCTCTCTCTCTCTCTCTCTCCATAAGATAGTTCTATCAATATATGTCATTTATCTTAATCGTTTAATATTTTGTCAGTCTAGATGTTGCATGAAATAAAAAAAATCAATACACACGTGAATGATGGATAACTTTATTAAAATAATTCTCTCTCTCTCTCTCTCTCTCTCTCTCTCTCTCTCTCTCTCTCTCTCTCTACGTAAGATAGTTCTATCAATATATGTCATTTATCTTAATCGTTTAATATTTTTCAGTCTAGATGTTGCATGAAATAAGCTATATACACACATATTATGTTTCAATTAAAAAAAATTCAATTCAATTTTTTCTAATCTTTGTGACATTTATAGAAAGGTTTGAGCATGTATGAGATAATAAGCTTTCTCTATCGTATATACAGAAATAAAATTATATATAAGTAAAAAAGATTCACTTAGACACTAAAAAAGCGTTTTGAAATGTACATATATCATATGTATCAATGTTGAAATAGCCAATCATTCTGATTTATCTTATCGTCTTGGTAAAAATATTCTAAAAGAATCGTTTTATACACAGATGTACATATACAACGTTTTTCATCATCAGCATTTTTCAAAAGCTAGTACATCTTATCTTTTGATTTTTTTATGACAATTCCAAAAATAAATTTAAAAAATCATAACACATCAATAAATATAGAATAAAAATCCCACAGAACTGCTTATCAGTCTCTAATTGCCTTTATTCAAATATAAAACGATGCAAGACATTCAGTTTGAAAAAAAAAATGTTGACCTATATATTTGTTACGTGTGATTTAAAATTGAAAAAGGTTTGTGGGGAGAAGATTTTTTCAATATATTTCTGCATTTTATACAATTACTTATTTTGTATTCAGTATTTAATTGTGAACTATACGTGTTATAATCTTCAAAATTCTGCAGATTGTACATTAGAGTCAAATCTTTAAAACTACTGTAATCGCTTAATAGTCAATCAATTGTAATGATAAGATTATTCACAATGCAATATGCACTGTGATAATCTAGTCATGCATTAGACTTTTAATTAAACGTGAGAAATTGATATCCACGTTATATCACGAGAATTAATTTTAAAATCTCGCTTTTATTTTTTTTAGACAGATGTAACACTATGTAAAATGATAATTAAAACATGCGATTGATTTAGATCACCGGCTATACTGTTATCGGATATCTCGAATTCACTGTCTGCACATTTAGACATAAAAGTAATAGCAATCACTTTTAATCTACTTTGATTAAAATTGCATTTAAATCATTTGGGGAGTACTATTGTTATTTTTAAACTTTATTATATTTCTTCTTTTGTTTTCATTTTCAATAACTTATGGCAAGCGTTTAACATCAGTCTGATTAAAAATGTTTGACTATTTATCAATTTAAGTAAACTTTAGAAGCTGTCAATGAAAGACCAATATTACTATGTATTCTAAAATATATACATGTACAGAGCATTTACAATTAAATTTGATCACAGGTTCTTCTCCATGACTTGAGAATAACAACAAATAAATATGTACCTTCGTTTTTGAAAGATGATTAATGTATAGAAACATTTTGAAAGCTACTTTTTATTGTCATGACGGCTTTACTTTTTTCTGGTGGATCTCATTTATTGCGTATTACACATGTATGCGTTTGATACTCAGCTCTACATACGTACACATTACGTAAAAATATTAAATTTTGCATTAAAAACTATACTATTTTCTTCGTATTAAGACGTCATTATGCAAATTTCGGTTTTAGGAACAAAGTAAAAAACATAACCATACAAAAGTCGGTTTCATGAACATTGATTGTGATTGTATAGCATTTATGTTTTGTTATCATGGTTTTAATATTGTTTTAGGAGACAAATTAAATTCGTATATGAAATTTTTATTGCTATTACAATTTAAACCTTTAAGTGATATTACAATTCTAATCTTTATATTTAAATTGTGAAATTGTTGAACATGAATGGCGACACACAATACTGTATTTTTAATTATAATTAAAACATAACTTGTCCTTAATTAAAATAATTGTGACACAACTTACAGTGATACAATGTACTTCTGAAGAAGAATTGTTGAAATGGGTGCATTTAGAAATAATTCTTACATTGTTTAAGATTTAAGTAAGTATTAAAAACACTAACTCATATATAAACAAATCAATTCCATCCAACCAGACTCAACCATAACAAAAACACGAATCAAGCGTCGCAAGTACACCAAAAATAAGAGGCCATGGAATCAAATTCTACGATTACCTTCACTGCTTTATCATTTTTTCAACTAATAATGTCTCGCTATTTATTATCAATAACAATATTATTTATATGTGATGTTGAAATCATTATGATATCATCAAACTGAATGAAACATCTTTCGTTGTTTTTTGGACGGATTGGCCAAAAAAGTACAGCAACCGCAAAATATTGTTGTAAACAAATTATAACAATAACCCAAACAAATGAAAGCCCCTTACCTTAAAACAACACCGTTCACTTCAGTTTTGTTATGCTTTCGGGAAAAGGGGAACAACTGAGAAAAAAAAATTACCACAATAAATAAAAAAATATCTTTTCTGAAATTTTTAGCGTTCCTTATCCCCTATGAAGATCTGCATTTTTGAACATACAGAAAGTACCTGAATTAATATAGCTAGAAATCAACATCAACCATGTTTTGATTAGCGTTTTCCATAAAATGAGTGAACTGTAATCAAATTCAAACCTTCGGTGCTTGCGATTTTATATTCTTGCGCTTTGTTGCAAAATGGTTGAATCGCAAAAATAAGAAAACGCGTTAAATAGGAAATATACAATAAAGGGATCAACTGACCTTAGTGAGCACTAGAACATTTCATTTGATAAATCTTACCAGCGTTCGAGAATGCTAGATGGGAAACAAATGTACCATGAGCTTCGCCTTAATTTAAAAGATATGAATAATTAAACTATAAACTATTATGTTATGAAGAGAATTTGAAGTATTTTACCTTTTAAGTTAGGATATTTTATATGTTTTTTAATAGAGCTCTTCTTCTTAAGAAGAACAATTTAGTCTTAAAATAGACTTTTAAACCCTAGCCTCTTAAGTTACCACGACTTTTGAACCCTCTTAAGTTACATCATCATCATCATCATCATCATCATCATCATCATCATCAAAATTCAAATAATTTTTGAGTGGTGCATTAACGTCTTCTGGTAGAGTTGGTTGTGTGCAAAATATTCGCATGGGTATGCTATTTATGGAACCTTTCCATTTTCTTATTTCTCGTGCACTTAATGAACTTATCCGATTCATCATTATTTTGGCTAAACAGTTTTTGCAGGATTTAAACCAGTCCCAAAATTTAAATTTTTTATCCATGTGAAAGTCTAGTTTCAGGATGGACCTCAGATATGCTGACTTGAAAAAACGGTCTACAAATTGTGCATTAGTGTATTTCATCATGAATTGATCAACATTCTCCAAAGGTATGTTAATTTTGCTTTGGTATAAACGCAATAGCAAGAAAAAATATTTGACTTTAACTAAAGAGTACCAACGTACAATGTCTTTTTTTCTTTTTGTTAATAAAGATATTAACTGACAACATTCTCTACTGTTGATCGTAACCGAAGGCTTTGATGTTCTTAAGCATTCTGTTCTAAAACGCTGTACAACCCTATCTCTGATTAAACAGGTCGGCTCTAATGAACTCTTTGGCTTCTCATTCATATTTTTTAATACAGAAAGATATTTTGCAAAAGTGTTCGAACAAGCATGATTATCATTAAATGTCCTGTCAAAATCTTCTTTGGATTTGATTCCTGAATATTTAATAAACTGTTGCAGTAATCTTAAGTATTCTTCTTCCAGTTTGAATACACATCTATCCATACTGCGAATGTTTCTGTAATTATTCATTCTATAATTGCACTTCCGCTCTATGGAATACTTTGGTAAAACAAACGGTTTAAAGTCCATCAAAATTTTTAAAAAGAGTGAACTATACAACTCATCGTTTTCAAGAGCAATTTTTCTAAATTTTTTTTGAAACTTATCAAAATGATTAAAAAAAATAAGTAACGTGTCAGTCGTTATATTATTTTCATTAGAACAACTAACAGCCTTTGAGCCAAATTGTTCTTCTATTTTCAACAATACCACTATAAATCCCTTTGCTGCTACTTTATGAGAAAAACTTAAAGATTCAGAAGAAGAATTGCAAATGTCGTGCAAACTCATATCATTGATCACTCTAGTTTCATTCACTAAGTAAGAGGCTATTGCATTGTAGCTATCTGAGATAAGAATATTCTCAATCCAAGTTTCCGGGTCTTTGACATATTTATTCGAAATAAACATGGCTAATTTTCTTTTTTTGGTTTTTTTTTCAAAACAGGGAGCACTATCAACCAACAGCTGAATAAGGTTTTTGCCATCGCGAGTCTTTATGTAAACAGACATCCCTAATTTCCTTAGAAAATGAAATGCAAAATAATTACCCCCAATCACCGATCTGTGGAGAAAGTTTTGGCCATAATCATCAACACACAGATCTAATGATTTACTAGAGATTTTAAATTTAGAAAAATTAAAAAATCGTGAAGACCAAAAAGTTCTTTTTTTATTTTCAATAATGTCGTGCAGGACTGATTTACTAGGAATATCAGAGCAATCGTGGTTCATATTTGGTAAAAAAAGAAATATTTCTGGGTTAATCATTGGGTGTTTGAATACGTTCTTCAAAGATGCGATCCCATTTTTTTGCATATATTGGCTGTATTTGAACGGAAAGTTGTGGAAAAGTAAACCAAGGAGATGAGCATTGTTTTTCTGTAGACTAATATTAACATATTTTTCAATTTGATTTTGAACAATGTCTTTTGATGTGTCTGATATATTTAAAATCAAGTATATCAGATACTCATGTGGGATAAAGATTTTAAGTCTATGAGCATTGCAATCCACAACTGGAGACAAAAGGTAAATGTTACAGTGTAAAACTCTGTTAATGATCAATTTGTAAAAGATTGGTGTATTAAGAAAAGCATAGTCCAAAACGGTAAAACCATCGATGTCCATACTTGTGGTGACAACTGAAAAATCGTTTAAAAAGCTTTGATAGAATCTAAACAAATTCACATTTCCATTCTTGCTAACGTAATGTAAAGGTAATCTGTTGTGGTTGTCTAGAAAAAAAGCTTCTTCTTGTAACTTTTTTTGAAGAGACACTGGAATGTATTTATCGGTTATGACTATTTCTTCCGTCGTTTCGTTACTAAACCGGACACTCATGGCTAAATAATGACTTATAGACCTATTCTGGCTGTCAAATACTGATGTTGGATATCGTGAGAGCAATTCAGAAAGAACATTTATCTGTCCACATATGGCTGCTGAGTGTAAAGGAGTGGATCCATTTAAAGATCTTACATCAAACCTGGCCCCGTCTTTCTTCAATATATCTATCATATCAATATTGCCAACACAACAAGCATAATGTAAAGGGGTTGCTCCATTGGAATCTCTTGCAGCCCATTCCCATATTTTATGACTTTGTCCCAAATAAAACACATCTATATCCCAATGATACGCTAAGTAGTGAGATAACGTTATGTTGTAAGGGCATGTGTTTTTTTATGTATTCTGTTCTTTCTTTTTTATTTAATTCAATTATTTCTACTCGCTTTCTTCGATATAAGCATCTACCTACTTCATTGATAATTTGGTGTATAAGAAGATTGAATATTTTCGATCGTTTGAACTTCAGTGCTGTGAATATAGGGGCCCTACCACCAGACTCTCGACAACGCAATGTGTCATTGCTTCTCTTTAACAGTATCTCAACAATTTCTGTGTGGTCATTTTGTATTGCAGTTTCCATGGCCGTTTCACATCTTATAAGGCGATGGTCGTCTAGAAATACAAAGTTAACCATCTGCAAATTCTCGCCCGAATCGATAGTTTGAAGTCGAGTTTGATGAAAAGATGTCCAATATTGTGAAGAGTTGCAGGAAAGACACAAGTCTTCCGCACCGTGATATAGAAGTAGATCCACGATCTCCAAGTATCCATTTTTGGCAGATAAATAAAGCGCCTGATTTAGGCTGGTAATAAAAATAGATTTAAATCTCAGTAAGAATTCTTGCACAATATTTGAATGACCATTTTCAACTGCCAGGAGGAATGAATTCGATCCGAACGATGTTTGATGAGACACATTAACGTTATGTCGTACAAGCGTCAGCACAGTTTGAATGTGTCCGTTTTGTGCGGCAATGTTCAATAAACTGTACTCCCAAAATGCATAAGTTTTGCAAAAATGCAACATATCAACGGTCTCATTTATATATTTTGGACCTAATCGGGTAAAATTTACATCTGCATGACGGTCAAGTAGAGCTTTTAAAGATCTGTGATTTCCAAACGCAGCTGCAACATATGATGCCGTTATATTTCCTTTGTCAGTTTTATCCACAGGTCGTAAAGAAAACAAGTCTAACAGAAGTGACATAGCTGTATAGGAGTTTAATTTAGCTGCTGCTTGATGAAGGATGTACATTTCAGGAATGTACATTTCAGGAAACTCGCTGATATACTTTTTACCGTTTTGCAAGAATTGATATTTGATTTCCTTGTCTGACGAACAAGCTGCATAGGATGCGAGATCAACAATGCTGATGTTAGTAAACGATCTTTGTTGTAAAAGAACTAGCAAATACTTTGCAAACAAGCGGCATCCATCTCTCTTAGATACATAAAACTGTTCAGTCTTTCTGGTATTGTCTGTAAGGTATGTTGCCAAACTTTTGTGGACAAGTGATATTTTGCCATTTCTTTGGCGAATAAAATGACTAAGTTCCTTGCCTATAATGGACAAAACATCCACTATTTCATTATCTTTTAGGTCAGCAATCGTTAAGAGCTCTTCGACATACAAAGGTTCCATTGTAGAACATAAGACTTGAAAAACCTTTATAACAGTTTTAAAAACCTCTCGATTGTGAAATATTCTTTTTAACTGGTCGTCAAATAAATCTCCAAATGTTGTGTAACTGACCAACTGTAATGTCATATCGTATTGTAACCATCGAACCAAAACGTTCTTCAGAAGTAACATATTCCCTTTTGTATATTTGACAGCTTTTGAAACTGCTGTATCTATATCACTAGTTTTAAAAATCCGTTTTAGGTGAGTTTGTTCAGAGAGAGATACATATTTAATCTTGTTTTCTACAAATCTGTACGCATCTTTTGTGTTGCTATCATCCGTAGGTCTCTTTTCAATGACCATAAGTTGTGTACGAGCTATTCTAATATCAGACGTATTTCTTGATGTTATAAAGAATTTGATGTTTTTTGGAAAACCTGGCAAGCGTCTCCAGAGTAAATTAAAAATATTTAAACTACCATGTTCAATACATTCATCTAAAGCATCAATAACCACAATGTAAGTATTGTTAACCATGTCTAAATCATTCAACGCTTTCAGAACTAAAAAGTCAAGACAGCCCTCTGGATCTTCTACACATATGTTATTTTCAAAATATGTATGGTATCTTGAATTCTTTTCTAAAATTTGGAGAAAGCCTGGTATTTGTTTTGAGAAGCCTCCAGCCAAATTTTTTACAAAGTTACCAGGGGTAAGAGTCTTTCTTGAATAAAAATTACAAATATGGAATGCAACAATATGTTGATGGATCCAATTTCCAGGAAAGCGTTTATCACTCTGGCAAATTAAATGAGCTACAATAGCTGACTTTCCATACCCCATTTCAGCCAATAACAACACACCACGCTTTGAGAAAAACATTTTTTCGTCCAGCTCGCTCAAGAGCCATTCTCGACCTACCAATTTGTCATGCTGGGAACGGTAGAAGTCCAAGTCAACGTCCATGATAAAAGGATATTCATATGATGCATCTTTACATATCAACACATTGGTGTCTGCCTCTACAACAGAAAAAGAGATTGTGTTCATACAGCGTATTGAAGCAATCAATTGTAATTTAATACTAATATCTTATGACGTATATAACATACATTCAAAATTCTTCTGATGTTTATTACATAAACTTGCGAGGTATATTGTAATCTTATGATATTTATTCAAAAAACTTGTGAAAAAACAAGACTGTCGAACAGACATCACACGATTTTGGACATGCATCAACAATTGAGAATATATATTAAAGGGTTATTAAATAAACATAATAAAACATGTATTTTAAAATGTTCATCAATTTTATCCAGTAGAGAAATCCAATAAGCATACAAAATCACAGGAATATGAATAAACATCAAATAAGTATTGAAATCACAAGATATTCAACACATTACAAGATCATCGAACATGCATCAATGAACATGTAACATCAATTCATTCGTCAAAACTTACAAAGTTTATCATCATATATCTGTGAATATTATGTATGTTATATTACAACGAATATATTTGCTATTCTATCTAACTGTGAAATAGTTTTCGTGGTATCTGCCCATGGTGAATACTCATCTAAACTATTAACCGGCAGCATTTGATTTCACTCGTTTTTAAACTCGAAACGCCTCTGGTGTATCCAAGTCGCTACATTAAATTAAAAGTATGATAACCCTATATTGTTTACCATCTGATCAAGAAAATCGGCATCGCCTACATATAAAGTTTTCATCAGTATAATCAAATTCTTATTTACCGACTATTCGGACGATAGGAAATCTGTATTGTTTCCCATCGACAGCAACTATTTCTCCCGACTTTGCCTCGGGAAATAGTTCCTGTTTTAGGGGACAATAATTTGCTATCGCTCTCATAACCAGGAAATAGGTATATAATAACGTATTCGACATAAAAAAAAATATGATGATGCATGCTAAGTAAAAATCTTCCTCACCATTCAAATTGTTTTTCCTTAGAAACTCACTCATTACAATAAGAAAAGCGACAAACAATGAAAAGATAAGGACAAATTTATGCTGTCTGTCTGGTCCGTTTTTATCTTCGTTGATCGATAAAAAGTCATTAATATTTGCTTGGCTTATCAGTTGAAGGCTATTAAAAGCACTGAATACTTCTATTTTTGCAAGACTGTGCTTGTTTTTTGTTAAAAGTCCTTGAATTTCGATCACAGTTGTAGATATGCACTGAAATCCAATAAAAGAAGGGTGTTGAAAAAATTGTAAAAGATTCGATATCGCTTTTTTCAGTCCTCTTTTAGACAATTCAAATAAATCTGTGTGAGCAAAATCAATATTCCGCACATTTCGAACTGCATCTAAACGGTTGTTATCGTCACCAACCACAAAATATCGACAATTTTGCAATAGAGACAACATAGTCTGGATATCATATTTAATTATTCTTCCATCGCGTACAAATATACGACATAGTTCAGCTTTCGCTCCTTCACGATCTGTCTGTGATAGCTTCCATAATTTGATATCTCGCCAGTTTACTCTGTTTTTGTGAGAGTTGTACCGCATTAGCTTCTCGCTCTCTCTTTTCCATGCAGCACAAGTGTTGCACCATTGTGTGACGTTGCATCGCTTGCTACAGTATTGGGTACAAGCTGCATTTGAACCAACTTTTCTTTTTAAACGGTCATACAAGTCTTCCAAACACTGATCTACGTACGTTTTTAGTCCAACTGTAGAGTATTTAAGTGCTTGAATAAGTAAAAGAAAATTTTGTTCCTCTGGTGTATAGTAATCCATGTCTTTTCAGCGAAGTACACAAATATACTTTCAGATTGAGTGCTCAACAGGTTGCTACGAAAGCCCAGAGGGTTTATTCGTACGAAAGCCCAGAAGGGTCATTCATGAATCAATTCTAGATTCAAAAAACGAGACTCAAAATTCGAGATTTATATCAAAATTAACCTATCAAATCATAGATCCGAACACATGTACCCTTGCATAATGGCTATTGGCAAAAATTGTCTATCATTTGTTTTGGTTTTTATTCATTTTCAATACAAATACATCTATACCATCCGCTCACACCACACCACTCACACACAAGTTGGGAAAGTAAATACTGAAATTATACATGATAAGGTCTTACTACATATTATGCCACATCAAAAAGGCATGCTCATCTTGACCACTTTTTTGGTAAAATCTATTTTCCAACAATAGTTTCTCTAAAGATTAGTAATTTTGTAAATATTTCACAATATTCTCAAATGCAATATTAGCAGTTTTTCTGGATTGACTAAAAATATGCCTCTTTATTAACATGATAATTAAGTTTATAGCTATGTATTTCTTTTCTGGTAAGCCAAAAATAACAGTTTTAGCATCAAATACAATTCTTTCACCAGACTTTCTAAAATCCAATCAGACATTAACAGCCAAATCTGAGAAATAGATGAACGATAAAAGAAGATATGTGTAAATGTTTCTGGTTCTAAAAAACATATTGAACATTGTAGGGGATTTTTAATTTAACACATGTGTAGTATTTTGTTAGTACCTAATATTCTGTGGAGAATTCTGTAGTTAAACCATATCAATTCTTAATCTTTTGTAGCAGATCTAAGGTTTGAATAAACCTGTCTCCAGTTAAAATCCAGAGGTAAGTTTAAATTGAAGGCCCATTTGTTTTCACAAATAGGTTTGTTATTTGAGTTTGCCATTAAGTGATCATAGATGTTCCGTGCTCCTTTTTTACACAAGCAAAGTATTTTGATAGATTCAGGTTGATAGGGTTTGATTATTACTTCATGTGAAAACTGCTTAACATTTGGTCAAGCACAAATAATTGCATGTTTTAAACCTTCATATGTAGTAAACGGAATCGTAACTTGATAATCATTAGTGATTCTCTCATAACCAATGAATTCACTTTGAGCATCAAATAAATCATGAACAATATGAAATCCTTTCTCATAAAGAGCCTTACAGAATACATATTTGTTTTTAGTTTTTTACTTTATTATTGTACCATAGTGGCTCAAGCATGATATTAATATTAGTAGTCTCTATATTTTCCAAAAAATCACATAAATAAAATAAGGTTTCTTTCCAAAAATTATTATGAGTGGCTTTTGCCCTTTGTCTACAATATTCAGGTCCAAAATTACATAGGTTGTTGGTATGACACCCAGTAATTTCAGAAAAAATACCTATCTAGCTTGAGTTAGTTGTTAAAAGTCTCCTAATCCATGTTAGTTTAAGAAACTTGATAAATATTTTAACTTTTGTCATTCTGCATCCCCCTTTTTCATAGTTTAATTGCAATGTTTTTCGAGATAGTTTGTCTATTTTATTTCCCCAAATAAAATTATACAGCGTTTTTTACCAAATTACCATATCCATTGAATATTAGGTTTTGGAAGAGCAATGAACAAATGTGTGAATTTTGATAAAAGTAAACTTTTAATAACTGTAATTTTTCCCAGTGTTGAAATATTTCTTTTTAACCAGTGATTAATTTCTTATATATATGTTACTCCAAGAATTGTTAAAGGTTCTGTCGTCCATTGTAGACCAGTATCACTGCAAATTGTATTCGAATTAATTTTTGAGCCAATCCAGATTGCTTTTGTTTTAGAAATGTTGGGTTTTAGACCAGAAAAATTTTGAAAACTGAAAAAGATCAAGTGCGCTTTTTAAACTCTTTTCGGATCCATCCAAAAAAAGAACTGTATCATCTGCATATTGTAATAGGTATACTTTTTCTTTTCCTATCTTAATACATCTAATGTTTTTATTTTGTCTTATCAAAAGTCCTGATATCTCTACACATAAGTTGAATAAATATGGGGATACTGGGTCATCTTGTCGACAGCCCCTGCCTATTTCAAATTTTTTTGAAAAAACACCATTTTGAATAACGCATAAATCTATGAGTAGAATCATACCTGGAATATGTTTGTCCTGAGCTACATCAATTACATCATAAATCATTCGTGTATTTTCTCCAATAAATTTACCTTTGAGATAGCCCTTTTGACTATCGTGTATTATGAAATCAAGAACATTTTTAATTTTATTTGCGATGCATGCTGAAACTATTTTGTATGTCACATTAAGGAGAGATATTGGACGCCAATTAGTTAAATACTCCCTCGGTTTATCCCCCTTTGGCAGTATAGATATAATACCTTGTTTTAGAGTAACTGAAAGTTCGCCAATATCAAATCCCACATTTACTGATCTTAATAAAAAGGATCAAAGATCGTTCCAAAATTTTTTAAAAAATTCTGCAGTAAAATCATCACTTCCTGGATTTTTGTTGTTTTTAATGTTTTTTAATGCCAATAAGGCTTCCTCATTAGTTATGTAACCCTCTAAATTATTAGACATGTTTTCATCAAGTACTCTAATATTATTTTTATCGACAGTAGTTCCAATATCAACATCTTGTAATTCTTTATCATAGCAGGAATATAAATTTTTATAAAATGTCTCAATTTATGCCAAAGTATCTTCCTGTAAGGTAATAACAGTACCATTGCTGCGCATAAGTTTGCTAACAGTTTTATTGACATAATTTCTTTTTTCTAAACTAAGAAAATATTTTGTTGGCTTTTCACCCTGTTCAATCCAGTTAAGTTTTGTTCTAATAAATAAACCTTTAATATTATCTTTTCTGATTTCTTCCAAACTGTTTTGTGCATCAGTTAATTTTTGAATAATGTCCTCTGAATCATTACTATTCCTCAATATTTCTAGTTGTTTAATTTTTTCTTCCAGTAGTTTTATTCTTTCATTTTTTAATTTTTTCTTTCTAAAACAATACTGTATTGTAGCACCTCTTATGCTCAGCAATAGTTGTTCAAAAACAAGTTGATCATCAATAACTAAATGTAATTCGGCATCCTTAACTGTATGGATACTTCCAGGATTGTACGGAAATACAGCATATTGTTCTTTCACTTTTTGTATATTACTTTTCACTAGATTAACGTAATTTTGATCCTGGAGGAGTGAATTATTGAACTTCCAAAAGCCTTTACCTTTTTCGAATTTAGTAAAATAGATTTCTATATAAACCATAGAATGGTCAGATCTATAACCATGTTGAAGAATATATAGAGTTAATTTTTTAGGTCACCTGAGTCACTCAGGTGACCTATTGCAATTGGTCTTCGTCCGTCGTCGTGCGTTGTGCGTCGTGCGTCGTGCGTCGTGCGTTAACAATTTTACATTTTTAACTTCTTCTTGGAAACTACCGGGCCAATCGTTACCATTTTTGGTGTGAAGCATCTCTATGTTAAGAAGAATCTAAATTGTGAAATTTATGGCACTACCACCCCTGGGGTGCCACGGGCGGGGCCAAATATGCAAAAAAAGCCAAATTTTCAAAAATCTTCTTCTCTACTTCCACACATGTGAGGAAAAAACTGAATGCATGGTTATGATGTCCATGAGGCCCTCTACCAAAATTGTGAAATTTATGGCCCCTGGGTCAGGGGTTCTGGCTCTAGGGTGGGGCCAATATGGCCATATAGTAAAAATGTATTAAAGTCTTAGAAAATCTTCTTCTCTACTCCCATATATATTTGTTAAAAACTAAATGCATGGTTATGATGTCCATGAAGCCCTCTACCTTAATTGTGAAATTCATGACCCCTGGGTCAGGGGTTCAGGCTCTAGGGTGGGGCCAATATGGCCAAATAGTAAAAATGTATTAAATCTTAGAAAATCTTCTTCTCTACTATCATATATATTTGTTAAAAACTAAATGCATGATAATGATGTCCATGAAGCCCTCAACCTAAATTGTGAAATTCATGACCCCTTTGTTAGGTGTTCATGCTCTAGGGTGGGGCCAATATGGCCATATAGTAAAAATGTATTAAATCTTAGAAAATCTTCTTCTCTACTATCATATATATTTGTTAAAAACTAAATGCATGATAATGATGTCCATGAAGCCCTCAACCTAAATTGTGAAATTCATGACCCCTTTGTTAGGTGTTCATGCTCTAGGGTGGGGCCAATATGGCCATATAGTAAAAATGTATTAAATCTTAGAAAATCTTCTTCTCTACTCTCATATATATTTGTTAAATACTAAATGCATGATTATGATGTCCATGAAGCCCTCTACCTAAATTGTGAAATTCATGACCCCTGGGTCAGGGGTTCAGGCTCTAGGGTGGGGCCGATATGGCCAAATAGTAAAAATGTATTAAATCTTAGAATATCTTCTTCTCTACTCCTATATATATTTGTTAAAAACTAAATGCATGATTATGATGTCCATGAGGCTCTCTACTAAAATTGTGAAATTTATGACCCCTTTGTTAGGTGTTCATGCTCTAGGGTGGGGCCAATATGGCCAAATAGTAAAAATATATTAAATCTAAGAAAATCTTCTTCTCTACTCCCACACATGTGGGCAAAAAACTGAATACATGGTTATGATATCCACAATCTCCTTTACCTAAATTGTGAAATTCATGGCCCCTGGGTCAGGGGTTCAGGACATGGGGGGGGGGGGGCAATATGGCAATAAAGTGTAAATGCATTTAATGTTTAAAAATCTTCTTCTCTATTCTCACACATCTGTATAAAAAAAAAACGACTAATAATTATGTTTACCAGGGAGTCCTCTACTGAAATTTTAATTTTCATGTCCCCTGGGGTATGGGTTTTGACTCTAGGGCAGGGCCAAAATGGATGTATAGATGTTAATGCATATAACGTTAAAAAATTATCTTCTTTACTCCCACACACCTGAAAGGAAAACTAAATTCATTATTTTGTAGACCAGATCTTTTAGTTTTTCACCAAAATTATAGGTTTCACAGTTCTTTTTGAATTAAATGTGGTTGTCATTACAAATTTATAATTTTTCTACTCCAGTATGAAACCTAATTAATTAGATGCATATATGAGACTCCATGACAAGTTTGTGTATTGGATATATGCTACTCAGGTGACCGTTAAGGCCAATTGGCCTCTTGTTAAAATCTTCTTCTCAGAAACTAATCAGCCAGGAAAGCTGAAACTTGTGTGGAAGCATCCTCAGGTAGTGTAGATTCAAATTTGTGAAAATCATGACCTCTGGGGGTAGGGTGGGGCCACAATTGGGGGTCGAAGTGTTACATAGGAATATATAGAGTAAATCTTTAAAAATCTTCTTCTCAGATACTAATCAGCCAGGAAAGCTGAAACTTGTGTGGAAGCATCCTCAGGTAGTGTAGATTCAAATTTGTGAAAATCATGACCTCTGGGGGTAGGGTGGGGCCACAATTGGGGGTCGAAGTGTTACATAGGAATATAAAGAGTAAATTTTTTAAAATCTTCTTCTCAGAAACTAATCAGCCAGGAAAGCTGAAACTTGTGTGGAAGCATCCTCAGGTAGTGTAGATTCAAATTTGTGAAAATCATGACCTCTGGGGGTAGGGTGGGGCCACATTGGGGGGGGGGGGGTGTTGTGTTTAAGTTTTACATAGGAATATATAGAGTAAATCTTTAAAAATCTTCTTCTCAGAAACTAATCAGCCAGATGATTCTTTATAATTGTTAAGACTTTCGCTCCAGGACAATTCTTTGGCCTCACAAGAAGGTTCAGAGTTTGATATAGCTTTATATCCCATATATAAACAATTGTTAAGGATCTTTTGCAGAACTGCAATACGCAACATGTGATATGACTATAAAATCATCCTGTTAGAAAAGGGACTAATGATTATAAACATAAGAATATCCGGGGGAAAAATGGACTTTATTTATACAGGATCTACATGTATTATTGTTCATTGTCCGGATAGTTTGTTTTATGACTCCATTAAGCTGATTTTATCATACCTAATGTTCCTCAGGTGAGCGATGTGGCCCATGGGCCTCTTGTTCGTCGATATTACTGTGTGTAAATTTTTCTATCTCACATTTTAGTTCTGTTTTCATTTAAGTGTTTAATTCTTTTCTTATTTCATCTTTGATTGGGGTCTTGATTTCTTTGACGAAATCACCTTTTTACTCTGATAATATATTTTGACCACACCGCATACATGTATATCAGTCTTTGTTACCATTCCTTGTTTTATTTCCTGAAGGCTTTCGAGAATTGAATGTAGGTCATTTTCACCTATCATTTGTGTTTTGTATTAGTCCTTTTAGTTCACATCACAGACGCCGTTAATCGAGCAAGGTAAACGTTGTAGTTTCTTGAATATTGCCGGGGGAGGGGTATCGGTAGGGATAATAGGATGCCGGTTTGTTCAAAATAAAATTTAATTACATGTATTCATAAAACTATTTTGGTTAAGTTTGCTATTTTTTTTTTTGTTATGTCAACGCGTCTCTATCGCACTCTCACTGCGCATCAACAGCGTTTGAACGTGTTGTTTATCATTCTGCTGCGTTCACACAGCGACCCGAAAGAACTGTTGTTGCGATCATCACGCTCTCTTCGGTGGCACGGGGCAGTTTTTTTTATACAAATCATTGTAGCCAAGGGATGTATGTCTTCGGAACTCTGTAACTAGAATTTCCTCAGTTCCCATTCAGCACAAATACCTTTAATTCACTCTTTATAAGGCCAATCGCCAATTTCTGAAGAAAAATACTAGTCAAAACATGTAAAACTCTCTACATACTGGTTTTAATGAGATTTTGACCCTTTCATATTTTGCTAATTTTTCATGATCTTTCAGCTTTTTAGACCTCCCCCAGCTAATTCCCTGCAGAGGGTTGACCTTCCCATCCCCGCGAATGTGTTCGGAATGTTTTCTTTATCGTTGCTAAGTATGTAATAAATCCAGAGGTGCTCGATTGAAAGTTCACGAGACTTCACAGAGATTTATTCAGTTCTTGTAAAATTTCGAGCGGAAGTATGTGTTCGCATAATATTCTCAAAATACGTAAGTATTGGTCGTTTTTCATATCATATCCTACTTTGATTTATGTTAAAACATGACAATTTTTTAAAATGTATGTCTTACTTCACCATATAGCGGTTATTTATAGTAAACAATAACATTCAGAGTTATCGTTCGTTTTCAACCACGTGAATATTAACATTGGGTTACTTAATAAAATCATAGTCATGTTTGATACTTGTGGTGTGCAATATTAGTTTAAAAAAAATAATTGGTGTCTGTTTTGCATAAAAACTTAGTATATTGAGCCATTTTCAAGGAACATTCTGCATAAAATAGCATAGTCTGTTTCATTATTGATACTATTACTAAGTCATTCGCGGATCGAAAATTAATCCTCAGGGGGAATCTCTACTAAGCATGTCAATTGTTGCAACAGCAGACAAAAACTATTTTTTGTATTGTCACATTTATTTCTACAACACATTTTATCCACCAATTACGGTAATGAAGATAAAGTTTAAAATCAATAAACCTCTTGCGCGGGGATGTTAAGGAAGCATATGGAATCTGAGTTACATGTAATTCCGTGAAGTCACAAATCTTAGTTATTATGTACATATCCAAATATCTGAGCAACGAAACGTAGACCAAAACAAATATAAAATACTGAAGACAATAAGCCCTTTTAATGTATCTGTCCTGCAGTAATGGCGCATGCGCATATACGCTTCCGAGTGGATACAGCGTATGTAGCAACTCGACGGAAATGGTAAAAACTTGTTGTGTTTACAAGTGCCGTAATGTCTTTAATGCTGACGCGAGATCGAGGGGGGTAAGTTTCTTTCGCTTTCCGAAAGACAAGAGGAAACGAAGGGTGTGGGTCAAAGCCGTCAATAGAGATAAGTGGGAACCAGGCGACCACTCATGGATCTGTTCCGATCACTTTCTACACGGGTGGCACGGAGAAGACCCCAGTGATGACAACTACGGCCCTACGTTGTTTCAATACAAAGTGACTAGATCCGAAGAGGATTTAATACGAGAAAAGAGACGATTAGATCGTGAATCTATAAAGGTATGTATACAATATAAAGCCTATATACATGTACTATGTTTTATACATTGTTATATCAGCTGTTATATGTTTATCTATTTTTTCCATATGCATGCATATTAATAATCATGTAGGGCCTATGGCCAAATTCTATCAAATCATACATGCATGGTTTTCTATAGATAGTTAAAAATTGAGCATTACATGAATATATAATTATATTTATATATATTAATGAAGTGATTAAAATAAATTTTGTGTTATGCATTCAAAATATTTTGATCATAGCCACATAACAAAATGTTTAAAAAAATTATTTCCCAACTAGGAAAAACATGAAGAAGAGGTGATATTGAAGGAGAGGGAGACAGCAAGTCTTCAATTCTCACTGCTCGCCCATGGCTCATACTGCAGAGCAGAAGAGGCTTCAGATGACAACGATGAAGACATATGTGCCATCACAACAGATACAACAGATGATGTTAACATTTATCTCACATGTGATTCAGGTGAGATTGGCCTAAAGCCCTAAATATAATTAAATACTACCAATCTATGCAATTGTAACAACAAATTGATATAACTTTAAAAACTGAATTATATGGTTATCAGTTGACATTAATTTTTTGTGAGGTTAAAATGTAATATTTATGTAAAATGATAAAAGTACTAAAATAATAGACCTAATTATAGGCATGCAGTGTGAAGATGACCCCCTCCTCCTCGAAAACAGGGAGCTGAGACAGGAGATAAATCGACTAAGGGAGGATCTTGGCAGGCACAAATGGGGTGTGGAACGCATCAAAGACAATGATGGAATGACAAAGTTCTACACAGGATTACCGTCATTTGCCATCTTTTTGTGGCTGTTCAAGTAAGAATAATTTTTAAAAATCTGCATGTGCTCCATCAATGCAACATCAATTAAACTGATTGTATTAATTTAATGTAGAAATGTCATTTGCTGGTAATATTAATTGTGTACCCAACTACAAGTATCGCTTGGTCATACTGATCAATGACTTAATATTTTTTACTCTGCCATACTCATTAAAAATGTGCTACATGTACTATTAAATTTATAATTGTTGAATTGAATTTGATAATTAAAATTGAGATACATGTAGGTTTTTTTTATCTCATCGGTCGGTGAGAAATTTAAAGATCTTTATTTATTACAGTTACCTTGCACCTAAATGCTCAAGAATGACCTACTGGAGAGGACAGGGCCAAACTACTGCCAGTGATAGGGTGAGGATGTCTTCCTCATATCTTAGCCCCATTGACCAATTCTTTGCAGTTCTAATGAGATTGAAAGTAGGACTTTTCATCCAGGATATTGCAGAAAGATTTCAAATAAGCTATGCCTCATTTTCTATGATCTTCACCACTTGGATTAGTTTACTACATGCTGAACTGAAGTTTCTAAATCCCTTCCCAAGCAAAGACATCATAAACAGGACTATGCCCCAGTCATTTAAAGTAAAGTACCCATCAACTAGAGTTATCATTGATTGCACAGAACTGTTTATTGAAACTTCAAGTAGCATTCTAAACCAAAGTTTGACTTTTTCTAATTACAAACACCACACAACTGTCAAATATTTGGTTGGAATTAGCCCGTCTGGTGTCATCACATTTGTTTCTGAAGGATGGCCTGGGAAAACATCAGATCGTCACCTGACAGAGAACTGTGGGCTGATCAGTATGCTTGAGCCAGGTGATAGTGTAATGGCCGGCAAGGGATTTACCATTGCTGTTTTGTTAGAAAAACAGCAGTGTTTTCTAAACATCCCACCATTTAGAGGCACGATGCAATTCTTAAAATAAAATATAATTATGTATATTTTTTTCTTTTTTCTTTTAAAATTTATCCAAATTTTGGGGGAAAATGTGTATATATATATATATATATATATATATATATATATATATATATATATATATATATATATATATATATATATATATATATATATATTTATATATAGTTCAAGTACATAAAGAGTATCGTAAGGTTTGAAATCCAATATATGTAATATATTTCAAGGCATGCATGTATATCAGAAATTTAACCCTTTCATTTCAGGTAATGCGAATCAGTTTTCTACTGACGATGTCTATAGGACCCAAGAAATAGCACAGCTTCGCATACATGTAGAGAGGAGCATTGGACGAGTTAAGAATTTCCACGTTTTGGAAGGAGTGGTCCCCCTTAGCATTGTGCCTCTCATCAATAAAATTTTTCAAGTTTGTTGTTGGTTGACAAATTTGGATTTGCCACTAGTTGATGGAAAAAAGCCAACTTCAGAAGATTCTTGAGTAAGTGATGAAAAGTTATATATATTTTATCAATTTCATATATTTACATTACATACAATCATACATTTAGTTATTTCAAATTGAAATACATATGTATATACTTTCTGTAAATTTCACAATAGTGGATAAATATGCCTCATGTAAAATTCTATCAATTTTGGTAGCATATTTGTTACATATTGTTCATTGAAGTAAATCCTCTCAATGAAAATATTGTCTGACTTTGCCGCTGTCCATACTACAAAGTCCACCCAGGGGAGTCCGATGATGGCCATCTCACCTTGAACCTGTGCATAGTACTTATGCGATTTTTTCAATGTAGGACCCAATTCACCAACTTCGAGACAAAACAGTTTTGAGTTCATTGACGTAATATCTGATATTCCCAACAATGTTACATTTTGTCCTGAGATGGAGTAGGGGCATTTAATTTCTAGCAGCCCTTTGCTTTCATTATCAACCACTCTTCCATAACTGGAAGCCCCTAGAAAAGAATGGGTTGAACATAAAGTAAGACCAGATTCTTGTACATCAGTTTCCACTTGAATAGCTCTTCTGATCTGTAGGTAGTCTTCCTAAGCATCCATCTCGTGGTCAACTCCTCAGAGGTAGCTTAGAGTACCTAAAATCATAGAAATTAGTTTCTAATATCAACATTCACTAAGTTTTTTTGTTCTATTTTTTAAATAAACAATGTCAGCATTGTGCTACTTGGACAGTGAGGAAAATTTAATTACTTGTCTAGATTCGATCCATATAAAATCTGTTGGATAAGGGATGTGGGTTTGTCTCCTGATTGAAGAACATCACCAAATATGGAACTAGTAATCCTTCCGAGATGAAGCTTTTTCCAGAGGTCACTAAGTCTCTGTGCTCTTGTGTGTTTCTCTATTTTACCTCCCGTCTGTAACTTGCAATTTCACTGTGTAAAGTCAACACAACAGTCATAGCCGCAGGTTTCACATTTTACTTCTGATTCTCATGTACCTAACATATGGGGCCTACATATTGCATATCAATTTCAACAAGAGACACCCCTCTAACTAATGATAATCATTAAAAATCATTTCATGAGTTTTAGCAACACCCCTCAGCCTTCAAGTACAGCAACTCTCAATTTACAAAAATATTGAGGGTACTTTATCCGAAACTGTCCCTTGCTACCTTGACGTTTCCCTCTGCGTTCATTGGCATTTGTGCCGCGCTTCAACGGCGTTGTCATTAAGAACACAAAAACTTAAACAATGGCTGCTGTACAATAGCAAGCGATACAGTATTCTCAAGTTGATGTGGATGACTATGTAAAAAGTAGCATTTGCGAATATTCCAGGACCTATGATGAAACGTGGGTGGAATTCATGCCATTTTGTTCTGCTATTCCTGTTGCTATCCCTTCCATGTCTTATAACAACTAATAACAGGGGTTTTTTTGTAGACCTTTCTACTGAGATTTATGTCCCTCACAAATTATTTAGAAATTAGTTACGTTTCAATTACAAAGTACCTTATTTCATTAAAACAAAAACAATGTTTTTTATCAATTATTTAATAGTTGAAAAGTTCAACATTTTTGTTTTTTCCCTAGAATGAGCCTTCTATGCTGTAAAGTGCGAAACGAAATAGAAACGAAACGAAATGAATTTGATATGGCTTAGCCCGCATTTCCTCTATTTTTTTAAAAATATTGAAAATATTTTGATTTTTTTTAATGCTTGCAATATTAAAATATTTCTGAGTTTTACATGATATTATGAAGACTTTATATAAAGATATAAATTGACAAAAAAAAAACCTAATATATTGACCATTTAAGAAGAGAGAAAATCTGATTTTAGTTATCTTTTTCACATAAATCTATTTTTAAAATGAGCGCTTAAAAAACTGACAAAAATGTAATTTGATAGGCAAATCATATTTTAAAAACATATTCTAAAACCAGAGTATCTTATCATTAGTTCACATTAGTTTAAAAAATCCAACATTAATGTGATTGTTTTAAAAATGCTGAATAGACTCACAAAAACATGATATTTTCCTACACCAACCTTCCGCCTAAAATATAGTCCTTGTTAGACTCTAAACTTTGATTAATATTTCTATGCCAAGTTGTATGATAGTAAAACAGAAAGAAAAATATGACATTTTAATTTCCTTTCATCTTGATTTAATGAACGTTTAATCAAATTAATTTTTGACAAGTTGAAAACCAGAAAAGACTCCTTCATTAATACCGCGATTCAACGGTTTTGCATTAAATCCCGATAATATAAAATCGCAAACGCGTACATGGGAGAACAAACGTGGCAACATACCTATTTTCATTTGCTGAATGTCTGTTTGAGGCAAAAATTACCAGATTTTAAAAAAAGATATGCTGGTTATTTCCAAAGAGTCGGAGAGAGAGAGAGAGAGAGAGAGAGAGAGAGAGAGAGAGAGAGAGAGAGAGAGAGAGAGAGAGAGAGAGATGTTAAAAATGCAATAAATCGGACATCTGAAAGTCTTATCACTGATAGCAAATTGAATTTTGATTTCGATTTTAACTTATTTTTTCTTCAAAAGATTCTTATCTTCCACCTTTAAAGAGACAGTACGGCGCATCTTATCAAATACTTGAAAACTTGAAAAAATATTCCGATCGATCGGGTTCGGTATTTTCGTACTACTCATGAATGTATAAACTTTCAAAAAATTACAAAGTTCACCATGAAATAAATCAAATTATTTCATTACAATTAATAATTACGTATAACCTATCCATATTTACATCGCAACGTGTTATGGGGTTCAGCCTTCTATACTATTACGCATGCTGTAAACAAAACATGTACACATGCAGGGCTCGCAAAGATTCCCCTGAATGTTTGTTGATAAAAACATGTCTTTTCTACTCCAAGGTAATAACTGTTCAAAGTTTTCAAAATAACCACAATTATTATTTTGTAAGTGTGTATTTTTCGTGTTTATCATAGGAGTTGCTACAATTTTTGCAAATGAGGCCCCTTGAGGGGTTATTTGACATATTTATGTCTGTTCATTTTAAACCGAAATTGGTAAACCATTTACAAATTATCGAGCAAGTGAGGATATGTTCCGTTTAGAGAGTCCCTTTAACCTGATGACCATGATTACCATAGTCGGACAAAGGTCTTGTAGTTTTCAGCACGTGTCAATTACTGTCAATCAAAATCCACGTGGTACAAATAAACGATACAAGATTATTCCTGTTTGTACGACCCTTTTATTTCTGGAAGCTCATAATTACGTAAATCAATTATGTGATAGGGATTTTAGTGTATTTTAACTATTACAACTAACGTTATTTCCTAACGATACAATAGTTAATCACACATATGTTTTCAGCTGTACTGTCTCTTTAAATTACTGTTTATGAAAGCAGAGGGGCACGTTTTCTTGCGGCTAAATTTTCTTAAATTTACATATTAAAAAGTGAATAAAGACGGAGCCAATTTCCATTTTTTTTTTCTTTGTGAAGATGCTTTGGATCCGTCTTCCCCCCACCAACTTTAAAAAACGATATGTTACGTGCCTGAAAAGTGCGTAATCTAATTTAGAACATAACCAACTTTTGCATCCAATCAGCAGTCGCTAAATATTTTATCTATAAGTAATGTTTTTAATCATTAAAAATTTCTCGAAGTTCACAGCGACGTCACATTTGACGATACCCGATTGACAGCTTATAGAGCCCTAAACAAATGAGAGATAATATTTGATTGGCGCAAATCGAGCTTTTGAACAGCCAATAAGAGTGGTTTATGTTCTAAATAAGTTAGATAATATTTGATAAAATTTACGCGATTAACTGATTAGGAAGTAGGCCGCGCTCACTCGCCCCTTTTTAATCACTTAAATTTCACTTAATATGATATATTACATAGTTTTTTGTCGGAAACACGCAGACCAGGATCACCAGTAAAATCCGATTTTGTGTATACATGTAAGTATACATACAAATGGATTTTATTAACAAAAGACCGAAAGTGATAATTTTGGTTAAATATATATAGGCACAGTCTAAAGTGCTGTTTTGCATTAAAATGAGCAGTGTCTATTTAAAAGTGTAATCCATATATTTACAAATGCGCACGTTTACATTATTACTTTTGCTGCGTTTCAAACGAGACTTGTTACTTTTAAAATATACACTATAAAATATACCTTAAATCATAATGGTAATATATATATATATATATATATATATATATATATATATATATATATATATATATATATATATATATATATATATATATATATATATATATATTTCATTTTTCTCGATTCCGTTTCGTTTCGGTAGGTTTTGTTTTGATTTTGTTCTGTTTCGTTGCGTTTTGGTAGGTTTCGTTTCGTTAGATTTTGTTTCGTTTCAGTAGATTTCGTTTTGTTTCATTTCGTTTCGATTTCGTTTCGCAATTTACATGTACCCTTCGTACTCAGCCGATCTGTAAGTTAAAATAACTGAACTTGTTCAAAAACTGGTGTATATCTTTCTTCATGTCCGTTGCAAATGCTGCCACCATTATTGTGTCACTAGCAAACACTGTGTGCACACATCTGTGATTAAAGAGAGTCTACATTAGAACGATCAGAAATGTGGTGCTGGTTTTGCATAACTATTCCGTCATAAAAAGGAAAGAGAAATACACACACTCATGCACACTAAATGATAAAAAGAGATTGTGTGAAAACTAACGAACAATAATCATCAATATTGTAATGATATAAGAAATATTCATTAGTGAAAAATTGTCAATTGAAGAATTGCCTATATTTTCGTGAAAAAGCTGAGAAGGCAACTAGCGTAGGAATATAACAACTTCTCATTTACAATTCTTGGGCAAGAGTGATTTTGAAAAATAATAATGACGTTAATTTTGTTTTCTTCCTCGTATTACATGTACATCAATATTCTAAACATTTGTTGTAATGTTGTATCTGCTGATCATGAATGGAACTATATTTTATAGCGTTATTGTGTAAAGAGAACCTGGCTATAGTATTATTTCTTGAATAGATTGTAAGCACTGATCGAATATACTAAAGAATGTATGGTGTAGTTCGATTCGCAACGCAAACGGTATTACTATTTATTTAATTATTTGTACTAAGTGAGTTAATTCAGAAAAGTTTTATTACACCATTATGTAAAAACGTTAAAGAGATAAAAGAGATATTAAGCATTTCAACGTGTACGTGTACGAGAAAGTATAACGTGGGGATTTTCCTTATTTTATGCGTATTACTTCATAAGTTTTGCACACCGCGTAATTATACAAGTTGTACATTACATGTACAATCAAAAGTACACGGAGTTATAAACTAGTATTCCAATTCTTATTTTAACCGATCCCGATAAAAAGAACTGTTTGCAATCAGAATTATATTTAAGGACAGAAGAGACGTTCCTCAATTATATATAATTTTTCTTGTTATATTGTTCCTCATTTATTCGCATAAAAACCTGTTAATTCCCCAAAAATTCAGGTTACATTACCAGGCTATTTTTAGAGCTAGAATATTTATAATTTTCCCTAAAATAGCATGCAAAATGCATTTGAATGGTCATAAATATAGTCATAGCATCTATTTTCAATTGAACACTTTATATTTAAATTTAAAAAAAATTCATATAACATGCAAATATAATTATGTAATTACTTAGTGGAAATCTTCACACTGTAGAGTTAGGACAAATATAAATCAAAGTACTGAGAGTACTGAAAGACGGGGTCTTGAAAGTTTGAATTTGTAATTGTTCTGGATCTCCTCGAATATGCTTCTAAAATTTATGAGTTTGAATTAGTCGTTAAAATATATGTTGATTCGGCTTTTTTTGCAATTGTCTGATACTGTTAAAATTTTACTCAATCCCGGCCTTCATAATTGTAGAAAATTGACACAACGGTATATTATGTAAAATAAGACCCAAAAATAAGAATTTTTTTAGAATTACTACTAACCGGGAAAATCAAACAACTATATCAAAGTAGATAATTTTAATCATTAGATTTATTCAATTTTGTGATCCAAGGGAAAATCTACAAGTCGGACGGTATCCGTAATAAAAGTTTTATGAAAACCCCGAAAACTCTAAAACTGCTGAATTAACAAACAATGTGAACATTTGTATACCGATAACAAACACAGGCACCTGACGTTAGAAATATTTTTATAACAATAAGATTCCAAGAACTTTGACAATAAAAAGATTTGTCACGGTCGCCATTTTGATTTTTAAGACCGACTTATCTGACACGATTTTCTTCATTAGCGATTCATGCAAAATTAATAGGTAAAAATAAATCCGTTCGCCACTTACTACTTTTTTGTTTAAACTCGCGTATTACCTACACGAATTACGATACAACCGTTCCTTTCATTAAAAATCATACTCCGAAAATCAGAGACATAAATAACAGAGATTGTCAACTCCGCCGTAAGCGTGTAAATGTTACGGGACCAACCTTACTTTGAGAACTACAAGTGCACCATCAATCTTGTAAAAGTCATTAAATTTGAACCTGATAGTGAACATGAACATGAACCTGTAAATATTTTAAGCATGTTTTATTTATGAAATATTTACAAAAACTCTTTATTTAGTTTTTAAATTACTTTTTTAAAACTTATTGACTTTTCACAAAGTAATAGTAATGCATTACTTTACTCATGTAATGGTAATGTAATGCAGTACTTCAAGAAAACTAAGTAATGGTAATGGTAATTTAATGCCCTAATTCATGAAGTAATGGTAATGTAATGTATTATTTTACAATGTAATTCACCCCAAGCCTGATTCCAACTAAGCCGGAAAACATGAACATTTACATTTAAATTGGTTCTTCAATCGATAAGATTGTATATATTATATGATGGATAAGTCTTCCAAAATGTATTATCTATTATAGAATAAAATTCACAACTTTTCAAAAATGGCACATTGCGTTTGGGAACTTTAATTTCGATTCCACCATCAACCTCTTCTATTGATTAATGAGCTCGTACGCCAACTGAATCTTCAACGGCGCTGTGCATTCAGTTACGTAACTCATTCCACATTTGAACCCGAGCAAGAATATTTTGATCAATAAAACTATTTGTTTATTTTCTAAATAGAATTTTGTTTATACACAGAGGACTTAAAAAGATTTAATGCGTGTTTCTATAATACATATTTACTGAAATGCATGAAAACTTTCTGCACTATTTTTTTACGCGTAGACTCAATTCATGTGTTCTACGCGTGCCTTCCGGTTTGAGACTTCGACTGACAGTAAACCAATAGACGGGGTCACGTGACCCCGTCTAAAAATGGTAGATTGGTCGCGTCTGACCTTAAATACAGTTCATTTTTAGATTTTAATATCTACCATTCCTGATTCTCATTTTCATAAATATATTTTTATTTAAAATATTATGAAAAATTCAATTACCATTTTGACAGGTATTTGTAGATTCTGGATTTTGTATTGTGCGTCAATTTAGAGCAAATTTATGCTCTAAATATCATGTTCGCAGCAAAACATCGTTTCCTTTTTCTATTAAAAATTACAAAAGAATAAATTCATAAAAAATGACTGAAAGCCGATAGTGATCTTATTTTTGTGAAATCAGATTTCAAAAAGAATTATCGATCATCCATCAAATATATACTGATGTATTGAGCCACCTTAAAGAAAGATGTTTGCGAAACTTCAGACAATTGATGGCATATTCAATTTCTAGATTTACAAAATTGTTGATTACGCAACACCTTATCATTGAATGTAACAAGTTTTCAAGAAACTGTAGTGAAATGTCTTCTGTAAATGTTAAAATAAAATTCATTTATAAATGACAGATCACCTACACCCATAAATGGTAACACATAAACTAATTCACACTCAATTGAAAATTTCATTGTAACAGCTTGGATACATATTGGATAAGTAAAAACAAGTTACGGATTGAAGTGAAATATAAGAAGGTACAATGTATGTCACATGACATGTTAATGGTTAAGATAATACAATTACAGCGTGATTTGTTTTTCAAGGATATCTTTGTACACATTTGTAAATGAACACAGTAATCATAAAAAGTAGCCGTGAAAAAGGAACCCCAAAAAAATCATGAAGTTTGACTCTTACAATATATTTCAACTACACAGTGTTTTCAGAAATAAAAAACAAAAAATCCAATGTGCATGATTGAAATGAAAATTACATACATAATTACTGATAAAAATACATTATAAAATTTAATACATGTATTGAGGACAGCGTAGCGACCTTTAGTAAATCTCAGGTTATCATAAACTTAATGTCAACTGCCATATTTATAGTTCAAAGACAATGTATTGTCTTTATGATTGTAATGTCTATGATATATATGGTAATTTCGTAAATTCATTTTCGCGTAGAAATATTTCACATGCATAAGCTTCCATACGTTCATCCTTACTCAAAATAACAACAGCAACAAAACACATTTACAACCATTTAAAAGTGTTGTGTTCTTGTTTTAAAAAAAATCATCACTAATCCATTATACGCTTTAAAAATTGTTTTTTCATATTTTTTTTTTATTTTTTTATGTTTCTTTGATATGTGAGAAATAAGTGTCAAGAGGTCTATCGGCTGCGTCCAGCGACTTCTTTATAAATGACATTGACAATTTTCCTGTAAAACCTTTCCATTTCTGTATTTCTTTTATAGTAGATGATCTTATCAGCCAAACCATTTTTTTGGCTAAACAGTTTTTACAGGACTTGAACCAATTAAGATATTTATATTTTCCCAGCGTATAAAATTTGTCTAGCTTATTAGACAGCGCTATCATTTGATTTAAATAAAATTCAGTGTTTCCTACCCAGTCTCCATTGATAGATTGTTCTTTTTCATACTCAAATGGTATATTAAATCTAAATTCATAAAGATATAAAATAAGGATCATTTTATAATACTTCGAGTCAGAATAGAAAAATTGGTAAATAACTTTTAAATGCGTTATTTGGGCAATCAATTCAAAGCATTCTGTGCTGTTTAATTTTTTCGAGGATAATTTTGTATTGAAGCACTTTTTACTTATAGCCTTGTTTAATAGTGCCTCATACGACAAATAATTTGCTTCGTTGATTTTTCTGCGATTTCCAAAAACTTGTTCAATTGGAGTTAATTTGTAGGCAAAATTATTTTTTAAAATCTCTTTAAGATTTTTGGATTTGTTGGTATATGTTCTACTTAACAAAGTATTTAAATCTAGAGGCTTGACTCCTAAAACCTTAATAGTCTGAATCAATATTCGGATAGCTTCTTTATCCATATTCAAAAAACAGAGGTACATTCTATGACTGTTTCTAAAGTTCTTCGTTCTATAGTGACACTTACGTTCCAATGAATTCTTAGGAAAAATAAATGGTTTAAAGTCCAAGATAATTTTAATGAAAAGAGATGTTATAATATCAATGCTTGCTTTGCTTGATTTTAACTTTAAGAAAAATGGGCTCCTTTTATAATGGTTAAAAAATTGGAGTAAAATTTTAATCGTTATCCCATTTTTATTTTCACAATTTCAGTGCACTTGAACCAAAGTGTTTTTCTATCTCTAACAATAAATTTATTAAGCCTTTTGCAGCAACTTTATGGGTAAAACTTAATGCCTCAGATGCATGATTGCAAATTTCGGATACAGTCATCTGCCTTATTAAGCGAGATTCTTTTGACAGAAATGATGAAATTGCAATATACCTACCTGAGCCAAAATTTCTTTCAGTCCAAGGTTCATGTACAGTTGAATTTTCGTCTCTTGTGATTAAGACTAATTCCCTTATTCTTTCCTCTTCTTTAAAACATGGGGCATGATCAACTAACAGCTGCATAAGATTTTTGCCATCTCGAGTTTTCGTAAATAAAGACATACCTAACTTTTTGAGAAAACGAAAGGCCATATAATTACCGCCTATTACCGATCTGTGGAGAAAGTTGTATCCATTTGTGTCTGTACACAAATCTAATGATTTGTTAGAAAAATGAAATTTATTGAAATCAAAATATTGTGACATCCAAAATGTTTTCCGTTCGTCTTGAACGATATCGTGCAACAATGATTCGCCGTTGAGTTCAGAGCACTCGTAGCTCATTTTGGGAAGAAAAAGAAATAATTGTGGATTAATTTCAGGATGTTTGAATAAGTTTTTTAAAGATGCAATTCCTTTTGTATACATATATTGGCTGTACTCTTCAGGAAAGTTGTAGAAAAATATACCCAATAGATGAGCACTATTTTTCTGTAAACTTATATAAATATATTTTTCAAGGTCTCGTAAAACAACAGCTCTAGTCTTATCAAATATCTTTAATATTACATAAGTTAGATATTCGTGCGTAGTAAATATTTTCATTCTTTCAGCCTCACAATTTACATCTGAGGAGAAAAGGTAAACATTGCAATGTATAACGATGTTTACAACGTTTTTGGAGAGAACTGGCATATTTCCAATTGCCAAATCTAGAAAAATATAATCATGTGTGTCCATACCATTGGTAATACCTTGAATTTTCGAGAAAAAATGATAATAGAAATTAAACTAATTTACATTTCCATTCTCACATGCATAATGCAAAGGTGTTTTGAAATGCCTATCTGTACACCAATCACTGTCTCTTTCAGTCCAATTCCAAATATCATAACTTTGCCCAAAATTAAAGACGTCTTTATCCCAGTTATACGCTAACTAGTAAGTAGTGAGATATTGTTACGTTATATGGACACATATTTTCAAGGTATTCTTTTCTTTCTTTCTCATTCAGATCAATGACTTCTATTCTTTTGTTTCGATAAATACATCGATCTGATTTCTTTAAATTTTTCTTCAGTAGAAGTTTAAAAATATCTGATCTTTTGAACTTCATTGCCGTAAATATAGGTGTTCTACCACAGCTTCTCGGCAACGTAACGTATAATTCCTAATTTCTATCAGTCGCCAAACAATTTCTGTGTGACCGTTTCGAATAGCAACTTCTAAAGCAGTTTCGCATTTTATGTAGCGTCGATCGTCTAGAAACACAAAATCATACAATCGTAAATCCTCACCTGAATCAATACTTTGAAGTCGAGTCTGATGAAAAAATGCCCAGTACTGTGACGAGTTGCAGGAAAGACACAAATCTTCCGCTCCGTGATAAAGAAGTAGATCCACGACGTCAACATATCCATTTTTGGCGGAGAAATAAAGTGCCTGATTTAAGTTGGTGATAAAAACAGATTTTAATCTCAGTAAGTATTCTTGTACGATGTGTGTATAGCCATTTTCAACTGCTAAAAGGAATGAATTTGATCCAAATGATGTTTGGTGAGATATGTTAGCGTTATCTCGTATAAGAGTCAATACAGTTTTAAAGTGACCATTTTGAGCTGCTATATTCAATAAACTATACTCCCAGAATGCAAAAGTTTTGCAAAACTGTAGCATGTCAACTGTTTCATTGATAAATCTTGGACCTAAGCGAACAAAATTTACATCTGCATGGCAGTCAAGTAGAGCTTTTAAAGATCTGTGATTTCCAGACGCAGCGGCGACATATGATGCTGTTATATTTCCTTTGTCAGTTTCATCCACTGGTCGTAAAGAAAACAAGTCTAACAGAAGTGGCATGGCTGTATAGGAGTTTAATTTACCTGCTGCTTGATGAAGGATGTACATTTCAGGAATGTACACTTCAGAAAACTCGCTGATATACTTTTTACTGTTTTGTAAGAATTTATATTTGATTTCCTTGTCTGATGAACAAGCTGCATAGGATGCGAGATCAACAATGCTTATGTTGGTAAACGATCTTTGTTGTCGTAAAAGATTTAGCAAATACTTTGCAAACAAGCGGCATCCATCTCTCTTGGATACATAAAACTGTTCAGTCTTTCTGATATTGTCTGTCAGGTAAGCTGCCACACTTTTGTGAACAAGTGATATTTTGCCATTTTTTGGCAAATAAGATGACTAAGTTCCTTGCCTATAATGGACAAAACATCAACTATTTCATCATTTTTCAGATCAGCAATCGTTAAGAGCTCTTCAATATATAATGGTTCCATTGTTGAACATAGGAATTGAAAAACTTTTATAATAGTTTTAAAGACGCCCCGATCGCGGAATATTCTCTTTAATTGATCTTCAAATAAATTTTCATATGTTGTGTATCTGTTCAGTAAAGAAACTTCGTTTTGTAACCATCCTGTTAAGCGTTTTTCAAAAGTAGCATATTCCCTTTTGTATATTTGACAGCTTTTGAAATTGCTATTGCTACATCATTAGTTTTAAAAATCCGTTTTAGATGATTTTGCTCAGAAAGAGATAAAGTATTTATCGTGTTATTTACAAATCTGTGTGCATCTTTTGTGTTGCTATCATCAGTAGGTCTTTTTTCAATGACTAAGAGTTGGGTTCGAGCTATCCTTATCTCAGAGGTATTTCTAGACGTGAGGAAAAATTTAATGTTTTTTGGAAAATCAGTTAAACGTTTCCAAAGTAAATTAAAAATATTTAAGTTACCAAGTTCAATACATTCATCTAAAGCATCAATAACCACGATGTAAGTATTGTTAACCATGTCTAAATAATTTAATACTTTCAGAACTAAAACGTCAAGACAGCCCTCTGGATCTTCTTCACATCTATCACTCTCAAAATATGTTTTGAATCTGGAATTCTTTTGCAAGCTTTGAAGAAAGCCAGGTATTCGTTTTGAAAAGCCTCCTGCTAAATTCTTTACAAAATTACCTGGAGAAAGGGTCTTCCTTGAATAAAAGTTACAAATGCGATACACAGCAATATGTTGATAGATCTCATATCCAGGAAAACGTTTATCACTTTGACAAATTAAATGAGCTACAATAGCTGATTTTCCATATCCCATTTCTGCCAATAACAACACACCACGCTTAGAGAAAAACATGTTTTCGTCTAACTCGTTAAAAAGCCATTCTCGGCCAGACAATTCGTCATGCTGGGATCTGTAGAAGTCCAAGTCAATATCCATGGTGAAAGGGTGTTCATAGGTTGCATTTTTACATACCAACACGCTGTCCTCTACAAAACAAAGAGTTATATTCAGATCGGTTTTATGGGCATGGTCGTTATACCCATTTTAAAATACCAAAAAGGTTTTCTTATATATAATTAATTATGTTTCTAAAACATTGTTTAATCTTCAACAATGTTTATCTTGTTAACTAGTCTTGTTAAATATTGTATCTTTACAATGTACCCATTTTGTTTTACCTTCCGCACTGACGTTACTAAGAATCATTCAAAAAAGAATTGCGACAAACAATATCAAAATTGAGGAGATTAATGTTTTTTGTCCACCTGGTCTCTTTTCATCTTCATAGATGGATAAAAGATTGTTTATATCCGCTTCACTTATTTTCCGTAGGCCTCTAAAAGCAGTGTATACTTCGATTTCTGTGAAACTATGTTTGTCTTTCATAAGTAAACCTTTAATATCAATCGATGCTGTTGAAATGCATTGAAATCCTTTCAAAGAGGGGTGTTGAAAAAAATCTAAGAGACACGAAATGGCTTTTGTTAGTTCCTTTTTAAACATTTTAAATAGATTTGTATGAGCAAAATAGAAATTCCGCACATCGCGAACTGCATATAAAAGATTCTTATCACCACCGATCACAAAATATTGACAATTTTGCAATAGAGACAGCATAGTCTGGATATCATCTTTAATAATTCTTCCATCGCGTATAAATATACGACACAGTTCCACTTTTGCACCTCCACGATTTGTTTGTGATAGCTTCCATAATTGTATATCTCGCCACTGAACTTTATTCTTATGAGAGTTGTATCGCATTAACTTCTCTGTCTCTTTTTTCCATGCGGCACAGGTATTGCACCATTGCGTGACGTTGCATCGCTTGCTACAGCATTGGGTGCAAGCAGCGTTTGAGCCGACCTTTCTTTTTAAACGGTCATACAAGTCTTCCAAACACTGATCTACGTAAGTCTTTAGTCCAACTGTAAAGTATTTGAGTGCTTGAATAAGTAAAAGAAAATTTTGTTCCTCTGGTGTATAATTATCCATGTCTTGTCAGATACCCAAATAAACTCCCTGTTTGTGTGTTGTAGTCAACAAGTATAACTACGAAAGCCTAGAAGGCTTATTCAAGATTGGAGATTCGAAATACGATATCCAGTATTTAAATTGACCAATTAAATCATATATCTGAAAACCTGTATCCAAGCGACACCAAACAGTTCAAAATAAAGGCAATCCATACATATAAAAATGCGGTATTTGTAAAGAGATTTCATGCGCAGATATCATTAAGTACATAGTCATGTTGTGACAAGGTACGGGATGATACCCGGTTGATAAATTTTACAACTTGCGAGGTGAAGTCATATTATCTACAACATAAACGATAAGTATTTAAAAACTCATGTGGTAGAATTATTGAAAATATAACTCGGGTACCCCCTCCTGGAAAAGAAAATTTTTATATCTTCCCCCCTGCTAAATTGTAAAGAAATCATTGGGTAACAGCAGTCATGTGGAGAACATGTATATTCCATACACAGTCAGTACGAAATAAATCTTCCCTTGAGCATTATGACGTCATTTTAAGAGTATTATGACGTCGGGTTTTCTGTAGCACTTTGTCGTTTACAAAACCTATCATAATTTATATACATCAACAAATACCATATTTTTTTCCAGCCATGTGTATAACTGTATAGATCGATAGATCAAGTTTTACAAATGATATGTATGTAATAGATAATCATATGAAGAAGTTTCAAAAAGGTTTTTGTTCTTTATTAAGTAAGTCCAGTTAAACAGTTTGGGAAGGAGTTATGCGATATAGAAGCGATCAGTCGGTCGGTACACTAAGACGCGAAGTCGGGTCAGGATCTCTTATTTACTTTTGACGTACAGTCCATTCATACATTTAAAGTCAGCACATATTCAAAATTTACTTAATTATTAAAAACTTTATTACACAAGTTACAAGTTTACAAAATATTTTTTTTATTTCTATGTGAATACATGTAACTTCTCAACTGCTCTTCCATATTCTCTGCTGTTTACAAATAGCTTAGCAACAGAGTAAACATAACATTAAAAGACATGGACAGACAGCTTTATCAGAGACGGTTTTGAAATAATAATGCTACGTATACAAGTATGGAAAATATGTGAATAATTAATATGTTTTACGGTGCTACGGAATTACACATACCTTGTAACACTGTCAACTTAGTGTTATTTATAGTTATTTGGGAACGAACGTCAAAGAATTTTTGAGAGAGAGAGAGAAAGAAAAAGAGAAAGAGAGAGACACACACACAGAAATTATTATATAACATTTCTAAGTTTAAAAAAAAAATCACAGAATACATAGACTTGCTTCCCTAAAACCGTTCTTTACTTTTGAAGAGAATTGATCAGTCTGTAAAATATAATTTGTGTTTTATTTGGTCAAAAGTGTTAATGATAAATACAGTATTTATTTTTTTGTACCTTAGTTTTTTCCTGGTTCATAATTTTTCAGTTTGTTTATTTTTGTTATCTAATTACATCTGTTATCCGTGCCCCCGGTCCCTGTTTGTAGGTGTGTAATTTCCCATTTTCATATTTAATGGTTTGACTATATGCAATATCTGCATAAATTTTTCAACTGTTTATTTTTTCTCTTTATTCTTTTTTATTTAGTTCAAAATGTCCCTTTTTTTCTTATTTCCTCCATACTCATACTTACTGTACATGTTTGCAAAATTAGCTTATTTTTGGATCAATATGACAGTAAAGTATGGCTCTTGCTAGTATATATATAATCTCTCTTTAAAAACAAAGCATATGTCAATGAGGCAGTCTATAGTGAAATAGCTAGTACACACATTATGGGTGTTTGACCCACCTCTAAATTTATCGCGGAAAATATAGAAAGATAAAGAAAGAAATTCATAGTTGATATAAGTTAACATGCGAAACAGATGATTTTAGGAAAGTGGAGTATCACACATTCACAAATATTTGGACCTCCTGCTGTTCCCACAATAAGATATGTGGTCCACGCTTTGACGTTTTGTCACAGATATGAACTGCTGAAGAAGCAGATGCTTGATGTATCCCTGGAAGAAGAGAAATTGGCGGCCCTAAATGGATTTCAAACTCATATTGATGTAACGCAAAAGAAAAGAAATATCTACAAGAAAATTGAAAAAGAATCATTAGAAAAATTACAAAATGCTGATAGACAGGGACGCCGCATACCGCCCTTATCCTCTGATCTTACCAAAGCTCACTACAAATTTGATTTTAGCCAAAATGTTGCTTCACCTCATCATGCTCGGCAAATGGGACCGCTTTATTTTCTTTCGTGTTGACGATAGACCTACACAATATAATTACTTGATAGGGGAAAATGAGACACTCGGATCCCATGGGCCAAACACAGTTATCACCTTGATGATGCATCATGGCATTAGCACTTATGTTTATGGAGAAAATGAATGCTGATAATTGTGCATGTACTCTCTCTCTCTCTCTCTCTCTCTCTCTCTCTCTCTCTCTCTCTCTCTCTCTCTCTCTCCATTTGAAATTTTTAGAGTATATCTCTGTCTTTTCTCACTTTTTTGTCTGATGTTAAATAACAATATCATAATTTCTATGATAGTAGTTGGCCATTTACGGTATTTGATTGTTGCAGGTTTTGCTCGAGCAAAACAGCTGTTCCGTCGATCAGACTGTGACGGTATGAGAAAACTTTAGCAAGTCTTTGAGCGTTCATCTTAATTTCAACAAATAAAGGAATTCTATTTGAAATGGGGGACACTTTTACGTGGAAGTACTACAACTGGAAAAAGATTTTGGAACAATTTTTTACCTCACTGCCTGGCATTTCTAAATACCATTCGTTTCAATTGTGTGCCGACCACGCAGGGTTTGTTTTCGTTTAGGAAAATAGTGATGCTATGGTTAAAAAAATTAAGATAATTAAACCTCCTGGACTTCAGCAGGTTCCTGGAAATTTTTCCACAGAGCTAACACCTCTTGGTTATCCAGGGAAAGAACTCAGTATATCTTCTAAATGTCAGACCGTTTGAACGACCAAAATGTCGAGATCAATTATGCCCATCCAGACTGAGAAGTAAATTGCCCTGTCATCTTTCAGCAACTGTTGAACCATTGAAACTTCATCAATAATCAATAATATGATTACGCTTTATCTATGATTGTGTATGTTATTGAATATGTTAAAGTGTGTTGCTTTGATAAGCAATTTATGAATCAACTTTTATAAACACTGCCCAAAATGTGTTCATTTGTACGATGTGATTAACAAAAGTCAAAGACATTTTTGATTTACCAATGCCGTTTATCTCAATAATTTTGACGTCAAATTAAACAGTACACAATTTCAACCTCATGTATAAATTTCCTTTTTGAAAATATTTTTGACCCACACCTGCTTTTGTAGTTTTGAAATATTAAGGGCGTTAAATAAAGTTAAAAAAAACTTAAACGAATGATTTCAGTAACGTCAAGAGCAAAACAATGCATACAAGTATTGATATTATCTTTAGTAGCTTGGAAAATAATCGTAATAATGAATCGTAGAGAATATGTGTTGATGAAATATTGATCCCGTTGACAAAAGGTGACCTAGCTCCGGTCACCGTATATATTTTAAAAGGAAATATTTTATAACCAATGATCCTCGTACTGATATGGCTCATTTCGGTGAAATCTGTTCCAGAATGAACAGGATATTTGAATTTTTGATGCGCGTTGGTTTGGGGGGGGGGGGGGGTGAAAAGGCCCGGGCTTGATTTTCAAGTACATGTGTAACTGACGTAATCAAAGTCTCAAGCCTTGCTGGATGCACGTGTGTTTTTTGTTACTAGATTGAATTGAAGTGTTGTTTGAAAAGATGTCAAGAAGATTTTCCCATAAGTCCGTTTTTAATTCATAATCTGTATCTAAATTTGCGCAATTTTGGTATGAATTGAATTTAGTACTGTAGTGACACCTGCATAAACAAAATTTAAATGTTATTTGTCTATAAAAGTAATAGATTGACAAGCACACTTTAAATGTACAGATGTACGCAGTCAATTATTTCCAAACTGAAGCATGCAGCATAAGAATTTTTTACTCATGCACTTAAAACACGTTTTCCGAGAAAACTACTTAAGCAATACATCTTTACCTATCGGCACCCCTAATTTGAAAAGGAATCATGTTTTATATGCTGAATGTTTTGAAAAAAATAAAGGAAAAAGATAGTTTTTTAGGACAATCCAATTAGGAAAAAAACTCAAATCGTTTAAAATTAATATATTTACAATGTACTATTGCCGATAGGAGACTAATGTCAAATGATTGACGTACTGTTTTATAGAATATTAAAGATATAAATCATATCAAAAGACAGGATCAATAAATCAGTGCAACAATCTTAATCATTTAACAGCATCAAAGACTAACCATGTATAAAACATATAAAAATGACCAAAGAGCAAACCACTCGACAATTTCCGTCGAAATAACATTGCTCGAAACTATATATATGGCAAGAAAACAGCTTAATACAGCTAGTTGCAAATCAGTTCTAGATCAGCAATTAAGAAATAAACAACGTTATTCAGTGAACATGGCGAAATAGCAACTGCTTTGTTGGCATATTCAATGATGCGCGCTAGCGCATCATGGAAAATATGCCAGCAGAGCAGTTGCTATTCATAACGCCATGTTCACTAAATAATCGTTGTTCATTACTTATATTTGCGTTTTACCACTCGGAAATACCCTGTATTATGCTAGACCTTGACATTTAGCTATTGTATCAAAAATAAACATTCAGACTGTAACGTATCTTTTTAATTCACATAGATTTGTTACCAAAATCAATGATATGTTACAACAGTAATTCCTTTAAAATGTTATTATAAGTCATGTTTAAATTAAATACATCAATTTAATGGAGTTAGAGAAAAACACACGATGTATAGTATATATACAGTAGTGGTTTAACGAGGCCGAGTACAGAACGAGTCCGCACGCTTTCGCGCAGCGTTTCATTTGTATTGTGACGTCATCTTTTTGCTTGGTTGACGCCATGGCGTGATAGTTTCAACTGCAGATATTCAGCAAAATTTGTTGAAAATAGCTCGTTTGATGCATAAAATTAATCTTATATTGGAATAAACATAAATGTCTCGAAGTATAAGCTATATTTGGGCTCGGGTCGAAAACGCGAAGAGGGTTCAGCAGCCTAGCCCTATGTCACGTTTTCTTAACCCGCCTAAATATTCGAATTCATTGTACTGATTTCATAATGGTGTCTGTAACCACTGATTTGTCATAAATTTAGGGTACCTGCATCGAGATATGAATATATTTAAGAAATAAGAAATCATTCTTTGAGTATTTTGGTCGGGATGTGATCAAATCCAATATTTAAAGCCCTAAATGGTTTTGTCATAGATTTGATCACGCCCATACTGAAATATAACCTCATAATATTCAGAGAATGATTTTTTATATAATTTTCAAACCCCACTTGCGCCCCAATTATACGTCATTTCAATTTATTGGACCGATTTATAGTACAAAATCGATACGTAGTGTTATCACAGGCAAAGACACTGGAAAAAAATGTAAATATCTCTCTTCTCTATAAAGTCAGTTGATATTATAAACCGTGATAACTTCCAGCATTGAAATAATATGCAATAGATATATTTGTTTAAACAGAGCATATTATTAGTGAAGATATCTGTTTGTATTGGGTGTGCCTGTATTGGATGTAAACAAGGATTTTTTATCAATCCAGCAGATTAGATATATGGTATTTATACAGTAAATTGCTTTAAGTGAAAAGGACTTGCTGGAATCGATCAAGCAAGCGCAAAATAAAAAAAACCTACGCGTTACCACTAGGCCACGCATATCACACATTCATAAACCGTGTTTGGGAGTTGATTTTAATCAACTCTCCTATGCAGTTACTTAGACAAACCGAAAGTGAAACAGTGTTTGGACCTCAGCACAAATCATTGCTGCTGACAAGACTTAGTTCTTGAAAATAATTGATAAATTCGATGTAATTTAATGTATGCTAAAGCATTGTTTTTCAAGGAAACTTATTTACAAATACCTTAAAAATAGTCAGATTTTAAATGGTACGAACAAATTAAATATTTTTTGTAGTCGTATGTACTGTAGACGTATTTTTTTTCCACGGGGTCATAATTCCGCGGAATCACAATATCAATTTAATCCGCGGGTAAAAATTTACGCGGATTCTTTGAACGAAGAAAAAAATCAAAATGATAAAATAGAATAATTATTATTTTAAATTTAGTTCGAGCGATTTTCATTACCTAGGATTTGTCCAACTTTGGACTTAAAAAGAACTGTTCACAGTGAACAATAATTATCGGTTGTGCACTGGTCGGTAGTCATTAGTTAGCCGTCAAGATGTTACGACGCAGGCTAAAATCGTCATGTGAAACACCATTTAATCTTTATCAACTGTCAATTTATGGGTTCACATTACTTTTGTAATTTATTTTCTGATGTACATAAGCCTATATCTTTTTCTATCAAGACAAATGTCACCGCTTCTATTGTTAATCATTTACCTGCGAAAAACCAACCAACTGTGAAACTTTGGTCAGCAAACAAAGCAGACGTTTTCCGTGAAAAGTTAGATCACTCCACCGTCGAAAGGATCACTGACGAACTATTACATTTAAAGACATCAAATACTTTGAATGAGGAAAATATTAAAACGGTGATGACAAAATTGTGTAAATTATTCATTACAACGGCAGAACAATCTTTTGGGAAAAAACATAGTGCTCCTGTAAATTCCAAGGATAAACAATGGTTTAACTCCAAATGTAAGACAGCAAGGAAGAAATTTCATTTAGCGAAGCGTATGCACAGCTGCAATCAATCTAGAGAAAATAAAGCCACCTTAAAGTTAACAAGTAAACATTAGAAAACAGTTTTGGACGAATCCTTAAAGAAATACAGAAAGGGCTTATCAAATAAATTGCAGAATCTACGTGTGTCGAATACTAGAGAATACTGGAACATTCTTAACAATTCAAATAAGACAAAAAAATGTTCTGCAGATATTGATACATTGTATAATTTTTTTAAAGTATTGAATGAAAATGAAAGCGCTGAAACATGTGATAATATTATTGATCAATCGGATACGGTGAATGGGTTTGTTCCCGTTTTGCACACATTTGAAAATTAGGTATCGAAAAAATGTGTGCGAAACGGGAATTTGACCAGGTGAGATAATTGCTTAATTGCTATAGTCTATATCACAATTCCTGCGAGGGTAATTGACAATAAGATAAGTAAAACATATCTACTCGCAATTTATATTAACATTTATTTTATCTTACAAAATAACTTGCACATTTACATAATAATCACCATCCATAATCATGAAATTGATTTCAAACATCAATTTGGTCATGAACAATTTCATTATTTTTTAAATAAGAAAGATTATTGCAAAAATGTTAAATATGTAGCACTTTTGTTTAACTTACTGTCTATAGGAAGAACATGTACACGCTAAAAGTTTGAAGAGAAAATATCATATGATAATATTTAATTATTGCTTTTGCTGACATAAATGGAGGAGATGTGTCTAGTGAAAACGCTGCTTAATATTTTTCATTTATGTTGTGGCTTGAATAATCGAAGAAATAGACAAACTGTGTGATGATAAATCGGCAATTGTATATGCTTTAAAAACTGTAAAGATTACTTCACAAAACCTATCAAATGTAGACCTAATTCATGCATTATCATTCTTTTTTCAGTTTGAGTTATATCGCATCAATATTAAAATATTATTTTTGTCAGATTTTTGGGAGTTGATTTTTAATCAACTCTCCTATGCAGTCACTCGGACAAACCGAAAGTGAAACAGTGTTTGGACCTCAGCACAAATCAAGACTTAGTTCTTGAAAATAATTGATGAATTCGATGTAATGTATGCTAAAGCATTGTTTTTCAAGGAAACTTATTTACAAATACCTTAAAAATTGTCAGATTTTAAATGGTACGAACAATTTAAATATTTATTGTAGTCGTATGTAATCCTACGCCAGAGTTCAATATAGTCTCGTTCAACTCGGCGCTCGGCTGTCTCCGTAAACCCTTGTCGGAGATTTACGGTGTCAGCCGAGTGTTTGGTTGAACGAGACTAGAGTTCAATATTGCTTGGATCCATACAATTTTCGAGAAATATTTCTACCACTGATACATAGTTTGATTGAATTAATTTTATCTTTAAATATTATTTAACATGATTCATATGGAGGTTTCTCGACATTCTAGTCGAAAAAGTTCAAAAATTCATATTATAAAAATGCGTAATTCAAATTAGAAACTACGTATACATGTACTTGTCATGCAAAATAACATATCATTGAAAACATCGACAAAATCAACTCCCGTCAGTTCTTCAGTACTTTGATTTTTAATGTATTTAACCTCTGATATGAAAACCAAAAAAGTGACCCGCCATATACTAAAGCGGTGATGTCATAAGAACTACTGTCAAGGTCGCTACTTCAAAGATTGAAATATTTTGTGATAAAGATCTGTTTTTCTTTCATAATATTCTTTCTGTTGATACCAAACAATCAATTATAAACATGCGTTTTACATAATTTGCAACTCAATTGTAAAAAGAGACACGGAGTACCCCATATGACAGTCCATGTAGTTTCCCCTTCATCATATAATTATCCATTGAATCAGCTTCCAATTGGCTTGGGACCAACAATTTTTTCTGATTCATTTTGTTTTATATTTAAGGTAAATTGAAAAAAATTTGAAAGACAAATCATCTAATCATTATTTTTTTTAATCAGTGTGCGGAAATTGAAGACTTTTTGAACATATCATTATCTTTATTTAATCAAACGAAAAAAATGGTGATAGTTATTAGACCTAAAACACAACAAAATGTCTATATTCTTCTTGTTTTATCGTTAACACGCTGATAAAACACAGGAAAAAAAACAGGTAAAATATTTGACCGAAAGCAGACTATAATTGCTATCACAACACAATTTACACCTATTGTTCTATACCCAATTATCAAATGTGTGCAAAACGGGAACACACCGGTGAATGAATTACTTAATAGCCCTATCACTAGGGAAGAGATTGTGATTTCAATTAATAGTTTAAAAACAACAAAGCCCCTGGCTATGACAATGTTATGAACGAACACATTAAAACTACAATGTCTACTTTTTTACCACTGTATGAAAACTTGTTCAACATTATTCTTGATACTGGTATTGTCCCAGAGGAATGGTTAATAGGCATTATTAGACCAATATATAAAAATAAGGGTGACCCATCTAATCCAGAAAATTATAGACCAATCACTTCATTAAGTTGCTTAGGGAAAGTATTTACTAATCTTTTAGGAACACGCATTGAACATTTTGCAGATGATATTTCACTTATTAAAGAAAGTCAGGCGGGGTTTAGGAAAGGGTTTTCCACACTTGACAATATTCTAGTTCTGCAGTTTTTAACACACACATTGATCAACAGTAAAAAGAAATTATTCTGTGCATTTGTAGATTTCAAACAAGCTTTTGATACAGTATGGAGAGATGGGCTCAGGTACAAACTTCTTAAAAGTGGAATAAATGGTAAATGTTTTAAATACATAAAAAACATGTACAAAGGTATAAAATTAAAAATATGTATTAATGGTTTTTCATCTGATCTTTTTACTTGAAACGTCGGGGTACGACAAGGAGAAAGTTTATCTCCATTCTTGTTTTCCTTGTATATAAATGATCTAGAAGATTATTTGTTAGATAAAAACGTAACTGGACTGTCTACAATTACTGAGGGAATTGAAAAGGAACTTTTTTAATATTTAAAAATGTTTATCCTGTTTTATGCAGACGATACTGTTATTTTAGCTGAGTCTGCAAACGATTTACAGTTTGCCCTTAATGAATTCTATAGATACTGTGATACGTGGAAACTTACTGTTAATATTTGTAAAACAAAAATTGTTGTATTTTCTTAAGGTCGTCAACCCAAATATGTCTTTTCATATAATGGTTTACCTATTGAAATAGTTAAGGAATTTGATTATCTCGGTGTAATTTTCTCAAGAACAGGTTCATTTTTCAAACAAAAAACGACTATGTGAGCAAGCACAGAAATCTATGTACGGAGTTATAAGGAAGATAAGAACTTTTAATTTACCTATTGATTGTCAGTTAGATTTATTTGATAAAATTGTTGTACCAGTTTTATTGTATGCATGCGAAGTTTGGGGTTATGAAAATATTGAGATTATTGAACGTGTCCATTTAAAATATTTGAAACATATACTTAATCTGAAAAGTTGTACACCTAGTTACATGGTATATGGTGAAACTGGACGATTTCCTCTGTATATAACCATTTTTACTAGAATGATTTCATTCTGGGCCAACATAATCAATAGCAGTGAAAACAAGTGAAGCAAAATCATATATATGTATGTACGTATTCTTTTTGATAAGGGACAAATATTAAATTCATGGCTATGCTCTTTAAAAAATGTTTTAGATAAATGCGGGCTTTCAAATATATGGTGTGATCATGAATCGTACCATTATAACTCCAGTTGGATTAAGACAACTATTAACCAAAGGTTAAGAGATCAATTTTTACAAAAATGGCATAACGATATTCAGGAATCGACTAAGGGTGTTATATATAGAATTTATAAAACAAATTTTGAATGTGAACGCTACTTACTCTTGTTACCCAGTAAATTAGGAAAAATATTAGTTAAGTTTTGAACTACAAATCATCATCTTCCTGTTGAAATAGGAAGGTGGGGTATTGTTGAAAGAAGTAAACGTTATTGTAATTTGTGTAATTGTAACAAAATTGATGATGAATTTCATGTTATATTAGAATGCAAGGCATTAAGTAAATTACGAAGTCAGTTTTTAGATACATATTACTGTTCTTCTCCTAACATTAAAAAGTTCTATGAAATCATGTCTTCAGTCGATTATATCACATTAAGAAAATTGTATTACTTTATTTCAAAAAATAATCATACTGTTCGTTCACCCCACTTACTTTCTTGAACTTTACAACTATATTGTATATATGTAAATATGTTTGTTCTTCATATGTACCTCTTGTACCATTATATGGTGTTGAGTGAAATAAACTGAAACTGAACTGAACATGTCGCTTGAATTATGAGTTGATCAGTCTTATCAATTAAAAATCAGAACACAAAGGGATTTAAAAATTGCAGTAAAAACACGGGTCTTAGCGTGTAGTTAATTGGGTCATTGAAAGACAAACCCAATTGGGGCTATTTGTCGTCTGACACGTGAAGTTTAAATTTCATGCAAGTAAATTTACAGAAAATTCAAATCTTTAGGAGATTAAATTATTTATTATGTGAATTCTCAATACAAATTTGTTTGACAGTTTGCATAGATAAAAACGATATACATTGGGTACACGTCAATGCAAGTGTTATATAATGTAGTAAAATTCAGATTATTCCAAAATGCACTTTAATTACACTGGGAAACTAGAGTTAATATTGCTTGGACCCATACAATTTTCGAGAAATATTTCTATTACTGATATATAGTTTGATTGAATTAATTTTATCTTTAAATATTATTTAACATGATTCATATGAGGGTTTCTCTACATTCTTGTCGAAAAAGTCCAAAAATTCATATTATAAAAATGTGCGTAATTCAAATTAAAAATTACATGTTATTACATGTACTTGTCATGCAAAATAACATATCAGTGATTTTAAAATAAATAAAAAATCGACAAAATCAACTCCCGTCAGTTCTTCAGTACTTTGATTATTAATATGTGGCTATACTAGTTATTGTATTAGAAAACTCACGAATTGAAATATTTGTACTACAATACTAGTACCTGCAGAACATATCAATTTTAGTCGGATTTCTTTGGTTTAAAGTTGTTCAAATAGTCAAATATCTAACTTTTATTGCAAATAAACAATTCTTCTATATATCGCTTACAAAACCTGAAGACTTTAATGATGTCGTGCAAAATGATTAAGACCCTTATAAGATGGTAATTGTGTAATTTGCGTTTCTTTGAATATATTTTAACTAAATATTGTATAATATAAAAAATACCTGATGTTTTGCAAGAGCGGTATATTTTAGGTAAAATCGTATATTAAGAGCGCTATAATACCTCTTTCTTCTGATATTTCATAGACAGATCCAATACTAGTGAGCAATTTACCAAGAACATATAAGTTTAAAAATTCTGTAGCTAGTACCAATTTATAAATTAATTTACATTTCACTATTCCACGATTGCTTAATTTGGTCAACGAGAATATTTATGTATCATAAGGTAACATATTTACAGTTCAACATATTTTGTTACTTATAACACATTCAATACATACGGCAGGTTATGGTGAAGAAATTCAGTTTTTAAGGTTTCGATTATATGCATCCATTGTATAGTTATGCAATATGCATGTATGGATCTTCGGCATAAAAATTCATCAGAAAGTCATACTCTTAAATAATAAGAAGGCAAGAGCAAGCTACTCTTTAGTTTTGTTTTAGGTAGTACAAAACATATAAGCTAAATTTTTCCTTTAATTCAATTTTACTAAAAAAAATTTTTTTTAAATGAAATCTTTAAATGTTAAAATTGAAAAAATCCGACCTAACAATTTTTGTCCACATCGCCCCAAACAGACCAGTTGAATCTCCTTTCAATGAAGTGTAAAATGAAATTATAGTCATTGTTATAATTTCCTATGCTATTAGGTTATTTTTGAAGATATTACAATATTTGTGCTGCTTTTTTTTTTTACAGGAGATCTTCCTGTTACTTACAGATACTGAAATAAATTCTGACTGGTAACTTCAGATAATTTCTGATGCGATGTAATGTAAAACTAGCGCTTAAATTCTTTTTTTAAGTCTTTTAAGACGAAAATTTGCAGCAGTCAATGGTATCTTAAAAGAAAATTTAACATTCAAATTCATATAAAATTTAACAGTATGATTGTCACGATCCTGTGATATCAAAATAAAGAAAATTCTACTATTGGTTTTAGATTTCAGGTTTAAGTATATTTGACGGAGGTCAAAATTGATAAAAATCCTAGATGACATCATCAAATTTGACCTTTGACCTGTTAATTTGACCTTGAAATTTGTTGGACATAAAGCCTAAACACTGGTGGTGGTTGTTTCCAAATTCAGGTCTTTACTTTGAAAAGAACACACGTTACGCATTTTTGAATGATATAAGGCTAAATTGCACAAAAGTGATATGAACACCATCCAAATGTATTTTTCAAAATTATCAAAATACGTTGTACCTCAGTTTTTTCGACCTTGAATAATTGATGGGTATGATTTATATTTTTTTTCTTAAGATAATGGATTGAAATTAATTTTTAAATAATATTAAGTCATTATTTTGTGTATTTGAGAAAATATTTCAAATAAATAATTTCAGGGGTGTTTCGAACTACCAATTTGATAGTAAATCTTGGCATTCTCATGTTAACATAATTATCGATAAAATAAGTTGTGTACATTATGGTTGATTAATTTACTTCCTGTAACATTAATCCCATTTCATTGACGAAAGCCTCGTATCAGCATTGTATATTAAGCAATTTAATAATCTGCAAACATTGATATTTGATTTATTTATAATGTATATAGATATATAACTATATACTAGTACGCATTATTTCATCTTGTAATTGTTTCTCCCAAATTTTAATTGTGCGCATGTATACACCTTAATTTATTTATGTATATAAAGCAAAACCTTCTCGCATATTCAGTTGTAGGAAGAATATTCTTGTGAGCTACTTAGGTAACCAATTTGTAAGGAGATAAAAGGTTTATCGAACCTATAACCTTATATGTGTGATAAATTTTACACGTCACACATAAGATTACACTTGTTACTGTACGAAAAAATGCCTTTAAATCAAATAAAGGGACATAAAATCTTTTTCTTTTCTTTTTTTTTTTTGGGGGGGGGGGGGTCAAGTTTCCCCGTCGTCCATGAATATGAATGAAATTTCTTCAGAAGTGTATCTGCGTCGTTTGGTATTGTCAGAAAATGTTTTCATCAAAACCTTTCCTTTATTGTTGATGAGCTTATCCGTTTTATCATTTCCTGTGCAGAATAATTTTCACATGACTAAAATCAATTTAAAAGCATATGAAATTCATATTTTTGAAGAGACATCAGCATATCAGAATTTGAATACAAGGCAAAATATCCAACCATAGTACCGTTCAAAGAATATAATGGGTCATTTTCAAATGGTATGTTTAATTTATGTTGGTAAAGAATTCATAATAAAAAAAATTTCCATATATCATTTTGTTGTAAAATTTTGATATTTCATTTTCAACTGCGATAATGCAGAAATCATTTCTATGCAATGTGTGCTGGTGAAATTCTAAATAATTTATCATACGATACACAAAAGTTTGTAAGATTTTTGTCTCCATGGATATATGATTTTTTCATAATTGCGTCAAAATCTGCCTGAGATTTGATTCCTGAAAGATTCAAATACTGCAAATGTATATACCGAGAAAATCATTTTCGATATTCAAAAGAAACTTCTTCATTCCCTGAATGTGTCTGAAGTTCTTCATTCTATAGTTACATTTCTTTCCCAAAGAAGTTTTAGGTAACAAAAAGGGTTTAAAGTCCAGTTTAATTTTTAACACAAGTGATGAAATAATGCTAGTATCCACTTTTACCGAACCTGCAATTAAAGAGGTTCGCTCCTTCGTTTTGGGTAGCCATTTTGGGTCACCTCTAGTCTGACAATTCTGCATCACATATTAGTTCTAGTAGTATATTTATATTTTACAATTCCAAATAAACTTTATTAAATAAAATTGCTTTTAAAAAATTACATTTTTACAGAGTTTAGTAAGAGACTACATTTTGTGGCGGAAGGTTTTCAAGAAGGAAATGACATTTGTTTTTGATAACTCAAAAGTTTTAGAGTACTGTTACTTTAGCTTTCTAATTTTCAGCGCAGACCAAACTTCTAGATATTTTGTGTATTACGATATATTCACGATGTTCTAAAAAACATATTAAGACAATGTTTTGATATTTCCTTCGATATATTTTGGCATATTTAGCTTATATTTCATAAAAGTTTTGGCCCAAAATTAGCTTAGTTCATACTATACCTCAAATTTTTGAGATGTGACCATTACTTGTTTTACTTTTAAATGAGACATTAAATGTATGTCTTTTTGTATGAAAAGTTTTGGAAAGATGACATTGCTATTAATTTTTTAAATTTGCGTTCTAACTTGATAACTCCAAAATGTTGAACATCTGTTGCTGTGTTCATCATGTACTGGCCTTTGAAGCCACCAGTAAAGCAAGAATTTCTAAACTTTGACTTAGATTTTACTTTTATAGTCACTACATGTGTTCAACTTCATACTGTATTAAAATCATACTAAATTATAGTTCAAACTTTTAAATAAATTTGTTTAAAACTTTAAATTTTTTAAAACTAGTATCAATTTCCATGTCAAATTTTAGCAAAAATTTCAGGAAAATTATCATATCTGTTTGGGGCCCTATATTTCCAAAAAATGGCATGTGACATTGGTCAAAAATAAAATAAATGAACATTTTAGGTCCCCATCTTTATATCCAAGTGGTTTTCGGATGATTGGCGTTACTTTTATATCAGGTGCCAACCTCCTTAAAAACCAGAAAAAGGTATTTTTTTGTAATGGTTATAAACCCCGGAGTAAAATATCAGTTGTTATTCCATTTTTATTAAAACAATTTAAGGCATGTAAGCCAAATTGTTCTTTTATTTCCATCAACAACCTCGATAATCGTTTTGCGGCAACTTTATGTGTAAAACTTATGGATATAGAGGAATTATTGCAAATTTCGTGCAAATTCATTCGCTAAAGCATGCGAGTTTCATTTGTCAAGAAAGATGATATTAATTTTCAGTGTAACCAATCGAGGCAAAATTGTACTCAATCCAAGTTTCCTGAATAACTAAATATTTCTCTGATAGAGTCAATTCTAATTATCTGATTTTGTCTCTTTCTTCAAAACATGGTGCATTATCAGCTAAGAGTTGAATTAGATTTCTGCCATCCCTGGTTTTAATGAAAAGGGAAATGTTTAGATAGCGTAACGTAAAAACGCGTTATGATTGTCTCCAATCAAAGAACTATGAAGAAAGTTGTATCCATAACCATCTACATATTCATCTAATGATCTAGAAAATATCTGGAATTTCCTGAAATCGAAAAATCGTGGTTTCCAAAACGTTCTTTCGTCTTGAACGATATCATGTAATGTTGTTCTACTGCAATTTTTGAGCAATTGTAACTCATGTCCGTGAGAAAATTGATTAACAATTGGTTTTGAATTAATTCATGTTTCATAAATTTTTCTATTGATTCATAATAATTGCTTCAATTGTATGACGTAATAGAAAAATTTGACACAATTGCAATTATTTTAGTAACAGGCTTAATGAGTTTGACAATATTTTGATAAATCAACTATTACTGCAATTAAATACACTGCAAATGTGGAAAACGAAATGAACAAATTCAAAGGTAAAGATGGATACTTTCATTAACATTATTACTATCTCTCTCTCTCTCTCTCTCTCTCTCTCTCTCTCTCTCTCTTTCTCTTTCTCTCTCTTCGTAAGATTGTTGTTTTAATGTATGTCAATTATCTAAAACAATTTCTTTCGATCTAGAAGATGTACATAAATAACATAAATAATTTTATAATTCTTAAAAATTTCTATTAATGTGTACAAACGATTAAACTATTATATTATTAAAAACAAATATTCAAAAAACAAAACAGGAAAGAATCACTGCAAATCAACTAGTCATGGCGTGTTTGGAAAAATTTGATCATGTGTAAAACAATTCGCTTACCCTATCAAATAATTCATTCTACACAGAAATTAAATTATGCACAAGTAAAAACGATTCACTTAGCCACAAGGAACAGCATTTTGAAGTGCATATATCAATGTTGAACATGGCCAATCATTATGATACTTCTTATTGTCTTGGTAAAATATTGTATTACACACAGATGTACAAATACTCTCTCATGAACAATATCTTAAATCATCAGCATTTTTCAAACTCTTGTGCATCTAATATTTTGAGTTTTTGTTTTAACAAATCCAAAAATAAATTTTAAAAACTCAAAACACAACAATAATTATGGAATAAAATTCTCAAAGACCAGCCAATCATTGAGTCACTGAAAGCTTTAGTTCAAGATTAAAACGATTTAATACAATCGGTTTTTGAAAAAAAAAAAACCATTGACCTGTATATTTGTTATTTGTGATTTGAAATTGGATGGGGGCGTGGGGTGTAGAAATCAGAGTTATTTCAAAATATACATGCATTATAATATTCACATATCAATGTAATGACTTATCTTGTATTCATTACTTTATTATGAACTATTCGTATTATAATCTTTAAAATTCTGTCGGTTGTATCTTGAAATTAAATCTTAAGGAATGTCGTAAACGCCCATTAGTCGATCAATTTTAATTTTAAGAAAGCATTAACAATTCGATGTACACTCTGATATGCTTGTCATGCATTTCGTTTAATTTGTATTGATAACTTGACCTTTGGGGGCACAAGGGCATTGCATCATTACAAATCGTTTCATTGACTGCTATAAATCTAACTAGCGTTTAAGTAAAATCAGCATCAAAAAAACTAGTATAGTAATTTTTTAGAGGTTCATTAACGTCTTCTGGTACAGGTGGTGGTGTACAAAATATTTGCACGGGTATGCTATTGCTAGAACCTTTCCATTTCCGTATATCCTGTACACTTGATGAACCTATCCGATTCATCATTATTTTGGCTAAACAGTTTTTGCAAGATTTAAACCAGTTCCAAAAATTATATTTTTTACGCATGTGAAAGTCTATTTTCATGCTTGAGGTCAGATATGCTGACTTGAAAATAAGGTGAACTAATTCTGCACCATTGTATTTAATTTTATATCCATTGAAACTCTCAAAAGGTATGTTAACTTTGTTTTGGTATAAACGTAATAGCAAGAAAAAATATTTAACTTTAACCAAAGAGTACCAATGTACGACGACTTTACTTTTTTTAGTTAATAAAGATATCAGCTGATAACACAATGTCCTGTTGATCATATTCAATGATGCTGATCTTTTTAAGCATTCTGTTTTTAAACTATTTAAAATCCAATCTTTCGTTAAACAAGTCGGTCCTACAGAACTCTTTTGATTCTCATACATACTATTTAATACATCTATATAATTTGCAGAACAATCATTATTACTTTCAAAAGCTCTGTCAAAATCTTCTTTTGATTTGATCCCTGAATTTTTAAAAAACTGTTGCACTAATCTTAAGTATTCTTTTTCCAATTTGAATACACATATTTCCATACTGCGAAGGTCTCTGTAATTCTTCATTCTATAATTGCACTTCCGCTCTACAGAATACTTTGGAAAAATAAATGGTTTAAAGTCCGTCAGAATTTTTAAAAAGAGAGAAATAATCATATCAACGTTTACAGGGTTAATAATTCCCAAATGAATTGGAAATTTATCAAAATGATTAAAGAAATTGAATAAAGTCTCAGTCGTTATATTATTCATATTAGCACAACTAAAAGCATTTGAGCCAAATTGTTTTCCTATTTCTAACAATACCACGATAAATCCCTTTGCTGCAACTTTATGAGAAAAACTTAAAGATTCGGATGCAGGATTACAAATTTCGGGCAAACTCATATTATTGATCATTCTAGTTTCTCTCACTAAAGACAATGCTATAGCATTGTAGCTATCTGAGATAAAAATATTCTCAATCCAACTCTCCTGGACCTTTCCAGTTTTATTATAAATAAACATAACCAATTTTCTTCTTTTGGTTTTTTCTTCAAAACAGGGAGCATTATCAACCAACAACTGAAGAAGATTTTTACCATCGCGAGTCTTTATGTAAACAGACATCCCAATTTTTCTTAGAAACTGAAATGCTAAAAAATTACCTCCAATTACTGATCTGTGAAGAAAGTTGTATCCATTATCATCAACACATAGATCTAATGATTTACTAAAAAAATTAAATTTAGAAAAATCAAAAAGTCGTAAAGTCCAAAAAGTTCTTTTTTTATCTTCAATAATGTCGTGCAGAACTAGTTTGCTAGTAATATCAGAGCAATCATGGTTCATTTTTGGTAAGAAAAGAAATATTTCTGGGTTAATCATTGGGTGTTTGAATACATTCTCTAAAGTTACAATTCCATTTTTAAGCATATATTGGCTGTATTTGAATGGAAAGTTATAGAAAAGTAAACCAAGGAGATGGGCATTGTTTTTCTGTAGACTAATATTAACATATTTTTCAATATGATTTTGAACAATGTCTTTTGAGGTGTCTGATATTTTTAAAATCAAATATATCAGATACTCATGTGGGATAAAGATTTTAAGTCTATGGGTATTGCAATCCACAACTGGAGACAAAAGGTAAATGTTACAGTGTAAAACTCTGTTAATGATAAATTTGTAAAAGATTGGTACGTTAAGGAAGGCATAGTCCAAAATGGTAAAACCATCGACGTCCATACTTGTGGTGACAACTGAAAAATCGTTTAAAAAGCTATGATAGAAACTAAACAAATTCACATTTCCATTCTTGCTAACGTAATGCAAAGGTAATCTGTTGTGGTTGTCTAGAAAAAAAGCTTCTTCTTGTAACTTTTTTTGAAGAGACATTGGAATGTATCTATCGGTTATGACTATTTCTTCCGTCGTTTCGTTACTAAACCGGACACTCATGGCTAAATAATGACTTATAGACCTATTCTGGCTGTCAAATACAGATGTTGGATATCGTGAGAGCAATTCAGAAAGAACATTTATCTGCCCACATATGGCTGCTGAGTGTAAAGGAGTGGATCCATTTAAAGATCTTACATCAAACCTGGCCCCTTCTTTCTCCAATATATCTATCATATCAATATTGCCAACACAACAAGCATAATGTAAAGGGGTTGCTCCATTGGAATCTCTTGCAGCCCATTCCCATATTTTATGACTTTGTCCCAAATAAAACACATCTATATCCCAATGATACGCTAAGAAGTGAGATAACGTTATGTTGTAAGGGCACATGTTTTCTACGTACTCTTTTCTTTCTTTTTCATTTAATTCAATTATTTCTACTCGCCTTCTTCGATATAAGCATCTATCTACTTCATTAATAATTTGGTGTATAAGAAGATTGAATATTTTCGATCGTTTAAACCTCAATGCTGTGAATAAAGGGGTCCTACCACCAGACTCTCGACAGCGCAATGTATTATTGCTTCTCTTCAACAGTATCTCAACAATTTCTGTGTGGTCATTTTGTATAGCAGTTTCCATGGCCGTTTCACATCTTATAAGGCGATGGTCGTCTAGAAATACAAAGTTAACCATCTGCAAATTCTCGCCCGAATCGATAGTTTGAAGTCGAGTTTGATGAAAAGATGTCCAATATTGTGAAGAGTTGCAGGAAAGACACAAGTCTTCCGCACCGTGATGCAGAAGTAGATCCACGATCTCCAAGTATCCATTTTTGGCAGATAAATAAAGCGCCTGGTTTCGGCTGGTAATAAAAATAGATTTAAATCTCAGTAAGAATTCTTGCACAATATTTGAATGACCATTTTCAACTGCCAGGAGGAATGAATTCGATCCGAACGATGTTTGATGAGACACATTAACGTTATATCGTACAAGAGTCAGCACAGTTTGAATGTGCCCGTTTTGTGCGGCAATGTTCAATAAACTGTACTCCCAAAATGCATAAGTTTTGCAAAAATGCAACATATCAACAGTCTCATTTATATACTTTGGACCTAATCGGGTAAAATTTACATCTGCATGACGGTCAAGTAGAGCTTTTAAAGATCTGTGATTTCCAAACGCAGCGGCGACATATGATGCGGTTATATTTCCTTTGTCAGTTTCATCTACTGGTCGTAAAGAAAACAAGTCTAACAGAAGTGACATGGCTGTATAAGAGTTCAATTTAGCTGCTGCTTGATGAAGGATGTTCACTTCAGAAAACTCGCTGATATAGTTTTTACCGTTTTGCAAGAATTGATATTTGATTTCCTTGTCTGATGAACAAGCTGCATAGGATGCTAGATCAACAATGTTGATGTTAGAAAACGATCTTTGTTGTCGTAAAAAAATTAGCAAATACTTTGCAAACAAGCGGCATCCATCTCTTTTGGATACATAAAACTGTTCAGTCTTTCTGGTATTGTCTGTCAGGTAAGCTGCCAAACTTTTGTGGACAAGTGATATTTTGCCCTTTCTTTGGCGAATAAAATGACTAAGTTCCTTGCCCATAATGGACAAAACGTCAACTATTTCATTATCTTTTAGGTCAGCAATCGTTAAGAGCTCTTCGACATACAATGGTTCCATTGTAGAACATAAGACTTGAAAAACCTTTATAACAGTTTTAAAAACCTCTCGATTGTGAAATATTCTTTTTAATTGGTCGTCAAATAAATCTTCAAATGTTGTGGAACTGCCCTGTAATGTCATATCGTTTTGTAACCATCGAACCAAAACGTTCTTCAGAAGTAACATATTCCCTTTTGTATATTTGACAGCTTTTGAAACTGCTGTATCTATATCACTAGTTTTAAAAATCCGTTTTAGGTGAGTTTGTTCAGAGAGAGATACATATTTAATCTTGTTTTCTACATATCTCTGCGCATCTTTTGTGTTGCTATCATCCGTAGGTCTCTTTTCAATGACCATAAGTTGTGTACGAGCTATTCTAATATCAGACGTATTTCTTGATGTTATAAAGAATTTGATGTTTTTTGGAAAACCTGGCAAGCGTCTCCAGAGTAAATTAAAAATATTTAAACTACCATGTTCAATACATTCATCTAAAGCATCAATAACCACAATGTAAGTATTGTTAACCATGTCTAAATCATTCAACGCTTTCAGAACTAAAAAGTCAAGACAGCCCTCTGGATCTTCTACACATATGTTATTTTCAAAATATGTATGGTATCTTGAATTCTTTTCTAAAATTTGGAGAAAGCCTGGTATTTGTTTTGAGAAGCCTCCAGCCAGATTTTTTACAAAGTTTCCAGGGGTAAGAGTCTTTCTTGAATAAAAATTACAAATATGGAATGCAACAATATGTTGATGGATCCAATTTCCAGGAAAGCGTTTATCACTCTGGCAAATTAAATGAGCTACAATAGCTGACTTTCCATACCCCATTTCAGCCAATAACAACACACCACGCTTTGAGAAAAACATTTTTTCGTCCAGCTCGCTCAAAAGCCATTCTCGACCTACCAATTTGTCATGCTGGGAACGGTAGAAGTCCAAGTCAACGTCCATGATGAAAGGATATTCATATGATGCATCTTTACATATCAACACATTGGTGTCTGCCTCTACAACAGAAAAAGAGATTGTGTTATATATGCGTTTATAAGCATGTCCACTCTGATGTTTATTCGATAGACATACAGCGTATTGAAGCAATCAATTGTAATTTAATACTAATATTTTATGACGTGTAAAATATACATTCAAAATTCTTCTGATGTTAATTACATAAACTTGCGAGGTATATTGTAATCTTATGATATTTATTCGAAAAAGTTTTCGTGGTATCTGCCCATGGTGAATACTCATCTAAACTATTAACCGGCAGCATTTGATTTCACTCGTTTTTAAACTCGAAACGCCTCTGGTGTATCCAAGTCGCTACATTAAATTAAAAGTATTATAACTCTAAACTGTATACCATCTGATCAAGAAAATCGGCATCGCCTACATACACATGTATAAAGTTTTCCCCAGTATAATCAAATTCTTATTTACCGACTATTCGGACCATAGGAAATTTGTATTGTTTCCCATTGACAGCAACTATTTCTCTCGACTTTGCCTCGGGAAATAGTTCCTGTTTTAGGGGACAATAATTTTGCTATCGCTCTCATAACCAGGAAATAGGTATATAATAACGTATTCGACATAACAAAAAATATGATGATGTATGCTAGGTAAAGATCTTCCTCACCATTCAAATTGTTTTTCCTTAGAAACTCACTCATTACAATAAGAAAAGCGACAAACAATGAAAAGATAAGGGCAAATTTATGTTGTCTGTCTGGTCCGTTTTTATCTTCGTTGATCGATAAAAAGTCATTAATATTTGCTCGGCTTATCAGTTGAAGGCTATTAAAAGCACTGAATACTTCTATTTTTGCAAGACTGTGCTTGTTTTTTGTTAAAAGTACTCGAATTTCGATCACAGTTGTAGATATGCACTGAAATCCAATAAAAGAAGGGTGTTGAAAAAATTGTAAAAGATTCGATAACGCTTTTTTCAATCCTCTCTTAGACAATTCAAATAAATCTGTGTGAGCAAAATCAATATTCCGCACATTTCGAACTGCATCTAAACGGTTGTTATCGTCACCAATCCCAAAATATCGACAATTTTGCAATAGAGACAACATAGTCTGGATATCATATTTAATTATTCTTCCATCGCGTACAAATATACGACATAGTTCAACTTTTGCTCCTTCACGATCTGTCTGTGATAGCTTCCATAATTTGATATCTCGCCAGTTTACTCTGTTTTTGTGAATGTTATACCGCATTAGCTTCTCGCTCTCTCTTTTCCATGCAGCACAAGTGTTGCACCATTGTGTGACGTTACATCGCTTACTACAGTACTGGGTACAAGCTGCATTTGAACCAACCTTTCTTTTTAAACGGTCATACAAATCTTCCAAACACTGATCTACGTACGTTTTTAGTCCAACTGTAGAGTATTTAAGTGCTTGAATAAGTAAAAGAAAATTTTGTTCCTCTGGTGTATAATAATCCATGTCTTTTCAGCGAAGTACACAAATATACTTTCAGATTGAGTTCTCAACAGGTTGCTACGAAAGCCCAGAGGGTTTATTCGTACGAAAGCCCAGAAGGGTCATTCATGAATCAATTCTAGATTCAAAAAACAAGACTCAAAATTCGAGATTTATATTAAAATTAACCTATCAAATCATAGATCCGAACACATGTACCCTTGCGTAATGGCTATTGGCAAAAATTGTCTATCATTTGTTTTGGTTTTTATTAATTTTCAATACAAATACATCTATACCATCCGCTCACACCACACCACTCACACACAAGTTGGGAAAGTAAATATCAAAATTATACATGATAAGGTCTTACTACATATTATGCCACATCAAAAAGGCATGCCCATCTTGACCATTTTTTTGGTAAAATCTATTTTCCAACATTAGTTTCTCTAAAGATTAGTATTTTGTAAAGATTTCACAATATTCTCAAATGCAATATTAGCAGTTTTTCTTGATTGACTAAAAATATGCCTCTTTACTAACATGATAATTAAGTTTATAGCTATGTATTTCTTTTCTGGTAAGCCAAAAATAACAGTTTTAGCATCAAATACAATTCTTTCACCAGACTTTCAAAAAATCCAATCAGACATTAACAGCCAAATCTGAGAAATAGATGAACGATAAAAGAAGATATGTGTAAATGTTTCTGGTTCTAAAAAACATATTGAACATTGTAGGGGATTTTTAATTTTACACATGTGTAGTATTTTGTTAGTACCTAATATTCTGTGGATAATTCTGTAGTTAAACCATATCAATTCTTAATCTTTTGTAGCAGATCTAAGGTTTGAATAAACCTGTCTCCAGTTAAAATCCAGAGGTAAGTTTGAATTGAAGGCCAATTTGTTTTCACAAAAAGGTTTATTATTTGATTTTGCCATCAAGTGATCATAGATGTTCCGTGCTCCTTTTTTACACAAGTATTTTGATAGATTCAGGTCGATAGGGTTTGATTATTACTTCATGTGAAAACTGCTTAACATGTGGTCAAGCACAAATAATTGCATGTTTTAAACCCTCATATGTAGTAAACGGAATCTTAACTTGATAATCATTAGTGATTCTCTCATAACTAATGAATTCACTTTGAGCATCAAATAAATCATGAACAATATGAAATCCTTTCTCATAAAGAGCCTTACAAAATACATATTTGTTTTGAGTTTTTACTTTATTATTGTACCATAGTGGCTCAAGCATGATATTAATATTAGTAGTCTCTATATTTTCCAAAAAATCACATAAATAATATAAGGTTTCTTTCTAAAAATTATTATGAGTGGCTTTTGCCCTTTGTCTACAATATTCAGGTCCATAATTACATAGTTTGTTGGTATGACACCCAGTAATTTCAGAAAAAATACCTATCCAGCTTGAGTTAGTTGTTAGGAGTCTCCTAATCCATGTAAGTTTAAGAGACTTGATAAATGTTTTAACTTTTGTCATTCTGCATCCCCCTTTTTCATAGGTTAATTGCAATGTTTTCGAGATAGTTTTTTATTTTATTTCCCCAAATGAAATTATACAGCGTTTTTTTTTTCAAATTACCGTATCCATTGAAAATTAGGTTTTGGAAGAGCAATGAACAATGAACAAATGTGTGAATTTTGATAAAAGTAAACTTTTAACAACTGTAATTTTCCTAGTGTTAAAATATTTCTTTTTAACCAGTGATTAATTTCTTTCTGAACTAGTTTTAGTTTCTTGTCAAAATTCAATTGTTCCATGTTTTTTAGGTTAACAGTATATGTTACTCCAAGAATTGTTTAAGGTTCTGTTGTCCATTGTAGACCAGTATCACTGCAAATTGTTTTCGAATTAATTTTTGAGCCAATCCAGATTGCTTTTGTTTTAGAAATGTTGGGTTTTAGAACAGAAAATTTTGAAAACTGAAAAAGATAAAGTGCGCTTTTTAAACTCTTGTCAGATCCATCCAAAAAAAGAACTGTATCATCTGCATATTGTAATAGGCATACTTTTTCTTTTCCTATATTAATACATCTAATGTTTTTATTTTGTCTTATCAGAAGTCCTGATATCTCTACACATAAGTTGAATAAATATCGGGATACTGGGTCATCTTGTCGACAGCCTCTGCCTATTTCAATTTTTTTTTAAAAATACCATTTTGAATAACGCATAAATCTATGAGTAGAACCATACCTGGAATATGTTTGTCCTGAGCTACATCAATTTTATCATAACTCATTCGTGTATTTTCTCCTATAAATTTACCTTTGAGGAAGCCCTTTTGACTATCGTGTATTACGAAATCAAGAACATTTTTAATTTTATTTGCGATGCATGCTGAAACTATTTTGTATTTCACATAAAGGAGAGATATTGGACGCCAATTAGTTAAATACTCTCTTGGTTTATCCCCTTTTGTCAGTATAGATATAATACCTTGTTTTAGAGTAACTGAAAGTTCGCCAATATCAAATGCCACATTTACTGATCTTAATAAAAAGTATCAAAGATCGTTCCAAAATTTTTTTAAAAATTCTGCAGTAAAACCATCACTTCCTGGACTTTTGTTGTTTTTAATGTTTTTTAATGCCATTAAGGCTTCCTCATTAGTTATGTAACCCTCTAAATTATTAGACATGTTTTCATCAAGTACTCTAATATTATTCTTATCGACGGTAGTTTCAATATCAACATCTTGTTATTCTTTATCATAGCAGGAATATAAATTTTCATAAAATATCTCAATTTATGCTAAAGTATCTTCCTGTAAGGTAATAACAGTACCATTGCTGCGCATAAGTTTGCTAACAGTTTTATTGACATAATTTCTTTTTTCTAAACTAAGAAAATATTTTGTTGGCTTTTCACCCTGTTCAATCCAGTTAAGTTTTGTTCTAATAAATAAGCCTTTAATATAATTTTTCAGATTTCTTCCAAACTGTTTTGTGCATCAGTTAATTTTTAAATAATGTCCTCTGAATCATTACTATTCCTCAATATTTCTAGTTGTTTAATTTTTTCTTCAGTAGTTTTATTCCTTCATTTTTTTATTTTTTCTTTCTGAAACAATACTGTATTGTAGCACCTCTTATGCTCAGCAATAGTTGTTCAAAAACAAGTTGATCATCAATAACTAAATGTAATTCGTCATTCTTAACTGTATGGATACTTGCAGGATTGTACGGAAAGACAGCATATTGTTCTTTAACTTTTTGTATATTACTTTTCACAAGATTAACGTAAGTTTGATCCTGGAGGAGTGAATTATTGAACTTCCAAAAGCCTTTACCTTTTTCGAATTTAGTAAAATAGATTTCTATATAAACCATAGAATGGTAAGATCTATAACCATGTTGAGGAATATATAGAGTAAATCTTTAAAAATCTTCTTCTCAGAAATTAATCAGCCAGGAAAGCTGAAACTTGTTTGGAAGCATCCTCAGGTAGTTTAAATTAAAAGTTGTGAAAATCATGACCCTTAGGGGTAGGGTGGGGCCACAATAGGGGGTCAAAGTTTACATAGGAATAAATAGAGTAAATCTTTAAAAATCTTCTTCTCAGAAACTAATCAGCCAGGAAAGCTGAAACTTGTGTGGAAGCATCCTCAGGCAGTGTAGATTCAAAGTTGTGAAAATCATGACCTCTGGGGGTAGGGTGGGACACAATGGAGGGTCGAAGTGTTACATAGGAATAGCATAGAGTAAATCTTTAAAAATCTTCTTTTCAGAAACTCATCAGCCAGGAAAGCTTAAACTTGTTTGGAAGCATCCTCAGGTAGTGTAGATTCAAAGTTGTGAAAATCATGACCTCTGGGGGTTGGGTGGGGCCACATTGGGGGGGGGGGGGTGGGGGGTGTTGTGTTTAAGTTTTACTTAGGAATATATAGAGTAAATCTTTAAAAATCTTCTTCTCAGAAACTAATCAGCCAGATGATTCTTTATAATTGTTTAGACTTTGGCTCCAGGACAATTCTTCGGCCTCACAAGAAGGTTCAGAGTTTGATATAGCTTTATATCCCATATATAAACAATTGTTAAGGATCTTTTTCAGAACTGCAGTACGCAACATGTGATATGACTATAAAATCATCCTGTTAGAAAAGGGACTAATGATTATAAACATAAGAATATCCGGGGGGAAAATGGATTTTATTTATACAGGATCTACATGTATTACTAGTATTGTACATTGTCCGGATAGTTTGTTTTATGACTCCATTAAGCTGATTTTATCATTACTAATGTTCCTCAGGTGAGCGATGTGGCCCATGGGCCTCTTGTTCGTCGAAATTACTGTGTGTAAATTTTTCTATCTCACATTTTAGTTCTGTTTTCATTTCAGTTTTTAATTCTTTTCTTATTTCATCTTTGATTGCGGTCTTGATTTCTTTGAAGAAATCACCTTTTAACTCTGATAATATATTTTTGACCACACCGCATATTTCAGTCTTTGTTACCATTCCTTGTTTTATTTCCTGAACGCTTTCGAGAATTGAATGTAGGTCATTTTCACCTATCATTTGTGTTTTGTATTAGTCCTTTTAGTTCACATCGCGTCATGAATAAGCAGGCGCAAAGGTAAGCATAATTTAATCCCCCATATTGGTCTTTTTTGTACAAACAACGTTAGAGAATGGTGTAATTCTGTATGAATTTATCATTTGAAATTCTTTTCCGATCCAATTTCATACAAAAACCTTTAAAAGACGCCGTTAATCGAGCAAGGTTAACGTTGTAGTTTCTTGAATATTGCCGGGGGAGGGGTATCGGTAGGAATAATAGGATGCCGGTTTGTTCGAAATAAAATTTAATTACATGTATTCATGAAACTATTTTGGTTAAGTTTGCTTTTTGTTTTTTGTTATGTCAACGCGTCTCTATAGCACTCTCACTGCGTATCCACAGCGTTTGATCGTGTTGTTTATCATTCTGCTGCGTTCACACAGCGACCCGAAAGAACTGTTGCTGCGATCATCACGCTCTCTTGGGTGGCACGGGGCAGTTTTTTTTATACAAATCATTGTAGCCAAGGGATGCATGTCTTCGGAACTCTGTAACTAGAACTTCCTCAGTTCCCATTCAGCACAAATACCTTTAATTCACTCTTTATAAGGCCAGTCACCAATTTCTGAAGAAAAATACTAGTCAAAACATAAAAAATTCTCTACATACTGGTTTTAATGAGATTTTGACCCGTTCATATTTTGCTAATTTTTCACGATCTTTCAGCTTTTTAGACCTCCCCCAGCTAATTCCCTGCAGAGGGTTAACCTTCCCACCCCTGGAAATGTGTTTGGAATGTTTTCTTTATCGTTGCTAAGTATATAATAAATCCAGAGGTGCTAGAATGAAAGTTCACGAGACTTCACAGAGATTTATTCAGTTCCTGTAAAATTTCGAGCGGAAGTATGTGTTTGGATAATATTCTCAAAATACGTAAGTATTGGTCGTTTTTCATATCATATCCTACTTTGATGTTTGTTAAAACATGACAATTTTTTAAAATGAATGTCTTATTTCACCATATAGCAGTTATTTATAGTAAACGATAACATTCAGAGTTATCGTTCGTTTTTAACCACGTGAATATTAACATTTGGTTACTTAATAATAGTATAGTCATGTTTGATACTTGTGGTGTGCAATATTAGTTTAAAAAAAATAATTGGTGTCTGTTTTGCATAAAAACTTAGTATATCGAGCAATTTTCAAGGAACATTCTGCATAAAATAGCATAGTCTGTTTCACTATTGATGCTATTACTAGGTCATTCGCGGATCGAAAATTGATCCTCAGGGGGAATCTCTACTAAGCATGTCAATTGTTGCAACAGCAGACAAAAACTATTTTTTGTATTGTCACATGTATTTCTAGAACACATTTTATCCACCAATTACGGTAATGAAGATAAAGTTTAAAATCAATAAACCTCTTAATTTTATATTTGATTACAAGTATCTAAATTCTATGAAATAGACTATAAATAAGAGGCACGATTTTTACTGCGAAACTGAAAGGGTCAAATAAAACCACGTGGTCTAAAATTTAAATGACAATAACATTCGCAGGGGTGCTTCCGTACCGCGTGCATGTTGCACTATCACATGTCAGAAACTTACCGGTGTATAGTTTACAATGTCCCATCCACCTGCTTTTCGTGTTATTTTACCTCCCGTCTGTAACTTGCAATTTCACTGTGTAAAGTCAACACAACAGTCATAGCCGCAGGTTTCACATTTTACTTCTGATTCTCATGTACCTAACATTTTGAGCCTACATATTGCATATCAATTTCAACAAGAGACACTCCTCTAACTAATGATAATCATTAAAAATCATTTCATGAATTTTAGCAACACTCCTAAGCCTTCAAGTACAGCAACTCTCAATTTTACAAAAATATTGAGGGTACTTTATCCGAAACTGTCCCTTGCTACCTTGACGTTTCCCTCTGCGTTCATTGGCATTTGTGTCGCGCTTCAACGGCGTTGTCATTAAGAACACAAAAATTTAAACAATGGCTGTTGTACAATAGCAAGCGATATAGTATTCTCAACTTGATGTGGATGACTATGTAAAAAGTAGCATTTGCGAATATTCCAGGACCTATGATGAAACGTGGGTGGAATTCATGCCATTTTGTTCTGCTATTCCTGTTGCTATCCCTTCCATGTTTTATAACAACTAATAACGGGTTTTTTTGTAGACCTTTCTACTGAAATTTATGTCCCTCAAAAATTATTTAGAAATTAGCTACGTTTCAATTACAAAGTACCTTATTTCTTTTAAACAAAAACAATGTTTTTTATCAATTATTTAATAGTTGAAAAGTTCAAAAAAAAAATTCCCCTAGAATGAGCCTTCTATGCTGTAAAGTGCGAAACGAAATAATACGAAACGAAATGAATTTGATATGGTTAAGCCCGCATATCCTCTATTTTTTTTTAAGTATTGAAAATATTTTGATTTTTTTTTTTGCTTGCAATATTAAAATATTTCTGAGTTTTACATAATATTATGAAGACTTTATATAAAGATATAAATTGACAAAAAAATCCTAATATATTGACCATGTATATAAGAAGAGAGAAAATCTGATTTTTTAGTTTTTTTTTTCACATAAATCTATTTTTAAAATGAGCGCTTAAAAAACTGACAAAAATGTAATTTGATAGGCAAATCATATTTTAAAAACATATTCTTAAACCAGAGTACCTTATCATTAGTTCATATTAGTTGAAAAAATCCAACATTAATGTAATTGTTTTAAAAATGCTGAATAGACTCACGAATCTACAGCAATTCTGAATTGCAAAAACATGATATTTTCCTACGCCAACCACAGGGGCATCGTATCCGCTCTACACTCTATGACATATATATAATAATACACAAGGGAAGAATCGAAAGTAGGACACGATTTGTAAACAATGTCAAAAACAACTTACTTCACAAAAGTTACGCAAATCCTCGCACACAATGTTGCAAATGTTGTCAAAAAACACGTTCACACTCAAATATTCCTAATAAACTCGGTAAAAAGCGTTTTTATCCCATTAAAACCGCTGTCTGCTGCAGAAACCCAATCTCTTTGCCCAAGAAAAGATAACTCTGTACTTTCTCTCTCTATATGTTCAGTAATGTTAGTAGAAATTTCGGCGGTAAACTGTAAAATGTCGGGGGAAATTTTAAATATTTTTTTCTTCTCTAAAATGTTAATGGAAAACTACGTTGGTGTTCACATAAAAAAAAATTATATTATTTTTTTATTCAATAATTAAAATACTCATAATTCATTTTTTGTCTTTGCAATTATTCCAATTTAAACCTTCAAAATTAATTGTCGTTGCCTAAGAATTTCAGCATTGTTTTAATTGTCAATATCAAATTACTAGCCTAGTATATTTACGTTTCTACAAAAGATTAAATGATAGGAAATATATTAATTTGTTTTTTAAATTACGCTAATTAAAGTACATGCCAAATATATCGGAACGCATGTTAACTTATTATGCTTACGGTAGTAACATATATACGACGAAAATTTCCCCCGACATTTTACACAGTTTACTGCCGAAATTTCTACTATCATTACTGAACATATATATATAGAGAGAAAGTACAGAGTTATCTTTTCTTGGGCGAAGAGATTGGGTTTCTGCAGCAGACAGCGGTTTTAATGGGATAAAAACGCTTTTTACCGAGTTTATTAGGAATATTTGAGTGTGAACGTGTTTTTTGACAACATTTGCAACATTGTGTGCGAGGATTTGCGTGACTTTTGTGAAGTAAGTTGTTTTTGACATTGTTTACAAATCGTGTCATACTTTCGATTCTTCCCTTGTGTATTATTATATATATGTCATAGAGTGTAGAGCGGATACGATGCCCCTGTGCGCCAACCTTCCGCCTAAAATATAGTCCTTGTTAGACTCTAAACTTTGATTAATATTTCTATGCCAAGTTGTATGATAGTAAAGCAGAAAGAAAAATATGACATTTTAATTTCCTTTCATCTTGATTTAATGAACGTTTAATCAAATTAATTTTTGACAAGTTGAAAACCAGAAAAGACTCCTTCATTAATACCGCGATTCAACGTTTTTGAATATAAAATCGCAGAGAAAAAACGTGGCAACATACCTATTTTCATTTGCTGAATGTCTGTTTGAGGCAAAAATTACCAGATTTTTAAAAAAAAAGATATGCTGGTTATTTCCAAAGAGTCGGAGAGAGAGAGAGAGAGAGAGAGAGAGAGAGAGAGATGTTAAATAATGCAATAAATTTTGATTTCGATTTTACCGTATTTTTTCTTCAAAAGATTCTTATCTTCCACTTTTAAAGAGACAGTACGGCGCATCTTATCAAATACTTGAAAACTTGAAAAAAATATTCCGATAGATCGGGTTTGGTATTTTTGTACTACTCATGAATGTATAAACTTTCAAAAAATTACAAAGTTCTCCATGAAATAAATCAAATTATTTCATTAAAGTTAATAATTACGTATAACCTATCTATATTTACATCGCAACGTGTTATGGGGTTCAGCCTTCTATACTATTACGCATGCATATTTACTGTAAACAAAACATGTACACATGCAGGGCTCGCAAAGATTCTCCTGAATGTTTGTTGATAAAAATATGTCTTTTCTACTCCCAGGTAATAATTGTTCAAAGTTTTAAAAATAACCACAATTATTATTTTGTAAGCGTGTTTTTTTCGTGTTTATCATAGGAGTTGCTACAATTTTTGTAAATGAGGCCCCTTGAGGGGTTATTTGACATATTTATGTCTGTTCATTTTAAAATGAACCGAAATTGGGAAACCATTTACAAATTATCGAGCAAATGAGGATGTGTTCCGTTTGGAGAGTCCCTTTAACTTGATGACCATGATTACCATAGTCGGACAAAGGTCTTGTAGTTTTCAGCACGTGTCAATTACTGTCAATCAAAATCCACGTGGTACAAATAAACGATATAAGATTATTCCTGTTTGTACGACCCTTAAATTTCCGGAAGCTCATAATTACGTAAATCAATTATGTGATAGGGATTTTAGTGTATTTTAACTATTACAACTAACGTTATTTTTTATTTCCTAACGATACAATAGTTAATCACACATATGTTTTCAGCTGTACTTTCTCTTTGTATTACTGTTTATGAAAGCAGAGGGGCACGTTTTCTTGCGGCTAAATTTTCTTAAATTTACATATTAAAAAGTGAATAAAGACGGAGCCATTTTCCATTTTTTTTTCTTTGTGAAAATGCTTTGGACCAGTCTCCCCCCCACCTCCCAACTTTCAAAAACGATATGCTACGTGCCTGAAAAGTGCGTAATCTAATTTAGAACATAACCAACTTTTGCCTCCAATCAGCAGTCGCTAAATATTTTATCTATAAGTAATGTTTTTAATCATTACAAATTTCTCGAAGTTCACAGCGACGTCACATTTGACGATACCCGATTGACAGCTTATAGAGCCCTAAACAAAAGAGAGATAATATTTGATTGGCGCAAATCGAGCTTTTGAACAGCCAATAAGAGTGGTTTATGTTTTAAGTAAGTTAGATCATATAAGATAAAATTTACGCGATTAACTGATTCGGAAGTAGGCTGCGCTCGCTCGCCCCTACTTAATTACAAACATTATACTTTATATGATCTATTACATAGTTTTTGTCGGAAACACGCAGACCAGGAATCACCAGTAAAATTCGATTTTGTGTAGACATGTAAGTATACATACAAATGGATTATATTAACAAGAAACCGAAAGTGATAATTATGGTTAAATATATATAGACACAGTCTAAAGTGCTGTTTTGCATTAAAACGAGCAATATCTATTTAAAAGTGTAATCCATATGTTTACAAATGCGAACGTTCACATTTTTACTTTTGCTGCGTTTCAAACGAGACTTGTTACTTTTAAAATATACACTATATAATAAACTTTAAATCATGATGGTTATATATATATATTTCATTTTGCTCGATTCCGTTTCGTTTCGGTAGGTTTCGTTTTGATTTTGTTATGTTTCGTTTTGTTTTGGTAGGTTTCGTTTCGTTTCGTTAGATTTTGTTTCGTTTCATTTCGTTTTGATTTCGTTTCGCAATTTACATGTACCCTTCGTACTCAGCCGATCTGTAAGTTAAAATCACTGGCGAATATCTTTCTTCATGTCCGTTGCAATTACAATCTAATTAAAATTAGATCCTTCACGCTCTCGTATTTGATATGTCGCTGTGAGATGTCTCACAGCGACATATCAAATGCGAGAGCGTGAGGTATCTAATTTTAATTAGATTGTTGCAAATACTGCCACCATTTTTGTGTCACTAGCAAACACTGTGTGCACACATCTGTGATTAAACAGAGTCTACAATAGAGCGATCAGAAATGTAGTGCTGGTTTTGCATAACTATTCCGTCATAAAAAAGAAAAGAGAAATACACACACTCATGCGCAATAATAAATAAAAAGAGATTGGGTGAAAGCTAACGAATAATAATCATGAATATTGTAATGATATAAGCAATATTCATTAGTGAAAAATTGTCAATCGAAAAATGACTTATAATTTCGTGAAAAGGCTGAGAAGGCAGCTAGCGTAGGAACATACCAATTTCTCATTTACATTTCTTGGGCAAGAGTGATTTTAAAAAATAATTATTACGTTAATTTTGTTTTCTTCCACGTATTATATGTACATCAATATTCTAAACATTTGTTGTAATGTTATATCTGCTGATCATGAATGGAACTATATTTTAAAGCGTTATTGTGTAAAGAGAACCTGGCTATAGTATTATATCTTGAATAGATTGTAAGCACTGATCGAATATACTAAAGATTGTATGAGGTAGTTCGATTCGCAAAGCAAACGATATTCTCTTTAATGTTTTTACGTAATGGTGTAATAAAACTTTTCTGAATTATTTCACTCAATACAAATAATCAAATTAGTGATAGTTTTAAAATATTGACAATTCTGCAATAGTGACAGCATATTACAGTCATATATCAAACTTAAAATGCCTTGCATCACGAACAAATAGACGGCAAAGTTCAACTTTTGCTGCTTCATAATCTGTCCCCGACAACTTCCATAATTCGATATCCCGCCAGTTTACTCTGTTCTTGTGTTTGTTGTACCGCATAAGTTCTCTACCTCTTGTTTCCATGCAGCACAAGTATTGCACCACTGTTTACTACAGCATTGAGTACACGCTCCGTTTGCACCAACCTTTCGTTTTGAACGGCCATACAAGTCTCCCTTACACTGATCTATGTAGGTCTTTAGTCCAACAGTAGAATGTTTAAGTGCTTGAATAAATATATGAAAGTTTTGTTCTTTCTTGGTATAATTTTCCATGTCGTCTCAATGTGACTCACAAATGTACTTTTAGTTTAAATGTAATACTAAAAAGGTAGTCTCGTTCAACCAGACGCTCGGCTGTCTCCGTTAATCTCCGGAGATTTACGGAGACAGCCGAGCGTCTGGTTGAACGAGACTACTAAAAAGGTAGCTTCGACATGCTTTTAGAACGAAGTTATCCGAACCAATCCGAAAGTTTTTTAAATTGAAAACATTGCATGTAAGATGTTAGCCCACGCAAGCGAATTAATCCCAGTTTACGTATTCAAGATTTATTTTGTACGCTTACCTTGATATCTTATAAACTGTGTACAGCTTTTAGCTCACCTGAGCTGAAAGCTCAAGTGAGCTATTCTGATCACATTTTGTCTGTCGTCCGTCTGTCCGTCTGCCTGTCTGTCCGTCTCTCTGTCTGTCTGTAAACTTTTCACATTTTCAACATCTTCTCAAGAGCCACTGGGCCAATTTCAACCAAACTTGGCATCTCCTTTTTGCAAAGGGAGATAATTAGAAATTATTTAAATTTTTCGAGAAAGTTTCAAAAATCCTCTTCTCACGAATCATTAGGCCAGGAAAGCTGACACTTTTGTGGAAGCGTCCTCAGGTAGTCTAGATTCAAAGTTGTGAAAATCATGACCCCCGGGGTAGGGTAGGGTCACATTGGGGGTCGAATTTTTACATAGGAATATATAGAGTAAATCTTTAAAAATCTTCTTCTCAGAAAGCAATGAGCCAGGAAAGCTGAAACTTATGAGAAAGCATCCAAAGGTAGTGTAGATTCAAATTTGTGATAATCATGACTTCTGGGGGTACGATTGGGCCACAATGGGGGTCGACTTTTTACATAGGAATATATAGAGTAAATCTTTAAAAAATCTTCTTCTCAAGAACCATTTGGCCAGAAAAGTTGAAACTTATGTGGAAGCATCCCGAGGTAGTGTAGATTGACCCCCGAGGGAAGGGTGGGCCACAATGGGGGTTCAATTTTAACAGAGGAATATATAGACTAAATATTTAAAAATATTTTTCTCAGCAACCATTTGGCCAGGAAAGCTGAAACTTGTGTGAAAGCATTCTGAAGTAGTTTAGATTCAAAGTAGTTGTGAAAATCATGATCCCCAGGGGTAGGGCGAGGCCACAATGGGGGTTGCATTTTAACATAGGAAAAATATATATATATATATATATATATAGAGTGAATCTTTAAAAATCTTCTTCTCAAGAACCATTTGGGCAGAAAAGCTTAAACTTTTTGGAAGCATCGTCAGGTAGTGAAAATTCAAGCTTATTCAAATCATGATTCCGGGGAGGTAGAATGGGGTCACAAGGGGGAGGGGGGATTTTTTACAAAGGAATATATAGAGAAATATCTTTGAATCTTTTTCAATAAAAACATTCGCCTAGGAAAGCTGTAACTTTAGTGAAAGCAACTTCAGATAGAAGTAGATTCAAATTTGTTCAAATCACAATATCTAGGAGTAGGATGTATATTGTTTATATTTTTACTTATATGCAAGATTGTTTATAGATTCCTGATTCTTTAAAATTGTTTAAACTTTTATAATTTTACTACACCCTTAAATTAGGGGGGGGGGGTTAGAATACAATATGTAAATCTAACTACACTGAATCTAATTATTTCTACCCTAGGTCTTTTGATGAAATTCTTGGCATGTTATCAATTTATTGATTTATTTACTATTCCCATTTCCTATGGGTTCGTTTCGAGAGTTTTCAATTTTTGCATTAGAACCCTATTTTTACATTTTTTTAAAATATTTTTTGTATATTAGCTTTGGGTGTTTCTTTCAAATATTATGAAAGCTTTTGTCAAAATTCATCAAATGGAGTTGATTTTTTCGCAATAATATGTCACGATTTTATATAATATATGTTTTAACACTTTTTAAATGCTGATATGTTACTTTCGATGCCTGTCGATAATTTTTTTAATCATGGTCGATTCGAGTAAATACGCGAGTCATACTTTATGCATAGAATATAATACCTGGAAATAATAAAGACACACAAGCGCCATTCTAGCATTTGTTCAAATCAAGGTCGTAAAATAATTTTTTTTTTAAATTCAGCAAATTCACGTCAAAAGTATTTTTTATATAAAATCACAATACCAAAGAGGGTTATAATTTTGCAGCTACGGCTCACAGGCACCTGACGTTATATATAGTATAGAGGGTATAGATTTAATATATAACGTCAGGTGTCTGTGCTACGGCTGCAGTAAAATATAACTACGCAAGTCATGCGGACTCGAACAGTTCTGCCCTCGTTTAGAAAAATCTTATTCAATTCAACTAGAAATAAAACCACACCCTCAATGCTACGCCCCTGTTTTTTTTAAAACAGCGTTAAATCATTTAGTTATGAATATTTTTAATACCACGACGCAGGTCAGTCCATGGGGTTTATGTTTTTTAAACAAAGGTTTGCATATCCAAGATTTATGTCCGATGTGTGTAAACTCACCGTACACTTTTTGCGTAATCATGATCTAAGATATCTCGCTATGAAAATCTTCTTGAAAGTTATTTTCATCAAATCTAAAATTGCTGATGCGTGAAACGATACCTTAAAAATATTTTCAAATAAATATATTCACTACTAACGTAAATATTCAAATGATTGCAAGTCGCCATTTTGATACAAACTTAAATCCGCCAAACCATGTTCACAATTTTAGTTTTTGATTTATTGAAAGTGAAAGTAGACTTTTAAATTGCAAATAATGTAAAACTTAATTTCAGTTCATGGAAATCATCCAACGCCCACGTGTTTAAAGTACCAGTATCAAAGGTGCAAGTAGTGACTCTGGATCACTGAGGCATTTCGTAGTTTAATGGTAAAACGTCTGCTGAAAAACTCGTGCCATGCTTTTAAAAAAACAATTTTCATATATCAATATGCTTGCATGAAGTAGTCAATTGCAAAAAAACTGATAGATACGTTGACTTCTTTATGACATATGTTTGATACATCTTTTAAAATTTCGAGGATACGAAATATAAAGGCGTTCCCACGTAATAAATGTCGTGGCCACAAAATAAAATGTGTACACACGAAATAAAAGTCATTTTCACTAATTTTATTTATTTTAACAAAATGAGAATTAAATCGGTTTATAATGAGGCTTGGTGGACATCAATTAAGCAATTGGATCTTCCTTGAATTTCTAGATATGATGTCTCTAGCTATAAACTATTATTTGGTAAAGAAACAGTCCATATATTTTACCAGATATCCGTTTAAAAGATCAATACAGTCTTAATATGGCCACGACCATCGACCCTCTCAAGAAGTACTATAACTGCTAAGTCTTATATACTACCTTAGTACATTTCATCAGTTCAGATGATCAACTTACAAGTTAGCTACTTTTTTATAATGATTTGCATTTATTATTTTTAAAACTTCAAAAGGGAATAATTGATTTGTAATATAGTTTGGTGTTTAGCATACATGCATATAAAAAAGATATGACATAAAGTACATTCTGTGTCCAAGGGAAACCTGTTGGAATTACTTTGCTTGAAAAAATAAAAGTTATTCACCAATTTACATGAATGGAGCAACAGTAACTTTGAAAGACAAAGCCGCCTCAAAGTAAAATTTGTGTTTTTTGGAAAATTAAAGAGACACTACGGCTCATTTTGCGCAAATACCTAAAATTATTGTTTTCCCGTAACTTTGATGAGTTATCATGCAAAGTTAAAACTTTGAACATTGCAAAAATTACGCTTTGTAAAATTTTAAAATTCTCAATTTATCGCTAAAATTAAACAAATTTAGATGACGAATATAGTTAATATTGCTAGCCCAGCCCTTCGTCCAGCACCGCATGTGCACCAGTTGTTACCTTTTCAGTGTGGCTTTCATCAAGTAAATAAAAAGTCATCGAATTTCGAAAGATTTGGCTAAAAAATGATCAAAAGAGATAGAGGCTAAATACAAGTTCGAAGTATGTATCCAATGTCTTGTATAAGAAAAAAATTACACTCTCCCCCCCCCCCATGTCACCAGTACATCATTTTATTGCCATCATTTTATTACTCAAAAGTATTTTAACATCTAGATCCGCCAATCATTTCCTTTGTCAGGTGCCTTATTCAATATAAAGCGCTGAGGTCGTAACACGTGTAAAAAAAACTTCTTCACATAAGAGGTAAAACTATATTTTTTGTTATGTGCATGATCCTGTGCATTGATTTTCACTACCTGCTTATTTCTATAAACTATCTTAAAAATACCATTGACAACTGCTGTTATTTAAAATCACATGCTGTGGGTAAAAATTTCATAGTTCGAGTTGATATGAAGTAAATTGTTCATCCCGGAACATCTGTATCTGTACCACGCATTCGCGAGCTTATTATTGCAGTAAAAAGATTCCATTTTCAGTTCATGCACAACTTTTTTTTTTATGAACTGTGTTTAATATGACGAATGAGGAAAATTAGCTGTAGTGTCTCTTTTAAACGTAAAGTTGGCTCAAAATGTTGAGGTGTTGACGGTTTTTTTTAAACCAGAATCTGAGAGGTTTGTGCCTTTTACTATGTAAATCAGCGTAGAGTTACAATGTATTTGAAATATCAACAATAATATTGCAAAAAGATCCCCATAATCCATCAGGTTCGACAATTTGTAACATTTCTTTAAGAGTACATGTAGTATCAAAATCTTTATTTTGAACTTATTCTGTAAGGAAGAGCAACTAAACTCTCTATCCTAAACTCTGATAAATAAGTCTAAAACTTGTAATTTCTGATAACATACATGGTATATCTGATGATAAGTGTGAACCATGTACATGTACAATGTTACCCTTTACCATACCAAGTCCTGTGGGTAAGTTTTTGCTGTTAATGAAAGGGTAATGATCTCGAACTTAGTCAAAAATTATTTTTTCCGATTTTAATGTTTTTATTTTTCTAATAATCAGCCAAATTTGAGTGTCAGTCGTGAGTTATAAGCGAGGCAACCATAATTAACAAGTTTTAATATAGTGAACTGACAGTTAAAAATTCCGCTATTTGTGTTCACATTTACTAATACTCTCAAAAGATTAAAATTAATTAATCATAAACTATTCAAATATCAATCAACCCTCTCCTCTGTACGGCAGTGAATTGTAAAACAACAATTAGGCATTTCTCAAATGCCTGTCGTTTCTTTTCTAGGAGGAAAATGCTATCAAGTTTCATACGAAGAAACCATACAGGCCAGTATGTCATCTTGGATAAAAAATGAAATCTAATCCAACACTCTGAAAGCAAAAAAAAATACAGTCCTGAAAACCCTCGTTTAGGCACATCGAAATTTTCTTAATTACTTTCTTGACATATTCTTTAAAATAAAAAAAAAACTAACTGCATGGATGGATATTTAGAGAAAAGGGGTGAAAAATCTTAACTGAAATTGATGTTATATACATGTACGTGGCCTTAGGTTAATTTTCTTTGCTGCAGGATAAATAGAACAGTTTTCATTTTATTTTATTATCCCTAAATATAGGTCAAATTACATTATAATTTTTATCACTGTCTTAAATTAGAATATCAGATTTTAGATGTCTTATAAAAAAATGGGGAGGAGGATCACCCCCCCCCCTTTTTTTATTCAACTTCCCCGTTTTATGCATAACACAATCTGTTCATTGTTTACAAATTAATGTCTTAGGTACCAATATGTCGTGGTTTTAATAAATGTATAAAATTTAGAAAAAACCGCTAGTGTAGGTATATTTATTTGCATATCTTAAACTAAAGTTTTCAGATCTAACGTATCTACCCGATGGTTAACTCGCTATACACTTTCCGCCATGACGTTAAGTAGTCAACTTGCGTTCCTCGGGCACCCCTTTCTGAATTTTTTTTCAATCTAAGATAAATTCGTAATGAGTAAAGATATAAATGGCTAGAAAATACTACTTTGAAATATAATGCATTCAAAATATTTAAATGGTTGGGCTTAAAAACAAATTGAACCAAAATCAATAGATAAAACAAACTAATACGTCACATGACACAAAGAAAACCATCCAATTATACAAAGACATAATGAAATATAAAAACAAAATATCACTAAACAGAGCAAATTGGTGATTATAAAATAGATTAAAAGTAAAAAAAAAAAAAAAACATGCTAAAATAAACATTTGATGTTTGAGGGTTTTATCTAACCGTTGTCAGGAGACGTCCACAGGAATTGCGATTTGTATGTTATTCGGTACCTAAGCTACATGTAACCTGTGTATTTAGATGAAACATATTTTAACTTCATTCGTATTCATTACCTTACACGCTGTCAAATAAAATGAATGGCATTCACAGTTTATGCAATTGGTAATAATTTTAACTGAATTTTAAACACTTATTGAATGAAAAATTAAACATTAATTTTTTAGCAACAAAAATTTGAACGAAAAATATATACATGTTCAACGCAAGAGATGAGAACAATTTTTTTTATACATATAAAACAAACAGTATAATGCAAAGATTCATATTACCAAGATTACAGAGTTGAAATATTTGAACCATTCAACAAAAATGCGAAGCACAGATATATACATGTAGCGTTAAGATCATTGTAATATTATTTACAATAACTTTTACATAAAAATAATATTACAATACTTTTACAAAAATGCAAAGCAACAAGCATAAAATAGATAACATGTTCCAAAATTAGAGGAAAACTCTGTGAGGGATCAACTGTTTGAACTGTTGAACTGTTTGTATCCATTTACAGTTTAATTTTTTCGACGTTTTCAGATTGTGGGTAATAGTGGGTAATAATTATTAAGAGGTGTATCGGCATCATTTGGTATATACGCTGGCTTATATGGCATTATAAAACGTTCTGAACCTTCCCACCTCTGAATTTCCCATATTGTTGATGAACCTATTTTCTTTACCATTTTCTTTGCTAAACAGTTTTTACAGGACTTAAACCAATCCCAAAAATTATATTTTTTATGCATATGAAACTCTTTATTTTTTTAATACATTACAACCATTTGATTGAAATAAATTTCCATAAATCCTACCATGATACCGTTGATAGAAACTGGAGTATCGTATTCAAAAGGAATATTATATCTATCTTTGTAAAGAATTAAGTAATGAAACATTTTTCCGTTTTTCATGTTAGAGTACATATCCCAATAAATAAATTTTAACCGCGATAATGCTGCTATTATTGCAAGACATTCAGTGCTATTTACGTTCTCTGAAGAATTTGTATTAAAACACTTTTTATTTTTAGCATTATTTGATATTGTCTCATAAGAGAAACACTTTTCATGGCAGGAATCTTTACGATTTTCAATAACATTTTCAATTGCATTTAAACCTTTGGCAAAACCTTCGGAATAAAATTTACTCAAGTTCTTGTTCTGATTTGTATAATGTTCACTCATAATTGAATCAAAATCTGCCTGAGATTTGATTCCTGAAACTTTAACAAACCGAAGCATTGTACCAAAAAATTCTTTTTCCATATTCAAAACACAAAATCTCATTCTATGAGTATTTCTAAAGTTCTTCATTCTATAATTACACTTATGTTCCAAGGAATCTTTCGATATAACAAAGGGTTTAAAGTCCAAAACGGTTTTTAAAAAAAGAGATGTAGTGATATCCATGCTAACACTATTTTGTTTTAATGTCCAGAAGTATGGGCTTTTATTAAAATGATTAAAAAAACGGAGTAAAAAAGCGGTCGTAATATTTTTATTATTAGCACAATTTAACGCATGCGGACCAAATTGTTTCCCTATTTCTATCAATAACCGTATTAATCCTTTTGCGGCAATTTTATGAGTAAAACTTAGAGATTCGGAAGCATGATTGCAAATTTCGTGCAAATTCATCCGCCTTATCAAGACAGTTTCCGTTGCCAAGAATGATGCTAGCATATTGTAACTATCTGATGCAAAATCTGTCTCCGTCCAAGGTATCTGAACAATAGAATTTTTACCTAAAACAATCAAAACAAGTTCCCTTTTTTTGTCCTTTACTCCAAAACATGGTGCATTGTCAACTAACAACTGAATAAGATTTTTGCCATCACGAGTCTTTGTGGAGTAAGACATCCCAAGTTGTCTTAGAAAACGAAACGCTATGTAATTACCTCCAATTACCGATCTGTGAAGAAAACTGTGTCCATTTGCATCTACACAATTATCTAATGATTTTGAAAAGATATGGAATTTACTAAAATCAAAATACCATGCTGTCCAAAGAGTTCTTCTATCGTCTTGAATGATATCATGCAAAATAGCTTCACCGGTAATGTTAGAGCAATTGTAGCCCATATTTGGAAGAAAAGTAAACAACAATGGGTTAATTTCTGGGTGTTTGAACAAGTTCTTGAAAGATCTAATACCGTTGGTATACATATATTGATTGTACTCAAAGGGAAAATTATTAGCAATGATACCTAATAGATTAGCACTGTTTTTCTGCAGACTTATATTCACGTATCTTTCAATATTAGGCATTACAATATATGGACTTTTTAATATTAAATATGCCAGATATTCATGTGGGATTAAGATTTTAATTCTGTAATCATCGCAATCTGCAGAAAAAAGATAGATGTTGCAGTGATTAACAATTATTACATTGTTTTTGTAGAGAAGTGGTGTACTTCTAAATGCAGAATCCAAAATAGTTTCGTATATGTCTAAACTTGTACTAAAACTTGCAAAATTTGTCCATAATTTATGATAAAAATTAAACAGATTTTAAAACATTTCCATTCTCACAAGCGTAATGTAAAGGTAATTTATCATACTTATCTTTGTAGAAAACTTCTGCAAGTAATTTGCGTTTAAGATAAAGAAATGAGTACTCGTCATTTTTTATGATCTCTTCAGTTGTTTCGTCATAAAAACGAACACTCATAGCCACATAATGACTTATTGACATATTCTGTTTGTCAAATACAGATTCGGGATATCGAAATAGTAATTCTGATAAAACATTATTTTGACGACATATGGCTGCAGAATGAAGAGGAGTAGATCCGTTTAAAGATCTTGCATCAAACCTTGTCCCATCTCTTTCCATAACAGCAATCACGTCCCTATTCCCAGCACAACAAGCATAATGTACGGGAGTAGACCCGTTACTGTCTCTTGCAGTCCAGTTCCATATATTATGACTTAGTCCGAAATTATACACACCATCATCCCAATAATACGCTAAGAAGTGTGATAATGTTATGTTATAAGGGCACATATTTTTAAGGTACTCTTTTCTTTCTTTTTCATTAAAATCAATGACATCTATTCTCTTTTTACGATATAAACATCGATCAAAAATGTTGATCCCTTTTTTAATTAGGAGTTTGAAAATTTCTGACCTTTTAAATTTCAACGCTGTAAATATGGGTGTTCTACCACCAGATTCTCGACAGTGCAGTGTATCATTACTTCGTTTTAATAATATCCGGATAACATCCGTATGTCCATTTTGAATTGCAATTTCCAAAGCCGACTCACATCTTATAAAGCGTCGGTCATCTATAAATACAAAGTTAACCATTTGCAAATTGTCGACTGAATCAGTAGCTTGAAGTCGAGTCTGGTGAAAGGATGCCCAGTATTGCTTTGAGTTGCAGGAAGGACAAAAATCTTCTGCGCCATGATATAGAAGTAGATCCACAATGTCAGCGTATCCATTTTTGGCAGATAAATAAAGTGCATGATTTAGGCTGATGATTAAAATGGATTTAAATTTCCATAAAAATTCTTGTACAATATGTGTATGACCATTTTCAATTGCCAAAAGGAATGAATTCGACCCGAACGATGTTTGATGAGACACATTAACGTTGTGTCGTAGAAGAGTCAGCACAGTTTCAAAGTGACCATTCTGGGCGGCTATATTCAATAAACTGTATTCCCAAAATGCATAGTTTTTGCAAAAGTGTAGCATGTCAACTGCTTCGTTGATAAATTTTGGACCTAACCGGATAAAATTTACGTTTGCATTTCGGCCAAGTAGAGCTTTTAAAGATCTTTCATTTCCAAATGCAGCGGCGACATACGACGCCGTTATATTTCCTTTGTCTGTTTCATCGACAGGTCGTAAAGAAAACAAGTCTAACAGAAGTGACATGGCTGTATAGGAGTTTAATTTAGCTGCTGCTTGATGAAGGATGTACACTTCAGAAAACTCGCTGATATACTTTTTACCGTTTTGCAAGAATTGATATTGGATTTCCTTGTCTGATGAACAAGCTGCAGCTGCATAGGATGCTAGATCAACAATGCTGATGTTAGTAAACGATCTTTGTTGTCGTGAAAGAATTAGCAAATACTTTGCAAACAAGCGGCATCCATCTTTCTTAGATATATAAAACTGTTCAGTCTTTCTTGTATTCTCTGTCAGGTATGCTGCCAAACTTTTGTGAACAAGTGATATTTTGCCATTTGCTAGGCGAATAAAATGACTAAGTTCCCTCCCTATAATTGATAAAACATCGACTATTTCGTCATCCTTCAGATCAGCTATCATTAAGAGCTCTTCAACATATAATGGTTCCATTGTTGAACATAACACTTGAAAAACCTTAATAACAGTTTTAAAAACGCCTCGATCGCGAAATATCCTCTTTAATTGGTCTTCAAATAAATCTTCAAATGTTGTGTAACTGCCCCGTAAAGAAACGTCGTTTCGTAACCATTCAATCAAAACGTTTCTCAAAAGTTACATATTCCCTTTTGTATATTTCACAGCTTTTGAAATTGCTATGGCTACATCGTTAGTTGTTAGTTTTAAAAAACCGTTTAAGGTGATTTTGCTCAGAAAAAGATAAGTTATTTATCTTGCTTTTTACAAATCTGTGTGCATCTTCTGTGTTGCCATTATCCATAGGTCTTTTTTCAATGACCAAAAGTTGAGATCGAGCTATCCTTATATCAGAGGTATTTCTAGACATAAGGAAAAATTTTATGTGTTTTGGAAAATCGGCTAAGCGTTTCCAAAGTAAATTAAAAATATTTAAGTTACCGAGTTCAATACATTCATCTAAAGCATCAATGACCACAATATAAGTATTATTAACCATGTCTACATCATTCAGGGCTTTCAGAACTAAAAAGTCGAGACAACCTTCTGGATCTTCTTCACATCTATCATTCTCAAAATATGATTTGAATCTGGAATTCTTTTGCAAATTTCGAAGAAAACCAGGAATTCGTTTTGAAAAGCCTCCTGCTAAATTCTTTACAAAATTACCTGGAGAAAGAGTCTTTCTTGAATAAAAGTTACAAATGTGATACACAGCAATATGTTGGTAGATCTCATATCCAGGAAAACGTTTATCACTTTGACAAATTAAATGAGCTACAATAGCTAATTTTCCATATCCCATTTCTGCCAATAACAAAACACCACGCTTAGAAAAAAACATCTTTTCGTCTAGCTCGTTTAAAAGCCATTCTCGACCTATCAGTTTGTCATGCTGAGATCGGTAGAAGTCCAAGTCAATATCCATGGTAAAAGGATGTTCATAGGTTGCGTTTTTGCATATCAACACGTTGTTCTCTACAATATAAAAATAGTTAGATTGGTTTTAAAGGCATGGCATTCGACCTATTTAGAATACAAAAGAGTTATTTTTCAATTATGTCTCTAAACATTGTGTAATTTTTAGGTCTTTTTATCTAATGTATCTAATTTTGTTTTACCTTCCGCACTGTCATTACTAAGAATCATCCAAAAAAGAATAGCGACAAAAAAAATCAAACTTGGGAAGTTTAAATCTTTTTGTCCAGCTGGTCTTTTTTCATCTTCATAGATAGATAAAAAGTTGTTTACATCCGCTTCACTTATTTTCCGTAGGCTTTTAAAAGCAGTATATACTTCGATTTCTGTTAGACTATGCTTGTCTTTCTTAAGTAAACCTTTAATATCAATCGATGCTGTTGAAATGCATTGAAATCCTTTCAAAGAGGGGTGTTGAAAAAAATGTAAGAGACTCGATATGGCTTTTGTTAGTTCCTTTTTAGACATTTCAAATAGATCTGTATGAGCAAAATCGATATTCCGCACATTGCGAATTGCATCTAAACGATTCTTATCACCACCGACCCCAAAGTATTGACAATTTTGCAAAAGAGACAACATAGTCTGGATATCATGCTTAATCAATCGTCCATCGCGTACAAATATACGAAACAGTTCAACTTTTGCTCCTTCACGATCCGTCTGTGATAACTTCCATAAATTGATATCCCGCCATTGTACTCTATTCTTGTGAGAGTTGTACCGCATTAACTTTTCTGTCTCTCGTTTCCATGCAGCACAAGTGTTGCACCATTGTGTGACATTGCATCGCTTGCTACAATATTGAGTGCATGCTCCGTTTGAACCAACCTTTCTTTTTAAAGGGTCATACAAGTCTTCCAAACACTGATCTACGTACGTTTTTAGTCCAACTGTAGAGTATTTAAGTGCCTGAATAAGTAAAAGAAAATTTTGTTCCTCTTGTGTATAATTATCCATGCCTCCTCAACAAGACACGCAAATATAGTTCCTGTTTATGTAGTGTATTCAACCGCCGGTAACTATGCTTGTTCTTTAAACCATGGTACACTGAACGTCCGAAGTAGATATTCAATATTTTCATTTGCAGTAGTATTTTTTACACATAAAAATTTCAAAAATTTATTAACTTTGTTTTTTTTAAAAAAAAATTTACTACATATTTGGTCGAAATTATAAAAAAAACAATTGGCGGCACCCCTTCCTCTCACCTTACTGAGGTAGTTTAATACTTAAAAAATATACTGTCAATTTTGATGGATCCATAGGTTGTCTTGTCAGATCGTTACGTCGAATAGTCAATGAGAAAAATTATGATTATATCTTGATGGCACATATTGGGTTTGTGTACGTTTTTGTTTTAAATGTTTAGACCCGTACAATGTGACAAGTTGATATAATAATCTAAAATATATACATAAGATTTGAAACGACAACAAAAAATCTAAGAAGCCGACATACTGAGAAATTATCTTAAAAGTAGTGGAAGAACTATATCACTTTAGTCTTCATAATGCAAGTAAAATTGTGCATCTGTAGTTCACTATCATTTGGAAATCGGTTTTTAGATTTCTCTTATGTCACACCTAAGTCGCATTTGTAAAACACGCAAACTACTTTCTTTCTATTCTGTCAAACAAAGGAGGCCGTGGAAATGTCATTCCAAGCCTCAACATTGCAGAAGGTTAAACGAACAAGGTGATTTCAGATAGTGATGTCTCACAAAATGTTACACACGTGTTGAATAGAATGACCACACAAGCTGATGTAGCTCGATTTTTTTTCTGCTTTCTTCTTTATTTTTTAGAACTTCATACATGTATGGTACTGTATTGTTTTCATATACATCTTAATCATATTTTACTTTGATTTTCTTTTATTCTTTATGTTTTTCATTATGCTTTGTAAGCAATACCCTCTTCTTATCCTTGTTAATTCGGACATCTTTCTTAAATATTCAAACATGTTCTCTACTACATGATTTTACTTATCTCTATCTCAAACGTGAATTTGATCAGACAAACCTTGAAGCGCATTCCCAGATGACGAACAATATAATACAGAAATAATGAGCATGTGCCCAGTTAACTTAAAACTTATTAGAGCATCTCACTCGCTGTAATGTATGAGTCTCATATATGCATTTAATTAATTAGATTTCATTCTGGAGTAGAAAAATTATAAATTTGTAATGACGACCTTTTCCCTGCCTGAAATCTTTCAAAAAGAGCTATGGAACCTATAAATTTGGCAAAAAACTTAAAGATCTGGTCTACAAAATCATGAATTCAGTTTTTCATTTCAGGTGTGTGGGAGTAAAGAAGATGATTTTTTAACATTATATGCAATAACACCTATACATCCATTTTGGCCCTCACAGGGCGAAAAACCATCTTCAAGCAAGTCCTTAAAGGTGGCTTAAAGGTGACTTAAAAGGAGCTTAAAGGCTATACAACCTTTAAGCCGCCTTTAAGTCACCTTTAAGCAAGTGCTTATAGGTCCTTAATGTCCAAACTTCTTTAAGCTACCTTTAAGCCACCTTTAAGCCACCTTTAAGCATCTTTAAGTGGCATTTACGCTCTCTTTACACTGCCTTTACACTGTCTTTAAGTGGCCTTTAAGTCAATAGTGATCAAGCTGAACAATAAAAACATATATTAAATGCAAAAGCTCTTTTATAGGGATGGGAGGGGGTCATCCGAGTGATAATATAATTTCCCCAAGGAAGGGGGGGGTGTTCCAGGCGGTTTTAATCGTCGCTCCCCATTAAACACAGATCGCTATCATCAGCACCGCTCCGAAGGACACAGATTGCCGTTATAAAATTCTTTATAATTTTTGGGGGGTTTCAAAATTATTGTAGGGATGAGCGCAGTCTCTGTATCTTAATATGTGCAAGAAAATAATTAAAGTATGTTTGTTTCCTATTATAAATTAATCGGTGAAAAATCTCTCTCTCTCTCTCTCTCTCTTTCTCTCTCTCTCTCTCTCTCTCTCTCTCTCTCTCTCTCTCTCTCTCTCTCTCTCTCTCTCTCTCTCTCTCTCTCTCTCTCAGTTCATCCGGTTATTAAACAAAATAAAGATAATGAACCAAAAATGCATGATTTAATTTGATAATCGGTTTAAGGTTTGTATTTTTTTTTTCAATTTTCATTATTTCTAACTCTAGATCTGCTAGATACATGTTAAAGAAGAAAAGACTCTCAACTGCCTTTGTTATATCGGGCAGGATATTACTGCTTTGTTTGTCTAGACATAGTTTTGTTCGTTTGTGTATATCTAATTAGAGTCTATTGTTTGTCCAACTTAAGAAAACCCCTGGAACTAACACAGAATATACAAGATATACACAACAGTTGTGTCGTGTGCCCAGGTGCATGTTTGTGTATATCTAATTAAAGTCTATTGTTTGTCCAACTTAAGAAAACCCCTGAAACTAACACAGAATATACAAGATATACACAACAGGTGTGTCGTGTGCCCAGGTGCACGTCAGGGTTACTAAAGGCGTTGAATCTTAGTATGTACGAGTATACGATAAGTCTAGTGAATAAAAGTTAATTTACATTTGTAATTCATTTTCAAAGTATTATTTCCTAGCTCTGGGTTTCAAAAATGTTACGTCTACAAATTAACGATACATGTATGTAAGAGTAAAATCTTGAGGCTAATTAATTAATGTACCGGTGATCATAAATAGGGGTTGATTATTTAAATATATGTATAAGGGTAAATATGTCAAATATACCCGGCCTGGCACATCATACAATTGTATGTACAAGTCATTTGCAATTGCCACATGCAGTAAATACGTCACCGGTAATTGGTAATTTTGTTTGTTATAGAATTGATAGTTTAAAAATCATGTACATACAATTACATGTAAATATTTAAACATATTGGAACGGCGCCGCGATCATGAAAACCGGGAAATTGCGGGAAATTGAACAAATACCCTAATATTATCAATGCATTTAATAAAAGAAATGATTTCATCTTCTTTCTTACATTTTTATAGCTATAAATTAGATGAACGTATATCTACTCGGTTTAAATTTATTAACTAAGAAAGCCTACTATAGTGAACCTAACGGTTTCCATTTAGGTATAATATATTTTTGTTCACTGAAGACCAAGTTCCGTATTTCATTCTAAATACATGCATGCATGTAATTTATAAATAAGATATAATTGATTGTTACAAACTGAATGGTTTGTCAAAATCTTTTCAAGTAAACACATTCAATACAGTGATTCAATATCCACTGATATATAGGATATAAAAACGCTCATTTATATGTAAATTGCCGTGGCGCAAAGGAAGCGTGGTGATGCTAGTAAAATAAGGGTCCCAGGTTCAATTCTCGCCGCGGCCGGTTTTTTTGTGTGGTTTTTTTTTATTTTTCTTTCTAGAACAAAAACCGTTTTAATACCTTTTCTTTCATAAAGTTAATACATTTTGTTGGAAATTAAGCACAATATTGAATTAATTTTTTTTTAATAGCTTAAAGGTGGCTTAAAGGTGGCTTAAAGGTAGCTTAAAGGTGGCTTAAAGGTGGCTTAAAGAAGTTTGGACATTAAGGACCTATAAGTTGTCCTTAAAGGTGGCTTAAAGGTGGCTTAAAGATAGTCTTTAAGCTGCCTTTAAGCCATCTTTACGCTTTCTTTAAGCCACCTTTAAGCAACACATATAGCTTAAAGGTGGCTTAAAGATCGTCTTTAAGCTACCTTTAAACACCTTTAAGCTATCTTTAAGGAGGACTTTAAGATGGTCATTCATCCTGTGCCTGCCCTAGAATCAAAAACCATACTCCAGGCCAGTAAATATGAAAATTAAAATTTCAGTAGAGGACTTCCTGGTAAACATAACTATAAGTCAGTTTTTAATACAGATGTGTGAGAGTAGATAAGAAATTTTTTAAACAATAAATGCATTTATTGCCATATCCCCCCCCCACCCCCTCCCCCCCCCCCCCCACCTCATGTCCTGAACCCCTGACCCAGAGGCCATGCATTTCCTAATTTAGGTAGAGGAGTTAGTGGACATCATAGCCATTTATTCAGTTTTTTGCCCATATGTGTGGGAGTACAGAAGAAGATTTTTTAAGATTTAAAGCATTTTTACAATATGGCCATATTGCCCCCCCCCCCCCCTACAGCATGAACCCCTAACAAAGGGGTCAAGAATTTTTTAATTTTGGTAGAGGGTTTCATGGACATTATAACCAGGCATTTAGTTTTTAACAAATATATATGGAAGTAGAGAAGAAGATTTTCTAAGATTTAATTCATTTTTCCTATATGGCCTTATTGGCCCCACCCTAGAGCCTGAACCCCTGACCCAGGGGTCATGAATTTCACAATTTTGGTAGAGGGCCTCATGGACATCATAACCAGGAATTTTGTTATAATTAATTATATATGGGAGTAGAGAAGAAGATTTTTAAGATTTAATACATTTTTACAATATGGCCATATTGGCCCCACCCTAGAGCCTGAACCCATGACCCAGGGGTCATGAATTTCACAATTTTGGTTGAGGGCCTCATGTACATCATAATCATGCATTTAGTTTTTAACAAATATATATGGGAGTAGAGAAGAAGATTTTCTAAGATTTAATACATTTTAACTATATGGCCATATTGGCCCCTCCCTAGAGCCTGAACCCCTAACCCAGGGGTCATGAATTTCACAATTTTGGTAGAAAGCTTCATGGACATTATAACCATGCATTCAGTTTTTTCCTCACATGTGTGGAAGTAGAGAAGAAGATTTTTGAAATTTGGCTTTTTTTTTTTGCATATTTGGCCCCGCCCGTGGCACCCCAGGGGTGGTAAAGCCATGAATTTCACAATTTAGATTCTTCTTACCATAGAGATGCTTCACACCAAAAATGGTAACGATTGGCCTGGTAGTTTTCAAGAAGAAGTTAAAAATGTAAAATTGTTAACGGACGACGCCCGACGCATGGCGCACGACGACGGACGAATACCAATTGCAATAGGTCACCTGAGTGACTCAGGTGACCTAAAAATCAGCAAACCAAAATGACATACATATATTTGTGCATGTGTGTGCAAAAATTAAATAAAATATGATTTGCATAGAGAAAAACAATTATGGCGATTTTAGGACACATGCATGTACACAAAGCAGGAATGAGGCACATTTAGGGCATACACATAAAGGAGACATATCATCGTTTACGTATGTATGATCGTGCGCTGTATACATGGTAGATCACAAGACAAGCGTACAAAACAGCAAACCAAAACGATATTCACTCTCGCAGCAAGCTGAAGATCAAGGTTGGCCGAACGCTTTGTTTACGAATATAAAAATCGACATATTATCTAAGCGTTTTTGGTGATTTCATACTTTTGTTATCTCCTTCGTAAGAAGAGTTCTATTAAACGGTGTGTAGCTATTTTGTTCCACGGCAGATTCTTACCATTCCGGAACAAAATGGCTTTTCAAACGGAAGTCAGACATATTGTGACGATGTAGCATTTCACCTTAAAGTTATTTGTATTAAAAAATGAATGAATATATTCGTTTAACAAAATACAGTTAAGTTTTTCTTCTTTATGCCAAAATCATGTTTTCATTATGATATTAGGTGTGTTTTAGTGTAAGTCGGTTAGTTTGAGTACATAGAAAAAGTAGTGACCTAGATTATTCATGCGCTACTTTGACCTTTTGACCCAGACTGCTGTTATTATAGCATTAAATCATGATTTTTTGAAAAATACATTCTTATAACTGCAACGGTGTGTGCATACAAAATGAGTACAAAATGCGCGTTAAGGTAAAAATTATTATAAACCCAGCGGTATTCTTACTCATAACTCATGGCTTAGAGATTCGTAGATAACGTTATATTTAAATTCAACATATTTTTTGCTTGTAAGGTGTGTTTCAAGCTACGGAAGTTATAACACTATATTTATACTTGAAAACGATTCCCTAATATAACACTGTTTGTGCAACCCGCTGTTATTTTTGCATAACATCATTATGGTTCAAGAGGTCGAAGTAGCGCATCTAGGTCACTACTTTTTCTATGTACTCAAACTAATCCAAATAATGCTAAAATACACCTATTAAACATCGTAATAAATCATAGTTTAGGCATAAATTTATAAAACGTATCTGTATTTTGTTATACGAAGTTTTATTCTTTCATTTTCTTACAAAATAAAACTTTAATTGCAGAGATAAATGATTCATGTAAGATAGGCATGTAAACATAATAATGTTTATGGATCGACATCATAACGAAAAGTTCTCGAAAATTACATTTACAATTTACCAAAGGAGTGAAAATCATTTAAAATTCATTACCGACTCTTATAACAAGTCTCTATCAAAATCTCAAACGCAACACCACAGACCTATTGGGTTTAGTCCATTCACTGATCACGGTCTTAAACTCTTCTGCTTCTCTGTCGGTTTTTTGTTCCGTAAAAGAAGTGAGAATAGCTTCCCTCTGTAATGTCGTATGCACACACCGTTGCAATAATCATTATGCTCTTGCATCTGATTCTGCGATAGAGTTTCCCCTGAAAATGTCTAAGTAGACTCTAACTCGAATTTGTTTTCAAATTTCCAACCGCTTTGCGACATCAACGGAAGTGGTACTTTTCCGCCAAGCTTTAATCAGGTTTTTTTTCAATTGTACAAGTAAATTTTCTTTTCTGTTTCACTTCATTTTATAAAAAAGTGTTGTCTTGCCGAAAGCAGTGTCATATTTATTTACCATGATAATCAAATACTTGCAACATTGATGTACTTTTTTTTGTTACGTCATCTTAATCGAAGCGGCTTTCTATGTCATCACGAAAAAGAAAATATTGGGCATTGTTATTGTCATAATTTGCAACAAATCTAAATATAAGAAATAAGGTATCAATTTTGGATGTATATCGTGATATAAATACGGGTTGGTCACGTGATAAAATCTTCTATAGAGCCCTTCGGGCTTTTGGGGATTTAATCACTTGACTAACCGGTATCTATATCCCAAAATAAAAATGACGAGTTTTATTATGACATCAAAAAAGTTGAATGCTGTAAACTCGACGTCAAAGGCGAAAATCAAAGTTCACGCTTGGGGCTGTTAGACCTGCTCTACCATTGATATGAACTTACCCTTAGGATAAGATATGAATTTTAAGGTATAAATCACATCTGCAGACAAGACAAGAAGTTAAAAAATGTAAATATAAGCATTAGATCATGATTTTTTTTGAAAAATACAGTCTCATAACTGCAGCGGTATGTGCATACAAATTTTGATAACGCGCCAACGCGCGTTACTCGATTTGTATGCACACACCGTTGCAGTTATGAGACTGTATCTTTCAAAAAATCATAATTCAATGATATAAAAAAAAACAGCGGATTGTGCAAACAGTGTTATGTAAGGGAAAACATTCAAGTGTAAATATATAAGTATAAATACAGTATCTTGTTATTGAAAACATAAAATATGTTTATATTGGGTGTGCTCTACTCAGAATTAAACAAGATAATTTGAAAAAAAAAATCCTGTAGATTAGATACATGTAATTTAAAATCGCTATTCTTCTCATGCTCATATTAAAAAGACAAAGATTTACTACTTGATTGAATCGATCCAGTCACCGGAAAATAAAAAATACCTATATTACACCACGCAGTTTACACTTAATTATAGGTTTTTTTAAAAAATACTTTGCTTTTTGTATGATTGTATTAGAAAAGATACAAATTGAAAAAAATCAATTCAATGTAAACATGTGCTAAAATACCTTTTCAACATAATTTTAGTCAGATTTCTTTGATTTATTGTAGTTCAGTTAATCAAATATCGAACTTTTCTTTTATTCCATCTCAACTATTTTCAAAATATCCCTTATAAAATTTGAAGATCATAAACTAAATATTATATTAAAATTGTCATGTTTGCCAAAGCGCTTTATTGTAGACGAAATAATGGGAAAATGCGCTTTACCCCTTTTAATTATTATAAATAGTTTTTCTGAGACACAGCTATAGTAAATTTCTTTTGTACTTACAGTTCAAACGAAGAGAGGTACCTATCATTTTTTTAAATGATTTTTTTGTCTTAAAATTATTGTTCATACAGGACTGAGTCGTTATCATATTTCAAAATCCGATAGTCAAGGTTTAATTTAAAATCACGAGAAAACATCACGATTTAAGTGTAAAACGATAACTCTTTATTAAAGAACTTCCTATAAATAATGTGCATTTAGTGCTTCGGGCGATGACTCTATATCTTTGATTGAAAATATCATTAATTCTAAAATGATTAATACTAGTATTGCAGTATAATTTTAAAAGAAGAGGACTTTCGGTAAAAATTATCTTCTATCCAACTCTTTTGACTTATATATGCTCAATTTAAATCAATACAATAGTGGTCTCCAGGCTCGTAGCAAGTATTATGAACGTGATCGTGAAAAAACTATACATAGTATTACATAAAACGAAAAATAAACTGACGTAAGCTTTAAAAAATAATCGTAATAGATTTGTTTTTCAGATTGAATAATATTTGAAATGTAAGAGATTAAGTATTTGCATTACACAAAAAATCCACTTTCAAATAGACAAAGTTGTGTACCTAAGCCTAATATATATGCACACGTATTTTTCATACACTGTTCGTGCATAAAATAATATTTACATCTACCAAGTATATTATTTTCTCTATTTCTTAAGGAGACATTTAATTCATAGCTCTATAGAAAACAGCCAGACACGTCCCATTTATCGATTAGTCGAAATCTACTACGGCTGAAACTGACAAGAAACTGACAGGACTGAAATTGACACGCCCCGTTTATCGATTGGCCAAAACCTACAGCAACCTAAAAATCAGGGACTTCACGAAATAATCATGATGATATCAGACTCCAAGTCCCACAGGAGACGATTTCGCTGTTTCTTTCTGCTAACGTACTTATGTACGTCAACAGTAATTTAGTGAATTTTACTAACTTTTAATAATCAATTTATTAATTAGTTAAAAGAAAGATGTTATTTTAAAAAATGAATAACGATTGTTGCAAAATCAAGGCAGCAACTGTTAAACTTTTTTCTACTAGAGAGACATATTTTTGTTTATAGCCGCATACATTTGGTCGCTCTCTGACGCTTTGCCGACATTAAAAGCATATGAGAGAGAAAGTGAGATATTTTCAGTCTTTACTACACAATATGCATCAAGACACATCAAAAGAGCACGGCTTTCAGTACTTCAGTACTTTGATTATATTGAGCTCTTCTTCTAGAGGAGAATGGTATAGGCTGAAAATTGCAACGACAAACAAGCCCTCAAAAATAGTGTTATATACATTTTAAATAAACTTAAATAAACTATTTTTACGTCGTTTAAATGTAGGAGGCTTGTCTAAGTCAGCCGAGTGGAGAATGTATATACACGTGGAGCACTGTTTTTGTTATAGTTTCCAACAAATGTGAATATTAGATATATAATTTGTATCATTCTTTGATGTTATAGGAATAAAATACAGCTAATGATAATTAACAGGAAATACTTTTATTTTGATAGTAGACAAACATACTTTTTTTCTTATTTACAGAAAATTCATTCTTACAACATAATTACAGGTAAAACAATAGTGTGTATGATAATGTATTCCAAACGTTTTAACTAAAAAAAATTACAACCATATGTACATAGATCAAAGGAGTAGCAATGAAAGTGTCATATCAAATCATACATATAATGCACATGAAACAATTTGATAATCATGTTTACATTTATTGTGCTGATAGAAAAAAAATGCGCACTTTTAAAAACAATTTGCTTAAAAACAAATAAACCTGCTTGACTTTGTTAAATTCATTTGTAAATATTTTAAAATATCTTTATATTTTATGGTGTTCCCTTACCCCTGATTTAAAACGCCATAAATTTCAGTTTCTCATAATATCAATGCACCAGGTCTTCCGTTTGATATTTGAATTTAGATAGGTAGATACTAAAGGTCGTCAATTTCAACGATTTTAATTAACTTCAAACCTATAACATTTGGGGACAAAGAGGGTTATAAAATTCCACTCCTTGATCCCTTACCTTTTAAAATAATCAATGTTAGTCATTTATTTTCTGATAGGAACTTAATACATGTACTTATTACTCTTTAAAAACGAGCAATCAATATCTTATCAGATATTACAAATTATTGCCACAAATAGTCCGTCATAAACATAACAGGAATGTAAAGAAGGGGGAAAATCTACTGTATAGTAGGCTTTCCGGTGGGGTAATCTGGCTTTAAAAGGGGGGGGGGGGGTCCCACTATATAACCAGTGGAGGAAAACTGTTAAATGTTATGAATAACATAATTCGGTTGCCCTTTCAAATACTAGTAGTTTGTTACATACAGAAATTAAATTATACACTAATAAAACGATTCACTAAAACACGTTGAAACATATCAATATTAAACATGAGCAATAATTCCAATGCATATTAGCGTCTTAGTAAAAAAAAAACCAAATCGTATGATTTTCAAATGTGCAAATATTCTCATGAACAACGTTTAACAACATCAGCAAATTAAAATACATAAAAATACATACAATCTCTAGAACTTTTGTTATAACTGTTCTAATGAATAATAACCAAAAAATCATAAAACTTCAATAAAAAGGGAATAAAAATCCTAGAGATCAGCAATTCCATGATAACATTAATTTAAATAAAAAATGATTAAATACATTCGGTTGATTGAAAAATAAAAGGTTGACCTGTATACTCGTTATGTGTGATTCGAAATTGAAGAATTGAATTAACTCAAAATATACCTGCATTGTATTCACATTTATTTTAATTTCTGGTGGCTTTGTCATTGATAACACTGTGAATCGATTTTGTAACGTGTATTTCTATACAGTTCATCAATGACGCGGTTGCGATGACAGACGGAATTTGCATAATTATACAAAAGAATTGAATCATAAATCGTGTGTGATCAAATCTATCATAAAGACCTTCAGACTGATTTAATCACCCCGACCGTATTCGATAAAATCATAATACTTAGGGCATGATTCCTTATTATTTAAATCAGTGCATAAACTTAGTACTTTATTGTGAACTAAACGTATAAAAATCTTTAAAAATCTGCTAATTGTACATTTCAGTAACATTTTTCAAGACTGTCGTATAAACGCTAATTTGTCGATCAAAATGTTTTATCGAGATATCATTAACATTTTTACATAAACTTATATACTTGTTATGGATTTCGTTTTAGACGAAAACTGTGTTGCCTTTAGTTCAATTTTAAAATTCATGAGAAATATTTTATGTACAAGCTAACTGCTCTGAGTTTAATATAAACATCTTTGGTACAAGTTAACTATTTAGTTTTGGTCAAGCACTCACTTCCCGTCAGCCTTTCTGACAAGTGTGGTCACATTTTGTCAATTCTATTCCATCCTGTTAGATATCTGCCTCAAACCACTATCTTTTACCAATCTTATGCACTACAGCAACGTGTACCACACAATAAAACATATAAGCGTGTGACATCTGTTTATGGTTAGCTATCTGCCTACACCAGGCAGAATAAAAACATTTAACTTTAAGTTTACTACTCATAACAGAAAGTATATAAACCACGCAAATAAGATATTAAGTCATAACCTATTCTGGGTGAGTAAATGTAATTTTATAAGAACAAGGCATTTTATTGACTGGTAAAAATCTTGTCAACATCTAAGATACCCCATCATCATCAATCCGCAATTTATAACTGTCAAGAGGTGCATGAACGTCTTCTGGTACAGGTTGTGGGCGGTTGAATAATAATGGCATGGGTATTTTACTAGTAGAACCTTTCCACTTCCGTGTTTCCCATATAGTTGATGAACCTATCTGGTTCATCATTTTCTTGGCTAAACCGTTTTTGCAAGACTTAAGCCAGTCCCAAGATTTGAATTTTTTACGCAAATAAAATTCCTCTCTGTTACACGCAAAAACATGTAATTTTGCTAACCCGTAATAATAGTCTGCGACTCCAGACATATTGTATTTAATTATATATCGATCAAGACTTTCAAACGGCATGTTGATTTTGTTATGGTATAAATTAAATAGTAAAAGAAAATATTTGAATCTAACAAAAGAATACGATGATATTATGTCTTTTTTTCTTTTAGTTATATTTGATATTAACTGACAACAAACCGTGCTATTAATCTTATTCGAAGACGATAATGTTTTTGAGCATTCCGTTTGAAAACGTTCAAGAGTCCTATCTTTTAATAAACCAGTCGGATCTATAGGATTCTTTGGATTCTCATTCATTCTTTTTAGTACAGCAAGATATTTGTCAAAAATGTTTGAACAATCGTTTTTATCAAAAAATTTATTTGAGTGTTGCGTATTTTCAAACATTCTGTCATAATCACTTTTAGATTTGAGTCCTGAAATTTTAATATGGTGTTGCATTAATTCTAAGAATTCCTTATATAGTTTCAATTCACATATTTCCAAACTGCGAATGTTTCTGTAATTCTTCATTCTATAGCTGCACTTCCGCTCTACGGAATACTTTGGAAAAATAAAGGGTTTAAAGTCCATCAGAATTTTTAAAAAGAGAGTAATCAAATAATCATTTACAATTACTTGTTTGTTACACTCTCCCAAATATTTTGGAAATTTATTAAAATGATTAAAGAAATCAAGTAAAATTTGAGACGTTATATTATTCTTATTAGCACAATTCAAAGCTTCTGAGCCAAATCGCTTTTCTATTTCTAAAGCGACCACTATTAATCCCTTTGCTGAAACTTTATGAGAAAAACTTAAATATTCAGAAGCAGGATTGCATATTTCGCGCAAACTCATATTATTTATCATTCTAGTTTTTTTCGTTAAGTACGATGCTAATTCACTATAGCTATCAGAGATAGAAATATTCACAACCCAAGTTGCCTTAACCTTTCCATTTACAAACATGACCAATTTTCTACTTTTGGTTTTTTCTTCAAAACAAGGAGCACTATCAACCAACAGCTCAATGAGATTTTTGCCATCACGAGTCTTTCTGTATATAGACATGCCTAAGCTTCTTAGAAAATCAAATGCTAAACGATTACCTCCGATCACGGATCTGTGGAGAAGGTTGTGTCCATTATCATCAACACATAGATCTAATGATTTACTTGAGAGATTAAATTTATGAAAATGAAAATGAAAATGTGGAGAGGACCAGAAAGTTCTTTTTCTGTCTTCAATGATATCATGCAATACTGATTTGCTTCTAATATCAGAACAATCGTGGTTCATATTTGGTAATAAAGAAAATATATATGGATTAATGCTTGGGTGTTTCAATAAGTTCTTCAAAGATACGATTCCATTTTTATACATATATTGCTTGTAATAGAAAGGTAAGTTATAATGAAGTAAACCAAGAAGATGAGGATTGTTTTTCTTTAGACTTATATTAACGTATTTTTCAATGTTTTGTTGTACAATGCCTCTTGATATATCTGATATGTTTAAAGTCAGATATATAAGATACTCATGCGGGATAAAGATCTTAAGTCTATGAGCATTGCATTTTACATCTGGAGAGAAAAGATAAATGTTACAGTGTGAAACTCTTTCTATGATATTTTTGTAGAAGATCGGTGTATAAAGAAAAGCATAGTCCAAAATTGAAAAACCATCGATATCCATACTAGTGGTGACAACTGAAAAATTTCTTAAAAAGCTATAATAGAAACTGAACAAATTCACATTCCCATTTTTGCTAACGTAGTGCAAAGGTAATCTATTGTAATTATCTATAAAAAGCGCTTCTTCGTGTAACTTGTTTTGAAGAGACACTTGTATACACTTATCGTTAATAACTACCTCTTCCGTTGTTTCGTTACGATACCGTACACTCATGGCTAAATAATGACTTAAAGACCTATTTTGGTTGTCAAATACTGATGTTGGAAATTGTGAGAGCAAATCAGAGAGAAGATTTATCTTCCCACATATAGCTGCTGAGTGTAAAGGAGTAGATCCGTTTAAAGATCTTACATCAAACTTGACTCCTTCTTTCTTCAAAATATCTATCATATCAATGTTGCTAGCACAACAAGCATAATGTATGGGAGTTGCTCCTGAGAAATCTTTTGTGGTCCATTCCCATAAATTATAACTTTTTCCCAAATGAAACACATCTATGTCCCAGTTATACGCTAAGTAGTGAGAAAGCGTTACGTTGTAAGGACACATGTTTTTTATGTATTCTTTTCTTTCTTTTTTATTTAATTCAATTATTTCTACTCGTCTTCGTTGATATCTACATCTATCTACTTGACTGATACCTTGATGTAAAAGAAGATTGAAAATTTTTGATCGTTTAAACTTCAATGCTGTGAATAAAGGGGTCCTACCACCAGACTCTCGACAACGCAATGCATTATTGCTTCTCTTTAACAATGCCTGAACAACTTCTGTGTGGTCATTTTGTATCGCAATTTCCATGGCAGTTTCACATCTTATAAGACGATGGTCATCTAGAAATACAAAGTTAACCTTCTGCAAATTTTCGCCTGAATTAATAGTCTGAAGTCGAGTCTGATGAAAAGATGTCCAATATTGTGAAGAGTTGCAGGAGAGACATAAATCTTCTGCGCCGTGATGCAGAAGTAGATCCACAATGTCAACATATCCATTTTTGGCAGATAAATAAAGTGCCTCATTTAGACTGTTGACTGACATGGATTTAAATCTTAATAAGAATTCGTGTACAATATGTGTATGGCCATTTTCAACTGCCAAAAGGAATGAATTCGACCCGAACGATGTCTTATGAGACACGTTAATGTTGTGTTGTAGAAGAGTCAGCACAGTGTCAACGTGCCCATTTTGAGAGGCAATGTTTAATAAACTATATTCCCAAAATGCATAAGTTTTGCAAAAGTGCAACATATCAACAGTTTTATTTATATATTTTGGACCTAATCGGGTAAAATTCACATCTGCATGACGATCAAGAAGAGCTTTTAAAGATCTGTGATTTCCAAACGCAGCGGCTACATATGATGCCGTTATATTTCCTTTGTCAATTTCGTCCACTGATCTTAAAGAAAACAAGTTTAACAGAAGTGACATAGCTGAATATGAGTTCAATTTAGCTGCTGCTTGATGAAGGATGTATACATCAGAAAACTCGTTGATATAACTTTTACTGTTTTGTATGAATATATTTTGGATTTCCTTTTCTGACGAACAAGCTGCATAGAATGCTAGGTCAACAATGCTGATGTTGAAAAAACGATTTTTTTAGTCGTAACATATTTAGGAAATGCTTTGCAAACAAGCGACATCCATCTCTCTTAGATACATAAAACTGTTCCGTTTTTCTGGATTCGTCTGTCAGATACACTGCCATACTTTTGTGAACAAGTGATATTTTGCCATTTGTTTGGCTAATAAAGTGACTTAGTTCCTTGCCTATTATTGATAAAACATCAACTATTTCATCATCCTTAAGATCAGCAATCGTTAAAAGTTCTTCAACATATAATGGCTCCATTGTAGAACATAAGACTTGAAAAACCTTTATTACAGGTTTGAAAAGGTTTCGATCGTGAAATATTCTTTTCAATTGGTCGTCGAATAAAATTTCAAATGTTGTGTATCCGCTCCGTAAAGATAAGTCTTGAAACGACCCTTTTAATAAGTTCTTCAAGATTAGCATGTTTCCGTTTGTATATTTTACAGCACGTGAAATTACTGTTGGTATATCACTAGTTTTAAAAATTCGTGTAAGTTGATTTCGTTCAGAAAAAGATAAGCTATTTATCTTGCGAACTACAAATCTGTATGCATCATTTCTGTTGTTATAATCCGAAGGTCTTTTTTCAATGACCAGAAGTTGAGTTCGAGCTATCCTTATATCAGAGGTATTTCTGGACGTAATGAAAAACTTAATGTTTTTTGGAAAATTGAGTAAACGTTTCCAAAGTAAATTGAAAATATTTAAGTTACCATGTTCAATACATTCATCTAAAGCATCAATAACTACAATATAAGTACTGTTAAACATGTCAACCTCATTCAATGCTTTCAGAACTAAGAAGTCAAGACAACCCTCTGGATCTTTTAAACATCCATCATTCTTAAAATATGTTTGGAATCTGAAATTCTTTTGCAAAATATGAAGAAAACCAGGTATTCTTTCTGAGAAACCTCCAGCTAAATTTTTTACAAAATTGCCAGGGGAAAGTGTCGTTTTTGAGTAAAAGTTACAAATGTGGTATACAGCAACATGTTGATAGATCCAATTTCCAGGAAAACGTTTATCACTTTGACAAATTAAGTGAGCTACAATAGCTGATTTTCCATACCCCATTTCGGCCAATAATAACACTCCACGCTTTGAGAAGAACATCTTTTCGTCCAGCTCGTTTAAGAGCCATTCCCGACCTACCAATTTGTCATGCTGAGATCGGTATAAGTCCAAGTCAATATCCATGGTGAAAGGGTGTTCGTAGGTTGCATTTTTACATACCGACACGCTGTTCTCTACAAAATATGATTAATTCTTTAAACGTGGTCATTAGACCTATTATTTAAATAATAAAAGCTATTGTATTAATGAATAGTTAATTTAATCATGTGTCATAAATCATTGTTTGATTTTTTAAATCTTGTTTTAAAACTGTTGTAGCTTTAAAATGTACCCTGTTGTCTTACCTTGCCCACTGACTAATCCACGGATCATCCAGAAAACTGCAGAAATAATAATAGCGAACAATATTACAATAAAGATGCATTTTTACATACCAACACGTTGTTCTCTACAAAATATGATTAATTCCTTAAACGTGGTCATTAGACCTATTATTTAAATACCAAAAGCTATTGTATTAATGAATAGTTAATTTAATCATGTGTCATAAATCATTGTTTGATTTTTTTAAATCTTGTTTTAAAACTGTTGTAGCTTTAAAATGTACCCTTGTTGTCTTACCTTGCCCACTGACTAATCCAAGGATCATCCAGAAAACTGCAGAAATAATAATAGCGAACAATATTACAATTAATAATTGTACGAGTAATTCTCGTAGTCTATCTGATCTTTTTTTATCTTTACAGATTAATAAAAAGTCATTTATATCCGTTTCAGTTATTTTCCGTATGCCTCTAAAAGCAGTGTATACTTCAATTTTTGCGAGACTCTGTTTGTCGTTTACAAGAAGACCATTGATATCGCCAATAGCTGTCGAAATGCATTGATAACCATTGAAAGAGGTTTCTTGAAAAAAATTTAAAAGACTCGATATGGCTGCTGTTAGTTCCATTGTAGACATTGTAAATCGTTCTGTATGAGCAAAATCGATATTCCGCACATTGCGAATTCCATCTAAACGATTCTTATCACCACCGATCCTAAAGTATGTACAATTTTGCAATAGAGACAACATAGTCTGGATATCATGCTTAATCAATCGTCCATCGCGTACAAATATACGAAACAGTTCAAATTTTGCTTCTTCGCGATCCGTTTGTGATAGCTTCCATAATTTGATATCCCGCCATTGTACTTTATTCTTGTGAGAGTTGTACCGCATATACTCTTCTGTCTCTCGTTTCCATGCAGCACAAGTGTTGCACCATTGTGAGACGTTGCATCGTTTGCTACAATATTGAGTGCATGCTCCGTTTGAACAAACCTTATTTTTTAAACGGTCATACAAGTCTTCCAAACACTGATCTACGTACGTTTTAAGTCCAACTGTAGAGTATTTAAGTGCTTGAATAAGTATAAGAAAATTTTGTTCCTCTGGTGTATAATCATCCATGTCTACTCAACATAATACACAAATATATATACTTCCTGTTTATATGTTGTATTCAACCGGTAACTAAGGCTTGTTCTTTAAACCAGGGTACAGCTAGTAGACTAAAGGGCCCGGAGTGGAATGTATGATGTTTAAATCGAATATGCTTAATGTTGTGTAACAATGCCAGTGTGACGAAATCGAACAAACATCTTCTGCTGAGCAGCTCATCGTTTAAAAAGTTATTTCCATATATTTCTAGATGCACCAACTAAAAAGAACTTGTTTGAAAACAGAGACGCTAGAAACTGGCTCATTGACACTTGTTAATGAACTGGCACGGGAAACGTTAAAAACGCCCAAAGCACCTTGCCCTGAATATTGTGTACAGATGTTGAGTATCATTAACTGAAACCAACACCACCTTGATGCTGAGAAAACACAAAGAGTAACTTGGACCAGCCCACGGGACCATAAAACTTATACGAGCTCACTTTTGATCTCAGTCTCACTTTTCAACTAGGTTCCTTTTGTAAAAGTGAGACTGAGATCAAAAGTTAGCTCGTCTAACTTTTATAACCCCGGGCCAAGTGTCAGGGATAAAGTCACTTATAATGCAATAATTTGTTAGTTTTTCATTTCCTTTTCTCTGTTTTTGTGTTCGAATGCTGTAGTTTGGTTAAAGTACATACAAAACACAAATCAACACAAATCAAGTAACGTACATGTAGACGAAGAATTTATAGTCTGGAAATCTATCATAAAGTTTGCTTCTTTTAAATTCGACAGAGTGGGGTTATGTTTTCTGTGGCATCAAAATAAATGATGAGGTTTTAGTGCGATTTAAACATATTGCCTTTTTCAATAGCAGAGACATAAACAATTCTACAATTTAAAAGACAACAACAACAAAAAATCACAAATATCGTATGCACTAGTATACGGAAACAAAAACTAATTGGAAAGACAATAGGAAATTCAACAATTCCAGCATTTATGAAAAATGCAAAATCATATAAATATAATTATGACAAAGAAACTTTTTAGTAGCAACATCTTGTTTCCATAACATAACCAGGAGAAGGTGTTTCATAAATCTTCGAGTTTTTGTCCTTCTGTCCTCTGGTTTTATTTTTTCATTTCTAATTTTTTTCCCATTACGTTTTTTTGTCCTCCAACTGACCAGGTCTAATTTTAGAAACCTTCTATGTCTTGGCATGCAGCAGTAGTCAGATATTTTCAGCCTTTTCATAATAGCAATTTTGGTTTTTATACTTGAAAACTATATATGTTTTCTAATTCTTTTCTTTGCTATTTTTTTTTATTTGGTGAGATATATCAGAAAAACTATCTGCCCTTTCACTTCTATTTTTTATTTGTAATTTCTTTATTAAATGTTCTGATATTGTACCCAGTCACTGTTCTTTTTAATGTTTACGAAGGATATTTGAGTTATGACTACAAAGTTAAAATAAGGGTAACTTAATTCATAATTATAGATGTCAGAGCCAGGGGTTTTTACAGGGGACAAAATTACACGTACTTTTAAAATTAACTAACAATATTTTATATCCGGCAATGAAGGACAGATGATGTAAAAATGCACAGTTTTAATTAGGGTACAAGTAGCTAGACGCGACTATTTTTGATAACCAAAAACTTCCAAGCGAAAGGTTCAAATGTTTGCCAAAAGATAATGAAATCAACAGATACTTGATAAACCCTAATTGAACTTGATAATGTTAAGGTGAGCTCTGTCGAAAAATCATTTAATGATTAAAAGTAAGTCCGGTAGCGTATAGTACTTTGAAACCTAGCTTCGGAACTATTTCGGCCGCCACCCTGCGTGATAATGGAAATGACCCAATGTGGACACACCAGTTAATCTGAACTAACCGTACTATACCTCATTGTACGGACTGGGGTTAATCAAATATTTTATCTTGACTGTCCTTGATTCTCCCAGAGTCTAATTATTGGTTGGTACAGGACAGACGCAAAATGAAGTTCGTTTCAGTGTTTTTTTTCATCGTCAATTTTTTTCGATTTTCAAGTGCTTTTTTACTTGACGGTGTGGATGGTAAGGCTGTTTTTCTACTGTAAGATATGATACGTAATTCTGAATACATAAAATTCAGGGTTTTCTTCGTGGTATTTAAAGTAGATTTAAAGAGAAAAAAAGACCATTGTTTTGATGTTGCAGAGAATTCAAATCCTTCGACGTGTTTTCTTCTTAAAATTGAATTAAATTAAATTGATTTGAATAAAATCTCATACATGTCAATATATTATATGTACTTTTTATTAACCATTTATTCTACATTTTTCTTAACCTGCTTTAATGCAATATTTAAAATTTAAAATTTAGTTTCTTTTTTTTTAAGTAGTAATATATTTAATTTTTACTTTGAAGACTGTCAAGATGACCCGACACTGAAATGCTGGTACTACGAAGACTTTCAGTGCAAGGGGGTCTATGAGTCTTTTGCCAGATCACACTGTCCGCTCAGGTGTGGATACTGTCCAGGTAAAACTGAACTGAATACTTAATTTTCTTTGTTCTGCTTAGTTAATTATACTGTTAATGTGATTTATTTCGAACAAACATTTAAACGGGATGAATGTTAAATACTAGTATTTCGCGTACATTTTTTGTTTGGCGGTTTTTATTTTACTACCTCTTACATATACCATCTATAAATCGTTTCGTGTTCAACTTCATCTACAACTTGTTCAGTACATTTTGTTGGTTATTTTTATGCTGCGATGATTATATGAGTTGGTTGATAATGTATATTTTATATGCATTTTTTTTTTACATTTGCTTTTTAAACTAAATTACACGTTTGAGTTTTATAAAAATATCATAATTTGAATTTATTTTGCTTAAAACAGAAACATTTTAAAAATATTACTTCATTTTATCTATTTGGTCTATACCATCAGCTAAATGAGTCGATCGTTGAGCATGCAGAATAAATGATGTACTAAAGTAACAGTTAAAATTACAAAAAGTAATTCTTTGATTTTGATAAAAATGAAATCACTCTGTTCAAGTTTATGAACTTGAATGTCCACCTTGTAAAAGATAGACCGTAAGAGGCGTCTAGCTTTATAAAGTTTTACGTACGTTGATGATCGTCATGTGGGTGAAATGGTCTTGAAATGGTCTCAACAAATACAGCAAATGTTAAACAACTGTTCATTAACATTGTGCAATATTATACCAATGAAGGAAAATCAGCACCTTGTGAAGATAAGAATCCAGATTGTGCTGAATTTGGACAAGATGTATGCGGAAACTCAAATTTCCAGGGATACTTACGCGAAAACTGCCGCAAATTCTGTGGATATTGCACAAGTAAGAACTTACGAAAATCCCGAACATATTTACTGGAAATTAACTACTTTTATTACAATCAAATATCTATTTATTAAGATAATTATAGTCAATGAACCGATCAGGAACTTTTATATAGTGTCTACAACTTCCACAACGGCAATGTCACCAGTGACGTCACCAAAGCCAACGACAGCGCCATCTACAACAACAACGACAATGAAATCAACTCAAACTAGGGAACCAACAACGCTGCCCACTGGCGCAGGTAAAATTAACAAGACATGCGCAGGTGTAAGGGGGTGTTGAGGTCAACCTCTCTGGGAAATTTAAACTTATTAATAGCCCCCCCCCCCCTCGGCAAAAAAGCTAAAAAATAAAATCATCCCTAGGACACCCAAAGGGATAAATTTATGGACCCGAGCATGAAGATTGTGAAGATTGAGAGGAGCAAGTTGGCTGCTATCATCTCGTCTAATCCAGCTTCGTGTTTCTAATAAGCTTCATTTAGGTCAGAGACACACTTAATTAGCAAAGATTATCATTTATATATTTGCGTTTTGTGTGTTATAGAGAAACATTACTTTATAACATTACTTTATTACATGTATATATAAGAAACAAAGGGATAAGCCGTGGCCAACTGTCATCCTAACATCCCCTCCCCAACACCCCGCTCCAATTTCGTAATGTCAAAATGCATATCTAAGTCATTTAAAGGAACGTGTAATGAAATATGATTTGCAACACTGTATTGATAAATACTACATAGATTGTCGAGACGTCAGGGACGATTGCCAGAACCATCTTCACGCATGTGCAGGAGTCTTCAAAACGTGGGCCATCAAAAACTGCGTGCGCAGCTGTGGATACTGCTTAAGTAATTTTTAAAAACTGATTTGTTTTAAGTAGTATTTGTCTAAAAAGTACTATTTCTAAAAAACAAACAAACCAGGATTGGTTACAGTATAATCTCAATTTCCACAGATTCTCCCCCATGTGAGGATACGGTCGATTGCGTTCATTTGCCATCAACACTCTGTACCGATCCAGTGTTACAGGACTTTGCAAAAACGTCTTGCAGAAAATTCTGTAAATTTTGTAAGTAATGTATTGCCATTCATTAATACATACACCACAAAATGATTTATAATATAATTCATCAATGCAATGTACCTTTGTAGGTATTACTGACATGACACAATCTGTTAACATGACAACGAAACCCGTTGCCATGACAACACCAAAAGCGTCAATAGCGGTAACAACAACAATGGGAATAAAGGTTCCAACAAAGGTTGCCTCTACTGCATCATCAGCCAAAGGTATTTTCTTTTGTTCATATATAAGTTTAGAAATATTAGTAAGAAAGTTTATTATGCATAAATGCCATTCTTTACATATATTTATTGATATTATTTTTTTTCATATATTTTGCAGATTTATCAGGAGCTGGTGTTTTAGGCTAATTATCCATTCTCTATGGGTTTTTTTTTTTTTAATTTTTTATGTCCAGTCTTTAAAAATGAGTGTAAATAAATGAGTCTGTAATTCATCTTTTACTTGTCAATATGGAGAATGCACTTATAAGACTAGGTACAGCCAAAGAAAACATTAAAACATATTTGTATTGATTACCTGTACTAATAAAGGATTGAGTTGTCATTATTAAAGAACAAAACAACTGCAAAAAATATTTACATGCAAGAGAATAAAACAAAACTTAATCCAAAATTTGAATTTATTCACTGCCATTAAACAAACTTGTAACACAAGGGAAACAAATATTGTATTTCTATTGTAGAACAAACTGTAATAACCCATCTAATGTAGATGTCCAACAAAAGCAAAAAAGCCCAATGATCTAAATTGTTCACATGATCAATCCAAAACGAAATTCAACAATTTAAAAACATTTGATATGAATCTGCATTTTGCTGTTTCCATATTTTGCAATTTTTTTGTTTCAAGATATCAAAATTTCTACACTACCCTTAATC